>OZ012740.1:262246476-262846476 GCA_963859935.3 Lathyrus sativus
AAGAAATTTATTTATTATTTTATAACAGATTACAAATAAATATTCTTAAAAGAGTCTTAATATAATAGCTAAATAAAAGCTAATAAAGCCCTAAGGAAGTTTCATATTCTACTCCTTAATCTGCTCTTCCAGTTGAGCCTGCTCGAAGATGAGCTTGTCTACAATCAACTTCCAAGGAGTAGTCTGAGGGTTAGAGGAAAATAAATCCTCCCGTGCTTTTCTCTTCTTGCAGGAAAGTGACTTTTCATTCTTCAACTGAAGTTGTTTATGAAGTTTAGCATTCTCCTCGACGACCACCTGATACTTATTTTTCCAAGCTTCTAACTCCCGTTGCACTTTGCTCAAAGCGATCTTCAGTTCTTCAGCTTCGGACATGAAAATTAGAATAGGTTCCCTCTTCAAAGGCATGGGCTCTTGTTGGGGATAATGCATCTTTAATTTGATAGCTCCATCTCTGACCCACTGAAGGTACGGCTCCAAAGAAACACAATTAGGCTTCCTCAGGATTTCTTTCCCTTTCTTATGTAAGTGACGCCATGCAACCATAATCTTTTCTTAAAGTTCCTTGTTGTCCTTAAAGAAAATACCCTTCATATGAACATTATTGAGTTGATATTTCAGTGGGTATCCTAACTGCCGGCGAGCCAAAATAGAATTGTAACTAATTCCTCCGTTGGTGCTAAGGAGAGGTACATTGGCAAAGTCTCCACAGCTATCAATAATTAATATCCCATCATATATACGGTTATACCAATCAATATCTGAGTGGATCAGAGCCATACCTTTTTGTGACCAACGTCCTTTATTGAGATCCCAAAAAGAGCTAGACTTGGGTAAGTGCGAAATAAACCACTTGTATAATAAAGGTACACAGCAGGTAATCATCCCTCCACCATGAAAATTTCGGAGATGCACTGAATGGTAAGCGTTATCTAGTAAAGTTGGTACCAGATTGTTCTTCATGAAAGCTTTAATGGCGTTAAGGTAAGCAAATCCTTCAAAACTCGGGAACATGAACACTCCATAGATAAGTAAGGCGAGGATCATCTCAAATGCGTTCATGCTCATATGATTGGCATAATATTAGGCTTTTTTGACCAGGAAGTCTGTTGTTAATCCGAAAGTTCCATCTTTAGTAATCATGTTGTCTTTGATATCAGATAATTTCAGATATATAGCTCTAGCAATGTCTTATTCCATAGGGTCCTTCTCCAGGAAAGGCAAAGGAGACTCATCCAGAATGGGCAAACCAACCAATTGAGAATATTCTTCTAAGGTAGGTAAAAGCTGATAATCTAGGAAGGTAAAGCAGTGATAGTCTGGATCATAAAACTGCAGCAAAGTGGAAAGAAGTCCATTGTCCACTTGAACCTTCAACAAAGATAAAAGATTCCCATACTTATTTCTGAATCCTTCCTGATCTTCAACCAAAGCTCCTAACTTCCTTAGGTCATCCAATTTAAGACTCTTGAAAGAATATTTTAAAGTGTTTTTCCTTTTGCAATCCATGATGGTCCTGCAATGTTTATAAATAAAGTTGAATTCCATGAAACCAATTCAATATGATGCTTATGAATGCAAGGATGCACAAACACAGATAAGCATACACACAAAGATGCACACATATAAACAAACAAACAGGAAAACCTAGGTTTGTAAGAAACGAGCATGGACTAAAGGGTATACCCATCCCCAAATGGTGTGCACTAAAGGTTCAATATACCTGCAGAACAAGGGTTCTAAGAGGTGTCCAAAGTCATCAGTCCATATTTAGAATATTATCAATTTTCCGAATACTCGATGGTTAACAATATTCTCAAGAGAACTTCTTTTGAGTGTGGTATCGCGTATCAACTATTTTGGGACTACTCCCTCATAGTTATCGTACCACGTCCTAAGAAAGGCCAAGTTGAGTTAAGGGTAACTAAAGGTCCCCAGTATCACAGGGTCCTAGGTAAAAAATAGTAAGTACTTTCACGAATACTCGTTCAACAATACTATTCTCAAGAGGGCCTCAACTGAGCGGTGATTCTCAAGTCATCTTGGTCGGGAATCAACTCCCTATAAGCATCTCAAATATATCACCTTCCTATCATAAGTACACTCAAGTCTGGGTGTAGGACTTATCTCACCATATAAGGATATCAACCCCAAAGCATAAATAGATATAAATAAGCACATATAAGCAGATATATACAACAATAAACACGAATGAACAAGTTAGGGGAACCCTCGAAACAATCAAATCCCCAATGAAGTTGCCATTTCTGTCGCGGTGAGAATTGGATATCAAGCTATTGATTAACTTGAATCTTAATTCGTGGTTCACCACCGGTCTTTAATTTGTCCAAGGGAAGGGAAAAAGATCGAATAACCCATGAGTATGCAATGCAGTGTAAAGCTAGAGAGTCTAAGGTTCGGGGGTTGGTTATACCTAAGGAAAGTGTTAGCATCCTAAGCATCTGTAGTACCCTATAGGAACCTCTTGTTTTATTGTGTTATTGTTGTTTGCTAAGGGTGAAAGACTTAAGGGGATTGTTTCTAAGTATGCTCGCCAAGAAGTCTCATCTTGTGCCTACGTATCCTGACGGGAATGGAATCAGAGCATTCGTAGTTCCCCTAAAGGGTTTGAGGAACCATTGAATGTAGTCAAAGTTCTAGGGGGATAAATGTTTGGTGATTGATTCTAGGAGAAGAGACGAGTCGTCATCTGAGGAGAATACTTAACCTCTACAAACATATCGAAGATGGCCTTTGCGTCGCGTTGAGAGAAGGGCTCTAATTCAGATGATTATCGACGAATATGCCACATACCTCTCTCAGGCGGAAAAGATTCTACATCTCATGATTATATTATGGGGTAGGAGAATTACATCTCGACTACGCAGATGAATCACGTCTAATTCTCTTGTGGGGAGAATAGAGGATTTGGATTGTATATTAGGTTATCTAACGTTGAAAGCTTAAGGGGCGTCTACCCTAAGATGTAAGGGAAACCTAAGCTGATCAACCTGAAAAGTTAGAGATCAAGCGGGGGGGAATGATGCAGATACACAATGCAATGTATACAACTTATAGAGTCATATACAGGCTCTTCCATTAGACATACAACATAAGCGGTGATACAGATATAAATGCCATAAGTAATTATAAAAAAATAAAGAAACAAAACAAGATAAGCGATCAAGTAACGATTGACTGGGAAATCTAATTTGTCCAGGGATTTTAGCCTGATGTCATGTGGTAGGATTGATTACAAGGCTTAATCTAGCCCAGGTCATCGAATGCAAAGTTGAAACACAGACTTAAGGGAGTACCAAAATCAGCATACGATATAATCAATTAGTCCGTTGAAAATAGAATTGATTGCAGTTTGACTGTAAATTGACTAGGGGGTTAGTCCGTTAATTAAGATTATTGGAGTTCTAATAATCAATTAGAAATCTAGTTAATTCCAAATTACTAAATAATCATCATTCAGTAATTTAAATATTAGATCCTTACTAGAGTAATATTGAATTAGAATAAACAAATAAAAAAATGAAAAAAAAGTGAGCACACAAAAAACTTATGGGACTGCCATGAGAATGTTTACAAAAAACAAAAAAAAAAGGCCCAAACCCTCTTAAGCCCGACCGAGGCTAGGTCAAGAGATCAAAACATGAGGAACATTGAGGAAATTTCTGGCGGCGTAGCTCTTCCTGTCATCTCACAATCCCCCATCTTCCAGAATCTCTCATGAAATTTAATCAAAAAGACAACAAGAAACAGATACAGATTGATGTGAAGGTTAAAGAAAGGGTTACCGATGATGAGTCGCGAAAGGTTTGGATGGCAACAACGAGAACGATGCCGGCGACATACACTTTATGGTGGTTTCACGACTCCTACAATGATCCGCGCGATGGACGACAAAGGGATGCGTCTTGGTTGTTCTATTATGGATCTCGGGGTCAGGTTTTAGAGTTCGTGCTCATGCGTGTATGCGATGACTGTTATTGGTAATGTTTCGTTACTTTTCTTCTTTTGGAATCAATTGTGCGTTTATGTGTTTGTGGTACCGTTTTTATGAACCGGGATCCCCCCTTCTGTGTGTATCTACGATCCTTTTATAGCCATTGTGAAAGGAAAATATAATAATTTTTGGCCTTGAATTCATTTCCATTCTTGTATGAACATGCCGAGGCCGGTTTTGGAAAGGGTTCAATCACTGTCTGAAACATGTTCTAATATTTCTCCTTTTAATTCGACATGTTTTGAACGGTTTCACTTGCTTTGATAATGTTTCTTTTTTCGTCTCAACATGCTAACGGTGTGTAATTGCCAATGACTAGCAAGGTTTTTGCGAATGTGGTAGGAGCCCTGAATATACTTTATTTGTTTCAAAATTGCTGCTTGTGCTCTTCTCTTTTAGTTTACTAAGATGTCTTAGTAGGATTGCAGAAAAGCAGGTTATAAATCACCCTGGTGCATCTGGTGTGGTTTTGTAGGGTACGCACCCGTTACTGAATCGAGTCATGGCTATGCACAAGGTCGACGATATTGATAATGAGCGAATGAAGCTTACTTTTTCCTTACACCAATCAAAGCTCGTATCATCGTTCTCGTGTAAGTTGAAATGAATATTTGTGTTGCTCTTATTTGTTAATTGTATGTCAGGGTTACTAGTGACATGTGGTTTTACGTTGCAGCCTTCACAAAAGTCTTGGCATGTACCGCTCCTTGGAGGTTCAGGTATCAGTTCTGTCAGTGGATTAGTGCTTGAAAACAGGAACTGACACGAGAGGTTCTTCTTGTCGTGTTGGCCGTTGGATGCGTCGTAATGGTATGGTCTTTTGTTGGTTGACCGTCATTAAATTCGGTTACCTTTCACTCATGCCAATAAAACTCGTAATTTCCTCTGTCAAAGTTTTTGGTTTGTACTATGTTCACTAAGGTCAAAACTCAAGTTAGGCATCTGGAGAGCATAGTGGACTTTCAAAATGTATTCTTGATTATGGCACTCAAATTATATCACCCACTTCCCTTTTGATTGTTTGCATTAGATGACTTAGTATAACCTGTTACAAAATTTGGTATGATAATCTTGGATATCTTCGAGGAATCGTGTTCGTACACTTTCCGAACAAAGTATTTCGACCCTATTATTTGCCTGGGTTCACGAAATTTTTGTGGGGATAATTCTTGAAGAACAATCTGCTTCTGGCAATAGAAAATAGATCAAGAATGTAGAGAGAAATATGATTTTTGTTCAGTGTGTAAAACTGAGGCCAAATGACTCCTTATATAGGAGATTAAATAACAGAAAACGAAAAGGGACATATGTTCAAAATTCTTGAACGGGTTCATCTTTTCAAATTTAATTTCGAACAGGCTCTGCCCCTTGGAACCCCACGGGTCGCTGCCCCGCACCCCGCCAGGGGCTTCGCCCCTTGGAACCCCAGCAGGGCGCTGCCCCGCACCCCGCCAGGGGCTCCGCCCCTTGGAACCCCTTTTCAATTATTCGCATTCAATTGCACGTTGGCTTGACGAGCGTGCACTCCGCACTACCCTAACTCGTTTCCAAGCTTAACGTATAATTGCATCGGCCTACAGTAAATCGCATTACTACTAAAATACATTGATGATACTAAAATCACCAACAAATCCCCCCCATTTTAGTGTAATCCTTGATTTACTCCATATATACAATAATATATACACAGGTATAACAATCAAACAAATACATAGATGAAAATGTCTTACGATTGAATTTTCATTTTAGTACAAATACACATTCCAAATACTCGAAAATTGGGGTGTCATAGCGTTTGAACCCGTCAATCCATTTGAATATCTGAAGATATAGTACATATATGTTTCTTACAATACTCTACTATTCATACTTGACACTTTACAAGCCATGTGTCCTTATCCATTAATAAGCATATAGGAAGCCAAGTCCAAGCTTCTTGAAGCGGCAAAACTTCATGCTCACATAGGTGATCCTTTTAATCTTGCACCTGCATTTGCAATTTTCCAAAAGAACCATTAAGAAGATATACTTCAACCTAGCCATCACTTGCAGGTCTGAGCACATACCTTAGGAAGATAAACACAATTGCTCCAATCTCTAACTATGATCTTTCCACATTGAATTCTACTTCTAACGTTGTATTAAAAGGGAATTGGGTATACCACAACTAATAGATTTAAATGGACTTTAATCCCATTCCAATTACCGACTTCTTCACTAAGTCTATAGCTAACCCCTTCGTCAAGTGGTCAGCTAAGTTTTGTTGTGACCGAACAAACTCAATAGATATCACCCCATTCATGATTAATTCCCTAATCATACTATGTCTAACACCCAAATGTCTAGACTTTCCATTGTATATTTGACTATAAGCTTTAGCCAATGTGGCTGTACTATCACAACGGATAAAAATTGGTGATATCGATTTAGGCCATATCAGAATCTCATATACCAAGTTCCTTAGCCATTCTGCTTGTTTACCAGCAGCATCTAATGCTACAAACTCAGATTCCATTGTGGAACCTATTATACACGTTTGCTTCTTAGAAGCCCATGAGATGGCGCCTCCCCCAAGCAAGAACGCCCATCCACTTGTAGAGGATGAATCTTCAGCATTATTTATCCAACTAGCATCCGAATAACCCTCTAACACCGAAGGAAATCCCATATATGACAATCCATAATTCATATTACCCTTCAAGTACTTGAATGCCCTATTTATCGCATGCCAATGATGTCTACTAGGATTACTAGTAAATCTGCTCAACTTTCCAACCGTATAAGCAATATCCGGTCTAGTGTTAATCATATCGTACATCAAAGAGCCTATAACTCTTGAATATTCGAGTTGATCCACAGGTTTACCTGTATTTGGCATAAGCTTTTCTCCCGGATCCATGGGAGTACTTACTGGAGAACAATTTTCAGTACTTTGATGACAAGAAATTCTTTGTTTTATCAATTTGATTTTGGTCGGTGCCAAAGATCAACATGTCATCAACATATAGACAAATGAAAACTCCTTTACCGGGTATATCAAATTTTCTATATACACATTTGTCAGCTTGGTTTAGAATGAAACCATTAGACAAAACAACCTCATCAAACTTTTGATGCCACTGTTTCGGAGCTTGTTTCAGCCCATACAATGACTTAACTAGCTTACACACTTTATGCTCATTACCAGGCATTACAAATCCTTCAGGTTGCTTCATATACATTTCTTCTTCCAAATCACCATTCAGAAATGTTGTTTTGACATCCATTTGATGAATCACTAGATTATGAATCGCCGCCAAGGCAATCAACAATCTAATAGTAGTGATACGAGTAACTGGAGCATAGGTATCAAAATAATCAATCCCTTCTTTTTTGTCTGAAGCCTTGGATAACTAATCTAGCTTTAAACTTGTCAATTGTACCATCGACTTTCATCTTCTTTTTGAAGATCCATTTGCAACCCAATGGTTTGCAGCCTGGTGGTAAATCAGATAATACCCAAGTATTATTTTCCATGATAGAACCAATCTCTTCATCAATTGCTTCTTTCTAAAAAACAGAATCTCGAGATTTCACAGCTTCATCATACGTTCTTGGATCCTCCTCTATACTATAGCAATAATAGTATTGAGCATCAATCTGATCCTTTGATCCCTCAACTAGATATAGTTGAAAATCAGATCCATAAGATCTAGGTTTTCTGGCTCTTTTGCTCCTACGAGGTTCAACTGTCTCACTTGGCACATCATTTGAATGACCATCCCTTAGAGATTCATCTGAATTAGGTATCGAGTTCTTTGGTCTAGGTATAGAAGAGAAACACTTCTCATCAAATATGGCATCTCTCGATTCTATAATCGTGTTAATAGAAATCGAGTCATTAGGTTCTATAAGATAAAACGTATAGGCCTTGGAGTGCTCAGCATATCCAACAAAGATGCAAGCTACATCCTTTTCACCCAAAGTTTTCCTTTTTGGGTCCGGGAGTCTAACCACGGCCCTACAGCCCCAAACACGTAGAAATGTTAAGTTGGGTCATTTCTTATACCAAAGTTCATATGGGGTAGTTTTGTTCCTTTTATTAGGAACCCTATTTAACAAATAGCAAGTCGTTAACATAGCTTCTCCCCAAAACCCTTCACTCAAACGAGAGTAAGATAACATGGCATTCACCATTTCTTTAAGAACTCTATTTTTCCTTTCAGCCACACCATTTTGTTGAGGTGTATAAGGTGTCGTAGTCTCATGAATGATTCCTACGGATTGGAAAAATACAGGATCATAATATTCACCACCTTTATCTGTACGTAATGTTTTAATCAACACATTATGTTGCACTTCAACTTCAGTTTTATAAATTTTGAATTTATCTAAGGCTTCGTCCTTAGCGTGCAACAAATAAACATAGCAGAATCTAGATGCGTCATCTATGAAAGTGACAAAATACTTTTTATGCCCTAATGATGGAGTAGCATGCAAATCACATAAATCACTATGTATTAACTCAAGAATGATAGATTTCCTTGTTATACTTTTAAAAGGTTGCCTAGTTATCTTTGTTAACATGCAAGTTTTACACTTTTCTACATTTTTATCAAAGACAGGAATTAAATCATCTTTAGACATTTCATGCATTCTTTTATAATGAACATGTCCTAGACGAGCATGCCATAACGATGAATTGATAATATTCGAAGAGGACATAAAAACAGAACCAGAATTATTAGGAACTCCATTCAAATTCATCATAAACATACCATTATTATAATATCCAAATCCTACAAACACACCAGACTTTGATAATACATATTTATCGGATTCACACACTTGCTTGTATCCAAGCTTATTTAATACAGGACCAGAAATTAAATTCTTACGTAATTTAGGAACATACAAAACATTAAACAAAGTAATAGTCTTTCCAGAACAGAATTCTAGCACCACATTTCCTTTGCCTTCAACGGGAGAGAAGTGATCATCTCCCATGTAGAGGACAAAACCATCTTCCATTAGAACAAAAGTCTTGAACCAAAAACGATCCTTACAAACATGTGTTGTGGCGCCAGAGTCAATCCACCACGCGATAGCATCATCCTGCACATAAAATGCTTCAGAATTTAGTGAAACCGAATGTTTAATCAAATTATTCAAATCACCAATTAATTTCTGACCTTGGTTTTCGGATTGGTCCTTAGACCCCTTTCCTGAACCACTTGCATTCACGTTATCGTGCCTTTTTCCTGAACCACTCGATTCAACCATTTTGTAATTGTTGAAATCGGTTACCAGAAACCTTTTACTGGATGAGTCCTCTGCCATATACTTGGATTCGAGACAATCCCACAATTCCTTTGCAGATTCCATGTTTTGATAAATATCAAATAAGGGATCAGACATACCGTTAAGAATGTGCCCTCTGCTTATGTAATCGTCGTTCTCCCACTTTGATCTGCGTCTCATATTTTCAACCGTGTCTTCCTTCTGAAGTTCTGGAATCGGTGTGGACAGGACGTACGCTACCTTTAACGTTATCAACATGAAATGCATCTTCTTCTGCCAACGCCTGAAGTCTTGTCCTTGAAACTTGTCCAATTTTCCGAAATTCATAGTCATCTCCTTGACGGTGCTTCCTCCAGCCATGATTATCATAAACTACTTTGTTCGTTTGTTAGAAAATTTGGTATGATAATTGTCGCTACTGCGAAAATCGGCGCCGGCTGAACAGAAGAGTCGCCACCGTGCGTTATTTATCCCAACAGAGGGAAAGGAAACGCTCGAAGTAAACCTACCGCAAAGACGGGAAAGAAATGGTCATCACAACCAAATCCTGGATTCGGGAGTCGGTTACGCAAGGGGAAGGTATTAGCACCCCTCACGTCCGTCGTACTCGACGGGATCCACGCTTGTTTTCTAGTATGGATTGTTATTCTATCTACTCTACAGGTCTGGGGTTAAAAGAAAAGAAAATGACTCGGCAAAGTATCGCACTTTATGCCTACGTATTCCCGTCTGGAACGAGAAATCAGAGTCAACGTAGTTCGCCTACCTACGATAAAGGAGGGGAAGGTTGCTTGCTAGGATATCGCATCCTATGCCTACGTACTTTCATACAGCATGATTGATCAGAGCAAACGTAGTTCAGGCTACGGAGGACATAGATTTGTTTGACTGTTTTTTATCCTTCTGAAAAAGGTTTTCTCCTGATTACGGGTCCAAGCGGACAAAAAAATGACTCTTTTGATTGGTTTACAGTCTTTTACGCAAGAACTGTCTTTTATTGTGTTTGAAATGTTTATTGTGTTTTTTGATTGTTTTGAGATAGAAGAGAAAGAACTCTAACCTAGGGTTAAAATGGGAATCAAAATCTATCCTAATGTTGTCATGCATGGGTTAACACCTAATGTCTATCATATTTCTCTCTTGCGCAGAGAGAAACAGAGATCCTAAGGGGATAAACGGGAAAGCAACAGCATATATACAGTAAAGCGGTAAAATGCATGAATACAGCAGTACAAGCGAGGCAAGGGAGTCCCACTCGACCTCGAACCTAGAAAACAATGGGCAAAGTGAAACAACTTCACCTTAACCTCAAGGGGAAAAATTAACAAACAATACAGCAAAGAAAAATAAAACCCCAAAACCAGCCCTGACAGCACCCCAACTCCAGTTGAACTTCCAAAATCAAACTCCAATGGTACCCCAAGCTATAACAAGCTTCTATCTCCAAGAAATCACCCAGCTCAAGCAAGCACAGAACCTTAACCAGTTGATAGCATCAGACAACAGATATTTCCAGACAGCAGTAAACCCTAGCTTTAACAGTTGCACAACTTTGACATGAACAATCTTCATCTTTGTCAATCTTTGATCTTCTTCTCTATCTTCAATGGCTTCTTTCTTCAAGACAAGCTCTCCTAGATGAGAATTGATTTATCAGGATGAATTGAATGTCAAACAGTTCATTGACAACCAAAGGAAGCCTATAAACAGTTGACATTGTAACAGACTGTTTCCCTCAAAGTTCTACCTCTAAGATACAATCACTTATCCCTCCTAAGGAGGGAGGTGAATACCATAGAGGGACTCTATGTCATAGAGAGGAATGGAAGCACAGGAAGCTATCCATGTTTGTGAACAAATTCAGTCTATTCTAAGGCTCTGCTTATTCCTATTTCTCCTAAGTCTTTAGTCAGCATCTTCAATCCGGGCAATCTTCATGCACAAAGATTTCATTATTATCCTCAATCTTCTCCTTTGATTCTTCATGCTTCCACAAGCCCAAACCAAGCCCCATACCCCAAATAAAAACCCAAAAGCCCAAGCAGACAGATAAAACCCCCAGTGGGCACACCAAACAACCACACAATTTGCAAAATATACTAAAACTAGTAAAATAGTATTTAAAATTCTAAGATTAATTCTATGGGGAGTTCTATATCTACCCTACATACCCTATATGTCCCATAACCTAACTCATGCTAAAAACCCCAAAATAAAATGTTATAGTGCACCTATGTTGAGTTTGCCCTAATTATACTAACCTAATGTTTTCTAATCAAAACTAATCAAGATTAATCCAAAAAAATGTGGAATAAATCCAGGGGGAACTTAATGCTCTAATCTAGCTTGTACAAAAAGAATGGAATCAAAATATGCATTTAAATGCCTAAACAAAATTCAACAATATGACATGTACAAACAATATGAAAAGAAAAGCAATTAAAATGTAAAAAATCACCATAAATGGAAAAAAGTCTAAAATACTATTTTTATTTTCTTATAATTTTCTTGAAACCATGACCAAAATGTGGGAAAAAGTCCCATGTTAAAATGATGATTTTTGAATTTTTTATGATTTATTTGGTGAATTATATACAAATGAAAAGAAAAAACAAGAAATTCAATTAAAATTGTCAAATACAAGGGGGGGGGGGGTGTGGCAATAGCAGTTTATTAGACTCAGATCTCCATTGGGCCCAGGATGGGGGGGGTGCTGATAGCACGCTGGGCCCATGTTCATTTTAGAAATCCACTCAAACGACAAAAAACACAGGGGGCGCAGCTAGCAGTATTTACACTTGGTATTCGTTCTGGGCCCAAACTGGGGGTGTAAGCAGAAGATCTGTCTGGGCCCAATCTTAGTAATTCAGAAAAAACAAAAAAAACACAAAGAAAAAAACTTGAGGGGGGCGAATAGCATCAAGTTCGCCTTGGTTGTTCGTTTGGGCCCCAAAAGGGGGTGTTAATAGCAGACTGGGCTTAGGGCCCTAACCAAACTACACTCGGGGAGGGGGGTTTCACGAGTGGAGAAGGGATAATCTTAGCAATTACCTATTGGGCCCAGCCCGCCTAAAACATAACCCAAATATCAGCCAACAAAACCCTCTACCTTCTCCAAATTCGGATCACTGTTCATCATCCCCCAAAACAACCCTAACGCCGTTTTGAACTTCCAACCTCTCTGAAACCAACAACCACACTCACCTCACGCCTCAAGCTCCCTGTCCAACTCAACTCTAATCCTCATTCGCCTCACAACATCACAAAACCTAAATCCATTTCAACACCTTACAATTCTACGAACTACGAATGCGTGAAGAGTTAAGGAAGAAGGACAACACAACAAACCTGGAGAACTTGGTGAAGAAGATGAACGCTGGGAAGAATTTCTGGAGGTTATTGATGATATGAAGACTCCTGAATATTGAGGAACCTAGACGAGTCTTGATGATGAAGATCTGGAATATCTGGATCTACGAAGGTTGAAGGTGAGGAACGTCAAAGAAGATTTCTGGAAAAAACACCTCAAGAACACTATGAATCTGAGGAAGACGATGAAGATCGATGAGTTTCTGGCAAAGTCGTTGAAGGTTCTGGGGATGAAGTTAAAGGTTGAGATGAATGTCTTCGTCTTCTCTGAAGAACACCTGATGAACATCAATATTGCCTTTCTGGAGATCTATGATGATCTTGCTGAAGAACCCGTTGAAGATCTTGACGTGATTTGAAGATTTCTGGAGAAATTTTCTGATGAAGATAATTGATATGATGAAACAATGAAGATTCAAACAATTCTGGGAAAATTAGGATGAGTGTGGTGTTTGGATGAAGATTGGAGGAGCTGGATGAATTCTGGGCAGAAATGCATTTCCGGCGAGTTCGTTGCGGTGGTCGGAGGTGGTTAGGGTGACCGGAGGGGGTTGTTAGGGTGGCCGACGGCAGCTTTGCATGGCCGGCGGTGGGATTCAGGAGAGAGATGCGGTGGCAGAATGGAGGCGTGAGTGCAGGCCACGTGTGGCTGGGGGAGACGAGAGGGAGACGCGTGGAAGAAGTCTGAGTGAGTGGGTGGTGACGTGGATCACATGCAGAGTGAGAGAGAGAGAGTGAGGTGGAGGAGGTTTTGGCTGCACGCGTGGCAGGCCCTTTTATTTGACATGTGGCGTGGCTGGGACTTGGACTCTGACTTCTGGGCTAGATGACTTGGACTCTGGATAATGGCCCAACAAGACTTAACCTCAGATTAATGGACCTAAACGTAATTAACAGAACAAAATTTAAATCTGAAAAACCTAATTAACTATAAAACGAAAATTAACATATAAAGCCTATTATTAAACCTAATTAATCCTAAAACAAAATTAAAAAATAAATCCTAATTAACTCTAAAAAACCAAATTAATCCTAATGCATCTATTAAAATGAAAATTAAAAGATAAACTCCTAGTTAATCAAAAAAAAGAAAAATTTAATATCTAAAAAAAATCTAATTAATTCTGAAAAAATCTAAAATCTAAACATTTTAATCCTTTCTCTTTTTAAAATCTAAACTATTAACATTTTTAAAAAACAATTAAAATCTAATCTAAAAAACAATTAAACCCTATTTAAAAATCTGAAAAAAACAATTAACTCTACTAAAATCTAAAAAAAACCATACTATCTATTTTTAAAATCTATCCCCTTTTTTAAAAGAAAAAAAATATCTATTTCTATCTATTAAAAAAAACTATTCTATTATTCTCTAAAAAAAACTATCTTATTAAAAGAAAATAATATCTAAAATCTATTAAAAACTATAATATCTAAAAAACCTTTAAAAATCTATTAATTTCTAAAAGATGAAAAGAAAATTTATTTAAACTCTAAAAAATATTAAAAAACTCTATTAAATCCAGAAAAACCATTAAATGCACTAAAAATCCAGAAAAATGACAGAAAAACCCTAAAAATGTCAGGAGGCCGATTAAACCGAATAAAACCCAATTACGCAACCGTAGCGAAACCCTGGCACCGAGATGGCCTGAAAACACCAGGAACGAGCACCAATTCTCAACAAACTTTTATTCCAACCGGCCTGAACTGCTTGAAACGCCAGGGGCTATAATCCTGATAAAATCAATCTGAATGATAAAAATGCGATGCATGCCGTATGCGAATGCGAATGCAAAATGCGTCGAAACATAAACCAGATATGGGGACCGGTTGGTCAAATTTTAGGGTGCAACAGCTGCCCCTATTCAAGCGGCTTGGACCTGAAGGGTTGAAGAGCGAACAGTCTTCAAACATTCGAGGTACGAGACGGTTGAATACAAAATAAACCCGAAAATTTTCCAACCGCAGAAATAAACTGCAAAACTGCTTGGGAAACACCATCCAGAGAACTGAATCCAATTATTATGGCAACAAACTGATCGATCCTCTGATAAAGAGATTTGACTTTAACACCAGTTACCTGTGTGACACCACAAATAACAAACCCGAAGGTTGGATCAACATGCACTTGATCACCTCCCATCGTCTACTGATAGGCGGAGACACCATCCCGCAGGAAAACAATAACCATACTTACATCGTCCACAGATAGACAGAAAGACCCCATCCCGAAGGAAACCCAATATCCATATTTACAACGTCTACAGATAGACAGAAAGACCCCATCCCGAAGGAAACACCAATATCGATATTTACAACGTCTACAGATAGACAGAAAGACCCCTTCCCAAAGGAAACACCAATATCGATATTTACAACGTCTACAGATAGACAGAAAGACCCCTTCCCGAAGGAACACCATATCCATACTCACATTGTCTAAGGATAGATAGAAAGACTCCATCCCGAAGGAAAACCAATATCCATATTCACACTGTCTAAGGATAGACAGAAAGGCACCATCCCGAAGGAAAAAACAATATCCATACTCTCCTCGTCTAATGATAGACGGAGACACCATCCCGAAGGAACACCATTATCCATACTCACATTGTCTAAGGATAGACAACAAGACTCCATCCCGAAGGAAAACAATTATCCATATTTACACCGTCCACCGAAGGAAAACCATACCCATATTTACATTGTCTACAGATAGACAGAAAGACCCCATCCCGAAGGAAAACCAATATCCATACTCACATTGTCTAAGGATAGACAGAAAGGCACCATCCCGAAGGAAAACCAATATCCATATTCACACCACCCATCAAATTTCAGAATCCTTTTGTCTACAGGAATTGATGGAAAGAACAATATCTTCAAAGGGGCCACATCATCAATAAGGATTGACAGAAAAACCACCTCCAAAGAGTCGTGCCGTTGATAAGGATCAACAACTAGGAAAACCAAACATTCTTCGAAGAGCCTCGACGTCAATAAGAATCAACGGTCAGAAAAAACCTTCTTGAAATGCCATCTCGTCCAATAAACAGAAAGAACGCCAATATCTGAAAGATCGCTTTGAAACCTCTCAACGTCTAAGGATAGGCGGAGAAAAACCATATCCAAACTCCCGATGTCTAATGATAGACGGGGAAGGCCCGCTGGGGGAAACCATCGTCAATGTGAACCGACGGGAAGAGAAGTCTGTCAATATCAACCGACCGTTGAATAAAGCATAACCGTTGCATGATCTGAGAATCGAATACCAAAGAGCTGTCTGAAATAAATCTGCTGGATAAATGCCCCTGAACTGAATACAGAGTACTTCATGTTGCCACTGAAGGCTGATAGAAAAACTGGCTTATGCTCCGTATGCATATGCGTATGTTTGAATTTTTTCTATGGCGTAATGCTCCATATAGGATGGAAATGCTGCGCATTTGAGGATGAAATGCAAGTATGATGCAAATATGATGATATATGCAAATGCAAATGCAAGCTCGGGTCGCTGGAGAGGCTGGATACAGAAAACCGTTTCAGCAAAATAAATGTTGAAGACAAAGCCAACTCCGCTGGGGATAACCAGGCATCCCAAAATTATTCCAGCAAAATAAATGCTGGAAGAGTGAAGCCAACTTCGCTGAGGAATAACTGAATGCGCCAATCATGATTGGACTTCTGTCAGGGACAACTTACCCGTGCCAATGAAAATTGGACTTTGCTGGGGAAAACAGACGGAGTCTTCCTGCGTACCAATGAAGATTGGATTTTGAAACTGATGCGCCAACCTGGATGGGCCTCACAGTGATTGCCAATATGGATTGGGCTTCTTGAAAATTGCCAATAAGAATTGGGCTTTAGGCTATCCATGATGGGTCATATATGATTGACGCTGAACAATATCCTGTCTGAGTTCACAGCTTCTGATTGAAGGGTCAATAGACGGTAACTCGATTTCCCGACATTCGCCTCACACTTGGAGGTTAGCTGAAATTACTCGAATAGCTCTGAGTAACTCTGAATAACTCTGAAGAAGAACAATTCCTTTGCTTCTGATATGCCCCAGCTTGTGGGACCTCTGCGGGGATACTCCTCAAAAGGAAATCTGAAAATTTGTACCCTGACGGTCTGATATGAAATGCCCCAGCACGTTGAACCTTGGAAAAATGCTTCAATCGAATGCCTCTCGAATAAAGAATAACTTCCGCGCTCTTAGGAGAGCCTGCCCCTGTCTGCAATGACTTTGCCCCTGCTTGGCTGATTCGATATAGTGACTCCCGCTACGAAAGATTTACCGGATATCGACCTGATTGCCCCGGCATAACGACTTTGGATGACTGACCTCACTGGGGATCACTTGATAATAGCTTGCTCCCAGCCCTCGGAACATTCGGGCATCCTGTATTCTATCTTGATCAGACTTTCCACTGTAGGAAGCTTTCCTGCTGTCAAGCGCTTACTCGTAAGTAAAACAAGTTGTTCTACATAAAAGATACATTAATGCAATGCATATGGCAGTTTTAACATCCAATCTGTTCACTGGAAAAATGAAAAAAACGTTTATGACACATAATGCACAAATCATTTATCAAAATGTCAACATCAGTACCAACATGGTAAGAAGAACCCTTTTAGGAGTCAGCTTCGACGCGATCTTTACCGATGTATGCCTTCGAAACAACCCTACCTCAATTAGGACTTTTGAAGGTTGTAACGTGGTCAGGTTCACGGTTTTGAAAGAAAGGATAAAGGCTCAAAGTCTAATTTTAACCCACCCGTTCTCCTTGATGTTCTCTGATCCTACGTTCAGCTAATTCGACCTTAGCGCTCACCTTTTAGAGGTTGAAATATAGGAGTGATAGTTCGAGAAACTATGAGCCCTTTGGAGTGGCAGCCACTCGCTCTTCGTCTTTGACACTTGGGGTCACACGACTCGTATTTCATTTGAGGACTTTCCTTTTATAATCCTTTTCATCTTTTCTTTCCCTAATTTTTGCCTGGACTGACTCTTTTGAGTTTCTTTTGATTTTCCAGTCCAGCGGGATGCCCTTATTTTTGCCTAAGTCGTTTGTTTTCAAGTTTTGACTTAGCGGGCTTTTGATTCTTTTCGCTTTTCGTTTTTTTTCGAACAAGTCGTGTGACACTGGTTGTCTGACTCTTTGGGGAGTAATGTGACTATTTCACTTTTGCAATTTAACCCTTGTGGTTTTTAGGCACGACCTATGGAGGTGTGATTGATCCTCGAACGGACACTCCTTTTGCAATTTGGACGCTCGGTCAAATTAGTTAACACCTACCCTGCCCAGGTTGACATTGAGGGTTTTTTCACTTTTAGAAAGAAACTCCTACAACTAGGCTCAAAGGGATTATCAAGGGATTATCTTCCTTATATCTCCGGTGTTTAGGGATTTGAAACAATGTCTGTACATCATCAGCAGGTTCTATTTCAAAGGCATACAATATCGGAAGCTTGCATGTCGTCCATTTTCGTCATCCTCCCCGGATTCCGCTTAACCAAGCGTTGGACATCTGTAAAAATCAATTAGTGAACACGAATGGATTTACTCAAAACATGCATACTCATTTCATTATCATCAATTGAATGAAAACAACAAGTTTTACAAACAAGATTGCAATTTAACAAGAAAGAAACTACAACATAAAGAAATGACAAGATGAAACACAGGAAAACATAAGCTTCCGAGAACCGGGCTTTCACATCTGACTTGCTGCTGAACCAGCCATCTTCCATACTGCTTAAAACGGATGCCGGGTGAATTGCCTTTCTGACTTCATTGGGCTCTGTCTAGCATGCAGGTTTGACCGATAACGATAAGGCAGCTGATTCTGGAACGGAGTTGACGTCTGTTGCGAAGACTGGACAAATTGTTGACTTTGATCAGTCGAACCACTTGGAGGTCGAGCCTGAGTTGTCAGGGACTCCTTTTGTTCAGGCGCTTTCATCCTCAGGCTTGGTCTAGGCAGCAACTGAGGACAGGGAGATTCTGACACCAATGATTGCAGAATATACTTCTGATCTACGGCAGCGTCGGGAACGTCCATCATTTTAGCACCAACTAGGGTAAGACCACTAGGTACAATTACGCCGCCTGGCGTGAGTTCAATAACTTTTGCGTAAATCAAGTCCTGGACGTTGTGCTTAAAAGCGTGACAACTTTCCACATCATGTCCGGGTGCCCCGGAATGAAATTCACACTGCTTGCTAGTGTCGTACCCATAAGGGAGCGTCGTTCTTGTGAGTGGCTCCAATATTCTTTTTTCAACCAGCTTCAAACTCAATAAAGTCTGAAGGAGCTTAGCTATGTTGAAGGCGGCGCCTCAAATGTCCTCCTTGGCCTTTGCCGAACCGGATGTATCTTTTGTTGTTGTTGTTGGTGTCGATCAACACGTCTTTTAGTCTCAGGTTCCACAGGCACGAATTCCACAGGTACAGGTGGAACAGACTCCTTCACTGCGGCTTTAGATAGTTGATCATCCTCTTTCCTAATCACATTCTTGACTACTTCCATAATCAAGCTCATTTGGGTCTTCAACTAATTATTTTCCTCTTTGAGTATCCTCTGATCCAGATGCAACTCTTGCATATCTTTCATCATCTGCCTCAACTGGCTTCAGACTTCAATCAATTCAGCCTGATTCTGTTCCATATCTCTGAGGAATTTCCTGGAACAAACTGGTGATATGAAATAAGACCCTCGGTTCTGATGTACCTGGTATGTGAGAATGCAATGCAGAAATCAAACACATATTCAAGACAAGACAAATACACCCCAAGCTGTAAGCACAGAGATAACACCACACACCAATATGCAAAGTCAACAAGAGCAGCAAAACCAAGTACAAAATACAATGACCCCAGCCAACAAGCCTGGTGGTGGTCAGCAAACAACAATGCACGAAAGCTAAACAATCAGTAGAGAAAACAGATGCGACACCCGGCGCAGAAACCTCTAGTAACTTCCTCCGTATTCAACTGAGCTCTCAGCTGGACATTCTCCCGACCATACACTCTCGGTGGAGTATTCCCTGACATGGACTGACGAATCCATACAACTGGATGAAGGATAATCAATAATCCGAACAAAACCCTGAGGCGTGATAAAGATCTTGTTAGAGTCTAGCAGATTATGAACTTGACTTCTAAGCACCTTACAATCATCTGTCGAATGCCCCTGTACCCCAACATGGTACTCACAGCGGGCGCTGGCATCAAAACCCGAAGGATAAGGCGGGATCGTTGAATTAGTCTCTTTCGGCACTATTAATCCACTTTAGACCAAATCTGGCAACAACTGACTATATGACACCAGTAGCTGAGTAAACTGCCTTTCAGGTTTCCTTGGTCTTGGTCGGGCGTGACGACGCGACTGACGATAATATGACTGCTGGTTTGAAGTGTCTGAAAAATGAGCCTGAGACGCTAGAGATTCTGAGACAACATCTTCCCACTCCTCTTGAGAACTGAGAACTGATTCATTCTTACCAACTGGGATATCAGGAGCATCTCGAAGCTTTCCATTCTTGAGTCCTCTCTCAACAAGCTCTCCCATTCTCATCAAGCCTTCAAAGCTTGTACAAGTGAACATCATGTCATAATAACGGCCCTTCAGAGTATCCAAAAAGAGGCTAACCATTTCTCTCTCCGGAATCGGTGGTTGAACACGAGCGGCCAATTCTCCCCATCTTTGCACATACCCCCTAAAGGATTCATTCTCCGCACGAGATAATTCTTGCAAATGCACGCGAAAAGGAGCCATTTCCAGGTTGTAGTCATACTGCTTCACGAAGGCATTGGCTAAGTCCGACCATGATTTAATACTATCACTCTGCAAGTGCATGTACCAGTCCAATGATGCTCCGATCAAACTATCTTGGAAACAGTGAATCATGAGCTTGTCATTGGTGATATGCGGAGTCATTTTTCTGCAGAACATAACCAAATGTAGCTTCGGACAACTATCCCCTTTGTATTTCTCAAACTTGGGCATCTTGAACTTTGGAGGCAATACAAGACCTGGCACCAAACACATGCCTGCAGCATTCAGATCAAGAGTATTCTTATTCACCAGGGCAGCAATCTGATCTTCCAACATATGAAGTCTTCTCATATACTCAGCAGTCAGTGGGCCCTGAATATTAAACTGCGGAACAACTCTTGGAGATGGAACAATCCTTGGAGAATCTGGCGTAGAGAAAGTAGAATTGTGACACTCTGCGTCATTGAAGAAATATGGACCTCTGACAGGGGTTTGCACTGGCTGGGCAACATTGTTCATCCGAGCTTTCTGACCATTGTTTCCTCCTCCATTCATAGCTGTTATGGCTTCCATGATCTGACTCACCTGGTACTTCAACAATTCAAACTCCACCCGAGTAACAACCAAGTTCTGCTCTCCTGAAGCCATGATCTTTCCAGATACTAACTCAAGTCCAATACGAATGTCGGGAAATCAACTGATGAAGCGGACAAAAACGGGTAAGCTCCTTGTTCCGGCTGAGGATGAATATGCAAAATGAAATGCAAATGCAAACAATCATGCAAAATGCAAAATGCACACACAAGGACCAAGTGTCCCTGGCTGAGACGAATCCACCATACTGGTCTTAACCAGACCTATAACACTGCTCGAACCCTGGTCTCAACAAGCCAAAACAGTACTCGAACCTGGTCTCCAACAGACCCCATAATGCTGTCTTCAAATACCACTGAATCTCAATCAAGAAAAACCGGTAATCTGGAGGTCAAGTTACCTGCATGCCCCAACCCCTCTCACAGGTAGGTGTCCTAATAACTGACACGAGGTACGACATCCTATGCGGTCGCTGGCGTCACAGACTTTCAAGACTTATGATACGATACCCAGAAGGTGTGGCATCATCATGTCCTGAAGAGGCCTCACTTAGCCAACTTCCAAATGATCGGTTCCCGGAGTCGACAAACCTCGGGTCAGACAACTTGTCGAGCCCTAAGGGCTAGGCAAGAAGCATCAAAGAGAATCTCGTCCGAGTGAGATTTCGCGGCTAGCTGGTGCGAGCTAAGCAAGCAGGCTAACCACTACTCTCTCTCTAAATCTAGGTGTAACCTCAAGCCCAGGTCCGGCTTATCTCTCAATCATAGAACCCCCTCATACCCACAACAATAATAACAGAAATATAATGCTGAATGTAAAATACAGAAAACGTAAATCCATACAAAATCCTCGACGGGAAAACAAGCGCTAGGATTTACTCTCTTAAGGGACATTGGATCCCAAATGCATAGGGAACCATCGCGGTCCCCAGCAGAGTCGCCAGCTGTCGCTACTGCGAAAATCGGCGCCAGCTGAACAGAAGAGTCGCCACCGTGCGTTATTTATCCCAACAGAGGGAAAGGAAAGGCTCGAAGTAAACCTACCGCAAAGACGGGAAATGAATGGTCATCGCAACCAAATCCTGGATTCGGGAGTCAGTTACGCAAGGGGAAGGTATTAGCACCCCTCACGTCCGTCGTACTCGACGGGATCCATGCTTGTTTTCTAGTATGGATTGTTATTCTATCTACTCTACAGGTCTGGGGTTAAAAGAAAAGAAAATGACTCGGTGTTGCACCCCAAAATTTGCCCAACCTTTTCTAACCTAGGTTTATGTTTCAATTGCATAATCATTTGCATTATCATCATGTACATAGTGCATTCATCTGCATTGCATAGCATAGGCAAGATATCTTAACAGGGGATCAAGTGCTATTCTTGTCTCAAGAGGTATGTTCAAGGGGTTTCATTCATATTCAGGATTACTCAGATCACTCAGTGGATTCTCTCCTATCTAGAGGTTGTTTGGGGATCATCAGAGGGTATATGAGCTATGAGCCAAGAGCATGGGGTGTGTATGGATGTTATGAAGAACCTAGATGATCATTTTGAAGAAGATCCAGGTCATTGGAATGATTGCAAGAGCCTCAGTTGAAGTCAGTCAACTAGGGTTTTATCTGGGTCAACACTAGGTCAACCCTAGGTAAAAGACTTGTTTTGAAAGGTATCAAGGCTCATTTGAAGGATGTGGGATTCATTATTTGATATGTGGATATGGATGTGGTGTTGTGCCAAAGAAAAATCAACAGGAATCAAGGAGAGGAGGAGTTACCAAATTAGGGTTTCAGTTTAAAATCCCCTAATTTAGGTCAAACTTCCAAGCAGGGTAACTCAAAATGCAAGCTTCATATGAAATTTTGGTCCACATGAGACTTGTAGATCATCTTCATAGCTTTAATTTGAGTGGTGGAAGTCATCAAGATGATTTATAGAACTCAAGTTATAGCTCGTACAAGTTACAGGTCATCTGAGGACACTAAAATTTGTCTGTGAAAGTTGTCTGTCATCCAAGCAACTTTTGACCTTCAAGGAGTTTTCAAATGAATTCTTGGCAAACATAAGGGTTGTTCTTCATGATCTCCCCTTTCCAAAAGGGTATGGTATGCCTTCATCTGATTTGTGAAGCTCAAGTTATAGTTTGTGCAAGTCAGGGGTATTTTGGGAAAGTGGAATTATAGGTCATTCTTAGCCTATGCCTAAAACTCATACAAGGAAGCTTCAAATGAAAAAATTCACAACATCAAAGTTGCTCAAAATGGCATTTTAAGCCTAGAAAAGAGGTCATGGAATGTTGGAAAAGCTTGTAGCAAGAATTGACAAAAGTTGGTGAAAATGACTTAAAAAATGGACATAAGTTGAAAAAGTTCAAATTGAAAATTGGTATGGGCAATCTACAAATCCAAAATGGGGCATATGATATATCAAATTGAGTCTAAAAAACATTTTAAATACTTTGGTTCAGCCACAATTTTGAGATAGGGCTTTAAAAATGGACTTGATTTGTAATTCCATCACTTGCATAATAAGGTACATGTGAGAAACTCAACATAAGGCAAAGGAATCCCTTGTTTTTCACTCATATCACTCCAATTTGTCATGAAAAGAGATTTTAAAAGGTGGTTAAGGGGCTGTTAGTGGATTGAAGTGAGATATCATGAGACATCAAAATACCATATCATGAGAAATTCATGAAGTTTCTAGAATCATCCTAGATTGATCTAGAAGACTCTAGATCTTTCCATGCTCTCCTATATATTGGATTGAGATCATTAAGAGTAAAGGTTGGTGATAGTTGATGTTGAATCCATTTTCTCCATTTGCAAATCATATTGAATCTTCATTTTTCTCTTCACCATTCTTCCATTTTCCCCACATTTTTCTACACTTGAAAACTCAAATTTTCAATTCCATTTTTCTCCCACTTTTGGTTCATTCCACCATTGCAAATACATTCCTTATCATTCTTACAATTGATTCAACACTTTTTTGGCCATAATTGATGCATGAACCAAGCTACACTACTCCATTAAAGTGAGCTCCAAGTGAAAAATTGATTTTTTGTTTTCCATCAATTCACTCCTTTCTTTCCATCCAAACACCTTCCTCATCAATTATAGGACGTGTCCACATCATCTTCTCAAAGAATTGGTGATCAAGTGAAGCTCCATAAGCCATTTTTCGAAGGGGTATTCTACACATGATGAGGTATTGTGATGTATTTTTGTGGGAATTTTATTGTACCATTTTAATTGGTTTTGGATGCTTTCTTTAACATGTTCCATTTTAACTTTTCCTTTGGTATACATGAGATATCTTGCAATGTTTCCATCTTATTTGACCATTTATCTTTGGATATTTTTGTGGTATCTCTCACCCCTGGTTTGTGGCTTGATGTAGGGCATTGGAGATTTTTATTTGAATTTTTTAGCACCTTTTGCTATTCTTCTTGTATTTTTGTATTCGGACTTGTAATTTGGACTTCCGAACGGACTTTATTTTTGTTAAGGCTCCAACGGCCGCTTTGTGTTTGCGTGATGAACGCCGTGGCTTATATTTCTTATTGTAGATAGGTTAGAGGTATTGGAAGACCCTTAGGTGGCTGTTATTTGTATGTGTAGCTTGCCCAATTATCGACTTGTTTGCATGATAGCACGTTGCGATTCCAAATAGTGGATTACGCGTTTCATTCGGAGTTTTCACTCGATTCTTTGCATATGATCACTTGATATTTTCTTATTCCATCCATGAATGGGCTTGAGGTTGAGACGGACCGTCCTCCCTCCTTTGCATTGCATTTACCATTGCTATATTCATGTTCACTTGTATGCGGTTATTACTTGTATTTCCGTTTCTTCCTTTCGTTTTCCTTTCCCGTAGGACTTCCATTCTTCCTTGTTAAAGGGAGGGTGTGATAGACATTTAGGTCCTAAACATGCATTATAACATTAGGTAGATGTTTCCCTCTTGTAATCCCAACTTTAGGTGCATTTTGCATGACAACGTTTAGGGTTTGGTCTAGTCCCCCCTTAGTTTGTCTCGTTCTCTTCTCATCTCAAAACAACAGAAAAACATTAATAAAGGTTATAACAAAATCAATTCATTTCTTCCGTCAAAAGATTTGAACAAACATCAACCTTTTTGCAATAAGAAAACCCTTGTTTAAGGTGATATTTTTTATAAAAGACATTTGAACAGCTTGTGTCGTGCATAGCCCGAACTACGTTTGCTCTGATCTTCCATGCTGTGTGGAAGTACGTAGGCATAGGATGCGATATCCTAGCGAGCAACCTTCCCCACCTTCACCCGTAGTTAGGCGAACTATGTTGACTCTGATTTCTCGTTCCAGACGGGAATACGTAGGCATAAAGTGTGATGCTTTACCGAGTCATGTTTTCTTTTCTTTTCAGACCTCATCCTTTAGTTTAGATAGAAGTGTAATCCGTACAAACAAACAAGCGTGGATCCCATCGAGTACGATGGACGTGAGGGGTGCTAATACCTTCCCCTTGCGTAACCGACTCCCGAATCCAGGTTTTGGTTGCGATGACCATACCTTTTCCCGTCTTTGCGTTAGGTTTACTTCGAGCGTTTCCTTTCCCTCCTTTGGGATAAATAACGCACGGTGGCGACTCTTCTGTATTGCCGGCGCCGATTTTCGCAGTAGCGACAGCTGGCGACTCTGCTGGGGACTGCGATAGTTCCCTATTCGAGTCTCGCCTTAGGTTTTTTCCTAGCTGTTTGGGGTCATCCCCAGCAGCTGGCGACTCTGCTGGGGAAAATTCAACGGTTCCCTACGTGAGTCAATCCTAGCGCTTGTTTTTCCGTCGTGGGCTTTGTATGGATTTACATTTCTGTATTTACATTTCAGCATTTTATTATCATTATTATTGCTGTATTGTGGGTTTGATGGAGGGTTCTATGATTGAGAGATAAGCCGGACCTGGGCTTGAGTGCACCTAGAATTAGAGTAGAGATTAGTGGGGGTGTGCATGCTTTGCATGTACTAGCTTCCCGCGAAATCTACGCTCGGACGAGGTCTTTCTGGTTGACTTCCTGTTTCACCCTTTGGGTGCAGTGGGCTGTTGGTTAGTTAGATTGTCGACTCCGGGGACCGATCATTTGGAAGTTGGCTAAGTGAGGCCTCTTCAGGACTTGATGATGCCACTCCTTCTGGGAATCGTATCATCAACCCTGAAAGTCTGTGACGCCGACGACCGCATAGGATGCCGTACCTTGTGCCAGTTATAGGGACATCTACCTGTGAGAGGGACTTGGGGCATGCAGGTAACTTGACCTTCAGACTACCGGTTTATTTCTCATGAGATACAGGATTGTGGATATTTTATGGACTGTTATCAGGTCTGTCAGAGACCAGGTGTGGGTTATGTTATTGGGTCTATCCGAGACCAGGTTGGAGTTCTTTGTGAGGTCTGTCTGAGACCAGGGTTTGATGAGTATTGGAGGGTCTGTCTGAGACCTGTTCTTGGTGTGACTTGGGCTTCTTATTCAGGGCACTTGATCCCCTGTTGCAGCTGTTTGCATTGCATTGTTTGCATACCCATTTATCATTGCATATTCATTAACGTGTGTCTGTGCTGCAGGTGCATTACATATTTCCCTGTTCTAGTGCTCCGGACTTCTGATTGTTGATATGGGTAGTGTGCGGAAGACAGTCGCGTATAAGCTGCCCACTCCGGATGTGAATTCTATATTGAGTTTGATTGCCCTTGCGGATGATGAGGTTAGGGCTAGCTTCAAGAAGAGTTATGGGAGGCTTTTGAGCTTGGTTTGTAGACTCAGTGCATGTGATTTGAATGGATTGTATACATTGCTGCAGTTTTACGATCCTGCTTTGAGATGCTTCACGTTTACAGATTTCCTTATGGGTCCTACTATGGAGGAGTATGCAGAATTCCTTGGTTTGCCAGTACAGAGCAAGGTCCCGTTCATTCATTTTGACGCTAAACCTAAGTTGGAGGATTTAGCGGTGTCTTTGCATATGGATGCTTCTGAGCTGCTAGTGACTTCTTGGTACGGGATTCCTGGATTCGCTCTTAGCTTTCTGGTTAGTAAGGCGCGAGAGTATGCCAAGAGTGGCTGCTGGGTGGTATTCAACGCTTTGTTGGCTTTGTGTATATATGGGATAGTGCTATTCCCAAATCTTCCATACTTTGTTGACTTTGGCGCACTTTATCTGTTTGCTGCCGGTAATCCAGTACCTACATTGATTGGGGATTTCTACCATTCCCTCCATTACAAGAATGAGAACCGGCGAGGGAAGAGTGTTCATTGTTGCGTGCCTTTACTGAAGATGTGGTTTGATAAACACTCACCGAAGAAGGGTCCTTTCGTAGAGCTTGCAAATGAGTCTGATTGGTCCGAGCGCCTTATGAGATTGACTTCTGAGGAGATGGTTTGGTTTGATAGGAATTTGCTGGGTTCCGAGATTATTTTTAGCTGTGCAGGATATCCAAACGTGCCCTTAATTGGGAGGAAAGGATGTATCAGTTACAATCCTTCTTTACTTGTTCGTCAGTTTGGATATGCATTGAAGAGCCCGCCGAAGGCAGAAGAGGTACAGGAATCTCTGTACTTCACAGGTGACCTGAGTGGAGACTTATTGGCCAAGCTGCAGTACGCTTGGAATCACATCTCTAGAAGGGGAAAACCATTGTTGGGAAAGAACGACTGTCAGGCTTATCCTCCGTACAAAGCTTGGATGCGAGAAAGGGTCAAGCAGATTCAGATGCCCTATCCTTTTGTGTCATCTCCTGTTCCTACTCCGGTAGAGGAACCCACGACTGTTCCCATTGAGGTTTATGAGCAAGTGGTGAAGGAAAAGGAAGCTTTATTGGCGGTTAATGAAGATCTAGAAAGGGAATTGGCCCAGATTCGAAGTGAGAAGAACGAAGTTGCGTACTCCCTTCAACAACAAACTGAGATGGTAACCTTGTTGAAGACTAAGTTGGTTAAAGAAAAGCAGAAGCGGGAACGCCTGGGACAAGACTTTAAGAGCTCTCATGACATGATGGAAGCTAAGAAGAAGTCGTTGGACATCGCTTACCGAGAGATCGCTTCATTCAATAAGACGTGGAATGCCACTCTTACTAACAACAAGGAACGGGAGGATGAGTTGAAGCAACAGATCTCCGATCTTCAGGACCAATTGAAGGCCACCAGGAGGCAGCATGAAGAAGAAGTCATGACTAGATATGCTCTTCAAGATGCACTGAAGCAAGTTGATGCCCGCAGAAAGGAAGCTCGATCCCAGAAGAGGAAGCTAGATGAGTGCTTTGGTGAAGGCACATGGGAAGAGTCCATCGACGACTTGCGGCGAGTTCTTAAGCAGAGGAGTCTACTCATAGAGGGATTGCTTGTTCAGCCTGATCATCCCAAGACAAAGAAGCTGTTAGGGGAGTATAGGGATTATGGGCATACCTGATTTGTTCATGCTTTATTGTGTGCTGACCATCACCCGGCTTGTGGGTTGAGGTCATGCTTTTGTTCGTCTTGTGATACATCAGCGTTGTACTTTTGCCTTTGAAGGCCTGTTCAATATATGAGTTGTTTTCTCTTTTGTGATTGAATTTCAACTTCTTGCAACTTTTGTCACCGCACTGTCACGGCGCTACCCTGTATCAAATGTATTAGCACTAGAATGGGGGGAGTAATATTCCCCAATGCACAGGCATATATTGCATTTTGCATACATACTCATATTTGCATTACAGGTTTGTGATCCGTGTATCTTTTCTCCTGCATCCATTACAGGTACTTTCAGGATTGCAGATCAACGAATCCATCGTTATTCCACAAGGACTAATCAGAAGAAGATTATGGACAACGTGCAGAGTGAAATGCAAGAGATGCGTGACAGGATGGCCCTGCTCATGCAAACCATGGAGACCATCGCCAAGGGACAAGAGCAGCTGCAGAATCTGGTTCAACCGATAGTCGCACGGGCTGAAAACAACGGGACACCGCATGGTGAACATATTGCTGCTTCTCCCCGAGTTGAGAATCGTCAAAGTGCTGATGTTATTCCCGTAAACGGTTTGAATGCTGGAGAAACTGGTCCTGTAGGCGGAGGTGGGAACGCCGGTAATATGAATGCCAATGCAAATACTGCTGGGGTATTTGTGGGTAATGTCAACCAGGGTTTCAATGGGGGCGTTGAGAATGTCGGAATGAATGGTATTAATGGTAACCAGGGCTTCAATAGTGTGAACATGGGGTATGGCAACATTGTTGGCACCAAGGCTGAGTTTGGTGACTATGGTTATGGTAATCGTGGATATGGAACTAGTGCATACAACGCTCAAGAGACGGGCAATCTGAGGTATGACCCCAAGTACTTCCAAATGGGTCCGGGCCGTGATGCAGATTATGTTGGATACGATGCAGTACCTCGCTGGGAGGATCGTCAGGAGGATGTGTTCTCTAGTCAGAACGAGGGTTATGAAAGAGCCAGGGATGACAACCATCGGATGAGATTGCTAGAAGAGAAAGTGAACGGGTTAGCCAGCCAGAATGCTCTTGGGCTGGATATGTCCAATATGGGATTGGTACCAGGGCTGAGGGTACCTCTGAAATTCAAAGCGCCATCTTTTGATAAATATAAAGGGGACACGTGCCCGAGGGTACATGTTCGTTCATTTTACAGGAGGATGTCCGCGTATTCAGACGACGAAAAGATGCTCATGCATTTCTTCCAGGACAGCTTGTCAGGGCCGTCGCTGGAATGGTATATGAGCCTAGAGCCAACACAGATAAAAAGCTGGAAAGAGCTAGCGGAAGCTTTCGTGAAGCATTACCAATACAACAGCGATCTCGCCCCTAACCGGGTTCAGCTGCAAAGCCTCTCTCAGAAGCCCAGTGAAAGCTTCAAAGAATACGCCCAGAGATGGCGTGATTTGGCTGCCAGAGTACAACCTCCTATGGTGGAGCGTGAAATGATGGACTTGTTCGTAGGGACATTCTCAGGAATGTACTATGACCGGCTGCTCAACTTCTCAATGAGTACCTTCTCCGAGTTGATCCTGACGGGGGAGCGTATAGAAAACGGGATAAAAATCGGTAAGATTTAAGCGGGAGAGTCTGCTTCAGCTGGAAGCAATAAGAAAGCTTTCGGGGGTAGAAAACAGGAAGATGCCAATTCGGTATGTAGCTCTCGGGGAAGAAATAGGGGATGGAGGCAATACCAACCGCAACAAGTTGCAAGTGTGACAATCCCCACGCAACATCAGCAACAGCCGCAGCAGCAGGGGAAACAACATCCGGCTCAGCGAAGAATTCAGAACGGGAAGCCGAAAAGGGTATTTGATCCGCCGCCAGTATCGTACGCTGAGCTTCTTCAGAATTTGTTACGGTTACAGTTGGTCGAGAAAAGAACGATGGCTCCTCCGACAGGGATACCCCCACCCAGTTATAACGCTAATGAGCATTATGAATTCCACTCTGGGGCACCCGGCCATAATATTGAAAACGGCCACGCTTTCAAGCATAAAGTGCAAGATTTGCTTGATAGCACTGCTATTAATTTTGGTACGGAAGGGCCCAATATTACACAACAACCAATGCCAAACCATGAATAGGCTGGAGTATGGTGGACAAAGAGGAGTTCTATAGTTCGGGTGGGCCGTTAAAAGTAGATCAGAACAGTGGCAGGCTGCCTCTAATAACTGACTGTGAAGATAGCTGGTTCAGCAGCAGGACAGATGTGAAAGCCCGGTTCTCGGAAGCTGGCATTTTTCTTTGTTTTATCTTGTCATTTCTTTACGTTTGTAGTTTCTTTCATGTTTAAATTGCAATCTTGTTCGTAAAACTTGTTGTTTTCATTTCAATTGATGATAATGAAATAAATATGCATGTTTTGATTAAATCCAGTCGTGTTCACCAATCGTTTTTGCAAATGTCCAATGCTTGGTTAAGAAGAATCCGGGGAGGATGACGAAAATGAACGACATGCAAAATTCCGATTGTATGCTTTTTGAAACAAAACCTGCTGATGATGTACAAGCATTGTTTCAAATCCCTAAAAACCGGAGATATAAGGAAGATAATCCCTTGTCAACCCCTTTGAGCCTTGTAGTAGGAGTTTCTTTCTGTGAATGAAAAACCCTCAATCTTAACCTGGGGCAGGGTAGGTGTTAGCTAATTTGACCGAGCGTCCAAATTGCAAAAGGAGTGTCCGTTCGAGGATCAATCACACCTCTAGAGGTCGTGCCTAAGAAACCACAATGGTTCAGCATTAGGAGTGAAACAGTCACATCATTCCCCAAAGAGTCAGACAACCAGCATCACACGACTTGTTCGAAAGAAAAAAGAGAAAAAAATCAAAAGCCCGCTAAGTCAAGAAAAGAAAACAATTCACTCAGGCAAAAATGAGGGCATCCCGCTGGACTCAAAAAACCAAAAGAACTCAAAAGAGTCAGTCCAGGCAAAAGTTAGGGATATGAAAAGAAAAAATATGAAAGAATGGAAAAATCCTCAAATGAAATACGAGTCGTGTGACCTCAAGTGTCAAAGACGGAAGGTGAGTGGTTGTCACTCCCAACAATCATAATTTCTCGAACTATCACTCCTATCTTTCAGCCTCTGAGAGGTGAGTGCTAAGGTCGAATTAGCTGAACATAGGATCGGAGAACATCAAGGAGAATGGGTGGGTTAAAATAAACTTTGAGCCTTTATCCTTTCCTTCAAAACCGTGAACCTGACCACGTTATAACCTTCAAAAGTCCTAATTGAAGCAGGTTGTTTCGAAAGCATACTTCGGTAAAGGTCGCGTCGATTCTGACTCTTGAAAGGGTTCCTCTTACCATGTTGGTACTGATGTTGATAAACGTTTTGTGCATTATATGCTATAAACTGTTTTTCCCTTCTCCCAGTGAACAGATTGGATGTCAAAACTATCATATGTGTTGCATTAATACGTCTTTTACGCAGAACAACTTGTTTTACTTGCGAGTAAGCGCTTGACAGCAGAAAAGTTTCCTACAGTAGAAAGTATGGTCGAGATAGAATACAGAACGCCTGAATGTTCCATAAGCCGGGGCAAGCCATTAAGTGCTCCCCAGTTAGGTCAGCCATTCAAAGTCAGTTACTCTGGGGCAATCAGGTTGAGATTCGGCAAATCTCTCGTAGTTGGTGGTACTGCTCTGGATCAGCTAATCAGGGGCAAAGTCATTGCAATCAGGGGCAGGCCATCTTAAGAGCGCAGAAGTTATTCTTTACTCGAGGGGCATTTGGTGTGAAGTATTTCTCCGAAGTTCAGAATGCTGGGGCAGTTCATATCAGACCAACGGGGTACAAATGTTCAGATTCCCTTTTGAGGACTATCCCCACAGAGGTCCCGCAGGCTGGGGCATGTCAGAAGCAAAGGGATTGTTCTTCTCAGTACCATCAAGGTTATTCAGAGTTATTCGAGCAGATTTAGTAAATCTTAAGGTGTTAGACGAATGTCGGGAAGTCATGTTACTATCTTCTGATCCGTCAACCAGGGACTGTGAATTCAGACAGAATGTTGTTCAGCGTCAGTTGTACCTGACCCATCGCAGATAGCCTAAAAGTCCAATTCTTATTGGCGATCACTGTAAGGCCCGTCCGTGTTGGCACGTCAGTTTCAAATCCAATCTTCATTAGTGCGCAGGAAGACTCCGTCTGTTTTCCCCAGAGGAGTCCAATCATACTTGGCACATATGTTATTCCCCAGCGGAGTTGGTTTCACTTTTCCAGCATTTATTTTGGCTGGAATAATTCTGTGATATCCGGTTATCCTCGGCGGAGTTAGCTTTGTCTTCAGCATTTATTTTGCTGGAGCGCCTCATTGCATTTACATGTATCATCATACTTGCATCTAACCCAAATACGTAGCATTTCCATGCTATATGGAAACATTACGTCATTATCGAACATACCTATTCGGAAACATAAACCAGGTTGGTTACCTCGTTGGTTTCAGATGTTTGTTTTCCCCTGAAGATAATTGAGATTATGATTCAGGAAGATGTTCGGATAGTCGGATTTGTGGCGCAAGGCGAGCAGTGATCGTGTTCGTCCTATCATGTGGACCCCTAGCAGAGTTGCTTGGTTGAGTTTCTCTTTTCCCCAGCTGAGTCCTTCTCAGGTCGCTGTTATGTCGGCATTACAAGATTTCATAGTTCAGATTTTTTGGAGTTATCGCCGTGATTACCCCAGTAGAGTTTTTCTTCGGATTGTTGTTACAAGAATCTTGTGGATTAAACCTTCGGAGTTATTACCCTGGTTGAAGGAGTTATTACCCTAGTTGAAGGAGTTATTACCCTGGTTGAAGGAGTTATTACCCTGGTTGAAGGAGTTATTACCCTGGTTGAAGGAGTTATTACCCTAGTTGAAGGAGTTATTACCCTAGTTGAAGGAGTTATTACCCTGGTTGAAGGAGTTATTACCCTGGTTGAAGGAGTTATACCCTGGTTATACCCTGGTTGAAGGAGTTATTACCCTGGTTGAAGGAGTTATTACCCTAGTTGAGGGAGTTGTTACCCTGGTTGAAGGAGTTATTACCCTAGTTGATGGAGTTATTACCCTGGTTGAAGGAGTTATTACCCTAGTTGAGGGAGTTGTTACCCTGGTTGAAGGAGTTATTACCCTAGTTGAGGGAGTTTTTACCCTGGTTGAAGGAGTTATTACCCTGGTTGACGGAGTTATTTCCCGTAGTGGTGACGGAGTTATTTCCCGTAGTGGTGACGGAGTTATTTCCCGTAGTGGTGACGGAGTTATTTCCCGCAGTGGTGGAGGAGTTATTTCCCGCAGTGGTGGCGGAGTTATTTTCCCGTAGTGGTGACAGAGTTATTTTCCCGTAGTGGTGACGGAGTTAGTTTCCCGTAGTGGTGACGGAGTTATTTTCCCATAGTGGTGACAGAGTTATTTCCCGCAGTGGTGGCGGAGTTATTTCCTGTAGTAATGATAAAGTAGTACCCGTAGCGATGGCGGTGTTGTTATTTTTCCAGATTATTTTCCCGCAGTGGTGGCAGAGTGATTTCCCGTAGTGATGGCGGAGTTATTTTCCTGTATCATTGGCAGGGTCATGTTTTGTTGACAGAAGTACCTCCCCCAGTGAAGTCGTCCAGGTTATTCATATATTGACAAGATATTGTTGAAATCAGATTTGTAGATAGTGTTCCCCAAACAGTTGTGCAGTTTATTTCTGTGGTTGGCAAATTTCCGGGTTCTTAGTATTCAACCGTCTTGTACCTCGACTGTTTGAAGGCCGTTCGCTCTTCACCCAGTTGGGTCCAAGCCGCTTGAATAGGGGCACTCGGCAAAGTATCGCACTTTATGCCTACGTATTCCCGTCTGGAACGAGAAATCAGAGTCAACGTAGTTCGCCTACCTACGGGAAAGGAGGGGAAGGTTGCTCGCTAGGATATCGCATCCTATGCCTACTGTTGCACCCCAAATTTTGACCCCTTAGATCCTCATCATCATTTTAGGATCATATTCAGTTGATTAACTAACCTTAACCCATTTCCAGTTTATCTTTGTTAAGATGCAGATGAATTAGGGTTCCGTACCGTCAAAATCGGGATTTCAATGGTCTGACCAATCAATGTTTTGGATTGATTCAACTTCAAATAAGTCTCCACAAGATCAAATATACTCCATTGGATCAAGTATGAATTCAATTTTAGGTGGTCACCCAAGAATTGAGAACAGTGCAGTTCAAGACGCCCAATTAGGGTTTTCGATCAGGAAAAGTCAACTGTAGTTTGAATTTTGGTTTAAAAAGTGTTTCAATGGTGGGATCAAGGTCCATTAAGTTCCTATGGCTTATTAAAGTCCATCCAAAGAGTTTCAAGTCTTCAAAATGTCCGGATCACCGACAGTCGACTCGGTAGTCACCGATCGATCGTTCGGTTGACCGAAAAGTCAACTCTTCACTCATGAGGAATTTGACCTAAAGATGAGAATAAAAAATGGTCCTAATGACATATTAAACCTACCCATGAAGTTTCATGACCATTGGATCAAGGGTTAGGGAGTAATCGCAAAAGTTGGGAAATTAAGGTTTTGAAAAGGGCAAAGCCATAACTCCTTAACCACACAAGGGTTTTTGACCTAGTTTCAAGGGAAATGAGTTCCTAAAACAAGCATAAATATTTTAGTACCTAATTGGGGCTTTCTAAAAAGTACAAGTGGGTTCCATAACTCTTCCTGGTTAGAGAGAACCGAGGTCCACAAGTTGGCAAAAACTCACATTGGCAAAACCAGGTCAACATGAGTTTTTTTTATTCCAAAACCTCTCCAAATTGATGCTAATCAAATACTAAGCCTCATTTATGATGTTTACATTGTTAATAAACATGTTTAACTTCAATTCCCACGAAAATGGACCAAAGATCAAAAGAAATCATTATTTAATGCAAGTTGTAAAAGTGAATAGTGAAGAAAGAGAAAAAAGGTGGCTACCTTTGTCAAATCATCAACTTTAATTCAACAAGTCACCTTCTATCCTATCAAGCATGATGAAAAAAATCTATGGGGCATGGAGAATATCTTATTAGAGTTTCTTAAAGACAAAGATGAAGATTGCATTGGAAAACTCAAAGATTTTCATGATGGAAGGTTAAAATTGGCAATTTGCTTCACTTTTGCCCATACCTTGATCCAAGGCCTTTGGCTATAAATAGAACTCACTTCTTACATCAAAAACACACAAGTTCCATGCTAGAAACCAGCTAGAACTTTCTTTCTTACACAATCACAAGTTCTTACAAAATCTCATTAAGTTTCCAAAATCCCTCAAAATTTGCTTTTGAAAAACACCTTTCAAAACCATTTCCAAACTTCTTCCAACTCAAGAAACACTTCAAACACATAAAGTATGATGTATTGAAGCTATCCAAGTCACTTCCACACTTATGTAACAAGATCTTGGAAGAGCTCTCAAGATCTCTGGTTTTCTTATTGCTTAAGCTTGCTTCAAGAGGTAAACCTAAAACTCATAAATGTGAACTTTCCACTTGCATTCCACATGTTACCATGACTGTTTTTTTACCATGATGATCTTGAAAATTTTCAACTTGTAACTTGATTTTTCTTGTGAGATTGATCTTGTATTATTCTTAAAATTTTGTTAACATGTTTAAATAATCAAATTTGTTTGATTCATTGTCTTACCATGTGCATTTTATTCCTTTTATCATTTAGATTTTCATGTTTTGTTCATCCAAACTTCAAAAAATCATAACTCATCCATTTTTCATCATTTTGAACCCATTCTTTTTGCATTGTGTTTGTCTTGATGCCTAATTTCATGTGATATTTTTTAATTCCATGTTTGTTCATATTTTCATGCCTTTTGGTTGCTTGTAAGTTGCCTTTATATTGAGATCGTTATCTCGCGTATGCAGATGAATTTCTTTTTCACCGTGATCATTTGTGTTATGATATTCACTCATTCTCATTTATACTATGTTAGTTAACATGTTAGGGTACTCTCCCTTGGTTGTTACCATTATTTCATATTGCTTTCCTCCTAAATTATGAGGTTAAACTAATTTGCTTGTATTTGATTGTCATCGATACATATGGTTGTTACCTTCAATCTTTGTTAAGATATACCTTTAATCTTTGTTAATATATGCTTTCATATTTGTTAAGATACATGATCTTTGGTTGTAACCATGCCCCTTTTGTTTAAAGTATTGATTACTTTGTTAATTATTTCTTCCCCAAGTGATGGAACTTTTTTAGTTCTCATCCAAGTTGCCTCATCTCCTCCCTTCCAAAGGAAAGTCTCTCTATTGACCCTTGGGTCATAGATAGCTTAATACCCTCATTGGCCTCGAAAGAGCCTTAACCCCCTTTTTGGTCTGGATAGAACCAATAGGATATAAACTCATAGGTCTGGATAGAACCTTCCCCTCTTTTGGTCTGGAAAGAACCAATTGATTCCTTAGTTCGAGCCCGAACTACGACCGCTCTGATTTCTCATTGGACAATGAGAATACGTAGGCACAAGATGCGACATCTTGATGGGAAACCTTCCCCCTCACTAGGAGTGTTTACAACTAGAACCCTAGGATAGAGTTGTTAACTCTATGTAAGGATCATGGATATGATCACTTACTTCCCCCTTTGAGTGTTACAACATAGACATAGAGAGTTTTGTGAAACTCTACACAAAAATTATTATGTTTGTTCCCCTTTGAACCTTGATCGCAATCAAGCGTTCTTCAACCCTAGTGAGGTGAACTACGATTGCTCTGATTATATCCTAGTAAGGATATGTAGGTAGAGGACGCGATGTCTTTGCGAGCAAACTTAGAAACAATCTTAGGTCTTCATCTATCATAAACCTCACCTTTTACCCAAACCCAAACCATAGCAAACATTTACCCAACTTAGCATGCAAAAAAAAAAATAAAAGGTTCCTGTAGAGTACTACAGATGTTTAGGATGTGAAATACCTACCCTATGCATAACCAACCCCCGATCCCCGAATCTCTTAGCGTTGTTATTACATCGCGCAAAAGGTTCTTTCTTTCTTTAGACCTTTCCTTTGGATAAATTAAAGTCCGGTTGTAATCTAAGAATTAAAGATTCAAGTTAATTCAATAGCTTGGTATCACGATTCTCACCACAACACCTACGTACTTTCATACAGCATGAAAGATCAGAGCAAACGTAGTTCGGGCTACGGAGGACATAGATTTGTTTGACTGTTTTTTATCCTTCTGAAAAAGGTTTTCTCCTGATTACGGGTCCAAGCGGACAAAAAAATGACTCTTTTGATTGGTTTACAGTCTTTTACGCAAGAACTGTCTTTTATTGTGTTTGAAATGTTTATTGTGTTTTTTGATTGTTTTGAGATAGAAGAGAAAGAACTCTAACCTAGGGTTAAAATGAGAATCAAAATCTATCCTAATGTTGTCATGCATGGGTTAACACCTAATGTCTATCATATTTCTCTCTTGCGCAGAGAGAAACAGAGATCCTAAGGGGATAAACGGGAAAGCAACATCATATATACAGTAAAGCGGTAAAATGCATGAATGCAGCAGTACAAGCGAGGCAAGGGAGTCCCACTCGACCTCGAACCTAGAAAACAATGGGCAAAGTGAAACAACTTCACCTCAAACTCAAGGGGAAAAATTAACAAACAATACAGCAAAGAAAAATAAAACCCCAAAACCAGCCCTGACAGCACCCCAACTCCAGTTGAACTTCCAAAATCAAACTCCATTGGTACCCCAAGCTATAAAAAAGATTCTATCTCCAAGAAATCACCCAGCTCAAGCAAGAACAGAACCTTAACCAGTTGATAGCATCAGACAACAGATATTTCCAGACAGCAGTAAACCCTAGCTTTAACAGTTGCACAGCTTTGACATGAACAATCTTCATCTTTGTCAATCTTTGATCTTCTTCTCTATCTTCAATGGCTTCTTTCTTCAAGACAAGCTCTCCTAGATGAGAATTTATTTATCAGGATGAATTGAATGTCAAACAGTTCATTGACAACCAAAGGAAGCCTATAAACAATTGACATTGTAACAGACTGTTTCCCTAAAAGTTCTACCTCTAAGATACAATCACTTATCCCTCCTAAGGAGGGAGGTGAATACCATAGAGGGACTCTATGTCATAGAGAGGAATGGAAGCACAGGAAGCTATCCATGTTTGTGAACAAATTCAGTCTATTCTAAGGCTCTGCTTATTCCTATTTCTCCTTAGTCTTCAGTCAGCATCTTCAATCCGGGTAATCTTCATGCACAAAGCTTTCATTATTATCCTCAATCTTCTCCTTTGATTCTTCATGCTTCCACAAGCCCAAACCAAGCCTCATACCCCAAATAAAAACCCAAAAGCCCAAGCAGACAGATAAAACCCCCAGTGGGCACACCAAACAACCACACAATTTGCGAAATATACTAAAAATAGTAAAATAGAATTTTAAATTCTAAGATTAATTCTATGGGGAGTTCTATATCTACCCTACATACCCTATATGTCCCATAACCTAACTCATGCTAAAAACCCAAAAATAAAATGTTATAGTGCACCTATGTTGAGTTTGCCCTAATTATACTAACCTAATGTTTTCTAATCAAAACTAATCAAGATTAATCCAAAAAATGTGGAATAAATCCAGGGGGAACTTAATGCTCTAATCTAGCTAGTACAAAAAGAATGGAATCAAAATATGCATTTAAATGCCTAAACAAAATTCAACAATATGACATGTACAAACAATATGAAAAGAAAAGCAATTAAAATGTAAAAAATCACCATAAATGGAAAAAAGTCTAAAATACTATTTTTATTTTCTTATAATTTTCTTGAAACCATGACCAAAATGTGGGAAAAAGTCCCATGTTAAAATGATGATTTTTGAATTTTTTATAATTTATTTGGTGAATTATATACAAATGAAAAGAAAAAACAAGAAATTCAATTAAAATTGTCAAATACAGGGGGGGTGGCAATAGCAGTTTATTAGACTCAGATCTCCATTGGGCCCAGGATGGGGGGTGCTGATAGCACGCTGGGCCCATGTTCGTTTCAGAAATCCACTCAAAAGACAAAAAACACAGGGGGGCGCAGCTAGCAGTATTTACACTTGGTATTCGTTCTGGGCCCAAACTGGGGGTGTAAGCAGAAGATCTGCCTGGGCCCAATCTTAGTAATTTAGAAAAAACAAAAAAAACACAAAGAAAAAAACTTGAGGGGGGGCGAATAGCATCAAGTTCGCCTTGGTTGTTCGTTTGGGCCCCAAAAGGGGGTGTTAATAGCAGACTGGGCTTAGGGCCCAAACCAAACTACACACGGGGAGGGGGGTTTCACGAGTGGAGAAGGGATAATCTTAGCAATTACCTATTGGGCCCAGCCCGCCTAAAACCTAACCCAAATATCAGCCAACAAAACCCTCTACCTTCTCCAAATTCGGATCACTGTTCATCATCCCCCAAAACAACCCTAACGCCGTTTTGAACTTCCAACCTCTCTGAAACCAACAACCACACTCACCTCACGCCTCAAGCTCCCTGTCCAACTCAACTCTAATCCTCATTCGCCTCACAACATCACAAAACCTAAATCCATTTCAACACCTTACAATTCTACGAACTACGAATGCGTGAAGAGTTAAGGAAGAAGGACAACACAACAAACCTGGAGAACTTGGTGAAGAAGATGAACGCTGGGAAGAATTTCTGGAGGTTATTGATGAGATGAAGACTCCTGAATATTGAGGAACCTAGACAAGTCTTGATGATGAAGATCTGGAATATCTGGATCTACGAAGGTTGAAGGTGAGGAACGTCAAAGAAGATTTCTGGAAAAAACACCTCAAGAACACTATGAATCTGAGGAAGACGATGAAGATCGATGAGTTTCTGGCAAAGTCGTTGAAGGTTCTGGGGATGACGTTGAAGGTTGAGATGAATGTCTTCATCTTCTCTGAAGAACACCTGATGAACATCAATATTGCCTTTCTGGAGATCTATGATGATCTTGCTGAAGAACCCGTTGAAGATCTTGACGTGATTTGAAGATTTCTGGAGAAATTTTCTGATGAAGATAATTGATATGATGAAACGATGAAGATTCAAACAATTCTGGGAAAATTAGGATGAGTGTGGTGTTTGGATGAAGATTGGAGGAGCTGGATGAATTCTGGGCAGAAATGCATTTCCGGCAAGTTCGTTGCGGTGGTCGGAGGTGGTTAGGGTGACCGGAGGGGGTTGTTAGGGTGGCCGCCGGCAGCTTTGCATGGCCGGCGGTGGGATTCAGGCGAGAGATGCGGTGGCAGAATGGAGGCGTGAGTGCAGGCCACGTGTGGCTGGGGGAGACGAGAGGGAGACGCGTGGAAGAAGTCTGAGTGAGTGGGTGGTGACGTGGATCACATGCAGAGTGAGAGAGAGAGTGAGGTGGAGGAGATTTTGGCTGCACGCGTGGCAGGCCCTTTTATTTGACATGTGGCGTGGCTGGGACTTGGACTCTGACTTCTGGGCTTGATGACTTGGACTCTGGATAATGGCCCAACAAGACTTAACCTCAGATTAATGGACCTAAATGTAATTAACAGAACAAAATTTAAATCTGAAAAACCTAATTAACTATAAAACGAAAATTAACATATAAAGCCTATTATTAAACCTAATTAATCCTAAAACAAAATTAAAAAATAAATCCTAATTAACTCTAAAAAACCAAATTAATCCTAATGCATCTATTAAAATGAAAATTAAAAGATAAACTCCTAGTTAATAAAAAAAAAAGAAAAATTTAATATCTAAAAAAAATCTAATTAATTCTGAAAAAATCTAAAATCTAAACATTTTAATCCTTTCTCTTTTTAAAATCTAAACTATTAACATTTTTAAAAAACAATTAAAATCTAATCTAAAAAACAATTAAACCCTATTTAAAAATCTGAAAAAAAACAATTAACTCTACTAAAATCTAAAAAAAACCATACTATCTATTTTTAAAATCTATCCCCTTTTTTAAAAGAAAAAAAAATATCTATTTCTATCTATTAAAAAAAAATATTCTATTATTCTCTAAAAAAAACTATCTTATTAAAAGAAAATAATATCTAAAATCTATTAAAAACTATAATATCTAAAAAACCTTTAAAAATCTATTAATTTCTAAAAGATGAAAAGAAAATTTATTTAAACTCTAAAAAATATTAAAAAACTCTATTAAATCCAGAAAAACCATTAAATGCACTAAAAATCCAGAAAAATGACAGAAAAACCCTAAAAATGTCAGGAGGCCGATTAAACCGAATAAAACCCAATTACGCAACCGTAGCAAAACCCTGGCACCGAGATGGCCTGAAAACACCAGGAACGAGCACCAATTCTCAACAGACTTTTATTCTAACCGGCCTGAACTGCCTGAAACGCCAGGGGCTATAATCCTGATAAAATCAATCTGAATGATAAAAATGCGATGCATGCCGTATGCGAATGCGAATGCAAAATGCGTCGAAACATAAACCAGATATGGGGACCGGTTGGTCAAATTTTAGGGTGCAACAATAATCTTGGATATCTTCGAGGAATCATGTTCGTACACTTTCCGAACAAAGTATTTCTACCCTATTATTTGCCTGGGTTCACGAAATCTTTGTGGGGATAATTCTTGAAGAACAATCTGCTTCTGGCAATAGAAAACAGATCAAGAATGTAGAGAGAAATATGATTTTTGTTCAGCGTGTAAAACTGGGGACAAATGACTCCTTATATAGGAGATTAAATAACAGAAAACGAAAAGGGACATCTGTTCAAAATTCTTGAACGGGTTCATCTTTTCAAATTTAATTTCGAAGGGGCTCTGCCCCTTGGAACCCCACGGGGCGCTGCCCCGCACCCCACCAGGGGCTTCGCCCCTTGGAACCCCAATGAGGCGCTTCCCCGCACCCTGCCAGGGGCTCCGCCCCTTGGAACCCCTTTTCAATTATTCGCATTCAATTGCATGTTGTCTTGACGAGCGTGCACTCCGCACTACCCTAACTCGTTTCCAAGCTTAACGTATAATTGCATCGGCCTACAGTAAATCACATTACTACTAAAATACATTGATGATACTAAAATCACCAACATAACCTTTGGTGCAGGTAATGAACTGCCGGTTGCAGCTTCGGTATGGTACATCAAGGTTTGGAATGGTTGAGATAGAGGTGTTCCAAGCGGTCCTGCACTAGCTGTGGCATCAGTGATAACCATTAAAAAAAGAGGTGTGGCTCTGTGTAATCCTCCTCGTTGTGTCAAAAATTAAGTTACCAGTTGATATGTCGCGAAATTACGTAAGGATAAATATAATTCATCTGTGTGATGGCATTTTTTGATGAATTTGGTGCAGTTAGGCATGCAAATGGGATGAATGTAGAACCTGGAACGAGCAATGCAAGCTGCGTTATGGACGGACACGGCCTTATCGTAGAAGGATTGACACCTTGTGAATATTGGCAAATTCTGGATTTCAGAGCATGTGCAGCTTTCCATTCTTGTTCATTGGGTCCAATACCAGAGTTTCTTTGTAAAGAATGGTAACTTGGCATTTTGAATCAAGTTTTCCTTTCAAGTGCCTTTTTGGTTTTGAGCAATTCCTGAGGCTTAAAATCGGATGAGGTTGAGGTCAAATTAGAGGGAGAGCTTGGTGTTGTCTCTGTGTAGAATCAATAGCATTTTTTATTAACATGTTTGGGTCTTGATGTACTTTTGTAAAGTTTCCTCAAAATACTCTTAAATTATTTGAACAATGATTTGAGGGTGAGCTTTGACTTTCAGTTTGAATTTTGTAAAATACATGAATATGAATCTATAGAAATATTCTAATTGCTGAATGTGAATTGCAACATAGGAACAATCTTGAATGGGCCATTATCTTGGATCTTAGAATAATGAAACTTGGCACATGGACTTGGAATTTAGATATAGATTGAATTTGAAATGGCTTTGTGGATATTTTGAATTGGTTTGGGTTTGGAATTTTAGAGTTTTGAATTTGTAATATATTTTTAGTTGAGTAATGTGAACTTAATTGCTTTGTTATACATGGTAACCTCTTTTAATTCTATAAATCCCATCATGACTAGGCCTTGGATTTAATATTGGGGCACAAATGAATCCTTGTATTTTGAAATTTGAATCTTCATAGATATTGAAATAAAACTTGAATTTGAATTTCTCACATGATAACCTCGTCACATAACCTTGAATTCATGAACTTAAATTAGTGAAATTTGAACCACTTTTGTATCTTCATCCAAAATTATTAAGTATTGCAACTTAAAAAAATTAATCATCGATTTGAGTTTCATGAGTCTCGATTTTTTTTTGCTTTGAGAGAATCTTGCACAAACTTGATCCAATATTTTATCCAAACTTTGCCACTTCAAAGCATATCATCCACGAGTCACCAATCCAAACTCTTCTCCTGGTACCCAAACCCTGAAGATGCATCCTGCAATATCACTTGTCATTAAAACTAATAACTAGTCGTTGAACAACTATACTCAGCACCACTGAAAGGAATGATCTAATCTTTACTTGAAATTGTTGCACCTGCACAAATTGGTTAGTCATAATAAACATGCACGCAAGAGACCCTATGACCTAAAGATGTCATTCAAGATGATGCACAAGGATGTGAGATCTTAGGTTCAAAAATTAGGGTGTGACAAAGCTAAAAAAAATGTTGTGATCTATTGGCATGAGCTATGATAAGATACATGCTTGTCCAAATGATTTCATTTTGTTTTGAAATGAATATGAATCATTAAACGAGTGTCCTAAATGCAGTGTATCTCGGTATAAGAAAAAGTTGTCCCCAGCAAAAGTGTTATGGTATTTTCCTATAATTCCGAGATTTAGACGCATGTTTCATAGTGAAACAGATGCAAAACCCTTGGCTTGGCATGCAGATGATAGAATTGTAGATGGAAAGTATCGACATCCGGCAGATTCACCACAGTGGATGAAAATTGATAATGAGTATCCTGATTTTGGAGAAGAAGCGAGAAACCTTCGCTTGGCATTATCTACTGATGGAATGAACTCGCATGGTCTGCAAAGTATCTCACATTCCACATGGCCTATGATTATTATGATTTATGACCTACCTCCATGGCTATGTATGAAGCGTAATTACATGATGTTATATATGTTAATTTCTGGTCCTAATCAACCAGGGAATGACATAGACGTATACTTGACACCTTTAATCCAAGACTTAAAGAGTTTGTGGAAGAACGGTGTGGAGGTTTATGATGGATATAGGAAAGAAAGTTTCAATTATGTTGTTTGGCACAATTAATGATTTTCCAGCTTACGAAAATCTATTGGGGTATAGCATTAAAGGTCAATGTACATGTCCTATATGTGAAGAAAACACAGATTGGACGCGATTGGTATCTGGTCAAAAGAATGTCTTTCTTGGTCATGTAGATTCTTAAATTCTAATCATCACTACCGTGGGTGGAGAATAGCATTCAATGGAAATTCAAAACAAGGTAGAGCTCCACCTACATTGACAGGTGAACAAATTTTTGAAAAGGTGAAAAATGCGAGTACTAAGTTTAGCAAGCCTTTTGCTCATACGCTTGTCACGCGTGGGTGGAAGAAGAGGTCGATTTTTTTGAATTTCCGTATTGGAAGTCGTTGTATGTAAGACATTTTCTTGATGTTATGCATATTGAAAAAATGTATTTGAAAGTGTTATCGGTACGTTACTCAATATACAAGGAAAGTCTAAGGATGACCTTAAAGCAAGAAAGGACTTGGTAGCGATGGGAATAAGAAATGAATTAGGACCCTTGAAGAAAGGAAATCGAACATATCTACCACCTGCTATTTATAGTTTATCTAGAAAGGAGAAAAAGATATTGTGTAAGTTTCTAAGTGAAGTTAAAGTTCCAGAAGGATACTCTTCAGATATTAGAAGACTTGTGTCTATGAAATACCTCAAGTTAAAGAGTTTAAAGACACATGATTGCCATGTTATAATGGAACACTTTCTACCAATAGGTATACGTTCTATTTTGCCAAAAAAAGTAAGCGCAATAACTAAATTGTGTTTTTTCTTCAGGTCAATTTGTAGTAAGGTGATCGATCCTGCGATCTTACCAACATTGCAAAAAGAAATAGTTATTACTTTGTGTGAGCTTGAAATGTATTTTCCTCCACCATTTTTTGACATAATGGTACATCTAGTTGTTCATCTTATGAAAGAGACACAATTATGTGGACTAGCTTATATGAGATGGATGTACCCCGTTGAGTGTTATATGAAAATATTAAAAGGGTATGTGAAAAACCAAAGTCGACCAGAGGGATGTATTGTTGAAGATATATTTTTGAAGAAGAGATTGAGTTTTGTACTGAATATTTGTCCAATGTTCAATCCATTGGCCTTCCAAAATCTCATGTTGTTGAAAAAAAGTAGGAAAACAATTAATTGGAAATAAAGTTGTGACATTTTCAAGGGCTGAACGGGAGCAAGTGCATTTGTATGTTCTGCACAATGACCTTGAGGTTGAACCGTATGTTGAAATGCACAAGGACGTTCTCCGAGGTTTAAATCTGAATAGAAATGAAAAGTGGATAGTACGAGAGCACAGTCGAAGTTTTATACCATGGTTCAAGGATCATATATTTACAAAGTTTTATTCTGATCCCACTTTAATAACAGAAAGGTTGAGATGTTTAGCATATGGTCCAATTTTGCATATGTTTTCTTATAGCGCATACGCAATTAATAGATACGCATTTTATACCAAAGAACAAGATGATAAAAGTACAATGCAAAATAGTGGTGTCATCGTGCTAGCTGAAGCAATGCACATTTCAAGTGTGAAGGACTTAAACCCATAGTATGAAAATTTGTTATATTTTGGGGTTATCGAGCGCATTTGGGTGTTTGATATTGAGAAGTTTCAGATTCCTATCTTTGGATGCAAGTGGGTTGAAAATAATAGTGGCATACGAATGGATAAGTCGGGATTTTTGCAAGTGGATCTTAATAAGGTGGGATACAAAGATGAGCCTTTTTTTCTAGCCACGCAAGCTAAACAAGTGTTCTATGTCACTGATCCAACAAGTATGAAATGGTCTATAGTTCTTTTTTCCAACAAAGTAATCGATGATAACATTGGAGATCAAGGTGATGTTGATTTTGAGAAGGAATCTTATATTATAGATGATCAAGATGTGAATATTAGAGCGGATGAATCGTATATTAGAAATGATCATAACGAGGGAATTTGGATCAATCCATCCATCTGTGTTGTTAAGAGACAAGTAACCAAGTTCCAACGAAGAAAAGAAAGAGATGTTAGTGACAAAGGTACTTGTAAAGTATATTATGTCATTCAATAAAATTATATATTATGTCATTCAATAAAATTATATATGTTTTTCTTATTTATGTTTTTCTTTTCATATATATATTTGTCATTCATTTCATAAGTTTGTTTTTCTGAATTATAGGTATTATGGCTAGTAACGAGAAAAAATCATATGATACTTCTAAAAATGATGAAAACGAACTAGCACATGATGTGGAAGGAGATATTACAAGAGGAATAACGGTTATGAAAGGAATCATTCGTGCGAGAGATAAAGGTATAAAATATGATGTGCATTGGAATGAAACAGACCAGTTAATTAAGCCTAACGGTGCGATTTTGACAAGTTACATTGAGGCACTTGTTCGTATGCAAATTCCAAACACTTGTGATAATTGGAGAATTTCATCGTTGAAACCTGCTAAAGAAAAAAAATATGGAGTGAGATATAGGTATCATATCTGATATTTAATTATGTTGACGGTTATGTCTTTAAATTACTTATACTAACATACTATATGTATGTTAATTTGTTTGCAGAGGTCTTTTAATATTGGTGACGACCAGAAAAAATATTATCTTCAATTGGCCGGAAAAAGACTCAGAGGATTTCGAGCATTATTAACGAACAAGTTTCTTAAGGATTCTGATGGAAAATTTATTGAATCAGAGCATCCAAAGAAGTATGCTAATTTGATTTCACTTGAAGAATGGGAAACATTTGTTGTCAAGCAAAGAACCCAAGAATACCATGTAATTCTAACTTATCATGAACAATGTATAATATATATACTTCTTCCACATCAGTTCTGATATGACTTAAACTTTTTTTTCAGGCTGTGAGTGACATAAATCGACAACAAGCATCAAAACCCGCGTATCCGTAAAAAAAGGGCATTTGGGATATGCACGCGTACAACAAAAAATAGTAAGTATATATAAATGCTTTAATATGATATAGTTAGAATACGAGAAAAGTGAAGCTTATTATCTGGCTTAATGTGTAGTTAGAAGATGAGAAAAGTGATGCAACATCTCTTCCGGACCATGTTTTGTGGAAGGATGCTCGTGTGGGTAGGGAGTCATTCAAGAAGATGTTCAACAAGTTTTTGAGCAATGTGTAAGTATAACATTAGTTCTGTCATAAACTCAAAAGTTTAGTAACATATAATATATTTATCCTTTTTAATCCCCACTAATCTTTATCTATATTTCAGGAGAGTCTATCCCAGTCTATAACTGCAGCTGAAGACGATGATTGCAGGAGCATTCTAAGTCGAGTGTTAAATGTTCCTAAGTATTTGGTCGTGTGAGGGGTAAGGGATTTGGTGTCACTCCAACAACATTGTATAAGCATCCAAAAAATAAAAATCCTAGCAATAAACAAGTGATGGAGTCGTTGGAAGAATTGAAAGCTCAAATTCAGAATTGCAAAAGGACAAAGAGAGATACATGTTAGAAAGGCGCGGTTTAGAGTTTAAAGATACTAGTGACAAAGATAGTATCAATTGTAATTTTCAGCAGAAACTTCCTGAGGTAACTATATATATTACATTGAAATTAATTTAGCACAATTTTCTTAATTGACATATATACACATTAATCATATTTATTATTGGTTTAGGGCATTTCACCTTGTCAGCTCTATTTATCATCACCGACTTATTGCATGGTTGATAAGGGAAAAGTGCATAACACTTTGGGAGACTTACTTCACCATAAACCGCTCCCAGCTGGATTTTTGAAAGTATCGATTGATATTGCTTTAGAGGGGGTGCGTTATTGCCTATACTAGACGATGTTTCGGATGCAACATTGGTGGGAGACGCAATAGGATCATATGCTGCATGGCTGTCAAATCTCATTTTCATTGATGATGAGGTACGTTGAACACCATTATGAACCTTTTAGTATTCAAATGTTTTACGACCCATACATGTAAGTTATTCTTACATTGTGCCATTTATTTACATGATGATCTTAGACTCCTACAAAATCCAAATCAAAAGATAAGGGGATTATGCAGGAAACCGAGTCAGCTGCATCAAAAAAACAGGTACATTAATTGATATATATGCATAGAAAATGTCAATTATATCCTCCAATTTCAATAGCTTTATGATCTTATACTTTAATTACCTAACTTATATGATTTTTAGATTCATGCTCAAGAGTTGCAACAAGTCAGCAAGGGTAAGATGCTTGAATCTAGCAAGGTGTCCAACAAAAAGAAGGACGAGCCTAAAAAAGCATATGTTCCTCGATCTAGGTTGTGCCTTGAAACATATGTAGGAACAACAAATGTGGTGGAGGGTGGCATTCGTCAAATACCTATGGATGGAGGTATTTTCGGTTTTGTTTATGCCGAAATAATTGCTAAAGAGGATTTGGATCATATTTTCCAACATTCTGAATTAGGCATCGGTGTCATACATTCATACATCAGGTACTCCGATCAATTTTAATTAAATAATTAAACAATTTATTTGCTTATTTCAATGAATATATTCTAATGTTAATTATGTTTTTATTTAAGGTTCTTGTATGACAAGTTGTTGGTCCCGCATCAATTGACAGAAGATTCTCATTCTTATCTTCTAGCTATATCAATGTACGGTTAATCGATCACGCTCCAGATGTAGTCAAAGATTACTTAGTCCAAGCATTTATGGCCACAGATATAAAAAAGTTGTATTTTTTGCCATATAATACTGGTCATGGGTTAGATTTCATTCTAATTTCATTTATTATAATTATTCATTTTTTGACATTCTATATAACATTTCCATCTAAACTTTTGTCTTATTTTACAGTGGACACTAGTTATTGGTTCCGATTAATCCAATAAAATAAATAGTATATTTTCTGGATTCATTGGATGATGATCAAACAAAATATCCAGATATGAAGAAAATGGTTGATAGGTAAGTGATGAGATTGTTCTGAGTAATTATCTTTACTTATTACGTGAGATTGTTCTAAATATTCGTTTATATTATGTTAGAGTTATACAAATATTCCGATCACAAAGACAAGCAAGGGTACCAAAGAGTAAGGCTAACAACATTAGATGGATCAGAGTGCATGTATATTTTCACAATTTTGATTGTTATAGTGATTCTACTTGATAAAACTAGTTAAATTATATATCATGATATATATTTGTTTTTTTTTCATGTGCAGTGTCCTCGTCAGCGCAATGGCATTGATTGTGGTTATTTTGTATTGAGGTTTATGAAGGAAATTATTCATTCGGGTCAAATAGAGATTCCAAACATGGTATGGGTTTATAAGTTATATGATTTATTTTAATATTTAACCGATATTTCATCTGAGTAATTAGTTTTAACTAAATCATGCATATTATGTTATATTATATAGTACTTTGATGAATTCAAGTGTGGTACTTACTCGAAAGATAAATTTGAAGAAATTAAGGAGGAATGGTGTCAATACATTCTTGAGATGAGAATTTTATAAGGTATATATATTGTCTTTCTGTCTTTTGTTCGGAGTTTATGGTCTTTAGGGATTTGTGTTGTTGTGATGTTATGTACGTACTAATGGATAATTATAGTTATGGAAATTGTATATAATTTTGGAATTTGTTGGTATACTTCTAGAAGTTGTTGTGGGGATCCGGGAATATGGAATTTGTAATTATATGTATAGCAAATATATTTGTGAAGTTATCAGTTTTAGAATATATTTTAGAATTATGGCTCGTTTCTGTTGAATTATAATATATATATATATATATATATATATATATATATATATATATATATATATATATATATATATATATATATATATATATATATATATATATATATATATATATATATATATATATATATATATATATATATATATATATATATATATATATATATATATATATATATATATATATATATATATATATATATATATATATATATATATATATATATATATATATATATATATATATATATATATATATATATATATATATATATATATATATATATATATATATATATAAGGCCTATGTGTTGAAATAAAGGCTTGTGTTGAATTACAATGATTATAAGCAGGTTTATGTGTTGAATTGTTTTATATATATATATATATATATATATATATATATATATATATATATATATATATATATATATATATATATATATATATGTGTGTGTGTGTGTGTGTGTGTGTGTGTGTGTGTGTGTGTGTGTGTGTGTGTGTGTGTGTGTGTGTGTGTGTGTGTGTGTGTGTGTGTGTGTGTGTGTGTGTGTGTGTGTGTGTGTGTGTGTGTGTGTGTGTGTGTGTGTGTGTGTGTGTGTGTGTGTGTGTGTGTGTGTGTGTGTGTGTGTGTGTGTGTGTGTGTGTGTGTGTGTGTGTGTGTGTGTGTGTGTGTGTGTGTGTGTGTGTGTGTGTGTGTGTGTGTGTGTGTGTGTGTGTGTGTGTGTGTGTGTGTGTGTGTGTGTGTGTGTGTGTGTGTGTGTGTGTGTGTGTGTGTGTGTGTGTGTGTGTGTGTGTGTGTGTGTGTGTGTGTGTGTGTGTGTGTGTGTGTGTGTGTGTGTGTGTGTGTGTGTGTGTGTGTGTGTGTGTGTGTGTGTGTGTGTGTGTGTGTGTGTGTGTGTGTGTGTGTGTGTGTGTGTGTGTGTGTGTGTGTGTGTGTGTGTGTGTGTGTGTGTGTGTGTGTGTGTGTGTGTGTGTGTGTGTGTGTGTGTGTGTGTGTGTGTGTGTGTGTGTGTGTGTGTGTGTGTGTGTGTGTGTGTGTGTGTGTGTGTGTGTGTGTGTGTGTGTGTGTGTGTGTGTGTGTTGAAATAAAGGCTTGTGTTGAATTACAATGATTATAAGCAGGTTTATGTGTTGAATTGTTTTATATATATATATATATATATATATATATATATATATATATATATATATATATATATATATATATATATATATATATATATATATATATATATATATATATATATATATATATATATATATATATATATATATATATATATATATATATATATATATATATATGGCCTATGTGTTGAAATAAAGGCTTGTGTTGAATTACAATGATTATAAGCAGGTTTATGTGTTGAATTGTTATGGTATATATAAGGCCTAAGTGTTGAAATAAAGGCTTGTGTTAAATATAATTGTTATAAGTAGGTTTATGTGATAAATTATAAAGAATTGTGCAACAACATTCAACAAAAAAAACTTCATAAAAATATGCACAACAGACAACGCTTTTATCAACAAACGCTAAGAAAAATTGATTTTTAAAAGAAAAAAAATTCAATGACGTGTAAAAAAAGGCAGCGCTTTTCTTGAAAAAACGCTGCTAAAAGGTGGGGCAAAAATGAGTCCATTTAAAAGCGTTGCTAAAAGGGGGAAAAAGAGAGTGTTTTTCTTAAGAAAAGAAAGCGCTGCTAAATCTTCAGAAAATATACTTTATAGAGCGCTTTTAAAAGCGCTGCTAAAAGGGGGGGGGGGGGAGAGAGAACGCTTTTAATGAAAAAGCACTGCTAAAGGTCTTAAGACAATATACTTTAGAGAGCGCTTCTAAAAGCTCTGCTAAAGGGGGGGCGGGGGAAGAGAGCGCTTTTCTAGAAAAGCGCTGCTAAAAGAGGGCCTACAGCAGCGCTTTTTACTTTAAAAAAATGCTGCCTTTACCTACAGCAGCGCCATTTTAGGCAGCGCTTTTAAGCATTGCTAAAGGTCTTTTTTGGCATAGCGTATACACTAAAATAACAAACTAAATAACAAACCCTAAACCCTAATTAACTTCGGGTTTGGGCCACATAATACAACTTGGATTATATCTAATATCTCAACATACCCCCTATAATCCAAGTTGTTGAAACACACTAATCATTATCGATCTGAACTATTCCTAATTTCTTTCTCAAAGTTAGGAACCTGTCGATCTTTAATCCTTTGGTGAAAATATCGGTCAATTATGCTTCACTTGAGCAATGTCTTACTTCAAGTTCACCTCTATTCACCTTCTTCCTTAAGAAGTGAAATCTAGCTTCGATGTGCTTACTTCTTCCATGCAAAACTGAATTCTTTGTCAGATTTATGGCTGACTTGTTATCGATCTGCAGTACCAGAGGTTTCTTCACTTCGACCTCCATTTCTTCAAGCACAAATCTGATCTAAATTGCTTGACACGCATCATATGATCTTGCTATATATTCATCCTTACATGATGACAATGCCACTACAGGTTTCCTTCTCGAGCACCATGAAATTGAGGCACCAAATACTTGAAAGTGATATTCAGTAGTGCTTCTTCGATCTTCCTTATCTCCACACCAGTCAGCATCTGAGTAACAAGTAACCATAGTTTTTTTGCTTTTAGAGTCTCGCCGAAATAAAATTCCATAGTTTTTTTTATCCTTTTAAGTATCTCAGGATTCTTCTTGCAACCTTCATGTGTGACACTTTTGGTTCACTCATGTATCTGCTCACTAATCCAACTGAGAAACATATATCAGGTCGACTGTTGCACACGTATCTCAAAGATCTGGTAATCTGTTTAAACAAAGTTGCATCGACTTTGTCTTCCTTCCCATGCTTCTCCAACTTTAAATTTGGTTCGATAGGTGAAGATGGAGTCAAATCATCCATTCTGAATAGGGGTGAGCAAGGGACAGGTCGGGAAGGGTTATGATTAACCCTAACCCTGTCCTAAATTTTGATCATGCTATTTTAATGACCCTAACCTATACCTAAACTCAAAAAAACCCGATAATATATATGTTAGTTTAGATCGGATTGACCCGAAATATATGAAGAAAAAAATTGAGTGACTTAAAAAATTTATTATAGTATTTTAAAAAATTCATTTAAATAATAAATATGAATAAAATCATTAGCAGGTATGAAAAACAAAGAAGACATCTAAAGTCAATTTTTTAAAATAAAAAACATGATGTAATTCTATATATGTCATCACCCTTTTATTTTCACTAAAACACAGTAAGAAGATGTAAAATAAAAAATATTATGTAAGAGAACTAGAGAAGTATGAAAGTTGGGAAGTGGGAAGCTGTGTACTTAGTAATTATTGAATGCATATAGTAAATTATGAGGTGGAAAGTGAAAAAGTATATTGGAAATTTAGAATAATCTAAATCTACCAATGAATTAAATAAATAAATAGTACCACATGTGCATTCATAATATTAGGACGAGTTGGGTAACCCGAGGGTCAACCTGAACTTGCCCCAACCCGATACCGGGTTCATTTTTGTATAGTCCTATTTTTTTCTCCATTTTTTTGCATGAGACGGGAAAAAGACTAACCCGAAACTATTGGGTTGGGACGGGTCTCTAAGTTGGTTTGGGTTCTGCGCACCTTTAATTCAAAATCTCTTGAGTATCTCTTTAACATACTTTCTTTGATGCAGCATCACGCCTTGCTTTGTCATTTGAAATTCCATGCCTAAGAATTATGAATACTTTCCCAGATCTAACATTTCAAATTCCTTCTTCATCAGCTCTTTGAACTTCAACAAGTTCTTTAAGCTACTTCCAGTTACTAGCAAGTCATCGACATATAAGCAGATTATTGTTATATCTTGTGCCACAACCTAAACATAAATACCATACTTAGATTTGAATTTTACGAATCCCAATTCAACCAAGTATGAGTCTGTTGGCTCTTAATTTCGACGCCTAGGATTCGATGGCATGCAGAGCGACACTTGTCTCGATTTTGTTTGTTAGCCGTTAATGGCAGTTATTTTCGATTAGTATAAATAGCAAGTCTTAGTGTTAGGATTTGTGTGTTCAATTGTGTACAAATTCTTCAGTATACTCCAAGTACCCGTGTGTTGAGAGAAACGAGTTTGTAAGAATGTACGTTGATGTAACACCATCTTTTCATTTCAATGCAATTTAATAAATATTTTCCTTAAGAATTTATTCTTTCTTTATGCAAGTTCTTGTCTTCATCATTTACCAGTACTTCGATTTTACTTCTTTTCACCCAAATTTGTTTACACTTGAAATAAGTTATTTTATCATGAACTCTATCGAAGTGTTCATCATTTTTATAAACTTTATTTAAGATTAATTAACACATGTCCTAGAATTTGTGTGGTTGATCCTGCAAGTAAAACAGATCTTTTTCGATTTTTAAGACCAACAGTTGTTCACCAATTTTCACGGTGAACAAATTGGCACGCTCAGCGGGACAGTGCTAAGTGGTCATAAATTTACTTCAAAATTTTAAAAATTTGTTAGTTCTGTGATCAACTTTTTCTTTGAAAAACTTCGTTGCATGTTATTAAGAAGTGGTAAAATAGCCACCGCTAACGAAGATAGAAAAATAAGAAGATATAGGAGGAAAATTGTGGCAAATTCAAACCAGCCAAGTATTCCTTAAGATATGTCTAGTAATAATGTAGAACAACCCATAAGATCTTCGACAGGAGGACCAACGGTCTCAGCGCCTACCTTTAAAGCAATTCCATCTATGGGAAGTTCGATACCTACACATTCGATTTCCCATACATAACCTATTCTGACTTATATTGGGCCAAGGGGTCCTCCACAAACTCTACCACCAATAGGGGCTTCAACATTCAGAAACATCCCTCCTCCTAGGTTTTCAATACCTTTGCCTCGAGAACCACCCTATGGAATGCCAACTTCGATGATGACAAACTTACAAAACGCCCCTCCGTTATATACAGAACCCGTAATGACTTCGCCATTACAGGGATCTGGTTCTGGGGAAATATGGATCAAAATAATCAAAATTTAGGAATAGGGTATTCAGCCTAAATGTCAAATTTGACAACCATTTTTGCATCATGCTTGAGACAACAAATGGGCGAAAGTAACCTTCAAATGGTCCAAATGATGTCCCAAACTATGGGGAAAATTTTCAGTCCCTTATTCAGAATACTACCCAAACTAATCAATAATTAGCAACGCAAATGACACGCCTTGTAGAATTCTTTGGTGTACCAAATCCCCCTCGACAACCACCGAGGGAGTATATGATAGAAATGTAACACCCCAAATTTAATTGGAATATTTTAATTTATTTATTTAATTGAGAATATTCATATTTTGGGTGTTCTCGGTGATTTTTGGTGTTTTGTGGATTATTGAGAATTAATGCAATTTGTGGGTTATTTATTTAATTGATAGCATATAATATTAATTTATTAATATTATTATGAATTAAAATAAATAATAGTGAAAGAAGGGTAATTGGGACAATTGAGAGGAGTAAGTGAGGGTATAATGGAGAAAGCCCAAATTGTGAGGCCCAAGACTAGGTTTGACAAAATAGAGTTCTGAAGGGAAATTGGGAGTCATTTTGTTAACCGTGAAAGTTTGTGGCCAGAGCTCTGAGGAAAGGTTGAGGCAGAGGATTTCCGGAGACAATCGTGAAAGCTTTGAATAAGGTATGGGGAGTATAGCTTTTCATGATTTTCCATGTATGCATTTCGATGTGTTTATGGTTGATTTAAGATTTAAGGGATTTTGGGTTGATTATGGGAAAATAGGGAAATTGATGGTGAGCCCTGAGGGTTTGGTTAATGGTAAGTATCACTGAATATTTGATATGAGGAGTAAGAAACCTTAGGCCTTTGTGGCAAAAACCTTGGATTATTATATGTCTGACCATAAGGGATAGGAATATCTGATATGAGAATTATGATGCCTTCGGGGAAATTGTAGGGAAATTATGATTTAAGGCGTGAATATGTTTTGGGATGGGCCTAATGAACCATAGGTTTTGTGCCTTTATCGTCGTAGGACCTTAGGGATGATTTAGGGATGTTTTGGGGGCATTAGGTAAGTGAATCGTATGAGTATTTTAGTAAAAATCAGTTCTGGTGCGTAGCGGATTTTGCTGTCATCGCACTGTTCGCCTAGCGAAGAAATCTTTGCCTAGCGAACCATGTATTCCCAGACTCGCCTAGCGAAGAAACTCGCCCCATACTCGCCTAGCGAACATGCCAGCAAACATAGCAGAGTTTCGCGAATGTTGATCGTGTGCAGCGATGCCATGATGTTTGATTCTGTGATTCCTGTGATGAGTTAACATGAGTAGGACTAGGAAGTTTATGTGATTAATAGGTGATAGTGTGAGGATTACCGCGAGTATAATTTGATGAACTAATATGAGATAATATGAGACAATATTATGAATTAATATGTGATAACATGATGGGTTAAACGAGTATGACTATGAGCTGTATGTAATTTGTACATGATTATATAATGATTCCTATGATGCGTGGTGATGATTATTATGATGGAATTATATGATGACATGATGTGTGATGATGATTATTAGGATGAATTATATGATGATATGATGTGTGATGATGATTACTATGATGTGATATGACGACGTAATGTATGATGATGAGCTATGACGTTTGATGATGATGACTATGATGAATGATGATGCACCTATGATGTTATATGAGGATGATTTTATGACGTGTGCATCATGAATTCATGTGCATCCGTGCTTCGGTTCAGGACCTCGATTACTTTGACTTTAATCCCATTGTGTGGATGTGAAGTGTTTTGATGTGCTTCGGTTCTCTAGCTGAATCGATCCTATTGATGGGGATCTATGGAGGGTTGATGGCCCAGTGTCCATCGCGCTGTGATGATTGGTACCACATGCATTGAGTCTATGTTGCATTTGCATTTATGAGCCTTTTTATATAAATTATGACGTTGTGCCCTTCGAGGCATATTTGAGGAATATGAATGTGTTGAATATAATTATGATGTCGTTTATGCATTAATTGTTATACATTTATTATTATGAATTGTTTTACTCACCCTGCCTGTTTGAGTGTTACCTCTACGTGGGTGACGTGCAAATAACCAGGTTTAGGTGTGGATGTCGTTGAGGGATTATTTGTGAAGTTTTAGAGTCGTTAGCCTTTATGGTTAACTTAGAGGGTCTTGCTCTGATATGTAACATTGGGTTGGGTTCCTTTGGTTAAACTTTATACCGTTGAGTTATTTTGCTAACTTTCCCTTATGAGGAAAAACCTTGATTTATGCTTTGAGTTCCGCTGTTTTATGTTGTTTGATGTATTTTGGGGAAAACCCGTAGTTATAGAGTATTGACCTATTTTGATGACATTGAGAAATGTACGCCCTTTTGGTGGCTTTTTATTGAGATTTATTTATTTACTTTGAAATCTGTGTAATTTTGCCATCATAATTGTGGGTAGAAAAGGGTGTTACAAGAAAACCAAGGGGTAGTTTTCGACGAAGACACCACCATTAACTAAATTCAACAAAATCCGGGAAATATACCCCATGAAAATCAAAACAACCAGGGAATGATCGAAAGACCTAGAGTCAAACCCGATAGAAATTAACCACAAGTTCCTAGAGAAGAAGAGCTAAGGGTAGTTTTGGTAAATAGGAACCAGGATGCTGAAAACATTGTACAGCAAGTTCGACGTAACAAAGTAATAGCATATAATAATCTGGCTGCCATGGTCAAAAGAATCACGGCAAAGAACGGAGTAAATTGTGGCCTTCGACGGCCAAATTATACCTCACTGTTATCCGAATACATCCTTCAGTCAAATTTACCCCCAAGAACAAAGGTTCCTAAGTTTACTAAGTTTTCTAGGGATACCACTGAGTCCACTGTCGAACATGTGGCTAGGTATTTGATAGAAGTAGGAGACATTTTGAATGATGAGAACCTTAGGATAAAATATTTTCCAAGTTCTTTTACAAAGAACGCTTTCACTTGGTTCACAACCTTGCCTCCGAATTCGATTCATAATTGGACTCAGTTAGAACATTTGTTCCATGAGTAGTTCTACATGGGACAAACAAAGATTAGTTTGAAGGAATTGACTAGTATAAAACGAAAGTTTACTGAGCCAATAGAAAATTATTTGAATAGGTTTCGACTTCTAAAGGAAAGGTGTTTTACACAAGTGCCAGAACATGAGTTAGTCGAAATGGTTGTTGGGGGCATAGATTATTCCATCAGGAAGAAATTAGATACTCAATACTTGAGGGATATGGCCCAGTTGGCCGATAGAGTTTGACAATTAGAACGTTTGAAAGAAGAAAAGGCTAGAGCAAATAAGAATAAAAGAATAGCCTATGTCGAATTCAATGAAGATGACGAAGGGCCTTACAATGAGCCTATGAGTTTCGATGAGAATGAAGTAGATCTCACTGAATTGAAAAAGGGCTCACCCTATTCTTGTAAGGTTTTAGAACCTTCGAATGGGAAGAACCCTACTGAATCGGGAAAAAATGATAGGTTTCCTAAGAAAAATTATACATTCGACGTCACAAAATGTGACAAAATCTTCGATTTGTTAGTTAAAGATGGGCAAATAATAGTATCTCTGGGTGCTAAAATGCCCCTTTTAGATCAAAGAAAGAAAAGGGGATTTTGTAAATACCATAATTTCTTGGGTCATAAAACCTCTCAATGTTTTCTTTTTAGGGATCTTGTTCAAAATGTTATCCTGGAGGGGAGGCTCAAATTCGGGGAGAAGCCCAAGAACCAGATGAAGGTTGACGTTGATACTCTGCAAATGGCTGACGCTCACTATACGGAGTCAAAAGAGGTTAACATGGTCGAAGTCGCTGAAGGTTTCGACAATGCAGTCAACATGGTTGAAGTCACTGAGGACTTCATTAATAAAGTTGTTTTGGCCCAGGTTACTGAAGATCTTGACCAGAAATTCATGAAAAATTTCGTTCGTGAAGCTACTGAAGGCTTCGTCAAAGAAACTACTGATAGTTTCGACAGCGGAGTTATTGATGGCTTCACCAAAGGAGTTACTGAGGACTCCAATCTTATGATGATTATGAAGGAAACCGCTAACGGTTTCATTCAAATGGACAAGGCCGTTGATGGCCTTCAAGTGTAATTCGACAAGATGGACATTGCCGATGATGTCAACATAGACATCAACGTGGTGGAAATATCACAGGGAACCCCCATGGAAGTCGACGAGGAGCGTCAACAAGAAGAATACAAAAGAGTGGCTTACCCAAAAAAAGGAGGAAAGTCTCATAGACTTTCTTCACAGGTGCCAGAATAAAAAATCTGAAGTTATGTTGTGCCTAAGGTGCAGCGTTGTGTTCGATAAAAAGGCGGCATGCAACATAGAGGGCATAAGAAAGGCAAAAGAGAGGCGTGAGCACAGGGCCTCCTATGGGCAGCGAGGTTTCGACTCAATAAGATCCTCTTCCAGGAAAGATGAAACCAAACAGAGGGTGTCGGGGGTTAAGCCATCTACATTCAAACTAACGACTGAGGCTTCAAAGGCAAGTTGGATGAAACCAGTCGAGGGAAAATAGTAGGGACAACAAAAATGGCAGAAATTCGATGTCGACAGGGGCTCATTAATGGCTTACCATAAGGAGTTCCAGGATTCGAAGAAAACGACCTAGGTCTCAGAAAACTACAAAGGAAAAAACCCAATGTCTTGATCCCAATGGAGAAGGGAACAACGCAGGAGGAAGGCTTAAAGAGAGGTTGGGGCTAAGGCTGAATCTAGCACCAACCTGTATGCCATGAAAGAAAAAGAGGAGGAACTGAAGCCTTTCGACAAGTTACCCGTGGGGAGAAAGTTGTTTTCTACCCATGGAAAGGAGGCTAAGGAGAAGCATGATCGAGAAATTGAGGAAGATGAAATACTGACGGATAATTTCAACTCTGGTTCAGAGGCCTCTTTAGATATCATAGTAAATGTGGTATCGGTTCTGCCTAGAGATTTCGACTAGATAACTGAGGTCAAAGATTTGGATATGTATACAGAAGTAGAGATGGCAGCACACAAGCCAGTGTGCTACTATGTGATGAATAATGGTTGTATCAAAGAGCACAATGCATTCTTCGAACGGCTAGATGAGGCAATGAAGAATCATCTTAAGCCTCTGTTTATTACCGGAAAGGTGGAGAACGTCGCGATCAATAAAATTATGATGGACTGCGGCGCTACGGTAAATCTGATGCCGCACTTTATGTTGATAAGAATCGGCAAGTACGACACAAATACCAAGCCATACAATATGGTGCTCTCGAATTACGAGGGAAATATGGGCACTACTCTTGGTGGCATACAAGTTGATCTAATGGTGGGGATGGTTACAAGACCTACTATTTTTATGGTCGTCGAAACGAAGGCCAACTTCAACTTGCTATTGAGTCGAGAGTGGATACATGGAATTGGGGTTGTACCATCTTCGATGCACCAGAGAATTTCGATATGGAGACTAGATGGCATTGTCGAAAATATTGAGGCTGATCAAGGTTATTTCAAGGCCCCAATCAATCATGTCGACCCACGCAGTTTCGACAAACACTTGGATAACATTGCTATATGTAATCCGACCAATTTTTTTTCACCCCAGATGACGACGTTTATTATTCATTGTATCTACATCTCGTCCAAGGTTTTCGATGGGATAGAGAGGTGGTAGAAGACGACAACCTGCCATACCTTGGTATATCTGGGATAACCCCAACAGGTTGGGGAAGCGAGTTCAGTGATGATTTCGAAGTGCTAAAAAAGATTCCGGCTTACGTAGCCGAAAATAATTACAAACGGCCTTAGAGGATGAAGTGGAAAATATGGTTGTCAAAGCCAACCAAGAATAACACAAAGATGGTCCTGGTAAGGAATTCGATCCAAAACCTCCTAATAAGGTTTAAGAAAAACAACAAGGCCAGAGGCTCGATACAATCTACGATGACGAGCCTTTAGGTTTCAAGAAGGATCCGTTGGCAGCCAATATCAAGATGCTAGCGCAAGATCCACTTCAAGAAATCGATATAGGTGAGGGGGAAACAAAGAGGCCAACATACATACGTGCCAACATCAGCCCACAACTCAAGGTCAAAGTAATCCAACTTTTGAAGGAGTTTAAAGACTGTTTCACATGGGATTACGACGAGATGCCTGGTTTATGTAGAGATCTTGTCGAATTGAAGTTGCCAATCAAGCCTGGGAAGAAACCCATTAAGAAGAATCCAAGCCAGTTTGCACTGGAAATTCTCTCAAAGATCAAAGAGGAGGTCGAAAGGCTTCTCCGATGTAAATTCATTCGTACAGTCAGGTATGTCGAATGGTTAGCAAATATTGTGCCTGTTATTAAAAAGAATGGTTCTTTGAGGGTACGCATAGATTTTAGAGATTTAAATGTTGCAAACCCAAAGGACGAATATTCAATTCCTGTGGCAGAAATGTTAGTCGATTCCGCCGCAGGCCACAAATACCTTAGTATGCTTGATGGGTATTCGGGATATAATTAAATTTTTATTGCTGAAGAGGATGTCTCGAAGACAGTCTTTCGATGCCCTGGGGCTTTAAGCACTTACAAATGGGTAGTGATGCCTTTTGGTTTAAAAAATGTTGGGGCAACGTATCAAAGGGCAATGAATTTGATCTTCCATGATTATATATAGACTTTTATGCAGGTATACTATTGATATTGTTGATAAGTCTGTTTCAGGGAAGAGTCATATTGACCATCTTCAACAATCTTTCGAAAGAATGAGAAGACATGGTCTAAAAATGAATCCTCTCAAATGGGTTTTCTATGTACAGGCGAGATATTTCTTAGGCTTTGTGGTCCACAAAAAGGGAATCAAAATAAACCAGAATAAGATCAAGGCCATAATGGAGGTGAAAGCGCCATTGACAAAGAAGGAGTTACAGTCACTGCTGGGCAAGATTAACTTCTTGAGGAGTTTCATATCAAATCTCAGCGGAAAGACTCAAGCCTTCTCACCTCTGCTTCGAATCAACAAGGAAGGGTTCGAATGGGGGCAACCTCAGCAAGAAGCATTCAACAAAATCAAGATTACTTGAGTCATCCTCAAATTCTGTCACCACCTTGTAGGAATAAGAGCATGAGGTTGTACATATCTGTGTCTGATAAAACCTTAGGGAGCATGTTGGCTCAAGAGGATGAAAATGGCATCGAAAGAGCCATTTACTACCTTAGTTGGGTTTTAAATGATGCAAAAACTAGGTATAACATAGTTGATAAATTGTGTTTATGCTTGCATTTCTCTTGTACAAAGTTAAAGCATTATATAAAACCAGTTGATGTTTATGTTTTGTCTCATTTAGATATCATTAAACACATGTTGTCCAAACCAATTTTGCATAGTAAAATTGGTAAATGGGCATTAGCTTTAGCTGAATATTCTTTAACATATATGCCTTTAAAGGCTGTTAAAGGACAACTGGTAGCAGACTTTATAGTCAACCACTCAATAAATGAAAATAACATAACCCATCTCGAACTTGAGCCTTAGAAGTTATATTTTGATGGCTCTAGTCATAGAGATGGAACCGGTGTAGGAGTTTTGATCATTTCTCCTGAAAAAATTCCAACAAAATTCAAGTATAAAGTTGAAGGTCTCTATTCGAATAATGAGGCTGAATATGAGGCTTTAATAGTCGGACTTGAGATATTGTTGGAATTGGGGGCAACTTGAGTCGAAATAATGGGAGACTCAGAGTTAGTCATAAAATAAATCACAAAAGAATACAAATGTGTTAAAGAAAACCTTATTATGTACTTTGTAATAGACAATTTATTATTGAAAAGGTTTGAAATGGTTAGTATTCGACACATACATCGATTGGAAAATCAAGTGGCTAATGATTTGGCTCAGATTGCTTTAGGGTATAAAATATCAAGATAAAAATTACAAGATGCAATCGAAGTCAGAGAAAGAGTTGTGTCAGCTAGATTGTCCCTTTTAGATGTGAAGATGACAAAGCTAGGGTACGCTGATAAAGAGAATTTTGAAATCCTCGCAATAGATAACTTGACGGATGGAGATTAGAGAAAAGCGATAGTGGAGTATCTGTAAAATCCGACAGCATCCACAGAGTGAAATATCAGGTATCGTGCTTTAAGTTATGTTCTTCTGGGGAATGAGTTATTTAAAAAGACTCATGATGGAGTTTTACTTGAATGCCTTAGTGAATCAGAGGCATATTTATCCCTTTCGACTATCCACAGTGGGGGATGTGGGGCGCACCAGGTAGGCCATAAGATGAAATGGATATTGTTTCGACAAGGCATGTATTTGCCCACCATGCTAAAAGATTGTATCGAATTCGTTAAAGGGTGCCACAAGTACACACAGGTATACAACATGTTCCTGCGAGTGAGTTACATTCCATAGTCAAACCATGGCCCTTTAGGGGCTGGGATTTGGATTTGGTTGGAGAAATTCGACCAACGTCATCAAAAAGTCAAAGGTATATTTTGGTAGGTATCGACTATTTTACAAAATAGATCGAAGCTATACCTTTGCCAAATGTCAACCAAGAAGATGTAATCGAATTAATCAAAAAAACATATTATTTATAGATTTGGAATCCCAAAAACCATTACAATGAATCAAGAATCAGTTTTTACTGGTCGAAAGATGCAAGAATTTTCCAAGGAAATGGGTTTCAAATTGTTAACTTCTACGCCCTATTATGCTCAGGCTAACGGTCAGATCGAAGCAACAAATAAGATAGTGATTAGGATAATTAAGAAACATGTGGGGAAGAAGCCTAGAAATTGGCACAAGACTTTAGATCAAGTGCTTTGGGCATGTCGAACTTCTCCCAAAGAACCAACTAATGCAACTTCGTTTTGATTAACGTTTGGTCATGATGCAGTGTTGTTAGTGGAAATCTACTTACAGTCAACGGGATCCAAAGGAACCATGAGATTCCATCAGAATCCTACTGGAACATGATGTTGGACGAGTTGATTGATTTGGATGAAGAAAGGCTCAATGCCTTGGAATTGTTAAGAAGGTAGAAGAAAAGAGTTGAGAAATCCTATAACAAGAAAATTAAGGTTAAAATATTTTCGCCAAAAGAATTGGTTTGAAAGGTAATTTTTCGTTTGGATCGAAAGGATAGGGCCTTAGGTAAGCGGTCCTCTAAATGGGAAGACCCTTTTCAAGTTATACAAGTCTTTTCTAATGGCGCGTATGAGATTGAAGAGTTAGAGAAAGATAAAAGAATCTTGAAGGTTAATGGAAAATATTTGAAAGAATATAAGCCTGCACTTTAAGAGATAAAAATAACTAAAAAATAATCATGTGAAAAAGATAAAGCTAATATGGTAGATAAATATGCCAAAATGGCTTAATTTGTTACAGAAAAATGCCACAAAGGGCCAAAAGTCATGATTAACAAAAGAAGGAAAATGCTACAGGATAACTTTAGAAGGGAAGATAGCCTTTCATCTCTTCGTACTTCGAATTTCGAAGCATTAGGCGGCATTCAAAAAGAGTTTTATTAGTCGGGAGACCTTCAATCTCTTTTCTAAGTTGTTGAGCTTTTTCAAGATGTTCAAGGCCAGCATGGATCTCCTTTGTTACTTCATCTTCGACAAAGCTAAGTAGATTGGTCTTGCGTTTCTTGGCTTGGGAGATTTTGTTTTGCAAAATGACAATTTGCCTCGCCCATTCTACAATGCTCTTGTCACATTTTTCAACCTCTTTCTTATTCTGCTCAGAAAGTTTCTCGAGTGTCAAAACTTTTTCAGTAGACATCGAGACAGCTTCTCATGCAGCTTTTTGATTGCCAATTTTTGTGGTAAGGTTGCTCGAGAAGTCTCTGAAGCGGTTGAGATTAGTAGCAACAAGATTGATCAGCGTACTCAGTTCCATAATAACCTCAACCACTTCTGGGGAAACTTCCAAAACATTGATTTGCTTCAGAAGTTTCTTGAGACCAAAACTGACAGAAACATCTTGTTCTAAGTTTTGGAACAAGTCTACTGCAAATATTTTTTCTTTTATCTGTATAAGCAAGTCATTGTCAGTTTTCCCAGTCAGCGGTTTCCCTAAGGAGGTCGAAGTGCTGGTGATTTTTTTGCCAAAGCTGTATTAGGAACTGAGCATAGCTTTTAGGTACTCCAATGGTCATTGTACTTTCAAAGATTCTAGCTCTTTATGTGGAAGGTTGGTCGATTAAGTACCAGTCAAAGCAGTAGTTGGAGGATCCTTGGATTGATTCTCTTGGTCCACTTTGTCTTCTAGGACCTCCACTTTAATTTCTACTTCAGATGCAGTTTGCTTTCCATCTTCCTCTTCTTTTTTCTCTTTTTCATTTTCCTCTTCCTCTTCTTCTTCGTCTTCTTCTTCTTTTTCTTCTTTTTCTTCAACAAGCTTGTCATCTTCGCTTTGTTGCTCCTCAAGATTACCCTTAGTAGTTTGTTCTATATTGGGCATCATAGTATCCCTTGAGAGATCAACAATTTCTCTTTCAACCAAGTTCTCTTTTGGAATGGCTACCTCGACATGAGGAAACTCAACCGCAGGAATGAATGGTGTCTTCTTAGGAGCACCTGCAGATTGGATTCCTTCTTCAGATCCTTTGGTGGAGCCTTTTGCAGAAGCCCTAGAAGGAGTTGTTGGATGATAGCTAGAATTGTTGTTGGTTGTTAGAATAATCTGCTGCACCATGGGCTAACCTCTGATGTCGGTGGTAACCTGAAAAGAGAAAAGTCAAATAATTAGAGGAATAAGTGGTTAATAAAATTGTGAATTTCCAGGTGATGTATTTACCTTGGGTTCATCAGCCCTAGTACTGGAGTTATCACTCTTAGTCTGTGCTGCATTGCAAACAGGGGACACTTTTGTCGAGAGTTTGCCAGCTTTTGACTTCGGTTGATTGAAGGCTTCAGTTATTTTTGCCTACTTTTTCCTCCTTTTTAGGGTCTGTTCTTCAGGAGGAGATTGGTCTTCCTCATCCGACTTAATTATGATTTGGCTGGAAGCTCCTCTCGATTTTTACTTCTTTGGAGTGGGGGTGGTCTTCGAGAGCTTTGAGGAGAAAAGAGTTGAAGTATCAAACAACATGAGATTTTATAGTAAAGAAGAAATGGGTAAGAAATTTACCTTAGCAACTTGACTGCTCTTTTCTGTCTTTTCTTCGATCTATTTCTTCTTTTTGGGTGTAACCTTGATAGCTGAAATTTAAACAAAAATAAAACAAGTAAGATGATAAAAATTGAATAAGAGAAATCTAGTTCGAAAACCTCTCATTCCACACCTTCATATATTTCGGATTCGATGCGAACATCTTTAATACCGATATGAAGAGAACCTTTGAAACTGTCTAGAGTATGCTTAGTCGCAACCACCCACTGAGCTTTTGACTTCGACTGTTGACGAAGGATTTTTATAGAATCCCCACAGATAAACCAGTCTAGAAATGGAGGGGCAAGGGCCACTCCAAAATTAGCACTTGGTAGTCGAGGAAATTTTAGAGGAAATTTATTGAAAGCCATTGCGTATCGTTCCCTATGAGGAATGAACGAAGGGAGTTGTAAATTTTACATTTTCTTTAAAAACCTTTCCTTTAGTGTAACAGCTGCCTCATGAATGGTTCGACTAAGATCATCTGGTCGATAAAAAGTTTCAAAGTACTTCTGGAATGCTTGGATTTCTTTGATGTGTGTCGAGGTACCTTTCTTGGTCTTCTCCTGCACAGAGAGGAAAGCTTGGTTAATAAGTTGTGTAAAGGAAGGAGCATCGAAGAACTCCTTTGCATAATATATTCACCATCAGTGGTTGAACTCTGGGGTGCAAAAGAAATACGGTTCAAAACTAGTAGGGATGAGTTGAGCCTTATTGGAGTAGCGGGCAAGTTGCACCGAAGTCATCTCTTCAGTGTACTTCACATGATAAAGCAGAAGAGCACCTTTCTTTTCGAAGAGACATCTGGGAAGAGCTTGGACTAACCCAAACTATCGAGCCATTAATTTTGGTTGGTAAGCAACCAAATCCACTTGATATTTCGACAGATTTAGTCGAAGCGTTAGCAACCTTGGAATCAGGAAAGCTTCCCAGATCTGCAAAGATTCTGCCTCCTGAGCCTTGGTTGGGGCTGGAAAAGGTCTGGTAAACCACTCAGGACCATACTTCCTTGCAGCGACGTTTGGAAACATCATGACATAACTTAAAAACGTTGGTCTGAGGGATTGTTCTTCTTCGCTGGGAGTGAGTTGGACCAAGCAAGTCCCTTCGACTCTCCTATTCTTGATGTCTTCAGCAGTCTCGTAGATTGGATTTTTATTGGGGAGTGTTGCACCCCAAAATTTGACCAACCTCTCTGGCATATGTTTTATTTCATCTGCATCAGCATAAGGCATAAAAACATTACATAGCATATCATTATTTGCATTTTTGCAGGGATCAGGAAAATGTGTATTCAAAATATATAATATGGAGAATAAGGAGGTCATTTTCCTAAGTTAAAAAAAAATAATTGAGACAAATGCACAAGGTGGGGTTTGAACCCACCACCTCTTGCTCTACCACTTCACACCTTTACCACTCAGCCAGATGCGTGCTTGTGATTACAAGGAGAAAGGAAAAGTATGTATTCTAAGTATTGAAAATAAAAGCGCGCAAAATAAAAAAATGTGGTGGATTTTGGTCTCACCAGGATTCGAACTCGTATCTATATGGTAAACAGGCGCATGACTTAACCACTGGGGTGGCGATACATCCATTGATTATCCCACCCCAGTTTTGTTAAATACCTTACTTCATTCCATATGGCTGGGCAAGATGAAAAACAAATTGATTATGCGTGAAGGAGGAGATATGGGGCAAGACACAACCATTTTTGATGAAACAAAATTCAATCCTGCTTACTTTTTTACAAGGATTAATTTGGCATTTCCAGTTTTCGTGATAGAAGTGTATTGATCAAGTTGCAATTGAAATTGCAAATAGGGAGCAAGAGGTTGGTTTTAACGTGTTTGGAGTGATGCTGAACATTGCTATTTCTAGACCAACCAACAAGGTACTTTGCTCTGGGCGTTTTTGAATCTTTCACCAATATGGACAAGCAAGCAGCCACTACAACCTGCTGCAAACCCTAGTTTTGTACCACCACCCCACTCCAACAACAACCACGAGGGAAGGCTCAGCAAAAGGATTTTGGATTTCAAATTGAGAGTATAAAAGGCTAAAGGGAGAGAAAAACCCTAGCAGCCACGTTTTTTTTAACAAAAGGGAAAGGTATCTTGAAGAGTTTGGCTCTGGAGCTGCTCTCAAAGGTGGGGTTCTTCAAAGTTCTTTGGATATCCAGTTCTTGTTTCTAGGTATGGATATCTGTTTTCATTCCCATCATATGCATATATCATGATTAGGTTTTGTTTTTACTAAGTTTGTTTTCAAACTTTGTATATGCTGAAGGATGAATGTGTTCATGGTTTTGTTTATATCCTGATGACAGTTTAAAAAACGTGTGTGTTAGTTGTTTTGGTTAAAGTATTTTGATTTCTGCTAAGTTTAAAATGATTAAGAGTACTATTGGTTTGTGAGTTCATAACCTGTTCCATACTTCCGTTTAAGTAAACCTGTGGAGTTTTGGTTTCTTTGGGTCATGCTGCTATTGTAAATAATGTTTGTTTGTTGGTTGGTGTTTAGATCTGAACCATTTTGTGGAACATGCTTATGTTCAGTTTTGAAGCAGATCTTTTGCCTTGAATATCATGATACCTGCTACTAAAACATTCTGCTGTTGTGGGTCTATTTGTGTAACTTTCATGTCTGGATCTTGACTTTTAGCTTCCACTTAGGGTTGATAATCTCATATGCTTCAATTTCACTTAAGACTTAAAAGAAACCTTAACTGTTCGTGTATGGTTGATCATGATGTGTTATGTGAATCTGATGTTAACATGCTATGTGGTCAGTCTTGAGTTCCTTTTTGCTAGGGGTTTTGTTCTTGCTTGATGTTCAGACATGAGGTTGTGTTTTGTGCTAGTGTAAAGTTTGTTGCCTTTTTGCTATGTATGTGCTGTGGTTATGTTTGAGTTGCCAACATATAGCAGCAGGATGTCTAGGGGATTTATTTGCTTCTCCCACATTTCAAGTTCATGTTCTGTTTTGCTTATTTCTTTTTGTATGAGTTCAATTGAAGTTCATTACCTTAGTTTTGGTCTAGGTGTGTGTTTTGCCCATTTTGTAACTTTTATGTGCTTTGGTCATTTATGATGTGTGCTGCCAATTTCAAATGTACATTGAGTGAGTATGCTGTAAGTTTGTTGTCATGGTATGTTGTTGCTGCTTGTTAATTTGTAATATCCATATCTGAAATTTACAGCATTTTTGCAAATTGTTTTGTTTTGAATTTTTTTGTTTTGAGTTGAACCAGTATTGTTTGTTGATTATTAATTTCAGTGTAGCAGTTAGGGTCAAGCATGTATAGGATTATTAGGAGTGTTGGACTTTGGATAAGTCTCAATGCTAGTGTTTGTTTCTTATGAGGTATCTGTTTTGGCATTTGAGGCAGTTTGGTTTGGTGCTTAATGTTGATTTTCCTTCAAACTGTTCTGGTTCATGCTTGTACTCACTACCATTTGTTCTATTTGTTCTTTGTTTGCTATCATCAAACTGTTCTCAAGAGATTGAGTTAGCGGTTAACACTCTGATTTTGGCATAATAACAAGTGTGCTGGCTGTTTTGTTGGTTTGGTTCATCAGAGCAGGTTCACATGTTTGCCACAAGTGATTTAAATAAACCAGGCCACATTGTTTTTCTCACACACTCACTTTTACATTAAAACCACACCTTATACACTTTCAATACCATGTAATGGTTGAGCATAGAATTTTAATTTGGCATTTGGATTGATTGCTTGAAGATTGTTAATATATTGCTGTTTGAGGTTTGAATTTGATGCTACTACTGCTGTTGACATCTTGCATTATTGCTTGAATTTTGTTAGTCTAAGAGGAGAACCATTGAGTGTGTTTGTTTTCATGATGATTGTAGAATCAAGTGCACTGTTGATGTTTGTTGGAACATAGTAATATCAATGTTTGGAACCTGTATTTGTGGCAGAAAACTATTGTTTGGCATGTAGGTTAACATTTTTTTTTTAGAGCAGTTTGACAGTAGAGCTGTTGTGCTGTTATTGTTGTGGTTGGCTGTGCATAAGTTTAACATTTGGCTTTGTTGAAGTTGCTGTTTCTGCTGTACATGTGCTTTAATTTGTGTTTGGCTTGGAGTTAAATCCTGTTTTGAATTGCTGTTGGGAACGCTGTCAAGATACAGTGTTTGCTTGCTAGTTAGTATGTGATGAAATCATAATTTAGTCGCATTTTGAATTGTGTACAAGATGCTGTCATGAGCTTGGATTCCAGCTTTGGTTTAGATGCAAGACTTGTATAGGTTGCTTCCATGATATGCAAGTTGGTGATCATTACTTGTTGCATTGAGAGGTTGGGTGTGTTCACTGAATTTTATCCATGAGTATTGGTCTCCAAACATAATTGAATCTCTGCTTGAGCATATTCGCATTAGCTTTATTTTTAGAGTCATTGTTGCCTTCCAACAAGCTCTCTTGCATTTGCTCCCACATTTTGTTTTACAAGCATGATTTGAAAATTTGAACAACATCATTGTGTTCTCCTTTTAAAAATACGCGAAATAGGCTCAAAGATCGTTCAATTCCATGAAGTTTCGGTTTACTTTCAATGGTTTTTGCTTTTGTTCATTTTGGTTCTTTTTTTTTTTTGCCCAGCAATCTTTGAGGATTTACTATGTATACTTTGTTTTCCATTCTAATCACTGGACGTATCACCGCCCCAGCGGTAAGACCTTGCATATTGTATCCCCTGTACCCCGGTTCGAGTCCTGCAGTGGACAAAACCACCCTTTTTATTTCCATTTTCTTTTCTTCCTTTATATTTCCCTTTCTTCCCTTTTATATTTTTCCCTCCTTTTTTGTAACAACACGCGCGTGTGTGCCCTAGTGGTTAAGTCTGCTGACTTTGAACCAGGAGGGAGTGGGTTCAATCCCCACCCCTTGCACTTTTTAAGTTCATTTAATTTATTTATTTGTTTTAACTATATAATTTCCAAAATCAATAATTTTCGCATACTTATTTATTTTTGATCCATCCTTTTTGCAAATTGCTCATAATAATAATTATTTTCATTTAATAAAACAACATTTCAAATCATTGATGATTTTAAAGACCCTTGACTTACTTGAAGGTTGACCTTCTATTAGGGTTCGCGCGCGCTGTATTTTGTAATATTTTCTCAAAAAAAATAACTGTTCTTGGTATTGAATTAAAATAAGAGGATTGGGTGTAGTCGCCTTCTTCTTCGAGTGTTGGGACGCCCACTGTAGTGAGGGTGGTCCCAACACTCGTCTTTCAATACAAAGACGCTTCTAAACTTTTCTCTCCTAAAAAAAAAAAACCTCGGTCACATACTGAGTCTATTTTCAAACTATCTTTCAATAAATCTTTTTTTCTTTGTATTGAATTAAAGAGAGGGGATTAAGTGTAGTCTTCTTCCTCTCCGAGTGTTGGGATGCCCACTGTAGTGAGGGTGGTCTCGACACTCGTCTTTCAATACGAAGACTCGACTTTATCCACCATATCTCACTTTCACAACTTCCTTCCGTAACCTTTCGCACCTAAAACCTCGGTCTCGCACTGAGTGCATTTTTCAAAATCATTTTTATAACAAAACTTGAATGGTCGTGGAGTGGTTAGGCGTAGGCCTTCTCCTATCCCGAGTGCTGACATTTACCGTAGGGTTCTCTGTCACAAAGCACTTACCATTCAAAACCAAAAACACTTTAATAAGAGAACGAATTTCTCTTCGCATTGAATTAAAGAGAGAGGATTGGGTGTAGACCTCTTCTTCTTCAAGCGATGGGATGCCCACTGTAGTGAGGGTGGTTTCGACGCTCGTCTTTCAATACGAAGATGCCTCGTTCGCCATACCTTTTCATAACAAAAACTTTGAGATAACGAATTGGGTACTACCCGTAGGGGTTACTATCCGAGGATACGTCTCGCCCCTTAAAAACAATCAATCAATCAAATGTGACTTCTTGCCCCGAGTGGCGAAAACCTAATCAACTTTTCAAAAAGGATATGTTACGTCCGTTCTACCGCAAACAGGTAACGCCTAAGTCTCCAACGAGCGAGCAGGAAAACACCTAACTGCTAGAATGCGCACGATAGCGTCATCCGTAAAAACATCAACAAACCGTAGGCCGAACTACGGCTGCTCTGATTCTTTACTTCGTTCAAGTAAAGATACGTAGGCACAAGGGCCACAATCCTTGCCGAGCACAATCCCCCCTATATTTGTAGTTTCCCGAACTACGTCGACTCTGACTTTCTCATATCTGTTGAGAATACGTAGGCCTAGGACCGCGAAGTCCTACCGAGTCCGTTCTCTCTTTTCTTCCCCCCGTTACCTCGCTTTCCCCGATTCTAAGCCTTTTCCCTTTACCCATTTGAAACACTCTTTTTATAGCATATTATTTAAGCAAATAAATTCACACATCGACAAACAAAAGGTTCCCATCGAGTACGATGGATGCGAGGGGTGCTAATACCTTCCCCTCGCATAACCGGCTTCCGAACCCGTTCTTGGTTGCGAGACCAATCTTATCCTTTCTTTTCTTAAGGTTTTCTCGATATTTTCCTTTCCCCTCATGGTATAAATAAAGTTCGGTGGCGACTCTTCTGTCCTTCCTTTTTCGCCTCCCCGTCGTTGCGCGATGCATTTTTTCGAGTAGCGACAGCTGGCGACTCTGCTGGGGATTCCTAGCAAGCCACGCCTATTTTGTTTGTCGTATTTATGTTTGCTTTATTTGTTTATGCTTTGTTCTCTAACTTGTTGGGCTTATTGTTTTGTTTGTGAGATAAAGCTTTCTACCCGAGCTTTCGAGTATGCACTAAGTTAGGAGGTGGTTTCTTTCTGATTTGCGAGACTTATGACTCGTTGAGTTGGATCGAATTCCACCGCTCAGATGAGACCCCATTGGAATAATGATGTCTTACGTGTAGTCGTAATGACGTTCTTATTTCCAACTTGGGAGTCCGCGATTCTGAGGACCTTTGTAGAACCTTATTCCAAAGGTTACTAAAACATGACTCTGTGTTCATCCTTTTGAAAGGAGTACCGTCTTACGAGTAGTCGTTATGATGGGAAACTTTTGAGGGTTAGTGCATGGGACTTTGTTTGAAAAGCCTTTTGGAACACCCTCTTAAAACAATAGATTGCTCACCCGATGGGAAAGTTGCCTTGTGTTCTTGTCTTGCAGGATTTGTGACGTTGATCTTGTTGTGTTTCATTATCATATGCATTCATTAAACATCGCATTGCATATCATTTTTGCATGTCAAGAGGCTTAAGAAGCTATGATTATCTCAGGTATTAGTGAATTCAATGGCTGATCAAAGGAAAAGAAGCACAAATTCCATAAAGTTCAGGGAACCAAAATTGGAATCAATTCAAGATCTTCTGGTCGGAGTGCCAAAAGTTATCAAGATCAACATTCAAGGGAAACATGGGAAACTACTTGATCTCCTCCATTCTAGGGTTGATACTTGGGCCTTGTATGCCATGGCTCAATTCTATGATGCGCCTCTCCGGTGTTTCACTTTTCAAGACTACCAGTTAGCTCCTACCTTGGAGGAATATTCTCATATCTTGAATATTAAGATCAAAGATCAACCTGTCTATACTGGTTTGGAAGAGGAACCAAAACCTGTTGTCATTGCTCTCGCTCTTCATATCACCAAAGAAGAAGTCAAGGAGGGGCTAACAAGTAAGGGAGGTGTTCAAGGTTTTCCACTGAAATTTCTGCTAGAAAAGGCTACTCAATACAAGGCTGATGAAGATTGGGAAAAGTTCGGTGCTAGTGTTGCTCTAATGATTTATGGGATTGTCCTCTTTCCAAATGTGGACAATTTTGTAGACATCACCGCTATCGTTCTCTTCATACAAAAGAATCCAATCCCCACGCTCCTCGCCGATGTTTATCACTCCATTCATTGGAGGAGTGAAAATAAGGGAGGAATGATCCAATGCTGCTCTCACCTACTATACCAATGGTATGCTTCTCATTTGCCAAAGAAAGGGCCGTTCGTGGATAATAAGAAGGAATTAAAATGGTCCCAACGCATCATGTCTCTAGAAGCTAGTGATATTGCTTGGTACTCTCATGAGTATTATGATGTGGAAATCATTTTTAGTTGTGGAGGATTCGGTAATGTACCGTTGATCAGTAGGGTCGGTTGTATTAACTATAACCCCGTCATGGCACTACGCCAGTTGGGTTATGCTATGGAAGACGAGCCCGAGGCAGAAAAGGTTCAGAGTTTCTTTTTGCTATCCACGTCAGAGGATCCTGCCTTTGTCAGGAAGATTGCCAAGGCTTGGGGCAAGATTCATACCAAAGGGAGGAGAGAGTTAAAAGCAAAGAATTGTGTGGCAAAAGAACCATACAACCAGTGGTTACTAGCTAGAGTGGCTGAGAGGTCATTACCATTCCCCTCCGAGCCATCTATGCGTGAAGCACCTCCTGCTCCCACTCATGTGTCCATAGAAGAATATGAAAAGCTGAAGCTAGTAGTGGAGAGGTTGACTAGGGAGAATCAGGACCTTCAGAATGAAGTCCATCAAGCAAATGTGGAGAGCGGTCAGTACAAAAGAAAGGTGGAGTTTGAACAGGATCAAGCGGCTGAGAGTAGCAAGAAGTTGAAACTAGAAACAGATCTGAGAGTCAGGTACCAACAGGGTTACGAAGGGGCTGATGCATCGTTAACAACTCTTCGACAACGCCTAAAGGATACCAAAGCTTCTTGTGATAGGGCATGGCACTTCTTTGAGATTGCCTCTACCGAGAAGAAGGAAATACGAGAGAATCTTGAAGCTGATATTGGGAATCTTGAGGAACAACTAAGAAGTGCCTTGAACCTAGCGGAAAATGAACGAAGACTCAAAGAGGAGGCCTTGAGGGATTCATATGTCACATCTGACATGTGGAATAACAAGTGTCATGAATTGGAGACCGTCCAAGAGACAGCCCTTTTGTGGAGAAATCGTTTCGAGACTTTGCAAAAAGATAGTGCGCAGTGGTTTGAGAAGGAAGCGCAACTCAATGAGTTGCTAGACACCCATGTGGATTCTATATGCTATTACCAGTCAACTCTAGATATGTGTCGTTCTAGGTACAACAATTTGGTAGAGCATTGCAACCTCATGATCCGTGATATTCCATGGAGATTGGAAAGTGCAATCCAAGACTTGGAAGGGAATGATATCCCCCCTTCTATTCACCACTTCATCCAGCTCTGTGACCAAATGGTTAGGAGGTTCATGTTCGAGACGAAGAAGCTTGAGGAGCGTCTCCAAAAGAAGAATTTCTAGTTTTCTAGTACTCTTGATTTTCAGCTATTCAGTATTTCCCTCGTAATATGAATTATTATTCGGCTTAGTCCGCAAATGCTTGTATCGAATATTCCCGAATTAATGAGAATTTACTTTTTGGTCTAATTGTGTTTTCTTTATTTGTTCATTCGCAATTCTATAATACCGGTTATAATCATAAGTTTTGAAAGTCTCTTGAACATTTGCATGGACTTGTGCATCATTCTGCATCCCCTGAAACTCGACCTCACACCGCTTGCCATTTCAGAAAGAGATAAAGAGGAAGAGCAAGCTGACTTCTCAACACTCTTACAACACACGAAGAAATCAACAGAGGATTATGGAACAGGTTCAGGCTGAGCTTACAGAGTTTCGTGAGAAGATGGCGCAGTTCATGGAGATGATGCAGGGGGTGGCCAATGGCCAAGACCAGTTGAGGACTTTGGTCCAACCTTTAATACCTCAAGTGGATGGGAGTGGCGTTTTGCATGGAGGAGCTGCTGCCGTTCCCCCTCCTGTTAATGGTGGAACCTCGCAAGCCAATGGTGACCCAACTGTAGTTAACCTTCCGGGCGGAAGAGAACAAGCCGGAATTCCTATCCCAGTTGTGGCGGGCGCCATACCCACTAGCGTTGATCCTCAGTGGGACCAAGATGAACAAGATGACATCTTCTCTATGAGAGACCTTGGGGGAGGATTACGATCCGACACCAATAGAAGGTTTGATGAAATAGAAGAAAAGATGAAGAGCATTCTGGAAAACCAGAACACTATGGGGCTTGACATGTCCAATCTGGGACTAATTCCGGGACTTAAGATTCCTCCAAAGTTCAAAGTACCGGACTTCGATAAGTACAAGGGAACAACATGTCCAAAGGTGCATATCCGCTCCTATTTTCGAAGAATGTCTGCATACTCTGATGATGAGAAATTGCTTATGCACTTTTTCCAAGACAGTCTGTCCGGGCCTTCCTTGGAATGGTACATGGGTTTGGAACCTGTCAATATCCGAAGCTGGAAAAATTTGGCAGAGGCTTTTGTCCAACACTACCAATACAACAGTGACTTGGCACCTAATCGAGTGCAGCTGCAAAATTTATCCCAAAGGAGTAATGAGTGTTTTAAAGAATACGCTCAAAGGTGGCGGGAGCTTGCCGCTAGAGTTCAACCTCCCATGGTGGAAAGAGAACTAATTGATCTATTCGTGGGAACATTGCCTGGAATCTACTATGAGAAGTTGGTGAGTAACATGTCGGGAAGCTTCTCAGATTTGATCATCACCGGCGAAAGAGTCGAGAACGGCATAAAGTTGGGGAAAATTCAAGCAGGAGAAGGAACCTCAGTGGGAGGTGGAAGGAAGAACTTTGGTACTAAGAAAAGAGAAAGTGAGGCAAACGCAGTATCGAGTTTCAAGAATCGGAATTGGAATTGGAATCAGAATCAATATCAGCAACAACCCTACTATCATCAACCATCACAGGTAGATAGTATTGCCATCCTGGCAACATTACCACCACAACAACAACCACTTCAGCAACAATTACCTCAACAGCAACAGCCACGCCTGCAGCAGCAGCAGCAGCAACCTCAACAGCGAAATTTTGCTCCAAGACAATACCCAGACCGAAGAAGGGTGGTGGATAGGCACTTTGACACCCCAACAATGCCTTACTCTCAGTTACTACAACACTTACTGCAATTAGAGTTGGTCCAGAAAAGGACGTTGGCACCTCTAATTGGCCAGCCCCCTCCCGGGTATGACGCCAACGCTAGGTGCGACTTCCACTATGGCGCTCCTGGTCACCATATTGACAATTGTAAAGCTTTTAAGCACAAGGTGCAAGACCTCGTTGACAACAAGATTATCAACTTTAACCACGATGCGCCCAACGTCGTTCAAAATCCTATGCCGAAACATGGGGCAGGTGGAGTGAATGTTGTGGTTGAAGGAGAAGATTTAAACTTGGTATATGATGTCAAAGAGCTAAAGACTCCTTTGAGTTTTGTGAAAAGCAAGCTGTTAGGAGGTGGGGTGTTTCCTGGATGTGAAAAGGACTGTGAAGAATGTGCTGCCCATCCTGAAGGGTGTGAGAATTTGAAGAATCACATACAACGCATGATGAATGAAGGTGTTCTACAATTTGATAAGATCTGTGAGAAGGATGAAAAATTAAACGATGAAGAAGAGGATGAGGTGGCCACCATCTCTATCCCTTTCAAGACAATTACTATTTCTGCGCCTCCGGTGCGACCTACCATTATATTCACCAAGGCGGGACCTGTACCTTATGAGAGCTCCAAAGCCATTCCTTGGAACTATGGAGCAGAATGCTATTACAACGGACAGAAACAGGAGTTGGAGAATTCGCCTTTTGATTCGGTCGACAATTTGGTAGGGGCTGGAGGAATGACTCGGAGTGGGAGAATATTTGCGCCTCCCGAAGTAAACGCAGAAAGGGCTGATAGAGGTAAAGGGAAATTTGTAGTAGAAGAAAGCTCTCATGCTAGAGAAAAGGAGGCTGCGCTGAAGGACACCGAGGAGTTCATGCGCATGATAAGGAAGAGTGACTATAAGGTTGTGGATCATCTCCAACAGACACCTTCAAAGATTTCCATCTTATCGTTGTTGTTATGTTCTGAGGCTCACAGAAGTGCTTTACTCAAGGTGCTTGATAACGCTTATGTACCACAAGAAATATCTGTGAATCAGTTGGAGGGAGTGATGGCCCATGTTAATGCAGGAAATGGGTTGGGATTTACGGATTTTGATTTAACACCAAAAGGAAGGAATCACAATTCGGCACTGCACATTTCCGTCGAATGTAAAGGAGTTGTTTTGTCTCATGTTTTGGTAGACACTGGGTCGTCATTAAATGTGTTACCCAAGAAAGCCCTCATGAAACTGGATATTCGAGGAGTAGTGTGCACTCCAAGCAGCTTAGTAGTTAGAGCCTTTGATGGGACAAGGAGGTCAGTACTTGGGGAACTGACTCTGCCAATTCAAGTTGGTCCGGAGGTTTTTGATACAGTGTTTTATGTAATGGATATCAGCCCGACTTATAGCTGTCTTTTGGGGCGACCATGGATACACTCAGCAGGAGCTGTGACATCAACCTTGCACCAGAAATTGAAGTACATGGTGGACGGTAGCATTGTGACTGTCTGCGGTGAGGAGGACATTATGGTAAGCCATTTGTCTTCATTCAAATATGTGGAGGTCGATGGTGAAATTCACGAAACCCTGTGCCAAGCTTTCGAGACAATTCAAATCAAGGAGAAGGCACCAGTGGAAACAAAGGCACCAGAAGTTTCTATGACGTCCTACAAGGATGCTCAAGCCATAGTGAAGTCTAGATCAGCACCAGGATGGGGGCAGGTGGTAAACGTCCCAAACAAGCAGGATAAGTTTAGATTGGGGTACAGCCCGTATGCTTCATCTTCACAGAGCGCTCCTCGCTACAAAGGTCCTGTTCAATTTACTAGCAGTGGGGTCATTTTCGATCGTATCAACGCCATATCAGATGAAGAAGGAGATAGTGACTGTGATATGGATACATGGATCCAGCCATGCGTCCCCGGCCAAGGCTTGAAGAATTGGAGCGTGGAAAAAGTTGTCACAGTGACCTATGAAGAGTAATTGTTTTGTTTTGATTAATGTATTTCCATATGCTCTGCCCAAGGCATAATGGACTTTATTTGTAGGGCCCTATCTTTTATGCATGTGAACAATCTTTTTATCATCAATTAAAAGGCGTCTTTTCATTCAAAATTTTGTGATCCTTGTTTTTCTTGTTTTCATTTTTAACAATAAAATGGCAATGTGGTTTGTGTTCGTTTTGTTTGCATATCATTTAAAAGCATAAAATCATCATCATCGCAGGTTACATATTTCAGATGCCACCGACTCAGACTCGTCTATGACTCGGTATGACTTTGACAATCCGATCTTTCAAGCTGAAGAAGAGATCGAGGAGGATGAAAACCTGCCTGAGGAGCTTGCCAGATTACTCAGACAAGAGGAGAAGGTCATCTTGCCTCATCAGGAGGAAGTTGAAGTTATCAACTTGGGAACCGAAGAAGATAAGAAGGAGGTCAGAATAGGGGCCACATTGCAAGATGAGGTCAAGCAACGATTGATTGAGTTACTCCAAGAGTACAAAGATGTGTTTGCTTGGTCGTATGAGGATATGCCCGGACTTGACACAGATATCGTGGTTCATCGTCTGCCTCTTCGTGAAGAATGTCCTCCTGTCAAACAGAAATTGAGAAGAACGAGGCCAGACATGGCAGTAAAGATCAAGGAAGAAGTTCAAAAACAGTTAGATGTTGGATTTCTTGTCGTAGCCAACTACCCTCCTTGGGTCGCTAACATCGTGCCCGTGCCTAAAAAGGACGGCAAAGTTAGGATGTGTGTTGATTATAGGGACTTGAATAGAGCAAGCCCAAAGGATGATTTCCCGCTTCCCCATATTGACGTGCTTGTTGATAACACCGCGCAATTCTCGGTGTTTTCCTTCATGGACGGTTTTTCCGGATACAATCAAATTAAGATGGCGCCGGAGGATATGGAGAAAACGACTTTTATCACACCTTGGGGGACTTTTTGCTATAAAGTGATGCCTTTCGGGTTAAAGAACGCAGGGGCAACTTATCAAAGAGCAATGGTCACGCTTTTTCATGACATGATGCATCACGAGATCGAAGTTTATGTCGACGATATGATTACGAAGTCCCAAACAGAGGAGGGGCACCTGGTAAATCTTCTAAAACTGTTTGAGAGGTTGAGGAAGTTCAAATTGAGGCTGAATCCGAGTAAGTGCACCTTCGGCGTGCGGTCAGGAAAGCTTTTGGGCTTCATTGTTAGTGAAAAAGGTATTGAGGTTGATCCCGCGAAGATCAAGGCAATTCAAGAAATGCCAGCACCAAAGACTGAGAAACAGGTTCGGGGTTTCTTGGGTAGATTGAACTATATTGCAAGGTTCATATCTCATCTCACCGCCACTTGCGAGCCGTTGTTTAAACTTTTGAGAAAAGATCAGGCGGTCGTTTGGAATGAGAATTGCCAGAAAGCGTTTGACAAAATAAAGGAGTACCTACAAGAACCTCCAATACTGATGCCCCCAGTGGCTGGAAGACCGTTGATAATGTACTTAACAGTTCTCGAGAGTTCCATGGGTTGTGTTCTCGGTCAGCACGACGAGACTGGAAGAAAGGAGCACGCAATTTACTACTTGAGTAAAAAGTTCACGGACTGTGAATCCAGATATTCAATGTTAGAAAAGACTTGTTGCGCACTTGCTTGGGCCGCCAAGCGCCTAAGGCAGTATATGCTAAACCACACAACCATGTTGATTTCAAAGATGGACCCAATTAAGTACGTATTCGAAAAGCAGGCGCTATCAGGAAGGATCGCTAGGTGGCAGATGATTCTGACAGAATATGATATTCAATATGTGTCTCAAAAAGCTATTAAAGGTAGTGTTCTGTCAGAATACCTTGCAGAGCAGCCAGTCGATGATTATCAGCCAATGAAGTTTGACTTTCCTGACGAAGACATTATGTACTTAAAAATGAAAGATTGCGATGAACCGTTGCCGGGCGAGGGACCGGAATTGGGTTCCCAGTGGAAATTAATCTTTGACGGCGCTGTTAACTCATACGGTAGTGGGATTGGGGCAATCATTACAACTCCCCATGGTTCCCATATACCATTCACCGCGAGGTTAACATTCCCATGCACCAATAACGAGGCCGAGTACGAAGCATGTATCATGGGCATTGAGGAAGCAATCGATTTGAGAATCAAGAACCTTGATATCTATGGAGATTCAGCCTTAGTGGTCAACCAAATCAAGGGAGAGTGGGAGACGCGCCAGCCTAATCTGATCCCATATATGAACTACGCAAGAAGGTTGCTACCTTTCTTCGATCGAGTAGAGCTTCACCATGTGCCAAGAGCAGAAAATTAGATGGTCGATGCCTTGGCTACTTTGTCCTCGATGTACAAAGTAAACTTCTGGAATGATGCTCCGATAATTGTCATTTCACGTCTCGATAGACCGGCATTTGTGTTCGCAGTAGAGGAAGCTCCTGATGGTAAACCTTGGTTTTATGACATTCAAAACTTTCTTAAGAGCCAGGAATATCCGCCTGGGGCATCTACCCAAGATAAGAAGACTTTGAGGAGATTGTCAGGCAACTTCTATTTGAATCCAGATGGTGCGCTCTACCGAAGAAACCACGACTTAGTACTACTAAGATGTGTGGACGAAAAAGAAGCAAATCTGCTTATGGAAGAGGTCCACGAAGGTGCTTTCGGAACACATGCAGGTGGACATGCCATGTCTCGAAAGTTATTAAGGGCTGGGTATTGTTGGTTAACTATGGAGTCAGATTGCTTCAAGTATGCCAAGAAATGCCATAAGTGTCAAATTTATGCTGACAAGATTCATATACCGCCGTGTCCTTTGAATGTCATGTCATCACCATGGCCTTTTTCCATGTGGGGCATTGATATGATTGGAAAAATCGAGCCAACCGCGTCCAATGGACACCGTTTTATCTTAGTGGCTATTGATTATTTCACCAAATGGGTCGAAGCGGCCTCTTATGCCAATGTCACCAAGCAGGTAGTGGCCCGATTCATCAAAAGAGATATCATCTGTCGATATGGGATACCCGAGAGGATCATTACTGATAATGGTTCTAATTTGAATAATAAGATGATGAAGGAACTGTGCCAGGGTTTCAAAATCGAGCATCATAATTCTTCTCCCTATCGTCCGAAGATGAATGGCGCAGTGGAAGCGGCAAACAAAAACATTAAGAAGATAGTGCAGAAGATGGTAGTGACTTATAAGGATTGGCACGAGAAGTTGCCCTTCGCTTTACATGGATATCGTACTTCGGTGCGTACTTCAACTGGGGCAACTCCTTTCTCCTTGGTGTATGGCATGGAAGTTGTTCTACCTTTAGAGGTTGAGATCCCGTCTCTGAGAATACTGGCAGATGTCAAACTGGATGAAGCGGAATGGGTAAAGAACAGGTTGAATCAACTCAGTTTGATGGATGAGAAAAGATTGGCGTCTCTCGCGTACGGTCGTTTGTATCAGAAGAGGATGAAGAGCGTCTATGATAAAAAGATACGTCCTCGGAACTTTCAGGCAGGCGACTTGGTGTTGAAGCGAATTCTCCCACCGCAGAACGATCACAGAGGCAAATGGACTCCCAACTACGAGGGTCCTTATGTTGTAATAAAGGTTTTCTCAGGAGGAGCCTTGCTGCTTTCAACTATGGATGGTGAAGATTTTACATCCCCGGTGAACGCAGACGCGGTCAAAAAATATTTTGCTTAAGAAAGCTCGCTGGAAAGAAAAAGAGTATCCAGGCAAGAATGAGGCATCCCGGCGAACCATAAAAAGATAGGTTCGGGCAAAATTAGGGATATAAGAAAAATGTAAGCCCGCAAAGTTGAAAACCTGAAAGGGCAACTTTGGCAAAAATGGGTATCCTGGTGGATCGAAAACCCGCAAGGGCGATTCAGGCAAAAATTAGGGATTTTAAAGCAAATGACTGCGGCCTGCGCATTGATTATCACAAGCATAGTGGATTCTAGGGAGAACTCGAAGATCGACCATTCAAATCAATCTCTTCGGAAGTTAAAGTATCGGAAAACGTCGAAGTCACGCCAGTCATGGATGAGTCGTTACATGGTGTTTGTCTGTATCACATTGCCGACATTTTGTATATTTTTCTTACAAATTAGTTTTTTGCGCAACTTTCTCTTTTCAGGAGTTGCATCCGATGTAAATTTGCCTATCTTCAGGCCTTTCATCAATAAAACATACTATTCAGAAAAAGCTTTATGTTCTGTTTTTACTTTTACCATTTTTGATTGCAAAAGACGTCTAACATTTTTGATGAGAAAAGAGATTGCATACATAAAACGTGCGGGCTTTGCTAACTGTTAATCAAGACATTTGTTTTTTAACTAAGGTCACAATTGATAATTTGACGTTGGCTGTACAACACTTTTGTCTATTTGTTGTCCCCAAGCAGTGGTTGATGATGTCTCCCTCCTTATCTAATCCCCAGTCAAGTCAGCGGAGTTAATTTTTCCTCCCCCCACAGAGCGGAACTGACTCAGAGATTGTTCATCCCCAGCAGAGAGAGTGTGGGGTAATCTCCCAGTGAATCTTGTTCAATATCCCCAACGGATGGTGGATTCAATCTCCGGCAGAAGAGAGTTATTCCACAGCAATCAACTGTGTCTCCCCAGCAGAGTTGTTCTGGCTAATCATTCATAATTGATTTCCCCAGCAGGGTGGACTATGTGCTTGTCGGAGCAGTTTTACCCAGTTGTTCCTCGAAGGCTATCCAGAGCTTGTTTTCCCAGCATGAGTTTACCTGCGCTAGGCGTATCAGACATTGCCCCAACGGAGTTGGCTCTTTCTCTTTAGCATTTATTTTGCTAAAGAGGTCCATTTACATCTACATACATGCATAACATCTACCCAAACACGAAGCATTTCTATTTCACATGGAGCATTTCGTCATATTCAAACATGTGCATACGAAACACCTGCCAGGTTGTTATCCTTTTTTATTCTCAAGCGTATCTCCAGCAATTATCAATATATTCATCAAGCCTGTTTGGAATACAGATCTCCAGTGAAGGTCTTTGACAGACGTGTCCATCTTATCACTCTCCCTAACAGAGTTTACTTTTCCCGACTTTTGGTCGATGTTATTCTTTCTAAGCGATTCTAACTTTTGGTTAGTAGCTTTTCCCGACTTTTGGTCGATGTTATTCTTTCTAAGCGATTCTAACTTTCGGTTAGTAGCTTTTCCCGACTTTTGGTCGATGTTATTCTTTCTAAGCGATTCTAACTTTTGGTTAGTAGCTTGTCCCGACTTTTGGTCGATGTTGTTTCTTCCAAGCGATCCTAACTTTTGGTTAGTAGCTTATTTTCCGACTTTTGGTCGATGATCTTTCTAAGCGATTCTAACTTTTGGTTAGTAGCTTGTCCCGACTTTTGGTCGATGTTATTCTTTCTAAGCAATCCTAACTTTTGGTTAGTAGCTTGTTTTCCGACTTTTGGTCGATGATTCTTTCTAAGCGATTCTAACTTTTGGTTAGTAGCTTGTCCCGACTTTTGGTCGATGTTGATTCTTCTCAGCGATCCTAACTCTTGGTTAGTAGCTTGTGTTCCGACTTTTGGTCGATGTTAATCTTTCTCGGCGATCCTAACTCTTGGTTAGTAGCTTGTGTTCCGACTTTTGGTCGATGTTTTTGAATGTTATCCTTTGATGGACGCTCGTTCCCCACAGAGTTGTCTGGTTAAGCTTTCCCCAGCAAATTATCTTTTGCGATCAGTACATGTTATCTTCGGACCTTTGTGTGCGGTTCCTCTTTCTCCCACGGTTGGCAAATTTCTGGGTTCTTTGGTATTCAAACCGTCTTTTACCCTGAATGTTCGAAAGCTGTTCGCATTCATCCCTTCAGGCCCAAGCCGTTTGAATAGGGGCAGCTGTTGCACCCCAAAATTTGACCAACCTCTCTGGCATATGTTTTATTTCATCTGCATCAGCATAAGGCATAAAAACATTACATAGCATATCATTATTTGCATTTTTGCAGGGATCAGGAAAATGTGTATTCAAAATATATAATATGGAGAATAAGGAGGTCATTTTCCTAAGTTAAAAAAAAATAATTGAGACAAATGCACAAGGTGGGGTTTGAACCCACCACCTCTTGCTCTACCACTTCACACCTTTACCACTCAGCCAGATGCGTGCTTGTGATTACAAGGAGAAAGGAAAAGTATGTATTCTAAGTATTGAAAATAAAAGCGCGCAAAATAAAAAAATGTGGTGGATTTTGGTCTCACCAGGATTCGAACTCGTATCTATATGGTAAACAGGCGCATGACTTAACCACTGGGGTGGCGATACATCCATTGATTATCCCACCCCAGTTTTGTTAAATACCTTACTTCATTCCATATGGCTGGGCAAGATGAAAAACAAATTGATTATGCGTGAAGGAGGAGATATGGGGCAAGACACAACCATTTTTGATGAAACAAAATTCAATCCTGCTTACTTTTTTACAAGGATTAATTTGGCATTTCCAGTTTTCGTGATAGAAGTGTATTGATCAAGTTGCAATTGAAATTGCAAATAGGGAGCAAGAGGTTGGTTTTAACGTGTTTGGAGTGATGTTGAACATTGCTATTTCTAGACCAACCAACAAGGTACTTTGCTCTGGGCGTTTTTGAATCTTTCACCAATATGGACAAGCAAGCAGCCACTACAACCTGCTGCAAACCCTAGTTTTGTACCACCACCCCACTCCAACAACAGCCACGAGGGAAGGCTCAGCAAAAGGATTTTGGATTTCAAATTGAGAGTATAAAAAGCTAAAGGGAGAGAAAAACCCTAGCAGCCACGTTTTTTTTAACAAAAGGGAAAGGTATCTTGAAGAGTTTGGCTCTGGAGCTGCTCTCAAAGGTGGGGTTCTTCAAAGTTCTTTGGATATCCAGTTCTTGTTTCTAGGTATGGATATTTGTTTTCATTCCCATCATATGCATATATCATGATTAGGTTTTGTTTTTACTAAGTTTGTTTTCAAACTTTGTATATGCTGAAGGATGAATGTGTTCATGGTTTTGTTTATATCCTGATGACAGTTTAAAAAACGTGTGTGTTAGTTGTTTTGGTTAAAGTATTTTGATTTCTGCTAAGTTTAAAATGATTAAGAGTACTATTGGTTTGTGAGTTCATAACCTGTTCCATACTTCCGTTTAAGTAAACCTGTGGAGTTTTGGTTTCTTTGGGTCATGCTGCTATTGTAAATAATGTTTGTTTGTTGGTTGGTGTTTAGATCTGAACCATTTTGTGGAACATGCTTATGTTCAGTTTTGAAGCAGATCTTTTGCCTTGAATATCATGATACCTGCTACTAAAACATTCTGCTGTTGTGGGTCTATTTGTGTAACTTTCATGTCTGGATCTTGACTTTTAGCTTCCACTTAGGGTTGATAATCTCATATGCTTCAATTTCACTTAAGACTTAAAAGAAACCTTAACTGTTCGTGTATGGTTGATCATGATGTGTTATGTGAATCTGATGTTAACATGCTATGTGGTCAGTCTTGAGTTCCTTTTTGCTAGGGGTTTTGTTCTTGCTTGATGTTCAGACATGAGGTTGTGTTTTGTGCTAGTGTAAAGTTTGTTGCCTTTTTGCTATGTATGTGCTGTGGTTATGTTTGAGTTGCCAACATATAGCAGCAGGATGTCTAGGGGATTTATTTGCTTCTCCCACATTTCAAGTTCATGTTCTGTTTTGCTTATTTCTTTTTGTATGAGTTCAATTGAAGTTCATTACCTTAGTTTTGGTCTAGGTGTGTGTTTTGCCCATTTTGTAACTTTTATGTGCTTTGGTCATTTATGATGTGTGCTGCCAATTTCAAATGTACATTGAGTGAGTATGCTGTAAGTTTGTTGTCATGGTATGCTGTTGCTGCTTGTTAATTTGTAATATCCATATCTGAAATTTACAGCATTTTTGCAAATTGTTTTGTTTTGAATTTTTTTGTTTTGAGTTGAACCAGTATTGTTTGTTGATTATTAATTTCAGTGTAGCAGTTAGGGTCAAGCATGTATAGGATTATTAGGAGTGTTGGACTTTGGATAAGTCTCAATGCTAGTGTTTGTTTCTTATGAGGTATCTGTTTTGGCATTTGAGGCAGTTTGGTTTGGTGCTTAATGTTGATTTTCCTTCAAACTGTTCTGGTTCATGCTTGTACTCACTACCATTTGTTCTATTTGTTCTTTGTTTGCTATCATCAAACTGTTCTCAAGAGATTGAGTTAGCGGTTAACACTCTGATTTTGGCATAATAACAAGTGTGCTGGCTGTTTTGTTGGTTTGGTTCATCAGAGCAGGTTCACATGTTTGCCACAAGTGATTTAAATAAACCAGGCCACATTGTTTTTCTCACACACTCACTTTTACATTAAAACCACACCTTATACACTTTCAATACCATGTAATGGTTGAGCATAGAATTTTAATTTGGCATTTGGATTGATTGCTTGAAGATTGTTAATATATTGCTGTTTGAGGTTTGAATTTGATGCTACTACTGCTGTTGACATCTTGCATTATTGCTTGAATTTTGTTAGTCTAAGAGGAGAACCATTGAGTGTGTTTGTTTTCATGATGATTGTAGAATCAAGTGCACTGTTGATGTTTGTTGGAACATAGTAATATCAATGTTTGGAACCTGTATTTGTGGCAGAAAACTATTGTTTGGCATGTAGGTTAACATTTTTTTTTAGAGCAGTTTGACAGTAGGGCTGCTGTGCTGTTATTGTTGTGGTTGGCTGTGCATAAGTTTAACATTTGGCTTTGTTGAAGTTGCTGTTTCTACTGTACATGTGCTTTAATTTGTGTTTGGCTTGGAGTTAAATCCTGTTTTGAATTGCTGTTGGGAACGCTGTCAAGATACAGTGTTTGCTTGCTAGTTAGTATGTGATGAAATCATAATTTAGTCGCATTTTGAATTGTGTACAAGATGTTGTCATGAGCTTGGATTCCAGCTTTGGTTTAGATGCAAGACTTGTATAGGTTGCTTCCATGATATGCAAGTTGGTGATCATTACTTGTTGCATTGAGAGGTTGGGTGTGTTCACTGAATTTTATCCATGAGTATTGGTCTCCAAACATAATTGAATCTCTGCTTGAGCATATTCGCATTAGCTTTATTTTTAGAGTCATTGTTGCCTTCCAACAAGCTCTCTTGCATTTGCTCCCACATTTTGTTTTACAAGCATGATTTGAAAATTTGAACAACATCATTGTGTTCTCCTTTTAAAAATACGCGAAATAGGCTCAAAGATCGTTCAATTCCATGAAGTTTCGGTTTACTTTCAATGGTTTTTGCTTTTGTTCATTTTGGTTCTTATTTTTTTTTGCCCAGCAATCTTTGAGGATTTACTATGTATACTTTGTTTTCCATTCTAATCACTGGACGTATCACCGTCCCAGCGGTAAGACCTTGCATATTGTATCCCCTGTACCCCGGTTCGAGTCCTGCAGTGGACAAAACCACCCTTTTTATTTCCATTTTCTTTTCTTCCTTTATATTTCCCTTTCTTCCCTTTTATATTTTTCCCTCCTTTTTTGTAACAACACGCGCGTGTGTGCCCTAGTGGTTAAGTCTGCTGACTTTGAACCAGGAGGGAGTGGGTTCAATCCCCACCCCTTGCACTTTTTAAGTTCATTTAATTTATTTATTTGTTTTAACTATATAATTTCCAAAATCAATAATTTTCGCATACTTATTTATTTTTGATCCATCCTTTTTGCAAATTGCTCATAATAATAATTATTTTCATTTAATAAAACAACATTTCAAATCATTGATGATTTTAAAGACCCTTGACTTACTTGAAGGTTGACCTTCTATTAGGGTTCGCGCGCGCTGTATTTTGTAATATTTTCTCAAAAAAATAACTGTTCTTGGTATTGAATTAAAATAAGAGGATTGGGTGTAGTCCCCTTCTTCTTCGAGTGTTGGGACGCCCACTGTAGTGAGGGTGGTCCCGACACTCGTCTTTCAATACAAAGACGCTTCTAAACTTTTCTCTCCTAAAAAAAAAAACCTCGGTCCCGTACCGAGTCTATTTTCAAACTATCTTTCAATAAATCTTTTTTTCTTTGTATTGAATTAAAGAGAGGGGATTAAGTGTAGTCTTCTTCCTCTCCGAGTGTTGGGATGCCCACTGTAGTGAGGGTGGTCTCGACACTCGTCTTTCAATACGAAGACTCGACTTTATCCACCATATCTCACTTTCACAACTTCCTTTCGTAACCTTTCGCACCTAAAACCTCGGTCTCGCACTGAGTGCATTTTTCAAAATCATTTTTATAACAAAACTTGAATGGTCGTGGAGTGGTTAGGCGTAGGCCTTCTCCTATCCCGAGTGCTGACATTTACCGTAGGGTTCTCTGTCACAAAGCACTTACCATTCAAAACCAAAAACACTTTAATAAGAGAACGAATTTCTCTTCGCATTGAATTAAAGAGAGAGGATTGGGTGTAGACCTCTTCTTCTTCAAGCGATGGGATGCCCACTGTAGTGAGGGTGGTTTCGACGCTCGTCTTTCAATACGAAGATGCCTCGTTCGCCATACCTTTTCATAACAAAAACTTTGAGATAACGAATTGGGTACTACCCGTAGGGGTTACTATCCGAGGATACGTCTCGCCCCTTAAAAACAATCAATCAATCAAATGTGACTTCTTGCCCCGAGTGGCGAAAACCTAATCAACTTTTCAAAAAGGATATGTTATGTCCGTTCTACCGCAAACAGGTAACGCCTAAGTCTCCAACGAGCGAGCAGCAAAACACCTAACTGCTAGAATGCGCACGATAGCGTCATCCGTAAAAACATCAACAAACCGTAGGCCGAACTACGGCTGCTCTGATTCTTTACTTCGTTCAAGTAAAGATACGTAGGCACAAGGGCCACAATCCTTGCCGAGCACAATCCCCCCTATATCTGTAGTTTCCCGAACTACGTCGACTCTGACTTTCTCATATCTGTTGAGAATACGTAGGCCTAGGACCGCGAAGTCCTACCGAGTCCGTTCTCTCTTTTCTTCCCCCCGTTACCTTGCTTTCCCCGATTCTAAGCCTTTTCCCTTTACCCATTTGAAACACTCTTTTTATAGCATATTATTTAAGCAAATAAATTCACACATCGACAAACAAAAGGTTCCCATCGAGTACGATGGATGCGAGGGGTGCTAATACCTTCCCCTCGCATAACCGGCTTCCGAACCCGTTCTTGGTTGCGAGACCAATCTTATCCTTTCTTTTCTTAAGGTTTTCTCGATATTTTCCTTTCCCCTCATGGGATAAATAAAGTTCGGTGGCGACTCTTCTGTCCTTCCTTTTTCGCCTCCCCGTCGTTGCGCGATGCATTTTTTCGAGTAGCGACAGGGAGGCTGGCTTCGAATGAGGAATTTAGCCAGAGTTGTAACAGCCAGAAGGGACCAGACAGCAAAAGGTTCCCTTTTTCTCCTATGTCCTTAAGTTGGGTTACTCCTTCACTTAGAGACTCATAGATATTCCTTAAGATCATTTCACTTAGGAAGATATCATGACCTTTATGAAGTTGAGTGGCCAGGGTTAAGTATCTCCTGGCTACTTGGAGGGACTTTGAGCAAAAGACACAATGGGATAGCCATACAGTAAAAAATGCTATGTGTTCTCGATCAGAAACGTCATCAGTTGTTTTGTCGAAGTAGTGTGTTATGAAGTGAGAATATGTGGCTTGGGTAGATACAAAACCTTTAGAATCATCAGATTCTAGGTCGGGGTAATAAGGGTTTCCAGTGGGTTTGAGCCCTGTGATAGCGGGTATATCGAAGAGTGTATGAGTCATCATCCCACAAGGGAGATGGAAAGTATAGTGGGTGCGATCCCATAAATACAAGGAAGAAACCAACATGGTTTAACAGTAATCAAGGTTTGTTTTTGACAGCATAATCAAGTCACAAATTCCCAGGTTTTTCCATGTTTGGGATTTAACTTTCTCTATTTTCGCTAGCCAGTTTATGTAATTGTCAGATTCTTTGAAGGATGGGATTGCTCTAAAAACTCTAAAACTATTGTTCATATACCTTAAATCTATATTGTTTAGTACTATCACATCAGAAGAAGTTTTCTCAACCCTAGTTTTGTTTGTCTGGCCTATAGGTTTTGATTTATGGTAGGAAGGGAAAAAGACCCTAGATTTATTATGGTTAAAACTAAGAGAAGGTAAAGGACCACATAGTGTCTGTATTTTACCAGAAACAGTAATGGGAATGAGTACCTGGTATTCATATATCTTCCTCTACTCTTCCTCAAGTGGTTCAGGGATGAACTGCTGGTTGCCCATCATCATTGGTGTTGACAATGTGTCAAAGAGAGGAAGTTGGGAAATCTTCTTCGGGTCTTTAGATTTGTGGCTTTTCTTGGAATCTTTAACATTGGTGGTTGAAGACGCCATTGTTAAGGTTTAAAGGAAATATGGGTATTTTTGGATGTTTGGAAAGTGTAGAGAGAAGGAGAGCATTTGAAGATTTTTGGGAGCGTAAAAGGAAAAATGGTTAAGTTGGAGCAATTTATAAGCTCGTGGGAGTTCAAAGAATCTCAAATCAACATTAAAGAGCTGATAATTAGTGGGACACATTGTAGCGGGAAAATTTGTGAGTGTAAGCTATTGATTAACTTAACTCAAAAAAACAAGAGTCGCCACCGCACTTTTATTTTATCCAAAAAAGGAAAGGAAAAAAAGCGAACAAAACCAAAGAGTTCTAAAACAAGAACAAGAACAGAGATCTGAGTAAGGGGGTTGGTTACGCAATGGGAAGGTTTTAGCACCCAAAACATCTATAGTACTCTATAGGAGCCCTTTGAAATATTTACGCTTTTTGGCTTGAAAATGGTTTGTTTGAAAAGAGATTGGTGATAAGAGAAGAGAATTATTTTTTTAGATTGTTGTGTTTGGAGAGACTTATCGCCTAATGCCCACGTACCCACAAATTGCAATATAGGATCAAAACCCCGTAGTTTATGATACAAAAAACAAAAATTTGTTGGTTTTGATTGATTTTAAATGTAAAGACAAGTCGTCATTTTAAGGAGAAAACTACGACTAGTCACCCACAAGTATAAGACAACATTTGCATCACCTAAAGATGGAGGATTTTGCTTGGATTATCAACAAGTTTATCACTCAACATCTAAGTGGAAAATGTCAACATCTTAATACTATGTGGAATAGGAAAATTATATCTCAACTATGGAAATGACTCGTGTCTAAACTTTATGAAAATTTTTAAAATGAAAAGTGCACAAAAAGGCACAAAAAGAGTAATGTGTTTTTTTTATAGTTTTATGTCTTTTGAAATTGGTCAAAGAATGATTAACATTGATTGAATTTTATTAAGAAAAATAGAGTCTAAAAATCACTTGAAAAAAGTCAAAGTTTTATTGCGAAAGCGGTTTTGAAGTTTGAAAGCAAGAAGGTTTTGAAAAAAAGGGATAAGGTTTTGAAAATTGAAGAAGCGGAGGAGATGAGTGACTACCCTAGAAAGCAAAATAAAAGCTAGAGATAAGAAGGATCTAACCCACTTGTAGCACACTCCATAGGAAGCAAAAAAATTTCATCCATCTTGAGCATAAGCAAATGAACAAGCCAAATAAAGGCAAAAATCCACAATACTCCAAGCATAGGTAAAGAGAACTTATTCTAAGTCCAAAAGTCCAAGAATAGTCCAAGAAGTCCAAGGTCTAAGAATAGTCCAAGAGCATAACCACAAAGTTAATAGCACCAAGTCTTTTAGAGGTTTAATCCTTTATTAGTGTTTTGAACAAAGACATGGTCCAAATGGACAAAAGAAAAATGACAGAAACATAAATATGTGTCCAACGGACAAAGGAAAAATAATGGAAGCATAAACAATAATATGATATGAGATGATAATAATGGAGAATAAAAATAAAAGAGAGATAAGGAGCAAGAAAGAAACATAAACAAAATCAGTATAATTAAAATTTTAGTGAGTTAGTGGTTAGTTGTTAGAACGAATGATCAACGACGGTTAATTCTCGCACTTAGACCAAGGTTAATGAAAACTCATTAGAGGATTGATAAGACCAAAGCCTCCTAACAACAAGCTTTATAGATGATGGAATTAAGACAAATAATTAACCATACTTGGACTTTCAAACATAGGTTTGAGCCACGAATGATCAATTTCTGATTACGGGAGAATTTAGCGCTATGTTAAGCAATTGTAATCGGGTTTATGTAGAAACCACGACTATCTGAGGCCCGTCAATAAAAATGTTATTGCAAATGCACGCTAGAGAAGTGATATGTAAATCACTCTCTGAAATCAATACCGCATGAAAAGAAAAGAAGGACGTGATCTCATCTTCATCAAGAACTTGAAATAAGTTCAAAAGATATAAAATATTTTCATCGATCAAAATAAAAAAGACAAGGGGAGAGGGGATTCCGAGTTGAATTACAAGTTCAAGATCATTCCATCTTTAAGTTCATCCACTCATCTTGATGGATTAAAGCACTAAACATATCATTAACTCAAAGCACCTAAAATGAATTCAATAATTCACTTTAAAGATAGATTTGAATTGATGAATGTTTATCCAACTTCATCTACACCCTAAGTCCAATGAATTTAAATAGGAAAATGAACTTTAAAAGTGTATTTCAAGGCCAAAATCAAAAGGAAATGAAAGAGGAAGAGGTGAGAACCAAAACAGTCCCAAAACAAAGCCAAAAAACACATTTTGCACTATGCAAATCGATGGCACCAGTGTGCAAGTCGATTGCACAGCAGAAAATTAGCAATTCTGGGCAAAAAAACACTGCGCAATCGATTGCATAAACAATGCAATCGATTGCACACTGACAGACAACAATAAAATCAGCATTTACAAGGCAAAACCATGATCAATCATTTCTTCAAACATCTCTTGATCAAGGATGTAATTGAGCACGAAAATTCAAGTAAAATAACATCAAATAGCACCAATGGAATACAATTTGCAAGATCCAAAGATCAAGCAACAAGAATCAACAATAAGTCACATTGTGGAAGATGGATCAAGCACAATAGTGGTGGATCAAGAAAATTACCACTCCAAATCTGAAAATTCTTCAAATCAAACCCCACAAACACCACATCAAAGCTTTTATCTACAAGAATTGAGGATGAAAAAGTGAATGGATGAAGATTTAGCTCAAAGATTAGTAAATTCTAGTGATGAACTTACTAATCTACACGAGCCATCCGCTCACCGTAATCCTCTCGGGAATTACTACAATCGCACAAAATTATCTACATTCGATAATCATGGCTCACATTCATCATAACACACCCATAAGGGCATACACATAACATTCCACAGTCCCTCGATTTAATTCATTATTAATCTTCCTTAAGTTCATTTTAGTCATACTAATCCTACCGATTAAACAGAATAACGTTCCAAGCGGACATTGGACAGAAATCACAAAAATTAGGGAAAGTCATCCCAAACTATCCATACGCGTACCAACAGGGTCCAGACGCGTATGGCCCTCGCTTACGCGTAAGACCAGAGTCTTCTACCTCTCAAACCCCATCAGAGTCACCCCTTACGCGTATGATTACCTCCATACACATATTTCCCATACCCATACGCGTACCACCAGATGGTTGTGCTGGAATTAGGGACAGGGCACATCTACTACGCGTACAGCCCTTGAGAAGTCCCTCATACGCGTATTGACACCCCCAATACGCGTATGACCAACAGATCTGTCATAAAACTCAAATCTCATCATTCTCACGAGTTTCTACTCAAGATCCATCATTCCATCCTCCCATTCATCCTAAAACTCAGATTTTTAATCGATTCCAATGAATCTTATCTTCTATTTTGTCAAGATTCTAATTATTAGATCTAGTTTCGATTACAGTTAAACCCTTAGTTTCAGATCTGTTAAACCACAAAATTCCATCACAGATTCAGGGAATTTCCACATGAATATTCATATTCATACCAGAATTATACATACAATATCATGAAATGATCATTCAACAAAACAACAATCACAAGGAAATCAGAATATCACGAAAATCAAACAAAAAGGTGAGAACAGACAAAATTCCTACGAGAGAAAGGACCTCTCACTCTCACTGCCCTCTCATGTTAAGTCACCCATATTGAAATCCATTCTCCGCCTTTACATTGGATTTGAGCTCTTTCTTGACAGCAATGGAGAAAACTGGTTCTTTTGCCCTAGCTCTCGTTCCTCAGTCTTTTTCCTCTTTCACGTGTTAACTGTCTAAACCCATTAATACTCTCTAAACCCTCTTAATCATATTTTAATTCGTTTAATTTAATTACTATTACTAATAATAATAATAATAGTAATAATAATAATAATAATAATAACAATAATCTTATTAATATTATAATTAATAATAATTGAAATGATAATATTAATGATCATAATGCTCCTAATCTTGCCATTAAATTATCCCTTATTCTATGTCCACATTACCCTAAACTAAGGCCAGCTCTCACTCTCTCTCTTAACCTCATACCCTTATCAAATACATCACCCCAATACACATCATAGAAAAATACAAAAGCGACTAAATAGTTTAAATATGGTGTTACAACTAACACCAACAATATGAATTTCCTCGAGTTTTATATTTATCAACATAAAGGCATTCCATTCAAAAATGGGCTTCCTCCTTCGAAAGTCAACACCTCATCGTCAATCATCTCTTGAACCATTTCCTAGAAAATCTTGCACTCCTCAATCGGATGCCCCATTACCCCATCATGAAACTCACAACTAATATTTGGATTGTACCAATGAGGGAGAGATTTCATGACTCTGGTCTTTCTGGGTGTCACTACCATGTTTCGGGAAAAATGAGACCACAATTGGCTGTAAGTCATTGGGATTGGATCAAACTGGTGCGTCTCTCCTTTTGGCTTATTTAAGACTGGATTTTGCAGAATCTGAGGAGAATTCTGAATTGCATCAACCTCAACATTTTCTTCCACTTGGGACTCACTAACAAAAATTTCTCCACTAGCTTGGCCATTCAAACCATCTTGGATTTTGGACAGTTCTTTCTCTAAGAGTGGTGGACGAAGTTGGGCTTCTTTGAAATGATTCGGAGTTGCGGCATGCATCTCAACTACAGTGGTGTTACCATGTTCAGGCAGCAGATTGGCTTGGACGTTTGTGCCTTTGAGAAACAAAATTCCTTTTCGCACTAGTCTTTGCACTTCATGTTTCAAAGGAAAACAATCTTCAAGTCCATGCTCCGGTGCACCCTGATGGAAAGCACAATGAGCCTCTGGTTTATACCACCATGGAATATCAGGAGGAGGCCTAGTCTTCACAAGATTCTTTTGTATCAAGACAGGAAATAATTATGCGTATGACATCAGAATTGGATCAAAATGCATTTGCTTTTGAACACAGCTTTGTTGATCAATCTTTTGTTCTGTATGTTGTTGCTTACTTTTGTTACGAGGTCCTCTACGCTTTTCTTGCGAAATAGCGTTACCAGCTTGTTCTTTCTTCTTGGGAAAACCATTTCCATACTTCTTAGTACTACTAGAAGAACCACTTTCTTTGGTCAACCATCCTTTCCGGACACCTTCTTCGAGACACATCTTGGTAACATGATTGGAAGCGCTAATGGGAGCCACAGAAATGAGTGTTGAAATGATTTCAGAAATCACAGTCTTTTGAAGTGGAGTATGAGAAAGACGGGGAGAAACTTGATTCTGAGTAGAAACTAGAGTTTTAACAAAAGCAGAGAGCCTTTCCATGCCATCCCTCAAAGTAGTCACTTCCTCGCGAAGCTCGCGGTTCTCTTGTTTCAATTGATCCATCTTTAGCTCGAGTATTATAGTCATGCGACAACTTGTCTGAACAAAGATCAAGAACAGGAAGCAAATAAGACACTTGGGAAAGGCAAGATCCAAATGGAGAATGATGTTTGACGCAAATGCAAATGCAAGTTTTCAAGGAACTATAAAGCAGTTTGCAAACTTTACATTAAGATAACATACTGTATATACCAAAAATCTCATTTCACTAATATTGAAATAATTACAGCTTTGAAGTACAGTTTCATCAATCTTACAACACAAGAGAGAATGAAATCTAGTTCTAAGGAATTGTGTCTGAAAACGACCCAACTCTGAGCTGATACTTCTTGCGAAGCCTTTTGATTTATTTTATATATCTGATCTTCATGGTGTCTTTCTCTTTCACGAGTCAATCCACAATACCCTTCCAAGAACCGGAGGAAGAAAGATGAGCAAATGATGATATGCTAGAGGAAAATAAATCCTCTGGATCCCTTGATCTCTTCATGAAACGTCGCTCAAGAAACTCAATAAAGACTGGACACCCATAAGATAGGCATACTCCTCTAAGGTTGGAAATAGCTGATAATCTGGGAAAGTAAATCAATGATGCAACAGATTGTAGAACTGGACCAAGGTATTAAGAATCCCATCTTCAACATCAGTTCTTAGAATAAACAAGACTTTCCCAAATAGCCTTTGAAATCCACAGGACTAGATACCAAAGATCCAAGCTTTCTCAACTCTTGTAAGTAAAGACTCGTGAAAGTGTACTTCTTAGTGTTACTTCTTTCAATATCTATGATTCTAAAAAAAGTTGCGATATTTGCAAACAAAAATCTTCGAGTTCCTTGAAAACTGAGAAAAAATGCTCATGAATGCACAGATGCAAGATACAACACCCACAAACAAGACACACAAAGCATACAGGTTCAAGGGTTCGGCACGAGCATGGAGTCAAAGGTAAGAACCAACCCACAACGGTATGTACTAAGGTTATATCATCACCTATAGAACAAGGTTCTAAAAAAGTTCCCAGAGTCATAATTCCATATTTTGGATATTATCGACTTAAACGACTACTCGTCGGCCAACAATATTCTCAAGAGAAACTCGTCTAAGTGTGGTATCGCGTAACAACTAATTCAAGTCTACACCTGAATAGCCACCGCACCACGTCCTAATAAGGCCAAGATGGGTTAAAGGGTTCTAAGGTCCTCAGCTTCTTAGACTCCCAGGTCGGAAAAGGTAATGCCAATTATGACTACTCGTAAGATATCAGTAATTCCAAAGGGGCCTCCACTGAGCGGGGGATCTCAAGTCAGCTTAGTAAGGGCTACTCCACATAAGCCAACAAGACTATACCACCCTCCTATCATAAGTGCACTCAAGTTCAGGTATAGGACTTATCTCACCACATAGATCACCAGGCACTAAAAGAGAACAAACAATAACAACCAAATCAAACAAAAAGCGATAAATAAATCAAAGTAGGCTAAACCCACTAGGAACAATTTTTTCCCCAGCAGAGTCGCCACTTTCCTGTAGCAGGAAAATTTGTGAGTGTAAGCTATTGATTAACTTAACTCGAAAAAACAAGAGTCGTCACCGCACTTTTATTTTATCGAAAAAAGGAAAGGAAAAAAGAGAACAAAAATTAAAGAGTTCTAAAACAAGAACAAGAACAGAGATCTGAGTAAGGGGGTTGGTTATGCAATGGAAAGGTGTTAGCACCAAAAACATCTATAGTACTCTATAGGAGCCCTTTGAAATATTTATGCTTTTTTGCTTGAAAATTGTTTGTTTGAAAAGAGATTGGTGAGATGAGAAGAGAATTATTTTTAGATTTTTGTGTTTGGAGAGACTTATCGCCTCATGCCTACGTACCCACAAAGTGCAATATAGGATCAAAACCCCGTAGTTCATGGTACAAATAACAAAACTTTGTTGGTTTTGATTGATTTTAAATGTAAAGACAAGTCATCATTTTAAGGAGAAAGCTACGACTAGTCACCCACAAGTATAAGACAATATTTGCATCACCTAAAGATGGAGGATTTTGCTTGGATTATCAAAAAGTCTATCACTCAACATCTAAGTGGAAAATGTCAACATCTTAATACTATGGGGAATAGGAAAATTATATCTCAACTATGGAAATGACTCATGTCTAAACTTTATGAAAATTTTTAAAATGAAAAGTGCACAAAAAGGGTGATGAATTTTTTTAAATATTTTTATGTCTTTTGAAATGGTCAAATAATGATTAACATTGATTTACTTTTATTAAGAAAAACAAAGTCTAAAAATCACTTGACAAAAGTCAAGGTTTTATTGCGAAAGCGGTTTTGAAGTTTGAAAGCAAGTAGGTTTTGAAAAAAAGGGAGAAGGTTTTGAAAATTGAAGAAGGGGAGGAGATGAAGTGAATACCCTAGAAAGCAAAATAAAAGCTAGAGATAATAAGGATCTAACCCACTTGTAGCACACTCCATAGCAAGCAAAAAGAATTCCATCCATCTTGAGCATAAGCAAATGAACAAGCCAAATAAAGGCAAAAATCCCCAATACTCCAAGCATAGGTAAAGAGACCTAATTCTAAGCCCAGAAGTCCAATAATAGTCCAAGAAGTCCAAGGTCTAAGAATAGTCCAAGAGCATAACCACAAAGTTAAGAGCACCAAGTCTTTTAGAGGTTTAATCCTTTATTAGTTTTTTGAACAAAGATATGGTCTAAATGGACAAAACAAAAATGGCGAAAACATAAACATGTGTCCAACAGACAAAGGAAAAATAACAGAAGCATAAACAATAATATGATATGAGATGATAATAATGGTGCATAAAAATAAAAGAGAGATACGAAGCAAGAAAGAAACATAAACAAAATTAGTACAATTAAAATGTTAGTGAGTTAGTGGTTAGTTGTTAGAACGAATGATCAACGAAGGTTAATTCTCGCACTTAGACCAAGGTTAATGAAAACTCATTAGAGGATTGATAAGACCAAAGACTCCTAACAACAAGCTTCATAGATGATGGACTTAAGATAACTAATCAACCATACTTGGAGTTTCAAACATAGGTTTGAGCCACTAATGATCACTTTCCGATTACGGGACAATTTAGCGCTATGTTAAGCAATCGTAATCAAGTTTATGTAGAAACCACGACTATCTGAGGCCGGTCAATAAAAATGTTAGTGCCAATGCATGCTATTGAAGTGATATATAAATCACTCTCCGAAAGCAATACCGCACGAAAAGAAAAGAAGGTGGTGATCTCATCTTCATCAAGAACTTGAAATAAGTTCAAAAGATATCAAAGATTTTCATCGATCAAAAGAAAAAAGAGAAGGGGAGAGGGGATGCCAAGTTGAATTACAAGTTCAAGATCATTCCATCTTTAAGTTCATCCACTCATCTTGGTGGATTAAAGTACTAAACATATCATTAACTCAAAGCACCTAAAATGAATTGAACAATTCACTTTAAAGATATATTTGAATTGATGAATGTTTATCCAACTTCATCTACACCCTAAGTCCAATGAATTTAAAGAGGAAAATGAACTGTAAAAGTGTATTTCAAGGCCATAATCAAAAGGAAATGAAAGAGGAAGAGGTGAGAACCAAAATAGTCCCAAAACAAAGCCAAACACATTCTGCACTATGCAAATCAATTGCACCAGTGTGAAAATTGATTGCACAGCAGAAAATCAGCAATTTTGGGCACAAAAACATTGTGCAACCGATTGCATAAATAGTGCAATCGATTGCATAAATAGTGCAATCGATTGCACACTGACAGACAATAATAAAATAAGCATTTACAAGGAAAAACCATGATCAATCATTTCTTCAAACATCTCTTGATCAAGGATGCAATTGAGCATGAAAATTCAAGTAAAATAACAGCAAATAGCACCAATGGAATACAATTTTCAAGATCCAAAGATCAAGCAACAAGAATCAACCATAAATCACATTGTGGAAGATGGATCAAGCACAATAATGGTGGATCAAGAAAATTACCACTCCAAATCTAAAAATTCTTCAAATCAAACTCCACAAACACCACTTCAAAGCTTTGATCTACAAGAATTGAGGATGAAAAAGTTAATGGATGAAGATTTAGCTCAAAGATTAGTAAATTCTAGTGATGAACTTACTAATCTTTCAAAGGGAGAAAGAGATTTGGTGAATTTGGTAATTGGAGAAAATTGAAAGTCAAGAAAGAGTTTGACAAGGTAATTTTGGCTATCAAAAGCTTGTGAAATGAATGAAATGAGGCCTCTATTTATAGGATTTAGGCTTGGAAAATTTTGGTGGATTGGAGTTTGGTTTGGGAACAAAATTAGGCTTGGAATTTGAATTTGGAGGGAAATTAATGATCAAGTGGTGATTAATGAGGGTGTATTGTGGGAATTAATTGTGATGAGGTAGTGGAATTATTTTTGGGTGATCTAAAATATTCTCAAATGATGAAATTGGTGCCAAATGCTTCTAAATTTGAAAAATGCTGATTTTGGCCAATTTTGTCTTTGTGTAATCGATTGCACTGTAGCGTGAATAGATTGCACTGCTGAAAACTTCAAATTCTAGGCAAAAAATGCAGCGTGCAATCAATTGGACCAATAGTGCAATCGATTGCACAGTTGAAAAACTTGAAAAATGCCTTGTTGGCTGGATTGTGTTGGCTTTGGCTCGATTCTTTTGACTTTTTCAAAGAAGGCCTGGAAATAAACACATGAACCTTGGAGTTTTCTTAAAAATAATCAATCAATACTTGAGAACTCTTGATCAAATGAATTTAATTTGTTTGCAGATCAACTTTGACTTTTTTCAGATGAATTTCATTCGAGCTGAGGGACTGTTGATTGGTGTTCTTGATCCAAACTTCTTCCTGAAAAAGTTGGTAAAGAAAAAACACATATTTTAGGATTTTGATTAAAGGTTAGTAAACATAAACATAAATAAATACCAAACAAGCAAGAAAACAAAGGTGCTCGGTGATCACTCAAGAACAAACCTGCAGAGGAAGGCAAAAGAGAACCAAAGCTCGCGACCTTGTTTGTGGGATGAGATTCAAATGACATGTGGGATCTTAGGGGTAAAAATTAGGGTATTACACACATGTTCCATCAGGACCGTTTGATGAAACGTGGGCAGTTAATGCCTACTGCACGATTTCCTAGGATCTAGGAAACCTGATGATGGCTAGAGATTGTGACGTGCTTTGATGAGACGTTTTTCAGAAGCTGCTATGGTGATCATGACGTCATGGGTTTTTGGAATAGTAAGAGACATCCAAAACATACAAAATTCGTTATAGGCGTCGAATGACACTATCAAAAAATGCCTTTTTCTTCAGTGATGTTGAAAATGACATCTTTGGGGGACAATTTGTTGGCTCTTAATTTAGACTCCTGAATGGGATTAAAAGTAGGAAATAGATTTTCTGAAGAAATTTAATGACTTTGACTGAAGCCATCTTTTTGGAATATGAGTTGAAGGCGTCCTTTCTCCAGGAGAATCTATGTCACGGACTTAGAGATATTTCTTAGCAGTTGGAAGATTCGATTCGACAGAAGTGCCACTGAAGGCATTTCGATATGGAGGTTTAAATTCAAATAAAGGAGGGAAAGTTCGGTCTCATCCATTCCTCAAAGAAGCCATATGGAATGCTTCTGGGATTCAAAGCCATGCATAGAGATACTTGTCTTGATTTCGTTTGCTAGCCGTTAATGGCAGTTATTTTTATTAGTATAAATAGCAAGTCTTAGTGTTAGGATTTGTGTGTGTTCAATTGTGTACAAATTCTTCAGTATACTCCAAGTACCCATGTGTTGAGAGAAATGAGTTTGTAAGAATGTACGTTGATGTAACACCATCTTTTCATTTCAATGCAATTTAATAAATCTTTTTCCTTAAGAATTTATTCTTTGTTTATGCAAGTTCTTGTCTTCATCATTTACCAGTACTTCAATTTTACTTCTTTTCAGCCAAATCCATTTACACTTGAAATAATTTATTTTATCATGAACTCTATCGAAGCTTTCATCATTTTTATAAAATTTATTTAAGATTAATTAGCATATGTTCTAGGATTTGTATGGTCAATCCTGCAAGTAAAATTTTTTTTTCTTCAATTTGTGAGACTAGCGGTTGTTCACCAATTTTCACGGCGAACAGAGTCGATCTTCTTGTTCCATGTCCTAGGTGCCTGCTTGAGACCATAGAGATCTTTGTACAACTTGTATACTTTACTTGCTTCCTCCTGAATCACAAATCCAAGAGGTTGTGTGATATACACCTCTTCATCTAAAGGTCCATTAAAAAATTCCGATTTCACATCTAAGTGAAATGTTGGCCAACCTTGCTTACATGCCAAGGCCACCATTAGTCAAACAGTTTCCAATCTTGCGACAGGTGAAAATACTTCAGAGTAGTCGAATCCTGCTCTCTGGAGAAATCCTCGAGCTACCAATCTCGCATTATGCCTTGATATCAACCCATCATCATTGTGCTTCGACTTTAACACCCACTTTACTTCGATAGCTTTTGTATGAGCTGGAAAGTCGACCAACTCCTATGTCTTGTTTCTTTCAATTGCTTGTAATTCCTCGACCATAGCAGACCTCCATTGTTTATCTTTGAAGGTTACATTATAGTTGATTGGTTCAATACCTGCAAGTAAAGCAAAATGAACTAGTTCCCCATCTATTGTGACTTCATCATCACCAACCACTTCATAGTCTTGAAGTCTTGCTGGACGAGCTCTAGTTCATTAAGGTCTCTGACTTGTGCCAGCCATATCCTCTTCAACTTTGACTATGTCGAGAAATTCAGCAACTGCTTCGACTTCTTCTTCGACTAGAGCATCAACAATGTCTTCGAATTCGACATCATTACTTGCTTCGTCGAAATCACAGCTCATCAGTGGCTTCCAATTGCATTACTAAAATTTCAATCCCAAGCAGAATTTTCAGCAATCACAATGTCTCGACTCATCATAATCTGTTGATTAATTGGATTAAACAACCTGTATTCTCTAGTCTTATGATATCCTACCAGAATCATAGGTTCACTCTTATCATCAAGCTTCCTTCTCCTAGCATTAGGAATATGCTCGTAGGAAATAGAGCCAAACACCTTCAGATGAGTCACTGATGGTCGTTTTCCACTCCATGCTTCTTCAGGAACCTTGTTCTTCAGCTTCTTGGTAGGGCACTTGTTCAGAATATAAATAGTATTTGAAATAGCTTCATCTCATAAGGATTTTGGAAAATTCTTCTGCTTCAACATGCATCTCGCCATGTCCAATATGGTCATGATTCTTCTTTCTACTATTTCATTATGTTGAGGAGTATAAGGAGCAGTTATCTCATGATCAATACCATGTTCTACACAAAATGCTTCAAATATCTTTGATGTGTATTCACCACCTCTATCTGTTCGCAGAACTTTAATTTTCTTTTTACCCTGGTTTTTGACAAGTATCTTGATCGTCCTTTCGTTTGATCACATAGACCCAGAGCTTTCGACTATACTCATCGACAAATGAGACGAAATACCTGTTTCCACCAATGGTATGCTCTTCAAAAGGACCACATACATCTGAATGTACAACTTCGAGTATGTAGGATAATCTCATTTGCATAGTCGAAACGAAAGACTTTCTGAACTACTTTTCAACTAGACAACCTTCACAGAGTTTGTTGGGCATCACAAGGCTTGGTATACCAATTACCATATCTTGAGTGATCAGTTGATTTAGCGACCTAAAGTTCAGATGGCAAACCTCAGATGCCACAACCAACTATTACCGTGGTTGACAATTGTTTTCATACATTGTACCTCAGTCGAACTGATCATGGTCTTAAATATTCTATTCTTCGACAGAGGAGATTTCAAGACCAAGTTATTCTGGATTTCGAAAAGTTCTAAGGCTTCATCTTTCATAGCCACTGAGAACCCTTTTTCGATCAGTTGTCCAACACTTATCAGATTGCACTTCATTTCAGGGACATAGAATACATCTTTAATCAAAGCTTTTGCTCTATTACTCCTTTGAATAACTATGTAGCCAGTACCTTCTGCTTGCAACAAGCTATTATCAGCAAGTTTGACCTTGCTCTTCTCCGACTCGTCAAAATCTAATAACCATAATTTTTGACCAGTCATGTGATTCAAGCAGCTTGATTCGGGGAACTAGATCTTGGATTTGACATGGTCATCTGCAACTGCAGCCATAACCATCATATCATCATAATCATTTGAATCTTGATGTGCAAGATTTGCTCTTTCGTCCTTGTCTTTTATCGAACCCTTGTCTTTCCTATACAAACAATGCTTGGCCAAGTGATCCCACTTTTCACAGTTATAGCATTACACACCTTTATTCTCTACTTTGTCTTTCTGATAGGAATTTCCTTCTCATCTTTTCGAGGATTCAGAAGTTCTATCATCGATCTTATTCTTGTGAGGATTCGACCAAGACTTCTTGCCCTAAGTCTTGTCGATTTTTCCTTTGAACTTGTGAAACCACCATTCTTCTTCCATGATTGAGCCTGTAGTACTTGTATCGAGTCTTGAACTCCTTTCCTTTTGACAATCGTAATCATACGCGCTTCCAATAAACCAACCAAATCTTCCAATTTTAGGGTTTCAAGATTGTTGGATTCTTGAATATCTACAATAACGTGATAAAAGTGAGAGGTCAGTGTACGCGTTACCTTCTCAACTATCATCTTATCAGTTAGGGTTTCACCACAACCCTTCATGAGATGGACGAGTTTCTACCCCTTCGACACATAGCTTGCAATCTTTTCATATTCTCCCATGACAATAACTCATATTGTCATCGCAAAGTTTGCAACTTGACAACCTTAACTTTCTCGCCTCCTTCATAGTACTTGACAAGAATGTCCCACGCCTCCTTCTCCGATTCAACATGAGTGATTATGTCGAAATTATATGTATCAATCGTAGATTGGATGTAGAACACTATCATGCAATCCTTCTTCCTGGCCTCCATGTGAGTGGTTTTGTGTGCATCGGTTGCATCTTCACCAAGCGCAAGAAAGTAATTTGTAACCACGTCTAAGGTTTCATGAAAGTCAAATAGAGATTGCATCTGTTTTTTCCATCAGAGCTAATTCTTTCCGTCAAGAGTTGGAAGGGATTTTGGTAAATTTCTGTTATCATTCATCTTTGCAGCAATTGATCAACAATAACCCACTATCCCGAAAACACGATCTCTGACGTGTTATTCTTGAAAACACAATCAAGAATCTAACCAGTGTTCTAGATACTAATTTTTTAGTGCGTGAGGCACTTTTAGTGAGGAGAGAAAGAGAGAAGATAAAGAAAGAAGGATTGATGTTATTGAATTAATAAAACTGAATTACAAAGTGTCTATTTATATACACTAAAATAACAAACTTAATAACAAACCCTGAATCCTAATTAGCTTTGGGCTTGGGCCATATAATACAACTTGGATTATATCTAATATCTCAACAATCAAATATATACCAAATGGGTTGGAAGGTCAGTGGGTTTCAGGTGTAGAGCCTTAGCAATATCTCTCCGGGTTGGTCTTCCCTCTCTTTTATACTGAGGTGTAAAAGTCATGGGAATCTTCAGATGCACAGAGTATTCTTCCAAAGTCGGCAGCAACTGAAAGTCCGGAAATATGAAGCAATGGTAAAGAGGATCATAAAAATTTTTGAGAGCTAGCAGCGTTTCCTCATTTACTTGCATGTACATTAAAGATAACAGGTCTCCATACTTGGCGACAAAAGCAGCAGAGTTCCTCACTAGGCCTCTTAAGATCCTCAAGTTGTCCAACCTCAGGGTTGGGAATGTGAACCCATTTCTTTGATCCATTACTATGTCTGCGAAAAAGGTTTTGAATTCCTTGAATGGTTAGCAAGATGCAAAATGCAATGCAAAGATGCTAGATGCAACTGATTTTACAAAACTCAGAAGATAAATTGAAGCAAAACCCTCATTTCATTTATATTAGGAAAAGTTACAACTTTTGAAACACAATACAAGAAATGGGAGGTTACATCAAAGGAGAAGACTAGACCCTATGGTCAAGAAATCTGACAAGAGTCATATCCGTGCGTCCTCTTCAGTCTTTTCAACACAGTGTTCTCCATCACCAATTTAGCTATTATTCCTTTCCAGACACCAGAAATTGGTGGGATATTTGAATACTCATGAGTACTTTGCGTAGGCTTGACGCTAGAGAAAAATAAATTCTCTTTCGTCACATTTTCCTCAATCAAGCGCCTTTCGAGCCACCCGATCAACACATCCTTGCCTATTAGCTCTTTCTTCAATTCTGTCATTTCAGACTGAAGAGTATGGTACTTGCCTTCCCAAGTGTGCCTTTCAAGCTTGGTTATCTTAAGGATCTCTTGGTATTCTTCCATCTTTTCAATAAGGATAGCGGAAGATGATGTGATGACAATCTGCGTATTCTTTTCAGGAAGGTAGGGCATCTTAAGATCACGGGCTCTAGATTGAACCCACTGACTGAATGGCTCAAAGGCTATACAATTTATTTTCCCAAGGTCAGCTTTAGTTTTCTTCTGAATGTTCTCACAAGCATCAATCATATTGTTCCTTGAACTCTCCTCTGCTTCGGCATTAAGGTAGAAGAAACCAGACAATAGGATGTTGCTAGGTTTATCCTTCATTGGGACTCCAAATTGACGTCTGGCCAAAGCGGGATTGTAGTTGATTCCCCCTTGTACTCCCAAGAGTGGTACATTTGGAAAAGAACCACAACTGTCAATGTAGACCCCTCAATCATAGGCGGGATCGTACCAGTGAATATATGCTTGAGTTAGAGTCATAATCCTTTAAGACCATCTCCAACCTTTAGGATTTTTCTTAAAAGCGTCTGTCCATGGAAAATGATTGACAAACCATTTGTACAACAAGGGTGCACAACTAATAATAGTTCCTCTTCCACAAAGAGTCCTATGATGAATGGAATGATAAACATCACCTAGCAAAGTGGGTACCGGATTACCATTTAAGAACATGGTGATAGCAGTTGAATTAACAAATTCTTCTATCTCAGGAAACAAAACCAACCCATATATCAATAAAGCCAAAACCGCTTCAAATGTGTTCATACTACCCTTCTTGGAAAGGTAGGTAGCCTTCTCTAATAAGTAATCAGAATGAAAACCCTTAACTCTATTCTTTGAAGCATAATTGGATTTGATCTCGGATACTTCTAGATGAAGTGCATCAATAATCTCTTTCGGCGAGGGTAACTTCTCCAAATAGTTGAATGGTTTCTTATCTGTCACAGGGATTCCAATGAAGTAAGAGTATTCCTCCAGTGTCGACATCAATTGGTAATCCGGGAAGGTGAAGTAGTGGTATATCGGATTGTAGAACTGAACCAAAATGCTAAGAACCCCTTCTTCCATTCTAGTCTTCATAATACTCATGAGTTTCTCGTACGTTTTCCCAAAATCTTCTGATACCAACATTCCTAGTTCTCTCAACTTCGTTGTATCACATTTCTTGAAGTTGTATTTCTTAGTGTTTCTCTTCCCGAAATCCATGATATCTAGGGTTTTGCAAAAAAAAGACAATTGAGTTTCACAAAACCAGTGCAACAAAATGAGATGCCATGATGATATGATGGTATGATGCATACATAGCATATATACAAGTATACACAATGCACAAATGCATATGCTAACAAGAAAGGGTCCTAGGTTCGAGGTTATGAGCATGAAGCCAGGGTATACCTGTCGCTACTGCGAAAATCGGCGCCGGCTGACAGAAGAGTCGCCACCGTGCGTTATTTATCCCAACGGAGGGAAAGGAAACGCTCGAAGTAAACCTCGCAAAAAACGGGGAAAGGTATGGTCATCGCAACCAAAATCTGGGTTCGGGAGTCGGTTACGCAAGGGGAAGGTATTAGCACCCCTCACGTCCGTCGTACTCGACGGGATCCACGCTTGCTTGGGTTGTCTAAAGGATACAAAAACAATCTATCTACGGCTGCTAAATCTAAACGGAAGGGGATTGACTCGATAGAGGGTCGCGCTCTATGCCTACGTATTCTCAAGAGAGAAAGTCAGAGTCAACGTAGTTCGGGACTACGGGGAAAATTGGCTCGCCAAGACGTCGCGTCTTGTGCCTACGTACTTCCACACTGCATGGAAGATCAGAGCTTTACGTAGTTCAGGCTAACTACGGCTAAACAGGGTATTCTCACACAGCAGTGAGAAATCAAACTGGTTTTATAGGTACGGGAACCTATGGAAAAAAAACTATGACTCTGGTCTCAAATGCACTCGGGCAAGAGAGAAAAAGGGTAATATCAGTCGTCAGCGGGACAGTCTCAATCGCACGGCAGCGAGAGAACAAAAAGTCAGTCGTTAGTGTGCTCGCTAGGATATCGCATCCTATGCCTACATATCCTCGTCTGGTACGAGGAATCAGAGCAGCTGTAGTTCGGCTACTTTCGGGACCACAGCTCAAATCTCGTTTTATTAACATTCTGAAAATGATTACAATGATTGAATACTGAAAATAAATCTCCTAGGAACTACTATCCTATCCTATCCATCTATAATGAAAAAAATCAAATGAAAAAGTCCCCTAACAAGTGAACTTCTAAGCTATCTCTAAAAGGGTAAAATATCTCTATGAAAAAATGCATCTCTAAAAATATTAAGTCTACTTTAATATTTTGTCCTCTTTTTCCTTCTTTTCTTTTCAACTATTTTTCATATCTTTCTATGTATTTTTTCATATGTTTTTCTCCATGTTTTTCTTTCATATTTTTTTCTCTATTTTTTCTCATAATATTTTCTCCATGTTTTTCTTTCATATTTTTTTCTCTATTTTTTCTCATAATATTTTCTCCTCTTTTTCAACATATTTATTTTTATTATTTCCTCTCTTTTTCTTTTTTCAAATTCTTTTTTCAATATTTCTTTTTCTACTATTTTTTTCAATATCCCTTTTTTTTCATTTCTTTTCTTTCATAAAACTATATATGAAAAGTATAAAAGAAAAGAAAATAAAAGGGGGGGTTACACTGTAGATTACAGGGGTTACACAAGTAAAACAGAAAAAACTGCAAACTGGGCCCAGCCCAGCTATTTGCTGCAAAAACCGGTGGGAGGTGTGGATCAAAACGTAGGGTGTTAGTGACCTCGTATTGGGCCCAGCCCATTCACAGCAGAAAAAAAAATGAGGGGGTGTGGCTCCAAAAAATGATTGGGCCTGGCCCACCCTCACGCGGTCCATCTCCCTTTCTTTCTCCATTCACTCTCAGAACAACCAAAAACCCTAAAACTCCTTCTCCGATGCTCATGGCGCCGCCACCGTTGCCCTCCCCCCTCAGACTCCCTCATCTCTCAATCTTTCTCAGCCTCACCTTCAATTCTCGTCCTCCATCTCACAAAGAAACAACAACGAAATAACAACAATAATTCCATCAATCGAATATCTGGATACCCACTACCCTGGCTCGAAGATCTCGGCGTAAATGCTTGAAGGAAGTCCGTGGAAGATTCGTTGAAGTCTAACTCGGATCTGGATCCAAATGTTTGTTCTGATGATTTCTGGAGTTTGCATGTTCTGGTGGTTGAAGATCTTGAAGAAAATCCTCTTTCTGGAAATCTGACGATGATAATCGCGATGAACAGCATGGGGATGAAGATTCATAGGGTTGTTGATGTTCTTCTTGGATTCTGCTGATTCTTGATGGATGAAGATCGAGTACGCGCATGTTCTTGAAGTTGGCGTTCTGGAGATTTTTTCTGGAGATTTGTCTGATGAAGATCTTAGAGGTTCTTGTTGCTGGAAATCTGTTGAAGTTCTTGAACATTGAATGAAGATCCGGATTGGAGCGTGTTCTTTGTGATGAAGATTGATGATGATGTTGCATATTTCTGGGAAGTTGTTCATGGATGATGATAGGTCGAAGGAGGAGGTTGATGGTGATTGTGGAAAATGACCGGAGAGGAGGTTAATGTTGATCGGAGGTAGGATAATCGGAGGAGATGGATCAGAGATTGGATGAGAAAGATGAAGCTCTGGGTTTTGGTGTCTCCGGTGACGTAGACGGTGGCCGGAAATAGTTGGTGTCGCCGGCGATGGACTGTTGCGGTGGTTGCATGGCCGCCGGCCATGCAACCGGTGGTGATTCAGACGGTGACGCGTGGCAATGTGAGTGGGAGGGATCACCGCATGTGAGACGCGTGTTGTTGGCGTGGCAGTGAGTGGGAGGGATCACTACATGGCTTCCACGTGGCAGATAGATGGAATTCTGAGAGATGTGTGGCGTGATGGAATGAAGAAGCGTGGGTCCCCCCTAGCTTCACACGTGGCCCAGACTATTATATAACACAGCTTTTTCTGGACTCTTCTAGACTCTTCTGCATGAATTGGGCTTCAAAAAAAAAAAACCTAATTGGGCCCACGAAAAATCAGCCAACAAACTGCATTAAAAGGATTAATGACCAAAAATACTGATCTAAAATTGTAATTAAAAACCTACTTAACTAGTAAAACTAATTAACTAATCTGAATGAAAATTAAATGGACTACTAATACAAATTAAAAAGATTAATAGACTCAATTAAAATCTAACACTTAAACCTAATCAATCTAATATCCTAAAAACTGATTAATATCCAATTAAACTCTAATTAAAAAACTCTAATAATTCTCTAATCTAAAATCTCTAATAAATCTCCTATATTAAATCTTCTATATTAAATCTTCTACAAAATTATTTAGTAAAAGCAAATCTTACTATTAATAAAAAGAAAAAAAATCTATATTCTTCTAAAAAACTATTTAATATCTAATAAAAGAAAACTATTAATATCCAATCTACTTAAATCTATATTAAAAGAAAAAACTATATCTATTTATTTATCCTATTAAAAAAACTATTTATTTCTAATGAAACTATTATATTCTAACAGAAAAATATTAAATCTATTATACTCTAAAAATGATTAAAAAATATTAAAATCCTAATAATATTCTATATGAATCTATTATTCTAAAAAAGATAAAAGAATGATTTAAAGCTATTAAAACTATTAAAAAACAAACTATTAATATCTTAAAATGATTAAAATCTATTAAAATATCTATTAATAGCTAATAAAATTCAGAAAAATCACAATAATTCCCGAAGGAACAAAAATAGCACCGAACGACAAGAAACACCACGAGAGCGCAACAAAATAGCCGGTAAAAATAAACGGACACCGAAATATCCCTAAAAACAACAGCGCAAGCTGCAAACACCGGGAATAGCGCGACTGCTCAAAAAATACGACTCTACCTATCTGAACTGATTAAAAACACCTGAAACGCGAGACGAGAGCTGTGATCCCGATAAAATCAAAACAAATGAAAGATGCGCTGTATGCGATATGCAGATGCGAATGCGGTCATGCGTCGAAACATCGAGCCAGATACAGGACCCGGTTGGTCAAATTTTAGGGTGCAACAGCTGCCCCTATTCAAGCGGCTTGGACCTGAATGGTTGAAGAGCGCTCAGCCTTCTAACATTCAAAGGTAGATGACGGTTGAATACAAATGAAACCCTGAAATTTGCCAACCGCGGGAATATACTGCAAAACTGCTTGGGGAACAAAAATCCAGAACCGAACCCAGCCGTCATGGCAACAAACTGATCAATCATCTGGTAAAGAACTCCTGATTTTAACACCCGTTACTCGCGTGATACCGCTGATAACAATCCTGAGGGTTGCAACAAAACATCTGATCTTCTCACATCGTTCACATCGTCTAAAAATAGACGGAAAAACACCCTGTTTCATTCAACACCGTCCCGAAGGAAAAAATCACTACTCACATCGTCTAATGATAGACGGAAAGGCCCCCTAAATCCAATACTCACATCGTCTAAGGATAGATGGCAAGACACCCCCATTCTGAAGAAACAAACCAGTACTCACATCGTCTAAGGATAGACGAAAAGACATCCAAAATCCAATACTCACATCGTCTAAGGATAGACGGGAAGACACCCATAATCCCGAAGGAAAAAAAATTCGATACTCACATCGTCTAAGGGTAGACGGGAAGACACCCATAATCCCGAAGGAAAAATTCAATACTCACATCGTCTAAGGGTAGACGGGAAGACACCCATAATCCCGAAGGAAAAAATTAATACTCACATCGTCTAAGGGTAGACGGGAAGACACCCATAATCACTTCAATACCGCCCATCAAATTTCAGAATCCTTTCGCCTACGGGGCCTGATGGAAAGAACAATATCCTTAAAGGGGCCACATCATCAGTATGGACCGACGGGAAGAGAACCACCTTCAAAGAGCCATGTCGTCAATAAGAATCGATAATCAGGAAAACCCTCTTGACACGTCATCTCATCCGATATACAGAAAGAAAACCACTATCCGAAAGATCGCTTTGAAACCTCTCAACATCTAAAGATAGCCGAAGAAGACTCGCTGGGGAAACACACCATCCATACGATCTGACAATAAGAAACCTGCTGAAAAATCACCTGCAACTTCATATCGTCTACTGATAGACGGAAAGAACACCACTTAGAGAAACCCCATGTTGAAACCCCACTGGAACAAATTACCTGACTTCACATCGTCTACTGATAGACGGGAAGAAAACCACTTTCGAACTCAAGACGTCTAACAATAGACGGAGAAATCCACTTATTGGAGGAACACATCGTCAATATGAATTGATGTCGATACCAGATGACTGATTGATCAAAGCATAACTGTTGTATGATCGGGAAATACGAATAAACTGCTGAGTTGCTTGAACACTGCTGCGAGATGAAAGCCCCTGAACTGATCACAGAGTAGTTCACGCGCCATATGAGGCTGATAGAAAACCTGGCTTATGCTTCATATGCATATGCATATGTTTGAATCTTTCTATGGCGTAATGCTCAATTTGGGATGGAAATGCTACGCATTTTGAAAATGAAATGCAAGTATGATGCAAATATGATGATGCATGCAATATGCTAATGCAGGCTCGAGCTGCTGGAGAAAGTCGGGTACAGAAACCACTTCAGCAAAATAAATGCTGAAGACGAAGCCAACTTCGCTGGGGATAACCCGAATGTCATAGAATCATTCCAGCAAAATAAATGCTGGAAGAGTGAAATCAACTCCGCTGAGGATATTGGGAACTTAACCAAACACCTCATTGAAGTAACACCCTACTGGGGAATATAACTCTGCTGGAGAATAGCAGACGTGCCAAGTATTATTGGACTTCTCTGGGGATATCTGACCCGTGCCAATGAAAAAACTGGACTTTACTGGAGGACATCAGACGGAGTCTTCCTGCGTACTGATGAAACTCGGCTTTGGGAACTGATGCGCCAACACGGATGGGCCTCACCGTGATCGCCAACATGGGTTTGAACTTTTAAGCTATCTGCGCTGGGTCAGGTACACCTGACGCTGGAAAACATTCTGCCTGAATACACAGCTTTCTGATTAAAGAGTCAAGGGATAGTGACACAACCTCCCAACATTCGCCTTGCACTCGAAAATTGGATGACTCTGCTCAAATAACCCTGAATAACTCTGATGATGCGGAGAAGAACAACCCCTTCGCTTCTGATATGCCCCAGCCTGCGGGACCTCTGTGGGGATAGTCCTCGAAAGGAAATCTGCAAATTTGTTCCCTGATGGTCTAATATGAAATGCCCCAGCATTCTGAACCTCGGAGAGATACTTCACCTCAAATGCTTCTCGAATAAAGGACTTTTGCGCTTTTAAGATAGCCTGCCTCTGACTGCAATGACTTTGCCCCTGATTATTTGATTCAGAGTAGTGCCCCTGACTACGAGATATTCACCGAATCTCAACCTGATTACCCCAGGATAACTGACTTCTAAAGGCTGACTTGACTGGGGATCACAATAATAGCTTGCCCCTGCTCTCGGAACATTCGGGCGTTCTGTATTCTATCCTGACCAAATCTTCCATTGTAGAAAACTTTCCTGCTGTCAAGCGCTTACTTGCAAGTAAAACAAGTTGTTCTACGTAAAAAGATGTATTAATGCAACACATATGACAGCTTTGACACCCAATCTGTTCACTGGGAAAAGGAAAAACAATTTATGGCATATAATGCACAAAACATTTATCAAGAATATCAACATTAGTACCAACATGGTAAGAGAAACCCTTTTAGGAGTCAGAATCGACGCGACCTTTACCGGAGTATGCTTTCGAAACAACCTGCTTCAATTAGGACTTTTGAAGGTTGTAACGTGGTCAGGTTCACGGTTTGGAAGGAAAGGATAAAGGCTCAAAGTTTATTTTAACTCGCCCATTCTCCTTGATGTTCTCCGATCCTATGTTTAGCTAATTCGACCTTAGCACTCACCTCTCAGAGGCTGAAAGATAGGAGTGATAGTTCGAGAAATCATGAGATTTTGGGAGTGACAGCCACTCACCTCTCGTCTTTGACACTTAGGGTCACACGGCTCGTACTTCATTTGAGGATTTTTGTTTTGTCATCCTTTCATGTTTTTCTTATCCCTAACTTTTTCCTGGACTGACTCTTTTTGAGTTTCTTTTGATTCTTTTTGCTTCCTTTCTTTTTTCTGAACGAGTCGTGTGACACTGATTGTTTGACTCTTTGGGGACTAATGTGACTGTCTCACTCTTGATTTAACCATTGTGGTTTCTTAGGCACGACCTCTTGAGGTGTGATTGATCCTCGAACGGACACTCCTTTTGCAACTTGGACGCTCGGTCAAATTAGCTAACACATACCCTGCCCCAGGTTAAGATTGAGGGTTTTTCATTTTCAGAAAGAACTCCTACTACTAGGCTCAAAGGGGTTAACAAGGGATTATCTTCCTTATATCTCCGGTGTTTAGGGACTTGAAACAATGCCTGTACATCATCAGCAGGTTTTATTTCAAAAGCATATAATATCGGAAGTTGCATGTCGTTCATTTTCGTCATCCCCCTCAAATTCCTCTTACCCAGGCATTGGACATTTGTAAAAACAATTAGTGAACACGAATGGATTTAATCAAAACATGCATATTTATTTCATTATCATCAATTGAATGAAAACAACAAGTTTTACAAACAAGATTGCAAATTGAAATAGGAAAGAAACTACAAATGTAAAGAAACGACAAGATAAAACAAAGAAAAATGCCAGCTTCCGAGAACCGGGCTTTCACATCTGTCCTGCTGCTGAACCAGCTATCTTCTCAATCAGTTATTAGGGGCAATTCGATGTTGTCCTGATCTGCTTTCAACGACCCAACCAAGTTATGGAGCCCCTCCTCCTTCATTCAGATGATTTTGGGACCTCCCTACCCGAAGCTGATTGTTGCACTGTCAAGTAGGTCCTGCACTTTATGCTTGAAGGCCAGACAATCTTCAATGTTGTGCCCCTGTGCTCCTGAATGGAAATCACAGCGCTCCTTAATATCATATCCTGCTGGAGGCGTCCCTGTCAGCGGGGCTAACTTCCTCTTCTCAACCAACTGCAATCGTAGCAACACCTGAAGAAGTTCGGCATATGGCATCGGAGGCACACTAAATACCCTCACCGGCCTCTGATTTTGAGCTTTTCGCTGATTGGGATGCTGCTGCCTTTTCCACTGTTGAGATCGTTGCTGTTGTTGCTGGTATCGGGTTGACTCTTGAACAACCTTTGTAGCAAATACAACATCGGTTTCTTGACTTTCACCACGCTGATTAAAGCACTCCTTATGCTTAGCCATCTTCTTTCTCAGATCTGCCCCAGGAATAGGAAACAGTTGTGGGCATGGAGATTCTGACACCATGGAGTCCAGGATACATTTCTGACCTACTGCAGCTTTAGAAACATCCGTCATCTTGACATCAACTGGGATAGGAGCAATATGTACAGCTACACCGCTCGGCGTGAATTCAATATCGTGCGAGTCAATCAGGTCTTGAACATTGTGCTTAAAAGCATGACACTCCTCGATGTCGTGTCCGAGTGCCCCAGAATGAAACTCGCATTGCTTACTGGCATCGTACCCATGAGGACGCGCTCCTGCTGGTGGTTCCAACGTCCTCTTCTCAACCAGATTAAACCTCAATAAAGTCTGCAAGAGCTCAGCATATGTTGTAGGCGGCGCCTCAAATATCCTCTTTGGCTTCCCCTCCTGAATCCTTCGTTGAGCCGGATGCACCCTCTGTTGCTGTTCAGGTTCCACAGGCACAGGTGGCACGAGCTTCTTCACTGCGGCTTCAAATAGCTGATCATCCTCTTTCCTAAGCACATTCTTGACTACTCCCATGACCAAACTCATTTGGGTCTTCAGCTAACTATTTTCCTCCTTGAGGATCTTCTGCTCCAGACGCATCTCTTGCATGTCTCTCATCATCTGCCCCAGCTGGCTTCGGACTTCAACCAATTCAACCTGATTCTGTTCCATATCTCTGAAGGAATTCCTGCAACAAACTGGACGATGAGGAAATAAGACCCACGGTTCTGATGTACCTGTTAAATGATAATGCAAAGCAGAAAGCAAACACATATTCATGACAAGACAAAGAGAAACTCAAGCTATAAGCACACAGACGAACATCTCCCACACATGTACAACCAACAAAATCAGCATGTAAGCACAAACGAGTACGAATACAATGACCCCAGCCAACAATCCTGGTGGTGGTCGGCAAACACTAGTGCACAAAAGCTATACGGGTGAGGCGGAGAAAACAGATGCGACACCCAGCATCGAAACTTCTAGAAACTTCTCCCATATTCAACTGAACTCTCCGTTTGCCAATCTTCAAAACACACACTTCCCGTGGAGTCTTCCATGACATTAACTGACAAACCCACACAACTGGATGACGGAGAATCATTAATCTGATTAAAACCCTGGGGCGCGATGAAAATCCGGTTAGAGTCTAACAGATCCTGAACCTGACTTCTAAGCACCTTACAATCATTCATTGAATGCCCCTGTGTCCCAGCATGGTACTCACAGCGAACGCTGGCATCAAACCTGGAGGATATGGTGGAATCACCGACTTAGTTTCTTTTGGCACTATCAATCCACTTCTGACCAGATCTGGCAACAACTGACTGTACGACACCGGTAGCTGAGTAAACTGCCTTTCAGGTTTCCTCGGTCTTCGTTGGGCGTGCTGGCGCGATCGACGACAGGATGACCGTTAACTTGAAGTGTCTGAAAACCGATCATGAGATGCTAGAGATTCTGAGACGACGTCATTTCCTTCCCACTCTTCTTGAGAAGTGACAACTGATTCAGTCTTATCAACTGGGATATAAGGAGCGTCTCGAAGCTTTCCGCTCTTAAGTCCTCTCTCAAAAAGCTCACCCATTCTCATCAGGCCCACAAAGCTTGTACAACCGAACAATTTGTCAAAATAATGGCCTTTCAGAGTACCCAAGAAGACGTCAACCATTTCTCTTTCCGGAAGCGGTGGTTGAACACTAGCAGCCAATTCTTTCCATCTTTGCAAATACCCTCTGAATGATTCATTCTCCGCCCGAGATAATTCTTGCAGATGTACGAGACTAGGAGCCATATCCAGGTTGTAATCGTACTGCTTCAGGAAAGCTCTGGCTAAATCCACCCATGATCGAATTTGATTACTCTCTAACTGCACATACCACTTCAAGGATGCCCCAGTCAGACTATACTGAAAGCAATGGATCATCAACTTGTCATCTTGCACAAACGCAGTCATTCTTCGACAGAACATCATCAAATGCAGCTTCGGACAGCTAACTCCCGTGTACTTTTCGAACTTCGGCACTTTGAACTGATAAGGCAACACCAGGTCAGGAACCAAGCACATGTCTGCAGCATTTAGGTTAACAGCATCTTTCACCTCCAAAGCCTTAACTCTTTCTTCCAATGCTCGGAACCTTCTATCACCTTCAAGAGCTCTGGAATTTACAGTCCTGGCTACTGGGATATATCTGCGTGGATTCCCCTCAAGGAAAACAGCACCTTGATTGCTAACAGGAGGAGGACGTTCATTTCGGGCAACAAACTGCTCATGTCGATCTCGGTTCTCAACAGTAGGATGTACAACTTGGTCTGCAGTTAGGTTGTTCGCTTGCGGGAAGTCTTTCATAGAATCATACTGAGGGTGGGACGTCATAGTAAACCCTGTCAAGGTGTTAGGAGACTGGAAATTGCCTTCAGACATAGCTATCAATTACCTTGAACTGACTACACCGCTTGATTATGCTCAGATCTGCTTCAACCCCTTGGTCGTCCTCTGACAATCAACAGTTGCTCAATCCAAACTCCGGGTACTCACCTTCAGGAAACAAAGGCTGGATCAGAACTCTGGCTAGCTGGAGAAATGTTATGCAATATGATGCGAAGATGCCTATGCAAATGCAATGCAATGCAACAAACACGGGATCACAGCCCCCACACAATCTAAATACTGCTGCACTGCTGACGGAGTACGTTTGCTCTGAAGAGAAGACCAAAATAATGGGTAGGTTGGAAGTCAAGTTTCCTGCAAAAAAAAACCCCACTCACAGGTATGGAGCTATATCTGACAAGGTACGGCATCCTATGCGGTCGTCAGCGTCACAGACTTTCAAAACTGACGATACGATTCCCAGAAGGAGTGGCATCATCGAGTCTTGAAGAGGCCTCACTTAGCTAACTTCCAAATGATCGATTCCCAGAGTCGACAATCCAACTAACCAGCAACCCGAGCCACCCAAAGGGTGGGACAAGAGGCCAACCAGAAGAACCTCGTCTGAGTGTAGATTTCGCGGGACACCAAGGCAAGCAAAGCAAGCGGGCGCCCACTACTTTCTACTCTAATTCTAAGGTGCACTCAAGCCCAGGTCCGGCTTATCTCTCAATCATAGAACACCCGTCACACCCCAACAGCAACAGATAATATCAATAAATAAACACCCAATAGACAAGCAAACAAGCGCTAGGATTGACTCTCTCTTAGGGGACGTTGGATCCCACATGCATAAGAACTATCGCAGTCCTTAGCAGCCAGGGGACGTTGGATCCCCAGCAGAGTCGCCAGCTGTCGCTACTGCGAAAATCAGCGCCGGCTGACAGAAGAGTCGCCACCGTGCATTATTTATCCCAACGGAGGGAAAGGAAACGCTCGAAGTAAACCTCGCAAAAAAACGGGGAAAGGTATGGTCATTGCAACCAAAACCTGGGTTCGGGAGTCGGTTACGCAAGGGGAAGGTATTAGCACCCCTCACGTCCGTCGTACTCGACGGGATCCACGCTTGCTTGGGTTGTCTAAAGAATGCAAAAACAATCTATCTACGGCTGCTAAATCTAAATGGAAGGGGATTGACTCGATAGAGCGTCGCGCTCTATGCCTACGTATTCTCAAGAGAGAAAGTCAGAGCCAACGTAGTTCGGGACTACGGGGAAAATTGGCTCGCCAAGACGTCGCGTCTTGTGCCTACGTACTTCCACACTGCATGGAAGATCAGAGCTTTACGTAGTTCAGGCTAACTACGGCTAAACAGGGTATTCTCACACAGCAGTGAGAAATCAAACTGGTTTTACAGGTACGGGAACCTATGGAAAAAAAACTATGACTCTGGTCTCAAATGCACTCGGGCAAGAGAGAAAAAGGGTAATATCAGTCGTCAGCGGGACAGTCTCGATCGCACGGCAGCGAGAGAACAAAAAGTCAGTCGTTAGTGTGCTCGCTAGGATATCGCATCCTATGCCTACATATCCTCGTCTGGTACGAGGAATCAGAGCAGCTGTAGTTCGGCTACTTTCGGGACCACAGCTCAAATCTCGTTTTATTAACATTCTGAAAATGATTACAATGATTGAATACTGAAAATAAATCTCCTAGGAACTACTATCCTATCCTATCCATCTATAATGAAAAAAATCAAATGAAAAAGTCCCCTAACAAGTGGACTTCTAAGCTATCTCTAAAAGGGTAAAATATCTCTATGAAAAAATGCATCTCTAAAAATATTAAGTCTACTTTAATATTTTGTCCTCTTTTTCCTTCTTTTCTTTTCAACTATTTTTCATATCTTTCTATGTACTTTTTCATATATTTTTCTCCATGTTTTTCTTTCATATTTTTTTCTCTATTTTTTCTCATAATATTTTCTCCATGTTTTTCTTTCATATTTTTTTCTCTATTTTTTCTCATAATATTTTCTCCTCTTTTTCAACATATTTATTTTTATTATTTCCTCTCTTTTTCTTTTTTCAAATTCTTTTTTCAATATTTCATTTTCTACTATTTTTTTCAATATCCCTTTTTTTCATTTCTTTTCTTTCATAAAACTATATATGAAAAGTATAAAAGAAAATAAAATAAAAGGGGGGGGGGGGGGGTTACACTGCAGATTACAGGGGTTACACAAGTAAAACAGAAAAAACTGCAAACTGGGCCCAGCCCAGCTGTTTGCTGCAAAAACCGGTGGGAGGTGTGGATCAAAACGTTGGGTGTTAGTGACCTCGTATTGGGCCCAGCCCATTCACAGCAGAAAAAAAAAATGAGGGGGTGTGGCTCCAAAAAATGATTGGGCCTGGCCCACCCTCACGCGGTCCATCTCCCTTTCTTTCTCCATTCACTCTCAGAACAACCAAAAACCCTAAAACTCCTTCTCTGATGCTCATGGCGCCGCCACCGTTGCCCTCCCCCCTCAGACTCCCTCATCTCTCAATCTTTCTCAGCCTCACCTTCAATTCTCGTCCTCCATCTCACAAAGAAACAACAACGAAATAACAAAAATAATTCCATCAATCGAATATCTGGATACCCACTACCCTGGCTCGAAGATCTCGGCGTAAATGCTTGAAGGAAGTCCGTGGAAGATTCGTTGAAGTCTAACTCGGATCTGGATCCAAATGTTTGTTCTGATGATTTCTGGAGTTTGCATGTTCTGGTGGTTGAAGATCTTGAAGAAAATCCTCTTTCTGGAAATCTGACGATGATAATCGCGATGAACAGCATGGGGATGAAGATTCATAGGGTTGTTGATGTTCTTCTTGGATTCTGCTGATTCTTGATGGATGAAGATCGAGTACGCGCATGTTCTTGAAGTTGGCGTTCTGGAGATTTTTTCTGGAGATTTGTCTGATGAAGATCTTAGAGGTTCTTGTTGCTGGAAATCTGTTGAAGTTCTTGAACATTGAATGAAGATCCGGATTGGAGCGTGTTCTTTGTGATGAAGATTGATGATGATGTTGCATATTTCTGGGAAGTTGTTCATGGATGATGATAGGTCGAAGGAGGAGGTTGATGGTGATTGTGGAAAATGACCGGAGAGGAGGTTAATGTTGATCGGAGGTAGGATAGTCGGAGGAGATGGATCAGAGATTGGATGAGAAAGATGAAGCTCTGGGTTTTGGTGTCTCCGGTGACGTAGACGGTGGCCGGAAATAGTTGGTGTCGCCGGCGATGGACTGTTGCGGTGGTTGCATGGCCGCCGGCCATGCAACCGGTAGTGATTCAGACGGTGACGCGTGGCAATGTGAGTGGGAGGGATCACCGCATGTGAGACGCGTGTTGTTGGCGTGGCAGTGAGTGGGAGGGATCACTGCATGGCTTCCACGTGGCAGATAGATGGAATTCTGAGAGATGTGTGGCGTGATGGAATGAAGAAGCGTGGGTCCCCCCTAGCTTCACACGTGGCCCAGACTATTATATAACACAGCTTTTTCTGGACTCTTCTAGACTCTTCTGCATGAATTGGGCTTCAAAAAAAAACCTAATTGGGCCCACGAAAAATCAGCCAACAAACTGCATTAAAAGGATTAATGACCAAAAATACTGATCTAAAATTGTAATTAAAAACCTACTTAACTAGTAAAACTAATTAACTAATCTGAATGAAAATTAAATGGACTACTAATACAAATTAAAAAGATTAATAGACTCAATTAAAATCTAACACTTAAACCTAATCAATCTAATATCCTAAAAACTGATTAATATCCAATTAAACTCTAATTAAAAAACTCTAATAATTCTCTAATCTAAAAAATCTAATAAATCTCTAATAAATCTCCTATATTAAATCTTCTATATTAAATCTTCTACAAAATTATTTAGTAAAAGCAAATCTTACTATTAATAAAAAGAAAGAAAAAATCTATATTCTTCTAAAAAACTATTTAATATCTAATAAAAGAAAACTATTAATATCCAATCTACTTAAATCTATATTAAAAGAAAAAACTATATCTATTTATTTATCCTATTAAAAAAACTATTTATTTCTAATGAAACTATTATATTCTAACAGAAAAATATTAAATCTATTATACTCTAAAAATGATTAAAAAATATTAAAATCCTAATAATATTCTATATGAATCTATTATTCTAAAAAAGATAAAAGAATGATTTAAAGCTATTAAAACTATTAAAAAACAAACTATTAATATCTTAAAATGATTAAAATCTATTAAAATATCTATTAATAGCTAATAAAATCCAGAAAAATCACAATAATTCCCGAAGGAACAAAAATAGCACCGAACGACAAGAAACACCACGAGAGCGCAACAAAATAGCCGGTAAAAATAAACGGACACCGAAATATCCCTAAAAACAACAGCGCAAGCTGCAAACACCGGGAATAGCGCGACTGCTCAAAAAATACGACTCTACCTATCTGAACTGATTAAAAACACCTGAAACGCGAGACGAGAGCTGTGATCCCGATAAAATCAAAACAAATGAAAGATGCGTTGTATGCGATATGCAGATGCGAATGCGGTCATGCGTCGAAACATCGAGCCAGATACAGGACCCGGTTGGTCAAATTTTAGGGTGCAACAATACCCTCCCAAAGGACATGTACTAAGGTGTTCATTGTACCTGCAGAACGGGTTCTATCAAGAGTTCCTAGAGTCATAGATAAATCCTTCGGATATTATCAACCAACATGACTACTCACGTGGGTCAAAAATATTCTCAAGATAAACTCGTTTGAGTGTAGTATTGCATAACAACTATTTCGGGACTACTCCCTCATAGTCACCGCACTACGTCCTAAAAAGGCCAAGTGGGGTAAGTAGGTAACTAAAGGTCCTCAATTTCACGGAATCTCAGGTTGAAACAAATAATGAAATGTATGACTACTCATACACCACTAATTATCTCAAGGAGGTATCAACTAAGCATGGTTACATCATATGTCAAACATGTTAGGACTACTCCCAACAGTCAACTATTGATCAATTGAGTTAGAATTTATCTCACCACTCAAGATATCACCCAAATGATCCAATGCAAAATACAGTTATATATTCACAAAATATACATGTATAGGGAAACATACAGAGATATAGCATACAAGCACACAAAGTGGGTTAAACCCTCAATCTATCCCCAATGAAGTCGCTATTTCTATTGCACTGAGAATAAAATATCAAGCTATTGATTAACTTGAATCTTAATTCATTGAAATTCACCACCGAGCTTTGATTTATCCAAAGGAAAGGTTAAAGAAAGAAAAACCTTTTGCGCGATGTAACAACAATGCTAGAGTTTTGGGGGTCGAGGGTTGGTTATGCTTAGGGTAGTTATTGCACATCCTAAACATCTGTAGTACTCTACAGGAACCTTTTGTGTGTATGTATGCTAAGTTATCTAAGTTGTTATTTTCCAGGGTCATGGGATCAAGTTTAAGGTAAGGTTTGAGGTAAAGACCTAAAGCTAGTTCTAAGTTTGCAAGACCAATTGGTTCTAACCAGACCAAAGGGAGGGGGATAAGTGTTAGTTGTTAGTGGTTAGTGGTTAGAGGACTCGATAAGATGTCGCATCTTATGCCTACGTATCCTGACTAGGATGGAATCAGAGCCTTCGTAGTTCACCTCACTAAGGTCGAGGAATACTTGACTATGGTCAAGACTCCAAGGGAGAACAAACATAACAATGTTTGTATAGAGTTTGACAAAACTCTCTAGATATAAGTTTAACATTCAAAGGGATTGACTTTGACAAAAGCCAAGAGAGGAGTAAGTAATCATGGCAATAATTCTTACATAGAGTTAACAAACTCTATCTTAAAGTTCTAGTTGAAGGATACTCCTAACAAGGGGTAGGTCTTTAGACTTAAAGCAATGTCTAATGGATGTAGGTTCTAAATTAACTAAGTTAAAGGACCTAATGACTTAACCAAGTCAAGGGGAGGGATAATGAGTTATCTATGAAAGTGAAGTCAATAGAGAGACTTTCCTTTGGAATAAGGAATAACAAGGAAACTGGATGAGAGCTAACAAGCTACATCACTTGGGGAAACTTAACAAAGCCTAAACACACATATTCATTCACTCAAACATGATGAAGATATAAAGTTATGGTAACAACCAAGAAAGATAAGGCAAGCATGTAATAACATCAAGCAAAGATTATAACAAGGCAACTTGATGAGAACTGACAAGTTCCATCACAGGGGAAACAAACTTGATAAATATAAAGATAAAAAATTAGGATCAATTAACAAATTTAACACAAAAATCATGGTAACAACCAAGTTTTTATGATTTAACATTACAATGTTCAAAGATCGTAAAGGTAACAACCAACAAGGGCAAGCATGAAGCATGTGTAACTACAACATTCTCATCAATGTTATTCAAAAAAAACTCATGCAAACAAGTTACAAATTGAATCAAACATGGTATATGAATCAATTATAGATAAATGTAACACATTTAATATCATTCAAGACATATTGATGACAATCAATCATGGATAGGCAAGAAAAGTAACCACAGTTCAAGCATGGATTCAAACTTCACAAAGGGGAAGATAAACAAGATTCGTGGTATCTTTCAAGGCAAGAAAAATCCCTAAAAATTGTATGGTTCTAAAAATACACATAAACAATTAGGATGGGGGGAGAGATCATGTTCATGAGGTTACAACATCAAGAAACATATCATGGTTCACAAAGAAGTTTCAAGGCATACTTTCCACATTCATACATTCACAAAGGCAAGTATAATCATGGTAAAGAAAAGAGCCAAGTGTTTCCAAACATATAAACATGTTATACATTCAACAATGATTTATACAAGATTAATCTTACAATAAAAATCAAGTACTATGTCAAGAAAGTTCATGAAAACCAAAGAAAACCCTAAAAAGGACCATGTCATTCAAGTGGACCAAAGTGTTTCAAAAATAACAATTATTGAATTCTTTCTTCACACATTGAAATTAGACATATTAAGGAACATAATGCAAAAATATTGGCATCAAAATGATAAAAATCAAAGAAGTTATGCACATTTATAAACTAGGTTCAAAATTAGGCAACCAAAGCAAGGCAGATTTGCAAGAAGAGTCATAACTTACTCAAAACTTAACCAAATTGGATGAAAAAAGAATAAAATTGTGTATTTTTTCTCAAGTAATCCAATGGTGGTGGTGGTTTTCTCAGATTGTACACTATGTGAAAAACCCGATAGCATCATTGAAAATGACATGTTATGTGCAAGAGCAATGTGACAGTCCAATGTACATGTCCTAAGCAGCAAGCAATGGTTCAGAAACAACATATGAGACATATAGAGAGTGATTACAATCATCATACATCAATAGACAGGCTAAATCAATAGATGGCATGTGTAGTAGCAAAAAAGCATGTTTGTGCAAGAGTAAAGTGACAGACGGAAATGCACCAATTCAGCATCAATTAAATGATCAAGCACATCATATATGACCTATAAATGATGTTTACAAACACCAATCATCTATGCCTAACAAGAATCAACAAGTTGCATATTGAAATGACATGTAAAGTAAGCTAACAAACCAAACCAAAGGGACAGTCATGAATACTCAAGTTTGGGAGCAAGAAATAGTTCAAACATGACCTATAAAGTATATCTAGCATGTTCATACTCAGTGTACCTCAAAGCATAGCATGATCTTAAAAGTAGCAAGTTAGAACACTTACCTCTTGTAGTTTTTCCAAGTCAATGCACCAATTAAGAAACCCAATTGATGGATGATGATCCAAACAACTCCAATATGCTCCAAATAAGGTGTTCAAATGATGAGAACTCCTCCAAGATCACTGCCTTGATAGAATGCCTTCTTATGCAAGAAAACACCAAAAGCTTCAAAGTGAAACTCTAGCAAATGGTGTCACAGAACTTTTGTGATGCCATGGAAAGTTTAAACAACTTATATGGAGAGTGTTTGAAGTGTTAGAATGATTGGAAAAGGTCTAGATGATGACTTGGCTTTAAAAATTCAGAAAAGTCAACTTTTGGTGGTTTGAGAGTTGACTTTCTGTTCTAGCAGGTTTTGGATGGTTGTAATGGTTTGAACACCTCTAACACATGTTTCCTGATGTGTTAGAGTGATTTTTTTGGTGGTTTGGTGATTGGAAATGGTTTTGGATGAGTTTATGCAAAGGCAGGTTTTTCTTCACAAGGAACTAAGTCAAAATGCTTCATGAAGTTGGCTGCAAAACTTGACTTACAAGTCAAGAAACAAGAAAATTTTCAAAGTGTGAAAATCCTTCACAACTTAATGAGCTCATAAATCAAAACCTATGCATATTTGGACCTCAAACCTCTAGGAAAATTTTGTAGGATTTTTCAAGAGCTTTCCAACCAACTTTGGACCACTCAATTTGGATGTGTGGTTTGAGAGTTATGACCATTCCAAATAAGCTTGTAATTAGGGTTTTTCATAAACCCTAATTTCATGATTCACAAGTTATCCATCAATCCTTGATTAAATCTTCACCAAACTCAATATTTAGGCACAAAGTGATGTTGGAAACTTTGATTGCTTCAATTTGGGGTCAAAACCCTAAAAGTCAAAGAGTTGACTTTCTAGACAGATGAACCGAATAGTTGAAATCTTCAAGATCGGCCCTTAGTGTTCTGAGTTTTTTTTGAACCTTTCATACTTCTTGAGGGGACTTCAATAAGTCATAGAAACATCATGGATCATGTTTCAAGCTTTGGAAACCCATTTAGACCAAAATTCAAATTACAGTTCACTTTTTCAACTAGAAACCCTAATCAGGGTTTTGCACAACACTGCTTCAATTCTCTTGGTAACAACCTTAATTAGAACTTTTTATTGGTAGGATATGAACCTGTTAATAATGTATAGACTTGATATGTAGAAGATCAATCCAAAACCTTGACTGATCAGTTCACAGGATTCTTGATTTTAACAATGTGAAATCCTAATTCATCTGCATCTTGACAAAGACTAACTTGAAAGAGGTTAGGGTTAGATAACATATGCTTGATGCACCTAGAATGATAATGGAATCTAGGGGTCAAAATTTGGGGTATGACAGTTGCCCCTATTTAAATATCTTTACCAAATGGAAATGAGAGATGACGATCTCCATAGAATCATGGTGAAAGGTATTTAAATATAGCAAACCGAAAAATTTTCCCTTAGATACGATGGTATGCAAAAGGAAAAAGTTTTATCATGAAATGAGTTCTATGAATGATGCTTTATGATGCTTAAGTGCAAGAAAATGTTGACACACGAGCAAAAGAAAAAAGAAGAACAAAACAACGAGTAACCACTCACTGGGAACACAGACACACTAGGGAGAGATCCAAAGCATACCAACCAATAGTTCAGACATGACTAATAACGGTACACCAAGGGGATCCTCCACACAGGGGACATGGGACAAAAACTCCGCCGGGGAAGACAAATCTCCACTGGGGAAATGCAAATCCAGCAGGAAGATGCATCAAGGGAGACAAAAATAAGAAGCCACACAGGGGAACAAAAGTCAACTGACTCGGACTCCAACTGGGGATTCAAAAGACAAGAGACACAGTCTCTATTGGGGAACAAACCAAATGGGGACTTTCTTTTCAATGAAGAGTTCAAACGGGATCTTCAGGAAATAACTAGAAACAAGACCAGACTCACTGGGGATGCTAGTGACTACTAGACCTCCAAAACCTGCTAGGAACATCTAGGGATGTTGGTCACAGCCAACTATTCTAAAAGTAAAGAAAAAATCCCTACCAATAATCATTGGGCTTACAGGGGAAAAAAGATGTAGGTTACAACTATATTTCAATAACAATTTAGTTTCAAACAGTGCCAGTAACTACTGGACTTCATGGGAAGATGTTGGTAACAACCAACAATCAAAGAACACAATAGAGTTGGATAAAATTGTCAATAACCATTGGACTTAATAATGCTAGTAACCATCAAACTTCCAAGAGGAGACAGGTAACGACCAAACACTCCACTATCAATAACAATGGGTTTTCAATTAATGCCAGTAACTACTGGACTTTCTTGGAGATTGGTGACAACCAAAACAGTGATACCAATAACAATTGGATTTTATACAGAACGCCAGTCGAATCATTACTGGACTTTTAAGGCGGATATGGTAACAACCAAATTGGCGATACCAATAACAATTGGATTTTAAACAATGACAGTCAAAACATTACTGGACTTTCGAAGTGGATATAGTGACGACCAAATCAACGATACCAATAATGATTGGATTTTAAGCAACGTCAGTAACTATTGGACTTCCAAGAGGATATGGTGACAACCAACTCCGTGATACCAATAACGATTGGATTTAAACAGAGCGGCAGTCAAATCATTACTAGAATTTCAAGGTGGATATGGTAACAACCAAATCGGCGATACCAATAACAATTGAATTTTAAACAGGATGCTAGTCAAAACATTACTGGGCTTTCAGGGTGGATTGGTGACAACCAAAATAGAGATGTTGATTAACAATTGAACTTTTAACAATGCCAGTCAAAACATTACTGGACTTTCAAAAAGATATGATGACAACCAGATCAGCAGTACCAATAATAATTCGATTTTAAACAATGCCAGTAACTACTGGGCTTTCAAACGGATATGGTAACGACCAAAATCGAGATGCCAATAACAATTGGACTTTAAATAATGTCATTCAAGACATTACTGGGCTTTTAAACTGATATGGTAACAACCAAATCAGAGATACCAATAACGATTGGATTTAAAAAACACCAGTAAACATTAGGTCTCAGCAGAGTCGGTTATCAAATGGGACATCGACTAGGGGATGGATTTGGGTAAACACCATATCTTAAGGATAAGCTGCAATATTAGTAACGACTAAACTTTGGTAACCACCAATTAGCAGTATTAGATGAGGGTCAGCGACCGACCTATTGCTAGTCACAACTAGACTTCTCGGGGAATCCAAAAAGAAATAAAATCTTCACCGGGGACTAAACCAAAATAGAGAATTTCCTTACAGTGAAGAGTTCAAACGGGATCTTCAGGAAATAACTAGGGGTGTAGGTGACAAACAAAACATCCTAAGATGCACTAGGAATGCTGGTAACAGCCAATCATCCTGAGATTCACTGGGTGAATATTGCCAATAACCATTGGGCTCTTAAACAGATATGGTAACGACCAAAACCGGGATGTCAATAACAACTGGACTTTAAACAATTCCAGTTAATACATTAATGGACTTTCAAACAGATATGGTAACAACCAAATCGGCAATATCAATAACAATTGGATTTTACACAGGACACCAGTCAAAACATTACTAGACTTCAAATGGTAACGACCAAATCAGCAATACCAATAACAATTGTATTTTGAGGGATGCCAATAACTACTGGACTTTCCGGGGATATAGGTATTTATCACAATAATACCTAAGCCGGATAACTTGGCAAAGTTAAGGTAACAACCAATGGGTAAGCATGTGACAACAGGTCTGAAGCAAAGAAGTTTGGTAACGATCAAAGGATCTCAAGATGGTATCCAATAACTACTGGGGAAGGAACACCTGGCAGATTCTTGACAAAGAAAACCGTTTCAACTGGATCACAATGGCCACAATCAGAATAAACTAAAACAAGAGGTATGCTAAAAAATGCATATGTGAAAGGTATGATGCAAATGCAATGCCGGACGACTCTGCAGGAGAAGGAAACAAAAGATAGATAATGATCTATCACTGGAGGAAAAAAGAATCACACTGAATCCCAACGCTAGAGAATGGTCTTAATCCTCTAGAGAGGAAATGAACCCTATTCTTGCAAGCTTGCCGGAGAGAGGTCACAACTTCAATACAACGGACAAAATAACTAACCAAAGATATCAAAACTTCGTAGCGCGGCGACATGGGGAAAGAAATCTCTATAGAGCTCATATTGCTGAAATGATGGTATCAAGGTTTCAACTGGTCTGTCCTTATGAGAGGAGTCTAATTTTACACCATCGTGTCACAATCAAAGTTACGACTTGCTTGTTGTCGTACCTCGAAAAATACGATCCTCGCGATGGACGCGGAAAAATGTTCGAACAGAGTCGCCACAGAACTTTATTCATTTCAAGGAAGGAATAGGAAAATATCGATAAAACCTTTAAAGAGATAGGAACATGGTCATCGCAACCAAATTCTAGGTTCGGGAGTCAATTACGCAAAGGGAAGGTGTTAGCACCCTCTACGTCCATTGTACTCAACGGGAACCTCTTGATTCGATTCGTTAGAGAAGTTAGCTAGGTTTGTTTATCTTCTAAAGAATTTGCTTACTAATGGGAAAATGGGTGATTATAAGATAGGGTGCTCGCTAAGAATTGGGGCCCTTGTGCCTACATACTCCCCCGTGCAATAGGAAAGTCAGAGCATCGTAGTTCGTGGGACTACATGAAAAGGAAAGAATTGTGCTCGCCAAGATCATCACAATCTTGTGCCTACGTATCTTACATTCAGAAGAGAATGAAGAATCAGAGTGTCCATAGTTCGGACAACTACGGTTGGTTGGTAAACGAACGAGTGTTTAGGTCGCATTCTAACTACTAAACATAGACTTGACTGCTCGCTAAGGGAGGTTGAAGCGCGAGTTTATATGCGCGGAAGAAAGGATTAAACAATGTTTTTGGTAAAAGGTGTATTTGAGTCGAACGAGAGTTTAGATCGCATTTTAACTGCTAAATGTTGGCTTGTTTGCTTGCTAGGGGAGGCTGAAGCACGAGTTTGTATGCGCGGAAGAAAGGACTAAACAATATTCTTTGCAAAAGTGGTTTGATTTATGGATCGCACGGGGGCAAGGAATTAGTGTTTGGAGAAGTTTCAATCGCACGGGGGCGAGGAATTAGTGTTTGGAGAAGTTTCAATCGCACGGGGGCGAGAAAATAGAATTTGATTTGTTGAGTATTTTGGTTTGGGAAAGATGATAGATTTGAATAGGTTTTAGGGTTTCGGTCGCACGGGGAGAGAAAGAGAGTTTAATGTATCAGATGCTTAGCTAGAGGTGACGATTACCTGAAGCTTAAGAAATGCTTCTCGAACCCAAGTAATCGAGAAAGTGAGTCAAAGACTTGACTCCCTCTCTTTTTCAACCTTAATTGTGAAGGAATAGTCTCTTTTTCAACCTTAATTGTGAAGGAATAGGATGTGGTTCGAGTAAGTTAATAATGTCGATCACTCCAGTTTTAAGAAAGACTCATCAGGGCTAAGTAATCGGGAAAATGAGTCAAAGGCTTGACTCTCTCTCTTTTTCATCTAGAAAAGAGGTTGCGTTTGAAAAGTGTTTCGAACGATGAAGATAAATAAAGTGTTTTAAATGGATGAGGATTACTCGAAGCTTGAGAAAGGCTTCTCGAACCCTAAGTAATCAGAATAAGTTAAAGGCTTGACTCTCTCTTTTTCTCATCTAATTTTATGAAAGATCTTTAATATAATTAGAGTAAATTAATCAGATGACAATTACTCGAGGCTTAAGAAAGACTCCTCAGACCCAAGTAATCGGGAGAGTGAGCCAAAAATTTGGCTCTCTCTCTTTTTCATTTAAGTATTTAGAAAGAAAAAAAAAAGATTTGATTTCGTTAAATGGATTAGAACTTTTAGAGAAACTGCTTAAAGGTTTCCGAGAAAACAATTGTTCGAGTATGAAGAAGACTCCTCACACTTCAACAATTGGGCAAGTGAACTGAGAGAGAGAATAGAAGACTCTAAACTCTCTTTCAATCTAGTGACTGTGAAGATGATTTGAGAAAAATTATTTGAATATTCACAAAATGAATAGAAAATGGTTTCAAAATCGTTTTGAAATTAACCAAAAGTTAATTGAAAATAGTTTGAAAACAAAATTGATTGTAATTTGGCTAAGCTATGAAAATGTGACAATATCACATGAAATATTCAACAATAAAATTGCATTGCTTACAAAATTAAAATTGAAATAAAAATAAAATAAAATAAAGAAACAATATTAATATATTAAAGTGTATAATTCACGAAATAAATATATATATATATATATATATATATATATATATATATATATATATATATATATATATATATATATATATATATATATATATATATATATATATATATATATATATATATATATATATATATATGTGTGTGTAATTATAAAATTTTACAATATGTGTGACTTTTAAAACTTAAAAAAATAAAAAAAATAAAAATTGTACAGTATATACTTATTAAAACATGAGGTATATATATTAATATATAACTATGAAACTTACAGACTAAATACATATAAATGTTTAATATAGTGTAATGTAAAACTCCAAATTTTAGAAGCAATAATATACGAAACTTAAAACTCAAAACTTAAAATTCAGACTTACTGTATGCACATTTATACATAATAAAAAATTTGAATGGAATTACCATCCTCTAGAACACAACCTGTGTATTTCTATTAGTAAGAATAATTTGTTAGTTACGCAATCCTATGCAAGCCAACCACATATAATAAATCAGCGACAACTAATCTAATCAACGACAAAGCTCAGAATTCATGAAATTGAAATCGAATGACAATAATCAAACACAAACTGCGACAAACAAGCCTTGTCAACAAACAATCCATAATTTCGCAAAAAGTCATGTAAGAGGAATAAAATCATAACAGCCGGCAACACATAGTAGGAAATTAAAGCCATAGCAGAAGCAGCAAAACAAATAAAAATTATCCACAACAATCATCGATAGCTTGGAATATCCGCGACGATGGAATCTGGATGCCATTACCGCCATATCAGTTATCGACCACAATAAAGAAACAGAACTCAAGTGCTGCTGGGTTCAACTGGGTTCAACTGCTGCTGGGTTCAACTGAAAGGAACGGAGCATAGGTGTACGTACTGCTTTAGGTCGTTGCTATTGAAATTCGGCGACACCGTGACACCGTAACATTGGTGGATGCGGTGTTAATGTTGCTTGAGCCATGTCTCCACGATGTTGTTAACGGCAAAATCATAACCTTCTTCGGCCAGCTTTCCAAAGATGTGAAACTCGTATACCGATGCTGCAGAGTTGATGTTGTTCGCGTTCTCTCTTTGCAGAGTCGATGAGTGGAGCAGCGATCGAGTTGTAGTGTTGCAAAAAACGCCACTGTAATTGTGGAATGTCGCGGCAGCCGAACGGAAACACAATAGAGCAGTCTCGAGTTCATGTTTTGTTTCGAGCAACAGTATCGTGGTTGATGGTAACAGACGGAAGTGTTGCTTTCACGGAGGAACAAAGGGTTGAGTGTATGGTGCACCACATGTGGGTTTTGTGGAGGGGGAAAGAAAATCGAAGGAGGAGAGGGTGGAAGAGTAAAGAAGAGAAAATGTGCGATGAGGGTGAGGAGACGGAAAACGGGAGGAAGACGATGATGGTGAGGAAGAAGAGGAAAGGTGTGATGGCTAGGTCTTTTGGGAAAGACGAAGATAAGAGTTTTGAAGAGCAGAGAGGTGACGGGAGGTGACGGCGGATGAAGGAAGAGAAAAGGGCTAGGTTTTTCGGCTTAGAGAAAACGAAAGGCGGGGGATGAAAGCGTGGCGGCTGTGAAGGAGAAGGTGTTAGGGTTTTGGGAGAGAAGAGGAAAAGGTTTGGATTTTGACGAGGGAGAAGGGGTAGGGTTACGGCGGCGGCGGCGCCGAATTAGGGTTTTTAGGGGAGGGAGGGAGAAGATGAACAGTATTGGGGCTAGGGTTCTTTTGGTTTTTTTTTTCTTTTTTAAAACGACTCTTCTTCAGTTCTTCCCCCTTTTTATCCTGCTTCTCGTCATTATCTCCTCGTCTCAATCCTTTCCCAATTCTTTTTAATTTTTCTTTTTTATTTTATTTTAATTTTTCTTTATTAATTTTCTTTTTTATTTCTTTTTCTCTTTTTCTAATTTTTTTCTAATAATTCTAACTTAAATTCTAATTAATTTCTAATTTAATTTCTAATCTTATTCTAATCTAATTTCTAATTTAAATTCTAATTTTATTTTCTAATTTAAATTTTAACTCTATTTTCTAATTAAAATTTTAATCTAATTAATTAATATTAATATTAAAATCTCATTATTATATTATATTAATATTTATATTATTAACATATAATTAACATTTTTTTAAAGTAAAATTATTAAAAAAAATAATAATACATAAATAAAAATGTCATGTGTCACAAATTTATTGGACAAAAAGGTAAAATTTTAAAAATCACCCCTTATCAAATAAATATGCTAAAAAATGAAAGCATGAAAAATTCAAATTAATTATTCTGGAATTTTGATAAAAACATAAAAATAAATTGGAGAAAATAAACAGAAACGAGCAACAAAGATGTTTAACTGATTAAAAACGACTACACACAAAAAGATTATCGTAAGACGAATAACTTAGAAAGATGCAGCACTCAATCAATTTTGAGAATCGACCGGGACTAGTAAAAAAACTCAAACTGATCAAAAGTGATTGAAAATTCGTCGAGAGATAAGACGAGTACGTTAGGTCGAGTTTAAAGGGAAGGTAGGTTAAAAACCCTAGCGTCTGCATGCTTAAATTCGAAACTTTTCAATCATTTTTTTTCCGTATATTCGAGACACAATTTAGTCAGTTCGTCTGCATATCCAGGAAATTTGTTCTGGCTAATCATTTTGTAAATTATTCGCGGTAAAACGCACATTATGATGTACAAGCGATGCAAATTGAAAATTAAGTCAGATGAGTGAAAATTTAAAACAGGTAGGACAAATTTGGGGTATGACACTTGTTAATTAACTTTCTCCAAAATAATTTTTGTTTCAAAAAACGTTTGCCTTTAAAAATCATTATTAACGAATAAATGATGTTTTGCATAACAAAAAGGTAGGGCAATCAATAGAGCATAAACAAAGATTGGTCCAAATCTGATTTCATTCAAAGATGGAAACTTGCAAAAGGCAAAGTCCCATGGAACATTTACAATTTAGAAAAATGGCAATATGGGAAAAGGTTACAAAATCCATCTATAATCCAGTTCTAACTAGCTAAGAGTCTGCATGAATCACTGCCTCTAATGAGAGTGAGCCTCTTTGATGATGTTTTGCAGTAGTGACAACTCCTGATGCAGTGAAATGCCTTTGTCCCTAACTTTTGTATGAATCGCCCTTTCGGGTTTTCAATTCACCGGGACGCTCATTTTTTTTGTCTAAGCCGCCTTTTCAGGTTTTCGACTTAGCGAGCTTTTCTTTCTTTTATCCCTAATTTTTGCCCGGATCTCCTTCGTAGGTTATCATCCACCAGGATGCCCCCTTTTTTGCCTAAGTTGCCTTTCCAGGTTTTCAACTTAGCGGGTTTTTTAGGCATAATATTTTATTATTGCATCTGAGTTTACGGGATATTAGAGCTATTCACCGTCCATCGTTGCAAGGATAAGAGAGCTTCCAGAAAAAACCGTCTTTACAACAAATGGGCCATCGTATTTTGGCATCCACTTTCCATGCATGTCTCGCTGTACCGATAGAATCTTCCTAAGTACCAACTCACCCTTTTTATATTCTTTGACTTGGACTCTTTTGTCGAAGGCTCTTTTAACTTGTAATACCCCAAATTTGTCCTATCAATGTATGTATCCTCCATCTGTACATTTACCCACTAACCATCGTTCAGAAGATCCAAAAATATGTTGTTACTTTCAGGATGCACTAATTCAAGTATTGAGTGGTTAAGGTTCGAATTAGGATTTTTGTGTCAAAATCAAGTTGTCAAGCAAAGTAATCAAGTCAAGGGTAGTAATGGTTGGAATTCAAGTGAAGTTTGACCTCATCCTGGTCAAACAAGTATTTTTACTTATTTTCAACTCATCAGGCTATGGCAAAGTTAGGTTTTTCATGATTAAAGATCATCAGGGTTCAATTCATTTTCAAGGGGGGTTCATTTGACCAATAGTGAAGAGTTTGGTTCAAATATAAAAGTTCAACACGGGTTTGTTTTGGTCCCACAGTTCAAGTTTGATTTCTAAGACATGATTTAGTTGATTCATAATGCTTTCATCATCGTCAAATTATTTTTAGAGGTTCAGGAATGATGTTGTGGTGCAGGCAACTTTTGCTTCTACTTCCATCCATGAACAAGCATAATGTTGTCTAAGAATGTCAAGTATTAATCATAAAACAAGTGACATTCAAGATAAATCAAGTTCAAATCAACAATGGATAGTAAGATTTTATTTCAAGCCCATTTGAATTTTAAAAAAAATACATATAAAAATGGGTCCATTTGACACTAAAACTTTCAAAAATTGCTACAAAGCCCACACCATGATAAGCAAGCAAATCGCATCTTGCAGCAGCAAATAATAACCAAGTTGAACATGAGAATGACACCTATTTCATTAAATGAACCCAAGCCATGTATACATACACACTTCTACAATCTACATACTTTTTCAGCATACAAACCATGCCGTCGCAACACAACTTGAACATTCCATACATGAAACTTCCTATGCTACAACGTTACTGTTAATCATGAAGCTATCAAATGGATTACATTTTCAATTTGACCAAGAAAAAAAAAACTCTGTCATGACAAGGCAACCACTAAAGGTGGATGGATTTCGATAAGCCAAAACGAAAACAGGATCCCCGGTGAAGAATTTGTTTCGGTCCTTATCACCCTTTGACCTTCGGCGTGCCTTCCGCACCGAATATCTATTGGTTGGCGTGCTTTATCCCCTTTTCGCCAGTAGCCTCCGCCAAGCACTCCCCAAGTTCAGAAACGCAACCACAAACAAAAAAGAACCATGGCACAAAACAAAATGAAGAAAAATTGCATTAGGAACATAAAGCAAATTGATTTTCACGGATTAGACAGAGAAAAATTGCAAGCTGTTGTACCAAAATCCAGCTGTGTTTTGTTTTGGAAAAAAGAACTCACAAAGTTGCGTAACTGTACCTGCTACTACCTCAAGCTATGACCAGTACTTCTACCAGCTGAAAAACCTTCAACAAGCCATAGCCTGCACCAAACCCACACCAGAGAATCTCTGCACAAGCGGTACAAAAACCTGCGACCTGCATCATCAGCTTGGCCATAAGGCATTCACCAAAACCGCTAACCACACACTAATTAAAGATTTGCTGCAAATATTGCCCAACACAAACAGAACCATTACCATGTTTAGCCACACATAACCTGCAGAAGAGACACCTCCCAAAAATTAGCAAAAACTTCTGCAGAATAAAAAAAAACAAAATGGACAAACCACAAGCCACAGAACCGTGCATAACACACCAGACCAGACATGCTGCTATCAGTACAACTATGATCAAAAAACTTGTGGACTGTGCCCTGCTGCTCCCTGTTATCAACCCTGCATAACCTGCTATCACTGCTCAAAAAAAAACATAACCACAACTCATACCCTGCTACACAGACACCACACTCAGCAACAATCCCAACAATCAACTCCAATCTTCAAGACAAAACCTTTCGTTGCTCATACAAAATCTCAACCAGTTCTAATCCTCTTCAATAAAAAAAACCTCCCTTCCAACTTGAACAACTCTCTCTCATTTTTTTCCTTGAACAACAACAAACTCGGAAAACTTTAAACTAACATCCTTCTTCTATATCTTTTTCTTCATCACATTGAATAACCCTCCACCATTTTCCAAACCTCAACCTTTTCCTTCAAACTTCAACCTCATAAAAGACACTCACCGTTTCCACTGTCCATACTGCAATAACACACGTGACAACCTTGAATTCACAAGCCATGTTTTCTCAACAATAAACCTTTACAAGCTCATGCTGCATAAATCTCATTACACCATCAACATTAAACACTTTTCTTCAGCACTATCTTCACCATTCAAGCCCAACCTTCATCCCAATTGAACCTTTTTCTCGCTTTAAATCCCAGCCATAACAACAGCCACACCTTCAAACCTCTATTCTTCTCCTTCACTTATCTCACCAGTAACATCAAGCCACCATTAAACAACCTCCAGAAGCTCTTGAAACTCAGAACAACATCCTTTAAACTACAACCACATACCTCCTAGGTTTGTTTCTCCTCCACCATACAACAACCACTTTCGAAACTCCAACACAACACCACCCTTCTTCAACCTTCCATTTGCGTTTTCTTCCATTAAATCCAACCATTCCTAATCTTCTTCCGCAACATCAAAATCAACCTAGGATTTCAAACAAGATCCACCGTGAAAACCTAAAACTTCACCTCTGAAAACTCTCAATCGAAACTCCTTCAAGCTGTAAATAAACTCAACTCACCACCGCATGAGCTTTTGTTTCTATCAACTCATAAACCCTCAAATCACAAATCCCTTGAATCTTTCTCAAATCAAGCAACCCCAACAAACCTTCAAATGATTATTCAAACTTCAGAAACCAAACAGAACCCTTGAATCGAACCCCTTTCCCCTTTGCTCGAAATCCAAACGAACAGCTTATTGTTCATCATCGAACAACACCAACCATCTCCTCCCAGAAACCATTGTCCTCTCAACCCTCGTGAAATCCATTACAACATAAACGCCCAACAACCGCGAACAACTCATCTTTCAACTCAGCGTACCAACCCTCTTCCTTCAACAGCTTCCACGATACCCACATCACTTCTATCTCCTTCTGTTTCACTCTTTTTCGAAACCCATCTTCAATCCAGAACCCACACACAACTTCATCGCCTCAAATCCATCTCACTCCGCCATTAATATCTTCCAGACCCTACAATCTCACCCTTCTTAACAACAACCTTGGAACTTCATCCCCTCGCCTTCCGTGAACCTATCATATCTTCAACCATTTCGAAACCCCTTTGCAAACAGAAACAAAACCAGATTGCATAGGAGAGATGAAGAAGGGAGACTCTCACAGATGAACGATACAAACCTGGACACAAAAACCGAACAAACTTGAGGACGGAGACGAAGTGGAAACCGAGATGAATAAACATGGCGAATCGAGAACCTAAATCGGAAGTATCATTGGTGTTGCGCTCTTGTTTTCATAGGGAAACCAACCATTGCCTCACAACCTTTTTAGGGCCCATGACACGTTTTCTTCTGCTTTTTTTTTGTTGATGTTGGAATAAGAAGAAGTGAATTCACGGGCCTTCATAAGCCCCTTTGTTGGGTGGTCTGAGGTGGGGATGAAGCCCACTTCTTTCCCTTGTGCACCGTGTTGTGGGGATGAATGGGCTGAAGCCATAATGATTCCCCTATTCTTTTTTTATTTTTAATTTTATTATTTCTTTTCTTTATTTTTAAACAAGTGTTTTGTTTTATTGTTGTTATAATTATTTTCTAAAACTTATTTTTACGATTTACTGTCTTTATAGCTTATATATATATATTTTTCTTAAAAAATAGTGTTAGTATATTTCATTTTAGATTTTGGATTTCACTTCTCTCTTAATTTTGGGCTTTTTAACCCGTCTTAAAACATTGACAAACCATCTTCAAAATCAAATCATCTTTGTATTGAACTAAACGAGGGGATTAAGTGTAGACTTTCTTCCTCTCCGAGTGTTGAAATGCTCACTGTAGTGTGGGTGGTTTAGACGCTCGTCTTTCAATACGAAGACGTCTTTCTTTCCAATTCTTTACATTTTCGAACCCTTCCTCCTAAAACCTCGGTCCCGTACCGAGTGTATCTTCAAAAACATTAATAAATCATTTATTCTTTGTATTGAATTAAAGAGAGAGGATTGGGTGTAGACCTCTTCTTCTCCGAGTGTTGGGATGCCCACTGTAGTGAGGGTGGTCTCGATACTCGTCTTTCAAATACGAAGACGCGACTTTATCCACCATCTCCTTTCACAACTTCCTCCCGCAACCCTTGTCTCCTAAAAACCTCGGTCCCGCACCGAGTGACTTTTCAAACCTTCCCTCCTAAAACCTCGGTCTCGTACCGAGCGCATTTTCAAACCCCTTCAATAAGGAATCATTTCTCTTTGCATTAAATTAAAGAAAGAGGATTAAGTGTAGTCTTCTTCCTCTCTGAGTGTTGGGATGCCCACTGTAGTGAGGGTGGTTTCGACGCTCGTCTTTCAATACGAAGACGCCTCGTTCGCCACACCCTTTTTCATAACAAAAACCTTGAGATAAAGAATTGGGTACTACCTGTAGGGGTTACTATCTGAGGACTTATCTCCCCCCTAAAAACAATTCCACCAATTAAATGTGACATCTTGCCTCGTCTGGTGAAAACCTAATATCTTTCAAAAAGGATATGTTACGTCCGTTCTACCGCAAACAGGTAACGCATAAGTCTCCTCACATGCGAGCAGCAAAACACCTAAACTGCTAGAATGCGCACGATAGCAGTGTCTACCAGAATTTCCCCGCACACCGTAGGCCGAACTACGGCTGCTCTGATTCTTTACTTCTTCAAGTAAAGATACGTAGGCACAAGGGCCACAATCCTTGCCGAGCACTTTCCCCCCCATATCTGTAGTTCCCCGAACTACGTCGACTCTGACTTTCTCATATTTATTGAGAATACGTAGGCATAGGACTGCGAAGTCCTACCGAGTCTGTTCTTTCTCTCTTCTTCCTCCGTTACCTCTCATTCCCCAGTTTCTAACCCTTTCTCTCTATCTTTTGGAACACTTTTTTATAGCATAATATTTAAGCAAATAGATACACACATCGACAAACAAATGGTTCCTATCGAGTACGATGGATGCGAGGGGTGCTAATACCTTCCCCTCGCATAACCGGCTTCCGAACCTGTTCTTGGTTGCGAGACCATCTTATCCTTTCTTTTCCTAAGATTTTCTCGATATTTTCCTTTCCCTTCATGGGATAAATAAAGTTCGGTGGCGACTCTTCTGTCCTTTCTTTTCGCCTCCCCGTCGTTGCATTTTTCGAGTAGCGACAGCTGGCGACTCTGCTGGGGAACCTAGCGAGTCAAGCCTATTTTGTTTGTCGTATTTATGTTTTTACTTGTCTTATTCATTTATGATTTATTCTCTAACTGTTGGGTTTATTTGGATGGTTTGTAAGCATAAAAGCTTTCTACCCGAGCTTTCGAGTATATACTAAGATAGGAGGTGGTTTCTTTCTGATTTGCGAGACTTAGGACTCGTTGAGTTGGATCGAATTCCACCGCTCAGATGAGACCCCGTTGGGATGATTATGTCTTACGTGTAGTCGTAATGATGTCTTTATTTCCGACATGGGAATCCGTGACTCTGAGGACCTTTGTAGAACCTTATTCCAAAGGTGGCTAAGACATGACTCTGTGTTCATCCTTTGAAGGGATTACCGTTTTACGAGTAGTCGTTATGATGGAAAACTTTTGAGGGTTAGTGCATGGGACTTTGTTTAAAAGCCTTTGGGATACCCTCTTATAAACCAGTAGATAACCTACCCGATGGGAGAGATGTTTTATGTTGTTTTGCAGGACCTATGACTTTGATCTCGCTATTGTTCTTTTATCATATGCTCATTACATTACATTTGCATAAGCATCTCTGCATCATTTCTTGCATTCCTTACACGCCGCTTACCCTTTCAGAGAGAGTAAAGCAAGCTGACTTCACGACATCGGTATAACACAAGGAATAATCAGAAAAGAGTCATGGATCAGATAGAGCAAGACCAGGCTGCTATGAGGAGCGAGATGCTAGGCATGAAGACGCAGATGAATCAACTCATGGAGGTGATTCAGAACATGGCCAGGAGTCAAGAAGAAATGAGGCAAGCAGCAGAGAGGAGTGCTAATCAGACTTTGGCTGGTGCAATTCCCAACGCAAGTGGTGCAATTCCAATTCCTGCCGAGGCCACCCCAACCCCTGTTGGGGCAATTCCTACTTCTGCAGGTGCCATACCTGCCAACACCGTCCATCCACCAGTCGGTACAACTCATCCTCATGGTACTACGATCCCAACACAAGTCCAGTACGATGATCATGAAGGCTTCTATGAGAATTCAGGTGAAGCATATGGACCACAGACCGCTGAATTAGAGAAGAAGTTTAATGTTTAACAAGAGATGGTGAAGGCATTGTAAGGCCCCGATGTTTTGGGACTAGATGCTGTTGAAATATGTCTTGTACCCGGAGTTAAGATACCTCCGAAGTTTGTAATCCCAACCTTCGAGAAATACAAGGGTAATAGTTGTCCTAGGACACATATAAGGTCTTACTGCAGAAAGATGGATGCATATTCCGATGATGAGAAGTTGTTAATCCATTTTTTTCAAGATAGTTTGACAGAGGCTTCTCTGGAATGGTACATGCATCTTGAACGATCCAATGTGAAAAGCTGGAAGGAGTTAGCAGACGCTTTTGTGAAACATTATCAGTACAATACTGACATGGCTCCAAATCGGATGCAACTCCAGAATTTGACCCAGAAGCCGAACGAGTCTTTTAAAGACTTTGCTCAGAGGTGGAGGGGAGTCGCTGCAAGAGTACAACCCCCGTTGATGGAGAAAGAGCTGACAGACCTTTTCATGGGCACGCTGCAAGGACCGATCCTTGAGCGTCTAGCGTCTACAACCTCTACAGTGTTTTCTGAACTTGTCACAGCTGGAGAAAGATTAGAAAGCTTTATGAAGGCAGGAAAGATTCAGAATGCTGGTGAATCTTCAAATGGGACCAAGAAGCCCTATCAGGGTTTCATTAAGAAGAAAGAAGGTGAAACTAGTGTTGTGTTCACAGATAGAGGAAGAACTCATCAGGGTTATCACCATGTCGCTGCTGTCGCTCCACAACAGTCGTTGTCCATTCCAACAAATCAACCCGTGTTTCAACCAAACAGGCAACAACAATCCTATCAACCAAGACAAAATCAGTACCAGGATCTACAAAGATCGAGGAGACCAGAAAGAAGATTTGATCCAATTCCGTCAACTTACGCCAGATTACTACCATTCTTGTTGAAAGGAGGCCTTGTTCAGCTTAGGGAAATGAGGGATCCTCCGGAGGTTCTTCCTTTTGGATTTGATGTCAATGCCAAATGTGAGTTCCATTCTGGTTCCCCAGGCCATGACATTGAAAATTGCAAGACTTTGAAGCACATTGTACAAGATCTCCTCGATTCAAAGGCGATAAACTTTACCCGAAACACCCCCAAACATCAAAACTAATCCAATGTCAATTCATCACTCAACAAATATGATTGAAGAATCCTATGGTCATCTCCAAAAGCCAGTGGTCCATACCGGCAAACGTCCTCAACATTAGCAGTCCTTAGACGCTTTTATCATTTGCATTTGTAGTTTATTTTCTGTCAATTGCTACTTGTTGTTTAAACATTGTTGTTTTGAATGGTAACATTAATGAAATGATTATGCATTTTCCGAATTAATTATGTCGCATTCGCTCATCACAATCACAGACACATATATTTTTTATCCGCTCCACTTTTTCACTGTTGTTTAGCAATATTGGAGGGAGGATGACGAAAACGAAATACCCATAATTGCAAATTGTATGCTTTCGGATAAAATCTTGACGATGATGTACAGGCGTTGTTTCAAATCCCCTAAACACCAGAGATATAAGGAGTTAATCCCTAGTCAACCACTTCGAGTATAGAAGTAGGAGTTTCCTTCGGATATTCAAACCCTTAACACTCAACCTGGGGCAGGGTAGTTATTCAGTTAATCCAATCCCGCACTCAAAATTCAAAAGACATGAAGGTTGTTCATCGATAATCCACGACATGGCAGTCACTATCCTCCAACAAAATTCGAAAAAAATCAAAAGTCTGCTAAGTCAAGCACCTCAAAGGGGACTTAGGCAAAAATTAAGGCAATCCCGATGGATCTGACAAGCACAATCAGTTCATGCAAAAGTTAGGGATCAATAAACAAAAGCAAAAGAGGTCCCCAAACCCTAAACAAAAACAAAATAAGATTCAGTGGTCACCCAAATCAAGGGGCTACTGACATCCATCAAAATAAGGTGACTGCCATCTCAGGCAAACCCTGAACCATCAAGCTTACACCGTCAAGGTAAACATGCACAGAATTAACTGAACGTAGGTAGGGAGATCATCAAGAAGAAGGGGTGGGTACAAATTAAGTTTGAGCCTAATATCCTTTGTTCTATAACCGCAAACCAGGCCACGTTACAACCCTCGAAAGACCTAATTGAGGCGAGGTTTATCCTGAAAGCATATTATTGCGAGGTTGCGTAACCTGACTCCTTACATATTTGTTAATCATCAGCATTGGTGTCATTATCTTTGATATATCTTTCATGCCAATCCAGTTAGCACAACGTTTAGACTAAATGGTCCATTCGTTTCACTCTCACGACACGTAATAAAAGACAATTCTTTCAAAAACTTGCATGAACTTTGCACTGAGATTATCATTCATGAACAAACAATTTTATTTATAAGTTAGTAGTTGACATTAAGGAAATTCCAACACAAAGCAATCAAGCATGGTTGGATTATTCAGCAGTCTAGACCAGAACCAAGTATACCATATAACCTTATGGACCTGGGGCATTGACATCCGAGAGCATGAAATCAGTCAGTCTGAGGCAAATCCCCAAGCATCGGTCGACCATGGGGGAAATCATTCAAGAAGTGGTTGATCGGAAGTAAATCATCTTGAGAATACTGATCAGGGGCAGGCCACCCAGAGTTTCTTTGACTTAAGGATAGGTCCCTCCAATGTTCAATCGAGATAAGTCAAGTCGCTTCCACGCTCTTTCAGGGGAAAGCTACTCCAAGAGTACATTGAAGCCAACTACCACAAGAATAGGCTAATTAATGATGAATCCATTTGTGGTACAAACTCTGGGGAAGACCATCTCGAGTTCGTCTCATGGCAAGCTACTCAAGCAAGTTCATTCTCGTCAACAACTGTCAAGTTTAAAACGATGTCAGGAAGTCAGGCTTGTCCTCCACTTTCCCACATAACCCAGAGTCCAATCCGCATTGGCAACTACCAAAAGTCCGCCACGTCGGCACCTGCATTCCCAATTACCCATCTGCATCATATGCATCATATGCATCGCATTCGACTTCATAAAGCATCTTGCATCATACGCGTACCCAGAATCATGTCATACTCTCCCAGCTCTTGCATCTCCGCGTGTTAGCATTTGCATTTGCATTTCCACTTGTTATGGAATATCATTATTGTTGCACCCAAAATTTGACCAATAATTATTCATCCATCAAGTGTTTGAAGGTTGATACCTTCATCAGAAAGTTCAAGAGATCCTCAGAGGAATTGGTTGAAACCAGAGTTGTGTGTCTCCCAGCTTGAGAATTGTGGGTGCTCCTCAGATGATTCTGAGACCTTGAGAATGAACTTGAAGCTTTGAGAAAGCTTATGAGATGTCTTGATAGCCATCATGAATCCCAGAGAAGTCATTGTGCAAGAATTTAGAAGATTCAACCATGAATGGTAGAATTAGGGTTTTGGCTGGGTCAATCCTAGATCAGCTGAAGATTTGGAGAAGGTTGAGACCCAATCCAAGGGCCATGAGATCATGGAATGATGCATAGGGATGTTATAAAGATGATTCCTAGACCAACTCATCATGATTGAGGAGTTTGAGAAGTTTCAAGTTAGGGTTTCTGAGGATTGTTAGTGAAAAAAAACCTAATTTGATCCCTATCTTCCAGGCAGTTTTAGCTCAAGATGTGATTGATATATCATCTTCCCCACAACATGAATGCTGTAGAGCTTGTTCTTAGATTTAATTTGAGTGGTAGAAGTCCTTGATAGGAGTTGCAGAGCTCAAGTTATGGTTTTGACAAATTACAGGTCAGCTGAGGTGTGTGAATCTGGGTCCTTGAAAGTCACCCAACTTGCAGACAACGTTTGCCCTAGTAGGATGATTCCTATGATTTCTTGGTCAACATGAATGTTGAAGAGAATCTTCTTAGCTTTCTAGAGAGTACTAGAAGTCCTTTATAGGATTTTTAGAACTCAACTTATGGATTGAGCAAGACAGGGGTATTTTGGTCATTTGGTGATTATAGGTCATTTTAAGCAAAGGCCATATCTCCTATTTCCAAGCCTCAAATGAAAAAACTCAAAACATGAAAGTTGTTCAAAATGGCATTTTAAGCCTAGAAAAGAGTTCATGAGTTGTTTGAAAAGCTCATAGCATGGAATGACAAAGTTTGGTAAATTTGAACTAAAAAAGGCATATAAGTTAATTCAAGTCAAGTTGAAATTTGGTTTGGGAGATCTATGAATCCAAAACAGGTCATCCAATATACCATTTTGAGTGCAAATAACATTCTAAAAACTTTGGTTTAAACAGAATTTTGATTTGAGGCTCAAAAATGAAGGTTGCTTTGAAAAATTGTTACTTGTATCTTAAGGCATCCTTGGAAGGTTCTACACAAGGCAAGTTTGGCCTGATTTTTGCACATATGATCTCAATATCTCTTGTAATGAGATTTTGACACAAGTTTACAAGGCCTAACTCATGAGATATGGTATGTTCAACTTGTCACCAAAGGAGAAAATCCAAGCTTTTCTAGTGGATTCTAGATGATTCTAGAAGCTTCCATGGATTGCTATTTAAAGAGTACCTCATAGTGTGATGAAAGGTTGGTGAAAGTTGCTGAGTTCATTGGAGAGATTGAGAGATAAAGTGCCATTGCAAGGTTTCTTCAAGATCAAGCAAGATCCAATTTCTTCTTCTACAAGCCTCATCCACCTCAACTCTTGCAAACAGAAAGGTATTCATCATTGGAGGAAGATTTGGAGAAGATTTCAAGTGCTAGATCAAGCTCTAACACCACTCACCATTGAAGCTTGACAGGTTGGTAACTTGATCTATAGGTCTTTATTCAGGTGCATTCTGTTAGAATTCTAGGTGGAAAGATAACATGCTAGGTTAGTTGATGATATTCTGAGAAGTAGAGAGCTTGGCATAAAGTTTCATGGCAGGTCACGATTTTTTCAAGATTCAATAGCAAGCTGTTTAGGGTGCATTAATGGATATGAGATAGTGTAGTTTGGTTAGGGTAACATGTAGAACAATTCTGGATCGTTAGTTTGAAGTTCCATCAAGGTTGATAGCAGAGGAAAAATTGAAACCCTAATGTTGGAGCTTTCTGTTAGGATGATTTAAGGAGTTTCAGAGAAAGCTACTTGTATGGTTGTGTTCATGGTAATCAGTAGCGCAACTTTGCTTTTGGAATTGTTGGATTTCATTGAGGGATCAGAGAGAACGAGTTGATGGAAACTCTGGCATGGAGTTAGGGTTTCTGAAAACCCTAGGGTATGTTTGGGGACGATGAATTCCCACCGTTGGATTAGCCTGGATATTTGACTTCTTAATCTCATCGCGTGGCCAGAATTTAATTTCAAAACGGAGGGAAATTCCAACATCAAAACGATGCGTTTAATTAAGTGATGGTACCTGGGCTTCAGCAGACCAATGCTATTCACACCCCACTCAGAGGCCCAACCCAGATTTCAACGTGGAAAAAATGCTATTCTCACCGTATCCTTTCCATTTTCCTGATGTTTTTCTTTTAATTTTCTGAATGCGTGGGCTTGATATTCACACCCCCAGGATCTTGGCCCATCATGGAAAGCAACTAGAGCGCCTTGCTCTTGACACCCCCTCCCCTTTATTTCATTTTATTTTCTTATTTCAATTTCTTTTATATTTCTTGCATATCAAAAAATCCATATAAAATTCAAAAATTAATATTTTTCACTCCTTGTTTTTTTCACATATTCATGATTTTGTCTAGAAAAATGTAAATAAATAAAATTCCATTTTATTTTTCTTTTAATATTTTTAGCATATTATTCTTGTAAATGGTATTTTTAATTGATTTTAGTTGATACCCAATTTTGTATGATTTCTTTTAGGACTTTCCCTTAGGATTTTTGAGCCATTCTTTTTGGCATAGTTAAGTATTTAATCATAGTTCATATAGGATTTAATTCTCAATTTGTAGATTAAAATTTGGTATAGTTTGCTTGTTTGACATTTAGGTGCTCAAATTAGGGTTTTAGGTTGTATAAGTAGATTTGAACAATTTTGTTTTGGGGTTTATAGGCCAAATTAGTGTATGGGGAATATATGGGTTAAGGGTAAGTATGTATAGAGTCCCCTAGAATTTTGCTAGAATATTGTATGGTATTTTAGCATTTTTAATTGATTTTTGAATGTATGGTTAGTATGTGTGTTGCTTAAAGGCATAGTTTGTATTGTTTTGCTTTCTTTTCTTCTCCTTTGAGTGTGTGAGCTTTGAAGATTGAGTTGAAGACCTTGTGTATCATCATTGAAGCCTTAAAGACCTTGCAGAGGAGCTTAGCTTAGCTTTTGTTGTTTTGTTTACAGGATCATAAGTGCATAGGTATAGCTTTAGATAGAATAATTCCTTTCAACAAACAAGGAGTGTCTTGTTCCCCTCCTTCCTTCTCTGTGACATAAAGTCCCTTAAGGGTATTCACCTCTCTCCTTTGGAGGGATTAGTGACCTTGCCCTCTGAGGTAGAACTTTGAGAGAGCCTTTCCCTTTGATGTTAAGTCCTTAATGGCATCCTTTGGAAGTCAGTGAGCACTGTAACATCCTCACCTCATCTTGTTGACTGAATCTTGTTTGCTGGAGCATTTGAGCCATTGAAGATAGAAGCTGAAGCTTTGAAGAGGATGATTCCTTGAAGATTGTTGAAGTCTGAAGACTTTGTGAAGATCAAGTTGATGCTTGAAGATCCCTGAAGATAGTGAAGCCTGAAGGTGGAGCTGATCAAAGAAGCTGAAGCTTAAGGGAGAAGATGAGTTGATACTCATACTGTAGGGTTGATACCTGGAAAGCAAGTGATCTCTGCAGTCTGAAGACTGAGTTGCTGCTGGAAGAGCTGAGGCTTTCTTCTGTTTTTTCTTTTCTGTATTGTGTGTTTTGTCTGATTTGTCTGTTGCATTAGACTAAGTCCATCCAGAATAAGTTCAGTCTAGGAGCATGATTGCATTAGAGGTTGAGTGGCTCCCTCTGCTTGTATTGTTATTATGTGGCTTTGCTTGCGGGTATTCGGTAGAGCCCATCTCCCTTGCCCATGTGTTTATCTTGCCTGATGGCATTTCATTTCTTTTATCTGTATGATTGCAGTTTACTGTTTATTGCTTGATAGCATGTTGTTTATTTTCAGTATGATTACTGTTATTTCATGACTGGCTTGAGGTTGAGATGAGCTTGTGGAGGCTGAAGCCCCACACACATTTCCTCCCTCACTTGCATTGCATGCATTTTACTGTTAAGCTGATGCTTTGTCTGTTTTGGTGTATCATTGACATGATCCCTTAGGACTCTCACTTCCTTTGATAAGGATTTGATGATAGACTTTTAGGTTGAAACCTATGCATGACAACATCTAGGAGTTCCCTGTTCAAACCTCAACCATAGGATGAATCCATGGCATGACAACAGTAGGACTTGATAGTCTCCTTCCTAGTTGGGCCTGTTCTCTTCTCATCTCAAAACAGTTTAAGATACAGTAATCATGAATGATTTCTTCCGTACGTTACGAGCCTTAAGCTATCCGAGAAAGGATTGTGGGAGAGTTTCTTTTCCATAGTCTGGATGTTTAGTATGGTACCCTTTGGGTGACATGCGACGCATTCACTCTCAGGTCATAGTCTCTAGTGCGGTTGAAATCGCAAACACAATAAAAATGCTTCTTTCGTAAAACAGGAAATAAACCGTAGTTTCCCGAACTACGTGAGCTCTGATCTCTCATGCCTGTTGAGAGTACATAGGCACAAGAGGGCGATGTCTTGGCGAGCTACCTTCCCCCACAACCCTTCGTAGGCCGAACTACGTTGACTCTGATTTCTCATTCTCTGATGAGAATACGTAGGCATAAAGCGCGACGCTTTGCCGAGTCATTTTTCTTTTCTTTTTCTGCCAACCTTGATAGGTAGATAGATTATAACCAACCCGTCCAAGTAAACAAACAAGCGAGGATCCCATCGAGTACGATGGACGTGAGGGGTGCTAATACCTTCCCCTTGCGTAACCGACTCCCGAACCCAGACAATGGTTGCGATGACCTTGTCTTACCCTTTTTCGTCAGGTTTTTCCGATCGTTTCCTTTCCCGCTCTGAGGGATAAATAACGAAAGGTGGCGACTCTTCTGTCATGCCGGCACCTTATTTTCGCGCAAGCGACAGCTGGCGACTCTGCTGGGGATGTATAGCTGCTGGGGAATTTCCCATCCCCGATGCTGGGACCGTTTCCCATCCCCTATGCGAGTCAATCCTACCGCTTGTGTGTTTACTTGTTGGGTTGCGTTTATTTATCGCATTTTTACTTCTCGCACTTTATTTCCCGCATTTTATTTTCAGTATAATATGATTATTTGTGCTGTTGTGGGATGGGAGTTCTGATGAGTGAGAAGCCAGACCCAGGCTTGAGTGCACCATAGACTTAGAGTGGAAATTAGTGGGCGCGTGCTTGCTTTGTAGGCACTAGTGTCTCATGAAATCCACACTCAGACGAGGTTCATCCGGTTGGCTTCACTTTCAACCCTTTGGGTTGAGACGGTTGCTGGTTTGGTGGATTGTCGACTCTGGGGACCGATTATTTGTGATTCAGCTAAGTGAGGCCTCTTCAAGACTTGATGATGCCACTCCTTTTGGGAATCGTATCATCAGTTTTGAAAGTCTGTGACGCTGATGAACGCATAGGATGTCGTACCTTGAGTCAGTTTAGGTCCATACCTGTGAGTGGGATTGGGTTTATTGCAGGAAACTTTGGCCTTCAGACTACCTGGTTTTCCTGACAGTGAATCAGTTATGTTGGTACCAGGGTTTTCAGTTGCAGATATGTTTGTTCTTGATAGAGCAAGTTTTTAATCAGAGGATCTTATCATCGGGTGTTTGCCTGTTCTTGATAGAGCAGGTTTTGATCAGAATATTGTTATCAGTGGTTTGTTCTTGATAGGGCAGATTTTGAGTGGGGTCTGAAGATCTCATCAGCAGATGTTATTTGTTCTTGATAGGGCAGATTTTGAGTGGGGTCTGAGGATCTCATCAGCAGCTGTGTGTTTGTTCTTGATAGGGCAGATTTTGATTTGGGGTCTGAAGACTTCATCAGCAGATGTTCCTTGATCTTACACCCGGGGTCCTTATTATCAGGCACTTATTCTTGACAGAGCGGAATTTTGATCTCGGTCCTATCAGATGGTTATTCTCAGTAGAGCAGATTAGTGGTCTTACACCAGGGTTTTTCTTCTCATTAGTGATTGTCGATACCGAATCTCCATAGCAGCTATCCGGATATATTATTGCATGCTTGCATTTTGCATTAGTTTGCATATCCATTTGCATTCCATTAACGTGTGTCTGTGTTGCAGGTATCGTTTCCCCGATCCAGGATTTCCCGCCTCCTACTGTTATTATGGCCTCTCTCAGGAAGACTGTTGCGTACAAATTCCCGACTCCTGATGTGTCGAAGTTGACTGGTTTGATAGCCCTGGCAGGGGATTCTGTGAAGGATAGGTTCAGGAAGTCTTATGGCAGGTTGCTTAGTCTGGTTTGCAAACCTTCTACGTCCGAGTTGAACGGGTTGCATGCTCTTCTGCAGTTCTATGACCCTCCTCTGAGGTGTTTCACTTTTCATGACTTCGTCCTCGCGCCGACATTGGAAGAGTATGTTGATATGCTAGGTGTGCCTATCAAAGGGCAGATGCCTTTTGTCCACATGGATGCTGAGCCTGAGCTGGCTGGTTTAGCTTCCTCACTCCATTTGAGCGCCTCTGAGTTAGTGGTGACGAGTTGGAACAAGGTTCCTGGGTTCTCTCTGCAGTTTCTGATAGCTAAGGCTCAGCAGTGTGCTAAGGACAAATGTTGGGACGCCTTCAATGCCATCCTTGCTTTATGCATATATGGCATTATCCTGTTCCCCAACATGCCTGATTTCATGGACTTTGATGTATTCCATATTTTCGCCTCAGGGAATCCAGTCCCTACTCTGATCGGAGACGTCTACCACTCAGTGCATTACAAGAATGAGAACCAGAGAGGGAAGAATGTCTCATGCTGCGTACCGTTGTTGTATAAGTGGTTTGATAGTCATTTGCCCAAGAGGGGTTCTTCCGTCTTGTCTGCAGCCACAGCTGAGTGGCCTGAGCGTCTGATGAGTTTGTCGGCTGAAGACATTGATTGGTTCGTTGACAGAGATAGGTTAGGTGTTGCACCCTAAAATTTGACCAACCGGTTCTCCTATCTGACTCGTGGTTTAAATTCATATTCGCAAATCAGACGTATGATATTTGTGCACAGACAGAGGATATCAGGGCTACAGCTTGATTTTCGTCTATCAGATATGGCAGATCCAGTCCAGATCACCAGGGTTTTATTTTCGGGAAATTGTGCGCTCCTCGGTGATTTTTAGCTTGCACAGTGATTTTGGGGATATTCTGATGCCCGGGGCTCTCTGTTCGATTCGATCTGGTCTCGTGCGCTCTTTTATGGGGGTCATTTGCATTTGTCTGCATTTTTAGGGTTTAATAGACTTTTGTGAATTTTAGATAGGCTTTATAGATTTTTCTGGAATTTAAATAGGGTCTTTGTATTTTTTAATAGTTTAAATCATTTTTAGAATTTTATATGAATTTTTAAATAGGGTTAATAGTTTTTTTAATCTTTTTTTAGAATATAAAAGGTTTTTAAATAGTTTTAATTGTTTTTAGATAATATAGAAAATAATATAGTTTTTCTTTTATTAATAATAGATTTTAATAGATATTAAATAATGGTAGAACTTTAATAGAAATTAGTAGAAATTTAGAGTCAATTAAATCTTAATCATTTTTAGGTTTAATTAGGTTAATATAGAGTTTAATTAGGTTAATTGAATTCATTTAGATTTAAATAGGATTTTATTAGTTGTAGTTTAATAGAGGTTTAAATAGAGTTAATTAGAGTTTTAATCTTTTTTTAGATTTAATTAGGTTAATCCTTTGTTTAGAGTTTAATTTGAATTTGTTAGGATTAATTAGGATTAGTCTTAATATAGATAATCAGATTAGTTTTTTTTCATTTTTTATTCAGTTTTTTAAGTTTTTGGCTTTTTTTTTCGTATTGGGCCCAAAGTCATTCGCAGGCCCAGTTGTCAGTTTTTTTGTCCAGAATTTAGGTCCAATAATCCAGGAATTGTCCAGAATTTCCCAGACTTTCCCAGAAAGTTCTAGAAGGCGCCAGATGTTCTCAGTCTATAAAATCAAAGCAGCGCCACGTGTTCACTCAAGGCTGGCCACACGCGTCCCACTCTGAGGACCCCACCTCACACACTCAGACTCCCTCACACTCTCACACGTGCCCCACCACTTTCTCTCTCTCTCTCTCTCTCTCTGTGCATGTGTGCCACGCGTTGCACCTGCATCAATCCATCTGCCACCTGCCATCACCACAGCTAGTCACCGGAGCATCGCCGGGACCTCGCCGTCGGGCATGCAGACGCCCTGAGCCGCCGTCCAACCGTCTCCGGCCACCGTCTTCTTCGCCGGAAAACCCAAATACCAGAAATCTCCAGAAAGCCATTTTTCCCTCCGATCGTCTCCGATCCCCTCCGTTCGCCTTCATCCATTGCCTCGCCGGAGAACAAGTTCCCGTCGCCGGAAACTTCAAAGGATTCTCCAGATCCTTCGTCAAGGTTTTTCCAGAAACCACTCAAAACCTTCATCCTTCTTCAACGAGAAACCCAGAAACCCCGCGAAGCTTCATCGTAACGTCTTCGTTCATCATCATCATTAAGAACTTCATCAATCCTTCCAGATTTCCCCAGAACCACGTTGATCTTCATGGACATTCATCATCTGCGTTTCCTGGTCAAGAACATCTAAGCGTTCATCGTCTTCCCAGCGAGATCGCTTCTCCATCAGCTTCCCCCTCAGATTCTTCAGGTTTATGCAAGATCTATCACGATCTTCAAACGTCTCCCTTCAACGAGACTCAAGAACGCCTTCAGCATGTTCTTGCTTCATCCAGGTACGCATCGCTCCGATCTTGCTGCATGTCCTTCTATGTTGATGACTCAGCTTCAGTTTACATTACTTTACTGTGAGTAACGATTGGTTAGGGTCATGTTTGATTTGTGTTTGAATGTGAGAGAATACTGAGGTTGAGATTATTGTGTTGATTCGTTTGAGTGTTGTGAGATGTGTGAAGTTTTGTTTGGAGTTCTTTTTTCTGGGAATAGTGTGAGAGTGGAAGCTGAGGTTGAGAGAATTCAGAGAGGATGAGGGAAGACGACGGCTAGGGTTCCATACGTGAACAATGTTTAGGGTTTGTAGAAGGGGAAATGGTTTTGGGGTTCAGATCAGGGTTTGGGCTGGGTGCGAAGCCCAATCGCGTGTGCTGAGTCACGCCCCCAAGTTACTCATTCCCCTCCCCCTGTGTGAGAAGCCAGATTGAATTGATTTGGGCCTTAGGCCCTTATTCCTGTTTGCACCCCCTCATCTAAGCCCAATGGGAATTAGCACTGTAAAACTGCTAGTCTGCACCCCCCAGGCATTTTTTATTTTCCTTTTGTAGTTGATTTCTGGCGCATATTGGGCTTAGGCCCTAAGTGCTTTTCGCACCCCCCAGAATCAGGGCCCAGCCAGAATAATTTGAAAATCATTGCTTCCAGCACCCCCCTCCAATTTTATTCAAATTTTGTTTTCTTTTATTCTTTTTTCATATTTTCTTGCATTATAAAATTCATAAGAAGATAAAAATGGTTGATTTTTAAGTTCTTCTTTTTTCTATCATTTCATCATAATGTCAAAAAAATTGTATAAAAATAAAAATGTCATTTTATTTTTGTTTACTATTTTTGGTATATTTTCCATTTAATTGACTTTTTTTAATATTCTTTGGTGCATGCATATTGTTAGGAAATTCATAAAAAATAGTAGGTTTAATCAAATAATTCCGTTCTTTTTGTTGTAGACTCGTAATTCAATGTAGAAATTTATAGTGCAAAAACATTAGCTTAATCATGCATTTTCCGTTTAATTGCATTTTTTGTATTGTCAGTGATATTGAATAATTGGTTTGTGGATATGTCTGTGTTGCTGATTTTAGTTCTTTCATCTGGTATTGAATTTTGTTCTGATTTTTTAGCCTGTTGTCTTAGAGCCATGTAGGTTTCCCATAGATTTTTGTTAGATTTTTGTAGGATGTTCTGATATGACTTGTCTGAGCTTGAAGATAGAAGAAGTCTTGATGACTTCTGACTTTGAAGTTCAACTGTGGTTGAACTTCAGAGATAGTCTCTTGTGGTTTGTTGGCCTGTGGGTTCTTCTCAAAGATGGGAGCTGGTTGAGGTCCTGTTGGAGCTTGCAAGGATGCAGTGGATTGAGGCTTAGTCTAGGAGCTTGTTATCTGTTTGTGAGGTTCGAGATCCTGAAGTTTGAAGGGAGTTTATGGTACTTTCCTGAGGAAGGCACTATGAATGACTTTCATTCTTTCTTCTCACCTCTTTCTTAAGTATCCAATGATGTTGGAGCCAACTTGTGAGTTTAATTCCTCCTGAGGAGGAATGTAAACTGATCACATGTTGTTGAGCCACATGGGATATGATTCCTAAGTGAAAGCCCCCTAGTACTTTCCTGAGGAAGGTCCTATGGGTCTATTCACTTAGTTCCATTAGTTTATCTAGGATTTCCCAAGTATCCAGTGATGTTGGAGCCAACTTGTGAGTTTAATTTCTCCTGAGGAGGAATGTAGACTGATCACAGTTGTTGAGCCACGTAGGATACGATTCCTAAGTGGAAGCCTCCTAGTACTTTCCTGAGGAAGGTCCTATGGGTCTGTTCACTTAGTTCCCTTAGTGCATATAGGTTTTCTCAAGTATCCAGTGATGTCGGAGCCTTCATGTGAGTTTAATTTCTCCTGAGGAGGAATGTAAACTGATCACAGTTGTCGAGCCGCATAGGATATGACTCCTGAGTAGTAACCTCCTGGTACTTTCCTGAGGAAGGCACTATGAGTTTGTCTGCTTAGCTCCCTTTCTCTGGTAAGCTTGTTCTGAAGCTTGGAGGCTGGGATTGATTCCTTTTGCTTAGGAGTTTTGCTTAGAATGTTTGCTTAGTTCTTTGCTTAAGGTGTTGTATAGGGTTTTGTTTAGAGATATATTAGGAGATTGTTTCAGGTTTGTTAGGGGCCTTGCCCAGGAGTGGTTTCTTGTTTTGTAGATAGAGGCTTGTCAGGTTAGCTAGCCTTCTCTTCGTATTGTCTGACTTGTGTGATGTTATGTTGCATTAGACTTAGGTGTTCATCTAGATAGTTCTGAGTAGATGCATCTTAGAAGTAGACTTTGTGTGCATGAGAAGTTGAGGTGGTCCTCCTTCTGCTTGCTTGTTATTGAGTGACTTTGCTTGTTGGTATTTGGTAGAGCTGAGCTCCCTTACCTTTGTGGTTCGCGACCTTTGCGCCTTGTTTGTTTAGTTGTTGCATTCATGCATATTTTCAGTATTCCTTTACTTTGCAGTTCCTTGTTTGTAGTTTAGTCCTGTTGCCATGATCCCTTAGGAGCTCTGACTTCTCCGCTGCGGAGTTGTTATGATAGACATTAGGATGGTCAACCAGGTGTGATAGCAGTAGGTAGATTCCCCTGTTTCTCAGTTACAGTTGTAGGGTGTCTTTTCCCTTTCCTTTCAGTAGGAGCTTTTGAGTAGCTTGATCCGTAGTTAGCTGAACTACAGTTGCTCTGATTCCTTGTACCAGACGAGGATATGTAGGCATAGGATGCGATGTCCTAGCGAGCACACTAACGACTAACCTTTGTTCTCTCGCGGCTGTGCGATCGAGACTCTCCCACTGACGACTAATTATTTCCCCTTTCTCTTGCCCGAGCGTATTTGAGACCAGATCGTAGTTGTAGGTTCCCGAGCCTTAGAGACCAGTTTGTTTTCTCACTGCTGTATGAGAGCGCCAGTTTACCCGTAGTTAGTCGAACTACGTTTGCTCTGATCTTCCAGGCTGTGTGGAAGTACGTAGGCACAGGACGCGATGTCCTGGCGAGCAACCTTTCCCCCGTTTAGACGTAGGTAGTCGAACTACGTTGACTCTGACTTTCCCATTGCACGAGGGAATACGTAGGCCCAGAACACCGTATGTTCTGTCGAGTCCTGTCCTTTTATTTTCTTTTCAGACCGACCATTAGCATAGATAGATAAAACACCCTTTTACCTATAAACATCAAGCGTGGATCCCATCTAGTACGATGGACGTGAGGGGTGCTAATACCTTCCCCTTGCGTAACCGACTCCCGAATCCAGGTTTTTGGTTGCGATGACCATACCTTTTTCCCGTCTTTGCGAGGTTTACTTCGAGCGTTTCCTTTCCCGCTCCGAGGGATAAATAACGCACGGTGGCGACTCTCCTGTCAAGCCGGCGCCGATTTTCGCAGTAGCGACAGCTGGCGACTCTGCTGGGGACTTATAGCATCTAGGGACTTTTCCCATCCCTTAGGCTGGGACCGTTTCCCATCCCCTACGCAAGTCAATCCTAGCGCTTGGGTGTTTATTTGTTGGGTGTTGTGCATATTGTGTTTTACTTTTCTGCACTTTACTTTTCTGTACCTTTACGTTTCCGCATTTATTTTCCAGCATTATATTATTATGATTATTGCTGTGGGCAAGGGAGGTTACTGTGAGTGAAAGCCGGACCTGGGCTTGAGTACACACCTAGATATAGTTGCGGAGAAGTAGTAGACGAACCTGTCTGCTGAGCAGGCACAGTTCCCTACGAAAATCTGCGCTCAGACGAGATTCTTGCAGAGGTGCTCCTTTCCGGTCCTGAGGATCTGAGGGGAGTCCAGACGTGAGGATTGTCGACTCTGGGGACCGATCATTTGGAAGTCAGCTAAGTGAGGCCTCTTCATGATTGGATGATGCCACTCCTTCTGGGAATCGTATCGTCACTCATGAAAGTCTGTGACGCTGATAACCGCATAGGATGCCGTACCTTTGTCCGTGGATTAGGTTGATCATACCTGTGAGGGGGATCGGGATATTGCAGGAAAACTGGCTTTCAGAAACCATGATTCAGTACCTTTATCAGATGGTGTTCTTGATTCATCTCCAGGTGTGTTGTCTGGGTCAGATGGGTTTCTTATCTGAGGTTGATGCTATTATCAGATGGTTTTCTCGTCAGATACAGAGGTTCAGATGGATTTCTTACCTGGGGACTGATATTTTGAGTATCAGATGATAGTTAGTGTCAGGAGGTTCTGATGACCGTGCTGGTTTTCTGTTCTTGATCACAGAGATATTCCTCTTCAGGCTACAGCATAGCCCCTGTGTTCGCAGATTGCATTATTTATCATATTGCATCATTGCATTACCATCTGCATTCCACTAACGTGTGTGTATTGCAGGTACATATTTTCCCTTCCTGTTCTGGTGTTTGTTCCTAGCAAGACATGGAAACCCTGAAGAGAGTATTGCCCTACAAGTTTCCATCTCCGGATATCAGTCTATTGTTAGAATTGATTGCTATTGCTAAGAAGAGGGTAATGGGTGACTTCAGAAAGAGATATGGGAGGATTCTGACCTATGTTTATCAGCCATCGGCCTACGAGACCAGCGGCATCTATACCCTGTTACAGTTCTATGACGCGGAGCTCAAGTGTTTTGTGTTTCCCGACTTCGTTTTGGCTCCTACCCTGGAAGAGTACTCTGCACTTCTGGATATACCGATCCGCGAGCAGATGCCTTTCTATCGTACGGACGCTGAGCCTAATCTGGCTGAGCTTTCTGCCATCCTGTGCTTGAAAGAGTCTGAGCTGTCTGGGAGGATGATCAGAAGAGGAGATGTATGGGGATTTCCATTGGATGTCTTGGTAGAGAAGGCTCGGGAATATGCCCAGAAGGGTAGCTGGGGTGTTTTTGACGTCATCCTTGCTGTATGTGTGTATGGCATCGTGTTGTTCCCGAACATTCCTGATTTTGTTGATTCTGATGCCTTCTATATTTTGGCCGCGAAGAACCCGGTTCCTACTTTGCTGGGAGATATCCACCATTCAACTCACTACCAGAACGAAAAGCGGCGAGGAAGGAATGTGTCTTGTTGTGTACCTCTCCTGTGCAGGTGGTTCACCAGTCATTTGCCTAAGTCAGGCCCTTTTGTCACCTCTATTGATTCTCTAGGATGGCCCGAGCGCTTAATGGGATTGACTGCTGAGAACATGGTATGGGTCAACGAAGAGGTATTCAGAGCTGAAGTCATACTCAAATGCGAAGGATTCCCGAATGTTCCTTTGGTGGGAAGGAAGGGGTGTGTCAACTACAACCCTTCCTTATTGATCAGGCAATTTGGGTACACACCTCAAGGAGCGCCAAAGCCCGAGGAGATACAGGAATCTCTGTATCTCACTGGGGCAATAGGGAAAGAGATGCTGACCAAGCTCGAGAAGGCATGGAAAAACTTGCACAAGAGAGGGAAGCTTTCAGGTAGCAGAGGGGATACTCGAGTTCCTGGCCCGTATGTGGAGTGGATCCGTGAGCGAGCTGTGAAATTCCTTATGCCTTATCCAGCGGTTCAGCCGTTGCATCCTCCTCCGGTGGAGGAGCCTACCACAGTGGACATGCAGGTGTACAAGCAGCTGATGGCGGAAAAAGAGGAGCTAGCAAGGGCTAAAGAGGCTTTAGAGCAGGAGAATGCCCAACTTCGGCATGAAAAGATTGAAACAGGATATGTTTCTAAGCAACAGGCTGAAACTCTGAAACATCTGAAGACTACGCTATTGGAATTGACTGAAACCAAGAAGCGTCTGGAGTTAGATGTAGACTCAGTTAGTAGTGTGTTGGCCACTAAGAAGCAAGAGCTGGAAAGGGCCTACACGAAGCTAGCCAAGTTCAGAGAGCACTGGGATCTCACTATGACCAAGCGCAAAGAGCGAGAAGAAGAGCTGAAGACACAGATTGCTCAGTTAGAGGAACAGGTCAAAGTGAAGAACGAAGAGCTTGAAGAAGAAGCCTGTCGCCGATACGAGGCCGAGCGCAAGTTGACAGATGCCATGAAGAATTTGGAAGATTTCCAGCATAGAGCAGATGCCAAGAGACCCAAACCTGGGGGCGGTGCCAATGATAAGGCTTGGGAAGACTTTGTCAGAGACATCCAGGGGACGGTCAGGAAGAGGGATCAGCTGATAGAAGGTTTGATTTATCAACCGGATCACGCAGAGACAAAGAAGATGGTTGAAGACTTCCGCAACCGTACCCGTACTTGATTTCTCTCTTGTATTCTGTATGTTGAGATCACCACCAGGCATGTTGGCTGGGATCCTCTTTGTCATATCAGCTGTATGAAGCATAGTTGTGTAACCTCTTGACAAGACTGTTATTTCTAATGAATATATGAGGGTTTTTCCAAATATTGTCTTTATGGTTTATCTCGTCTTGCTACCACTGACACTGGAATTGGAGGGGAAATATCTCCAATGCACACATGCACGTTAGCATTTTTCTTGTATTTCTGTTTGCATAAATCATACTGCATAGCATTTCTGTAGCAGGTCAGAGCACTTATCCAGCCTTTGTTTTCACCAGAGGGTGATTCTCGGGGATTATTTGAGGCAAGAGTGGAGTGTTGAAGACGACCAAGGGGCTGAAGCAGATTTGAGCAGAATCAAGCAGCATAGTCCGTTACAGGTAATCGATAGCTATGTCTGAAGGCAATTTCCAGGCTCCTAACGCCTTGGCAGGGTTTACTATGGCGTCCAACCATCAGTATGATTCTATGGAAGGCTTCCCGCAAGCGAACAATCTTACTGCAGACCAAGTTGTGCAGCCTACTGTCCGGAACCGAGATCGACTTGAGCAGTTTGTTGCCCGAAATGAACGTTATCCTCCTGCTAACAATCAAGGTGTTGCTCTTCCTGTGATGAATTACCGGAGAGATATTCCAATGGCTGGGATGGTAGATCCAAGAGCTCATGAGCACGATAGAAGACTCCGAGCATTGGAAGAAGGTATAAAAGCCTTAGAAGCAAAAGATGCCGTTAACCTGGATGCTGTGGCCATGTGTTTGGTTCCTGATCTGGTGTTGCCGTACAAGTTCAAAGTGCCGGAATTCGAAAAGTACACGGGAGATAGCTGTCCAAAGCTGCATTTGATGATGTTCTGTCGAAGGATGACTTCGTTTGTGCGAAATGACCAACTAATGATCCATTGCTTCCAGTATAGCCTGACTGGGGCATCGTTGAGATGGTATGTGCAATTAGAGAGTAATCAGATTCGATCATGGGTGGATTTAGCCAGAACTTTCATGAAGCAGTACGATTACAACTTGGATTTGACTCCTAGTCTCGTAGATCTGCAAGAATTATCTCAGGCGGAGAATGAATCGTTCAGAGGGTATTTGCAAAGATGGAAAGAATTAGCTGCTAGTGTTCAACCACCGCTTCCGGAAAGGGAACTGGTTGACATCTTCTTGGGTACTCTGAAAGGCCATTATTTTGACAAATTGTTCAGTTGCACAAACTTTGTGGGCCTGATGAGACTGGGAGAGATTGTTGAGAGAGGACTCAGGAGTGGAAAGTTTCGAGATGTTCCTTACGTCCCAGTTGATAAGATTGAGTCAGTTGTCAGTTCTCAAGAAGAGTGGGAAGGAGATGACGCCACCTCAGAATCTCTAGCATCTCAGGATCAGTTTTCAGACACTTCAAGTCAACGATCATCCTATCGCCGATCGCGTCAGCACGCTCCACGAAGACCAAGGAAACCTGAAAGGCAGTTTACTCAACTACCAGTATCGTACAGTCAGTTGTTGCCAGATCTGCTCAGGAGTGGATTGATAGTGCCGAAAGAGACTAAGCCGGTGATTCCACCATATCCTCCAGGTTTTGATGCCAGCTCCCGCTGTGAGTACCATGTTGGGGCACAGGGGCATTCAACAAATGATTGTAAGGTGCTTAGAAGCCAGATTCAAGATCTGTTAGACTCTAACCGGATTTGCATCACGCCTCAGGGTTTTGTTCAGATTAATGATTTTCCATCATCCAGTTGTGTGGGTTCGTCAGTTAATGTCATGGAAGACTCCACAGGAAGTGTGTGCTCTGAAGATTGTCAATCAGAGAGTTCAGTTGTGTGGGAGAAGTTTCTAGAGGTTTTTGCGCCGGGTGTCGCATCTGTTTTCTCTGCATAACCCGTTTAGCTTTTGTGCACAAGTGTCTGCCGACCACCACCAGGATTGTTGGCTGGGGTCATTATATTCGTACTCATTTGTGCTTACCTGCTGATTTTGTTGGTTATACATGTGGGGCATATGTTGTCTGCGTGCTGATAGCTTGAGTTTCTCTTTGTCTCATTATGAATATGTGTTTGCTTTCTGCGTTGCATTATTGTTTAAACAGGTACATCAGAACCGTGGGTCTCATTTCCTCATCGTCCCAGTTTGTTGCAGGAACCCCTTCAGAGATATGGAACAAAATCAGTTTGAATTGATTGAAGTCCAAAGCCAGCTGGGGCAGATGATGAGAGACATGCAAGAGATGCGTTTGGAGCAGAAGATTCTCAAAGAGGAGAACAGTCAGCTGAAGACCCAAATGAGCTTGATCATGGAGGTAGTCAAGAGCATGCTTAGGAAAGAAGACGATCAGCTATTTGAAGCCGCAATGAGGAAGCTCGCGCCACCCGTGCATGTGGAACCTGAGCAGCAGCAACAGAAGATACATCCGGCTCAACGGAGGATCCAGGAAGGAAAGCCAAAGAGAATGTTTGAGGCACCGCCTATGACATATGCTGAGCTCTTGCAGGCCTTATTCAGGTTTAATCTGGTAGAGAAGAGAACGTTGGAGCCACCAACGAGAGTGTTTCCTCATGGGTACGATGCCGGTAAGCAATGTGAGTTTCATTCCGGGGCATTCAGACACGACATCGAGGGTTGCTATGCTTTCAAGCACAATGTTCAAGACCTGATTGACTCGCACGATATTGAATTCACGCCAAGCGGCGTAGCTGTGCATATTGCTCCTGTCTCAGTCGATGCTAAGATGACAGATGTTTCTAAAGCTGCAGTGGGTCAGAAGCGTATCCTGGACTCTATGGTGTCAGAATCTCCAGGCCCACAACTGTTGCCTATTCCTGGGGCATATCTGAGAAAGAAAATGGCTAAGCATAAGGAGGGCGTTAATCAATACATTGAAGGTCAAGAAACCGATGTTGCATTTGATACGAAGGGTGTTCAAGAGTCAACCCGATACCGGCAGCAGCAGCCTCAGCAGCAGAATAATCAGGGGTATAAAAGATATCAGAATCGGGCTTCTCTGGCAAGCCGTCATCTTGAAACTCCACCTATGCCATATGCACAGCTTCTGCAAACGTTGCTTCAGCTCCAATTGGTTCATAAGAGGACAATGGCTCCCTTAACAGGGGCACCACCACCGGGGTATGATGCCAATGCTACTTGCGAATTCCACACTGGGGCACCAGGCCATACGGTTGAGAATTGTAAAGCTTTTAAGCACAAAGTGCAGGATCTGCTTGATAGTGCAGCAATCAGCTTCGGGCCTGGAGGTCCCCAAATCATCTGAATGAAGGAGGAAGGGCTCTATAATTTGGTTGAGTCGTTGAAAGCAGATCAGGACAGCATCGAATTGTCTCTAATAAAGATAGCTGGTTCAGCAGCAGGACGAATATGAAAGCCCGGTTCTCGGAAGCTAGCATTTTTCTTTGTTTTAGCTTGTCATTTCTTTGCATTTGTAGTTGCTTTCCTGTTTGAATTTGTAATCTTGTTTGTAAAACTTGTTGTTTTCATTCAATTGATGATAATGAAATAAATATGCATGTTTTGATTAAATCCATTTGTGTTCACTAACTATTTTTACAAATGTCCAACGCTTGGTTAAGAAGAATTTGGAGAGGATGACGAAAATGACCGACATGCAAATTCCGATTGTATGCTTTTGAAATAAAACCTGTTGATGATGTACAGGCATTGTTTCAAATCCCTAAACACCGGAGTTATAAGGAAGATAATCCCTTGTCAACCCCTTTGAGCCTTGTAGTAGGAGTTCTTTCGATGAACGAAAAAAACCTCGATATCAACCTGGGGCAGGGTAGGTGTTAGCTAATTTGACCGAGCATCCAAATTGCAAAAGGAGTGTCCGTTCGAGGATCAATCACGCCCCTAGAGGTCGTGCCTAAAAGACCACAACGGTTCAATCAAGAGTGGGGCAGTCACATCACTCCCCAAAGAATCGGACAACCAGTGTCACATGACTTGTTCGAAAGAAAAAAGAGAAAAAATAAGAATCAAAAGCCCGCTAAGTCAAGAAAACTTCAAAACAAATGACTTAGGCAAAAATGAGGGCATCCCGCTGGACTTAAAAAAATCAAAAGAAGCTCCAAAGGGGTCAGTCCAGGCAAAAGTTAGGGATATGAAAAGGAAAAGATGAAAAGGATCGAAAGAAAAATCCTCGATAGAAATACGAGTCGTGTGACCTCATGTGTCAAAGACGAAAAATGAGTGGCTGTCGCTCCAAAAACTCATAGTTTCTCGAACTATCATTCCCATCTTTCAGCCTCCGAGAGGTGAGCGCTAAGGTTGAATTAGCTAAACGTAGGATGGGAGAACATCAAGGAGAATGGGTGGGTTAAAATAAACTTTGAGCCTTTATCCTTTCTTTCAAAACCGTGAACCTGACCACGTTACAGCCTTCAAAAGTCCTAATTGAAGCAGGTTGTTTCGAAAGCATACTCCGGTAAAGGTCGCGTCGATTCTGACTCCTAAAAGAAGGTTCCTCTTACCATGTTGGTAATGATGTTGATATCCTTGATAAATGTTTTGTGCATTATATGCCATAAACTGTTTTTCCTTTTCCCAGTGAACAGATTGGATGTCAAAGCTGTCATATGTGTTGCATTAATATATCTTGTATGCAGAACAACTTGTTTTACTTGCGAGTAAGCGCTTGACAGCAGGAAAGCTCCCTACAGTGGAAAGTATGGTCAAGATAGAATGCAGAACGCCCGAATGTTCCGAGAGCAGGGGCAAGCTATTATTGTGATCCCCAGTCAAGTCAGCCTTTCGAGGTCAGCTATCCTGGGGCAATCAGGTTGAGATTCAGGCAAACACGGCGTAGTCAAGGGAACTACTCTGAATCAGATAATCGGGACAAGGTCATTGCAGGCAGGGGTAGGCCATCTTAAGAGCGCAGAGGTTGTTCTTTATTCGAGGAGCATTTGATGGGAAGCATCTCTCCGAAGCTCAAAATGCTGGGGGCATGTTACATCAGACCATCAAGGCTCAGATTTGCAGATTTCCTTTCGAGGACTATCCCCACCAGAGGCCCCGTAGGCTGGGGCATATCAGAAGAGAAAGGATTGGTCTTCTCCGTATCAGCAGGGCCATTCAGAGTTATTCGAGCAGATGCAGTCGATTTTCGAGAGCGAGATGAATGCGGGAAGTCGTGTCACTATCCCTTGACTCTTCCACTAAAAGGCTGCGTATTCAAACAGAGTGTTTTCCAGCGTCAGTTGTACCTGACCCAGCAAGATAGCTTAAGAGCTCAAATCCATGTTTGCGATCGCTGTGAGGCCCATCCGTGTTGGCGCATCGGTTTCCAGATCCGAGCTTCATCAGCACGCGGGAAGACTCCGTCCATTTTCTCCAGCAAAGTCCAATTCGTCGTTGGTACAGGTGAGCTATCCCAGAGAAGTCTAATCGTACTTGGCGCATCCGCTATCTTACAGCAGAGTTATATTCCTCAGCAGGGTATTACTTCGTCGACGGTGTTCGGTTGAGTGCCCAATACCCCCAGCGGAGTTGGTTTCACTCTCCCAGCGTTTATTTTGCTGGGATAATCCAGTGATATCCGGGTTATCCCCAGCGGAGTTGGCTTCGTATTCAGCATTTATTTTGCTGAAGTGGTTTTCTGTACTCAGCCTTCTCCGGCAGCTCGAGCCTGCATTAGCATATTGCATGCATCATCATATTTGCATCATACTTGCATATCATTGTCAAAATGCGTAGCATTTCCATCCTGAATGGAGCATTACGTCGTAGAAAGATTAAAGCATATGCATATGCATACGATACATAAATCAGGTTTTCTATCAGCCTCATATGGCGCGTGAGTTACTCTGTGATCAGTTCAGGGGCATTTATCCAACGGCAGTGTTCAGACAGTTCAGCAGACTATTTGTATCTCAGATCAGACAACAATTATGCTTCGATCAAGCAGTCATCTGATATCGACAGACTTTTCTTCCCGTCAATTCATATTGACGATGGGTTCCTCCAATAAGTGGATTTCTCCGTCTATCATTAGACGTCTCGAGTACGAATGTGGTTTTCTTTCCGTCTATCCTTAGACGATGTGAAGTTGCGGGTGATCGCAGTAGGGTTTCAAGAAGGGGTTTCCCCAGGATATGCTTTTCTTCCCGTCTATCAGTAGACGATGTGAAGTTTTGGTTGATTTTCAATGGAGTTCAAAATACAGTTTCTCTAGCAAATGGCTTTCCTTTCCGTCTGTCAGCAGACGATGTGAAGTTTCGAGTTACTGTTCAGCAGGTTTCTTATTGCCAGATCATACGTATGATGAAGTGTTTCCCCAGCGAGTCTCCTCCGGCTATCTTTGATTGTTGGGGGGTTTCAAAACGATATTTCGGATAGGGGTTTTCTTTCTGTTTATTGGATGAGATGACGTTTCAAGAGGTACTTTTCTGACTGTCAATCCTTATTGATGTCGAGGCTCTTCGAAGAATGTTCAGTTTTCGTGATCGTTGATTCTTATTGACGACATGGTTCTTTAAAAGGTGGTTTTTCTTACCGTCGGTCCATACTGACAATGTGGCCCCTTCAAGGATATTGATCTTTCCATCAATTCCCGTAGACAGAAGGAGTCTGAAATTCAAGGGATGGTGTTGAATTGCATTATGGTGTCTTTCCGTCTATCTTTAGACGATGTGAGTATGGAGATTATGAATTTCTTTCCGTCTATCCTTAGACGATGTGAATTGATTGTTCATCAATCAGGATGATTCCGTCTATCCTTAGACGACGTGAGTATGGAGATTATTTCTTCCCGTCTATCAGTAGACGATGTGAATTTGGAGATTATTTCTTCCCGTCTGTCAGTAGACGATGTGGATTTGGAGATTATGGTGTCTTCCCGTCCATCGTTGGACGATGTGAGTATATTTCTCTTCCTGCCTATCAGTAGGCAATGTGAAAGGATCAGGTATTTTGTTGCAGCCCTCGGGTTTGTCATATAGGGTATCATAGGTGATTGGCGTTAAAATCAGGAGTTCTTTATCAGATGATTGATCAGTTTGTTGCCGTAATGACTGGACTCGGTTTTCTGGACTTTATTCCCCAAGCAGTTTACAGTATATTCTCGCGGTTGGCAAATTTTCGGGTTTTATTTGTATTCAACCGTCTCGTACCTCTGAATGTTTGAAGGCTGAGCGCTCTTCAAACCTTTCAGGTCCCAGTCGCTTGAATAGGGGCAGCTGTTGCACCCTAAAATTTGACCAACCGGTTCTCCTATCTGACTCGTGGTTTAAATTCATATTCGCAAATCAGACGTATGATATTTGTGCACAGACAGAGGATATCAGGGCTACAGCTTGATTTTCGTCTATCAGATATGACAGATCCAGTCCAGATCACCAGGGTTTTATTTTCGGGAAATTGTGCGCTCCTCAGTGATTTTTAGCTTGCACAGTGATTTTGGGGATATTCTGATGCCCGGGGCTCTCTGTTCGATTCGATCTGGTCTCGTGCGCTCTTTTATGGGGGTCATTTGCATTTGTCTGCATTTTTAGGGTTTAATAGACTTTTGTGAATTTTAGATAGGCTTTATAGATTTTTCTGGAATTTAAATAGGGTCTTTGTATTTTTTAATAGTTTAAATCATTTTTAGAATTTTATATGAATTTTTAAATAGGGTTAATAGTTTTTTTAATCTTTTTTTAGAATATAAAAGGTTTTTAAATAGTTTTAATTGTTTTTAGATAATATAGAAAATAATATAGTTTTTCTTTTATTAATAATAGATTTTAATAGATATTAAATAATGGTAGAACTTTAATAGAAATTAGTAGAAATTTAGAGTCAATTAAATCTTAATCATTTTTAGGTTTAATTAGGTTAATTGAATTCATTTAGATTTAAATAGGATTTTATTAGTTGTAGTTTAATAGAGGTTTAAATAGAGTTAATTAGAGTTTTAATCTTTTTTTAGATTTAATTAGGTTAATCCTTTGTTTAGAGTTTAATTTGAATTTGTTAGGATTAATTAGGATTAGTCTTAATATAGATAATCAGATTAGTTTTTTTTCATTTTTTATTCAGTTTTTTAAGTTTTTGGCTTTTTTTCTTCGTATTGGGCCCAAAGTCATTCGCAGGCCCAGTTGTCAGTTTTTTTGTCCAGAATTTAGGTCCAATAATCCAGGAATTGTCCAGAATTTCCCAGACTTTCCCAGAAAGTTCTAGAAGGCGCCAGATGTTCTCAGTCTATAAAATCAAAGCAGCGCCACGTGTTCACTCAAGGCTGGCCACACGCGTCCCACTCTGAGGACCCCACCTCACACACTCAGACTCCCTCACACTCTCACACGTGCCCCACCACTTTCTCTCTCTCTCTCTCTGTGCATGCGTGCCACGCGTTGCACCTGCATCAATCCATCTGCCACCTGCCATCACCACAGCTAGTCACCGGAGCATCGCCGGGACCTCGCCGCCGGGCATGCAGACGCCCTGAGCCGTCGTCCAACCGTCTCCGGCCACCGTCTTCTTCGCCGGAAAACCCAAATACCAGAAATCTCCAGAAAGCCATTTTTCCCTCCGATCGTCTCCGATCCCCTCCGTTCGCCTTCATCCATTGCCTCGCCGGAGAACAAGTTCCCGTCGCCGGAAACTTCAAAGGATTCTCCAGATCCTTCGTCAAGGTTTTTCCAGAAACCACTCAAAACCTTCATCCTTCTTCAACGAGAAACCCAGAAACCCCGCGAAGCTTCATCGTAACGTCTTCTTTCATCATCATCATTAAGAACTCCATCAATCCTTCCAGATTTCCCCAGAACCACGTTGATCTTCATGGACATTCATCATCTGCGTTTCCTGGTCAAGAACATCTAAGCGTTCATCGTCTTCCCAGCGAGATCGCTTCTCCATCAGCTTCCCCCTCAGATTCTTCAGGTTTATGCAAGATCTATCACGATCTTCAAACGTCTCCCTTCAACGAGACTCAAGAACGCCTTCAGCCTGTTCTTGCTTCATCCAGGTACGCATCGCTCCGATCTTGCTGCATGTCCTTCTATGTTGATGACTCAGCTTCAGTTTACATTACTTTACTGTGAGTAACGATTGGTTAGGGTCATGTTTGATTTGTGTTTGAATGTGAGAGAATACTGAGGTTGAGATTATTGTGTTGATTCGTTTGAGTGTTGTGAGATGTGTGAAGTTTTGTTTGGAGTTCTTTTTTCTGGGAATGGTGTGAGAGTGGAAGCTGAGGTTGAGAGAATTCAGAGAGGATGAGGGAAGACGACGGCTAGGGTTCCATACGTGAACAGTGTTTAGGGTTTGTAGAAGGGGAAATGGTTTTGGGGTTCAGATCAGGGTTTGGGCTGGGTGCGAAGCCCAATCGCGTGTGCTGAGTCACGCCCCCAAGTTACTCATTCCCCTCCCCCTGTGTGAGAAGCCAGATTGAATTGATTTGGGCCTTAGGCCCTTATTCCTGTTTGCACCCCCTCATCTAAGCCCAATGGGAATTAGCACTGTAAAACTGCTAGTCTGCACCCCCCAGGCGTTTTTTATTTTCCTTTTGTAGTTGATTTCTGGCGCATATTGGGCTTAGGCCCTAAGTGCTTTTCGCACCCCCCAGAATCAGGGCCCAGCCAGAATAATTTGAAAATCATTGCTTCCAGCACCCCCCTCCAATTTTATTCAAATTTTGTTTTCTTTTATTCTTTTTTCATATTTTCTTGCATTATAAAATTCATAAGAAGATAAAAATGGTTGATTTTTAAGTTCTTCTTTTTTCTATCATTTCATCATAATGTCAAAAAAATTGTATAAAAATAAAAATGTCATTTTATTTTTGTTTACTATTTTTGGTATATTTTCCATTTAATTGACTTTTTTTAATATTCTTTGGTGCATGCATATTGTTAGGAAATTCATAAAAAATAGTAGGTTTAATCAAATAATTCCGTTCTTTTTGTTGTAGACTCGTAATTCAATGTAGAATTTTATAGTGCAAAAACATTAGCTTAATCATGCATTTTCCGTTTAATTGCATTTTTTGTATTGTCAGTGATATTGAATAATTGGTTTGTGGATATGTCTGTGTTGCTGATTTTAGTTCTTTCATCTGGTATTGAATTTTGTTCTGATTTTTTAGCCTGTTGTCTTAGAGCCATGTAGGTTTCCCATAGATTTTTGTTAGATTTTTGTAGGATGTTCTGATATGACTTGTCTGAGCTTGAAGATAGAAGAAGTCTTGATGACTTCTGACTTTGAAGTTCAACTGTGGTTGAACTTCAGAGATAGTCTCTTGTGGTTTGTTGGCCTGTGGGTTCTTCTCAAAGATGGGAGCTGGTTGAGGTCCTGTTGGAGCTTGCAAGGATGCAGTGGATTGAGGCTTAGTCTAGGAGCTTGTTATCTGTTTGTGAGGTTCGAGATCCTGAAGTTTGAAGGGAGTTTATGGTACTTTCCTGAGGAAGGCACTATGAATGACTTTCATTCTTTCTTCTCACCTCTTTCTTAAGTATCCAATGATGTTGGAGCCAACTTGTGAGTTTAATTCCTCCTGAGGAGGAATGTAAACTGATCACATGTTGTTGAGCCACATGGGATACGATTCCTAAGTGAAAGCCCCCTAGTACTTTCCTGAGGAAGGTCCTATGGGTCTATTCACTTAGTTCCATTAGTTTATCTAGGATTTCCTAAGTATCCAGTGATGTTGGAGCCAACTTGTGAGTTTAATTTCTCCTGAGGAGGAATGTAGACTGATCACAGTTGTTGAGCCACGTAGGATACGATTCCTAAGTGGAAGCCTCCTAGTACTTTCCTGAGGAAGGTCCTATGGGTCTGTTCACTTAGTTCCCTTAGTGCATATAGGTTTTCTCAAGTATCCAGTGATGCCGGAGCCTTCATGTGAGTTTAATTTCTCCTGAGGAGGAATGTAAACTGATCACAGTTGTCGAGCCGCATAGGATATGACTCCTGAGTAGTAACCTCCTGGTACTTTCCTGAGGAAGGCACTATGAGTTTGTCTGCTTAGCTCCCTTTCTCTGGTAAGCTTGTTCTGAAGCTTGGAGGCTGGGATTGATTCCTTTTGCTTAGGAGTTTTGCTTAGAATGTTTGCTTAGTTCTTTGCTTAAGGTGTTGTATAGGGTTTTGTTTAGAGATATATTAGGAGATTGTTTTAGGTTTGTTAGGGGCCTTGCCCAGGAGTGGTTTCTTGTTTTGTAGATAGAGGCTTGTCAGGTTAGCTAGCCTTCTCTTCGTATTGACTGACTTGTGTGATGTTATGTTGCATTAGACTTAGGTGTTCATCTAGATAGTTCTGAGTAGATGCATCTTAGAAGTAGACTTTGTGTGCATGAGAAGTTGAGGTGGTCCTCCTTCTGCTTGCTTGTTATTGAGTGACTTTGCTTGTTGGTATTTGGTAGAGCTGAGCTCCCTTACCTTTGTGGTTCGCGGCCTTTGCGCCTTGTTTGTTTAGTTGTTGCATTCATGCATATTTTCAGTATTCCTTTACTTTGCAGTTCCTTGTTTGTAGTTTAGTCCTGTTGCCATGATCCCTTAGGAGCTCTGACTTCTCCGCTGCGGAGTTGTTATGATAGACATTAGGATGGTCAACCAGGTGTGATAGCAGTAGGTAGATTCCCCTGTTTCTCAGTTACAGTTGTAGGGTGTCTTTTCCCTTTCCTTTCAGTAGGAGCTTTTGAGTAGCTTGATCCGTAGTTAGCTGAACTATAGCTGCTCTGATTCCTTGTACCAGACGAGGATATGTAGGCATAGGATGCGATGTCCTAGCGAGCACACTAACGACTAACCTTTGTTCTCTCGCGGCTGTGCGATCGAGACTCTCCCGCTGACGACTAATTATTTCCCCTTTCTCTTGCCCGAGCGTATTTGAGACCAGATCGTAGTTGTAGGTTCCCGAGCCTTAGAGACCAGTTTGTTTTCTCACTGCTGTATGAGAGCGCCAGTTTACCCGTAGTTAGTCGAACTACGTTTGCTCTGATCTTCCAGGCTGTGTGGAAGTACGTAGGCACAGGACGCGATGTCCTGGCGAGCAACCTTTCCCCCGTTTAGACGTAGGTAGTCGAACTACGTTGACTCTGACTTTCCCATTGCACGAGGGAATACGTAGGCCCAGAACACCGTATGTTCTGTCGAGTCCTGTCCTTTTATTTTCTTTTCAGACCGACCATTAGCATAGATAGATAAAACACCCTTTTACCTATAAACATCAAGCGTGGATCCCATCGAGTACGATGGACGTGAGGGGTGTAACACCCCACTTCCCAAAATCAATTAAATTAATAAACATTATAAATAAACAAAATCAGAGTTCCAATTTCCCAAGTGGGATATCACATGAAAACAACGTTTCCTTATAAAAAGGTTTTTCTCCAAATACAGCGGAATATTAAATATAAAACCCAATAAAAGTTTGATACGTTCACAGGAAAATAAAATATAAGTTCTTCATAAAACAAATAAAAGCGCCCAAGTCCCGTGCTACGTATCAGAGCATCCTAGACTCGACTGTCACACCATAATCCAAGCTAGCTAAGTACCTGGATTATCTGTACTTCCGGAGAAGCACAGACACAACAACAGCAAAGGGGTGAGAAATCATGATCAAAAATATAATGGTAATGTAATACATGTAATAAGGCAGTAAAACACACTAACACATCAATTATTCACCCCAACAACACCATATAACGAACCTACTGTTCAAATTACAATATAACATATTATAATGCAATTATGCAACTCAACACCATGCATGCGGTACCGACTCATTGGTTCATTCAATCGAACCTGGATAGATCACTTACGCTCCTCCTGAGACATGATCTATCCCCCACCATTCTCCACAAAGGAGTACGGATGAATCACTTACGCTCCTCCTGAGACATGATTCATCCCACCAAAACACCATGATATGCAAGACACCAATGCATAATTATTATATTCTGGCACGTTAAGTGCACACGATCCTCCTGATCATATCATCATACAACAATGCATATGTATAGATATATTACACCAACACCATATAAATCAATCAGATAGTAAACGAATTCATACTATCACACCGGATATAACTACGTCCCCCCCCCCCCCCCCACTCGGGGATACACGATCCTACTGATCACTACACACATATACATTAACTAATTGCTCACCAACAATATTAAGGGAAACGCGTACTATCACCAAGTACACAAGTTATATCCCATACTCATCATTTTCACACTACAGCAAGGCTAGAAGGATCACACGAGACCAATTCAGACATCTCACCAAAAGTCTCTGAGGTTACTCAGAACCTCCCTAAACCAACACCTCAGCCTATACACCAAAATCAATAATTCATCAACATCAATCCACAATCACAAACATGCCAATAGATATTATACTTACCAATTATCCTATAATTTCTACTCTAGAACCGACATTACGGTACATTACCGACACTTCAGAGTCACTCTGAATCTCACCAAGGTCCTAACCATAGTCATTAACGACACTATAGGGAAACAACATATAACTTTCCCAAAGTTATAATCATGGTCATTGCCAACACTACGGTAACAACACATAATCTCATCAACTTTATATTCCTAGTTACTATCAACACTACAGTAACATCAACAATCCAACAAAATGGATCAATACTACCGTAACATCAACAATCCAACAAAATGGCTCAACATTACAGTTACTATCATCACCATATATATATATACCCCAAAATGCATCATCAGCATTCATCAATCCCCCAACCTCAACAATAATCATAGCATGCCAATATAAAACTTTATATAACGATAAATTCCTACGGGGTTAAGGAATCCCCTCTACCCTATACATGTATAAATCATTCCCAATCAAATTTCTCCCCCCTTACCTTATCAATTGGTTGATCGATAGAAATCCTCCTAGAATTGGTCTCTTGGCCTTCCCCTTTTCTCTTCCGTTCTTCGTTCCCTTTTTCTCAATTTCTCAAATGTATCGTACCACTCTCCCCACCCCTTCACATTCTATTTTCTTTATTAAATCTAATCCCAATTAATAAAATAACTTAATAAAATAATACAATATTATTATTAATACTAATAATATTATAATACTAATAATAATAATAATCATAATAATAATACTCATTATTAATAATACTAATAATAATAATAATAATAATAATATCGTTATTTCACCAAAATAATAATAATAATATTAATAATATTAACAAATATAATAAACATAATAATAATAATAATAATAATAATAATATCATTATTTCACCAAAATAATAATAATATTAATAATATTAACAAATATAATAAATATAATAATAATAATAATAATAATAATAATATCATCATTTCACCAAAATAATAATAATATTAATAATATTAACAAATATAATAAATATAATAATAATAATAATAATAATAATAATAATAATAATAATAATAATAATAATAATAATAACACCCCCACAAATGTTACTATTATTTTTATATTATTATATTTCACACCAAAATACCACCAATAGTCCTTCCACATTAGGGACACCCACCAAACATCACCAAATACACCCCCACCAAAGGACACACCAACGTATAATATTTAAAATAATTATAAAATGACTAAATAATTAAAATGGGTGTTACAACTCTCCCCCACTTTAATTATTTTCGTCCTCGAAAATTACCTGATGGAAATAGCTCCGGATACGCTTCTCGCATCCTGCTTTCCAACTCCCAGGTCACACTGCCTCCTGCAGCACCTCCCCAAGCTACCTTCACCAAAGGTATCTCTTTCCCTCAGAGTTGTTTCATCTTACGGTCCTCGATCCTCAACGGCATCGTCTCAACAGTAAGATTCTCCCGAACCTGAACATCATCTCTCTGAATAACATGAGATGGATCAGAAACATACTTTCGTAATTGCGACACATGAAACACATCATGTAAGTTCGATAACTCAGGTGGCAACGCCACCCTATAAGCTACAACACCAATTCTTTGCAGAATTTCATAAGGTCCAATAAACTTAGGATCCAGCTTCTTGGACTTCAATGCACGACCCACACCAGTCATCGGATTAACTCTTAGGAATACGTGATCACCTACACAGAATTCCAACTCTTTCCTCCGATTATCATGATAACTTTTCTGCCTACTCTGAGACACTTTCATTTTCTCACGAATCATTTGAATTGTCTCAGTAGTCTGCTGTACAATTTCTGGTCCAAGCACCATATTCTCACCAGTTTCATACCAACACAGAGGAGTCCTACACCTCCTCCCATACAAAGCTTCAAACGGTGCCATTCCGATACTAGAATGGTAACTGTTATTGTACGTGAACTCAATCAATGGTAAATGAGTATCCCACGCACCACCCTTTTCTAACACATAAGCTCTCAACAAATCCTCAAGTGACTGAATAGTCCTCTCCGACTGACCATCAGTTTGCGGATGATAAGCTGAACTCAACTTCAACTTAGTCCCCAAAGCTTCCTGCAAGCTTTTCCAAAATTCCGAAGTAAACCGCGGATCTCTATCCGATACAATACTGGACGGAACGCCATGCAACTTCACAATTATCCGAATATAAATATCCGCCAGCTTCGTTAATGGAAAACTAATGTTGATTGGTACAAAATGTGCATACTTCGTCAATCGATCCACAATCACCCAGATAGCATCAAAATCTCTCGCTGTATTCGGCAAACCTGTAACAAAATCCATAGTAATGCAATCCCATTTCCAAACCGGAATCTCTAATGGTTGCATAAATCCAGAAGGTCTTTGGTGTTCTACCTTCGACTTCTGACACGTCAAACAGGCATACACAAATTGAGCAATGTCTCTTTTCATACCAGACCACCAAAATAATTTCTTCAAATCATGATACATCTTCGTAGCTCCAGGATGAATACTCAGATTACTACGGTGTCCTTCACTCAAAATTGACTTTTTTAATTCCTCATTATCTGGTACACAAATCCTGCCTCTAAATCTCAACACACCTGTACTATCCAATTTAAAGTCACTATCGGAGTCACTTCCTACTCCAGGCATCAAATCTACCAATTTCACATCCAACTTCTGATTTTCTCTAATCATATCCAAGAAGTCATTATTTACCTGCAACATACCCAACATTACACTATTTGCAGTAGTCTCACAAACCATGCTCAAATCTCTAAATTGTTCAATTAACTCAATTTCTTTCACCATTAGAGCTGCCATATGAATTGCTTTCCTACTCAAAGCATCTGCCACTACATTGGCCTTTCCTGGATGATAACTCAAACTGAAGTCATAATCCTTCAAAAATTCCAACCATCTTCTCTGCCTCATATTCAGCTCTTTCTGATCAAACAGGTATCTCAGACTCTTATGATCACTAAACACTTCAAATCTTGAACCATATAAATAATGTCTCCAGATTTTCAACACAAAAACAACCGCAGCTAATTCAAGATCATGAGTCGGATAATTTCGCTCATGCACTCTCAATTGCCGCGATGCATATGCTACTACTTTACCATTCTGCATAAGAACTCCACCTAATCCCATCTTAGACGCATCACAGTACACCACAAACGGTTCACTCGGAGTCGGTAACACTAACACCGGTGCCGTAGTCAATCTCTTTTTCAACTCTTCAAAACTTTCTTCACAAGCAGCGTCCCATACAAAGACTTGGTTCTTTCTCGTTAACTGAGTTAATGGCAACGCCAAATTAGAGAAACCTTCAATAAACCTGCGGTAATAACCAGCTAAACCCAGAAAGCTCCTAATTTCTGTCGCTGTCTTCGGCGGTTCCCACTGCAATACTGCACTTACTTTTGACGGATCCACCGGTATTCCATCTTCAGATATTACATGCCCCAAGAAACTCACTTTCCTCAACCAGAAGTCACACTTTGACAATTTAGCAAATAGTTTATTTTCTTTCAACACTTGCAAGGCAATCCTCAAATGTCCTGCATGCTCTTCATCATATTTAGAATAAATTAATATATCATCAATAAACACTACAATGAACTGATCCAAATAAGAATGGAAAATTCTGTTCATATACTCCATAAATACTCCCGGCGCGTTAGTCACTCCAAACGGCATTACAGCATATTCGTAATGTCCATATCGAGTCCTAAAGGCAGTCTTCTGAACATCACCTTCTTTTACTCTTATCTGATGATAACCCGATCTTAAGTCGATCTTACTAAATACACGAGCTCCCACCAGCTGGTCCATCAAGTCATCAATCCTAGGTAGAGGATACTTATTCTTAATAGTCACTTTATTCAATTGACGGTAATCGATGCACAAACGCATACTACCATCCTTCTTCTTCACCAATAACACTGGAGCGCCCCACGGCGATACACTTGGCCTAATAAACTTCCTATCCAACAATTCTCCAATCTGAGACTTCAACTCAGCCAATTCCACTGCAGACATCCTGTACGGTGCCATAGAAATAGGCCTCGTACCAGGAACAAGATCAATACCAAATTCCACTTCTCGCGTCGGAGGCAATTCCGTAATGTCGTCAGGAAACACTTCCGGAAATTCATTCGCCACGGCTACTTCCTCTATTGACACTTTGCTATCCCCCGATAATGTTGCAAATAAAGCAAACACTCTAGTTTCATCTTCCAACAAAGCCCTCAATTCTTTATTAGACAAAGAACTTGCTAAAGCTTCCTCTTCAGGGGTCAAGAACAACAATTCCTTCCGAAAACAGTCGATGTAGACTCGGTTGAACTCTAACCAGTTCATACCCAGAATGACATCCAATTTACCAAGTGGTAGACAAATCAAATCCACTTCAAATTCTCTACCGAAAATAGTCAGCGGACACTTCAGGCATACCAAAGAAGTAGTCACTGAACCTATAGAGGGTGTCTCAATAGTCATTCGTCTCTCCAGAGTAGACGGCACCAATCCTATTCTCTCCACACAATCCACAGAAATAAACGAGTGTGTTGCACCCGTATCAATAATAGCAATCAAAGGAATATTATTGATAATACAAGTACCTTTGATAACACGCTCATCACTGGCAGCTTGAGTCCCTGCTAAGGTAAACACTTTCCCACTAGCCGGAGACGTCTGAGGCTTCTTCGGCTTCTCACAATGTGTACTGATATGACCCTTCTCACCACAGTTATAACAGGTCGGCATGGTTGCTCTGCAGTCAGCTATCACATGACCTGGTTTCCCACACTTAAAACACTTCTTGGCTTCATTAGGACAATCATTAGCACGGTGTCCCATACCACCGCACCGAAAACATTTCCCTTCAGCAGATGCTCTCCCATCTCTAGGCTTCTTATCAACAACAGCTTTACGTTTTCCCTTATCAGCAGCAACACTATAAGGAGTACCACTAAACCTCTGCTTACCCTTACGGTCATTAACAGCTTTGTAGTGCGCAATCCTTGCTCGGTTATCGTTATCATATATCCTGCTCCTACTTACTAGCTCAGGATAGCTCCTGATCTTCTGACAAGCAATTCCCAACTTAATCTCTGGACGCAGTCCATTCTCAAACTTTAAGCACTTAGAAGTCATCGCCCCCTCCACATTATAGTGAGGACAATACTGCACTAGCTCCTCAAATTTAGCAGCATACTCCGCTACCGTCATACTACCCTGCTTCAACTCTAAGAATTCAATTTCCTTAGCACTGCGAATATCTTCTGGAAAATACTTTTCCAAAAAACCCTTCCGAACCACCTCCCAAGTAATGGCGGTTCCAGCAGCTTCCAATCTTTGGCGACTATTGTCCCACCAGGCTTCAGCCTCACCTTCCAGCATGTGAGTACCAAATCTCACCTTCTGCTCATCAGTACATTCCATCGTTCTGAAGATCTTCTCAATTGCCTTCAGCCACTTCTGAGCAGCTTCTGGGTCCAGAATTCCTCCTTCAAACGTTGGTGGCTTGTTGCTCCGAAACTGCGCCAAACTCCTGAATTGGGCATCTGCAGTTTGATTCTGATTAGCAACTGCCTGCGCCATTGCTTGCATAGCAGCAGCCAATGCAGCATCGTTCCTTCCTGCCATACTGCTCAAACATAGCAACACCAAGTTAAAAGATATTCAACTACATCATAAAGGACAGACTCAACTCGACTCAACAACACTGGCCGGACGGACCGACCTGCTCTGATACCAATTGTAACACCCCACTTCCCAAAATCAATTAAATTAATAAACATTATAAATAAACAAAATCAGAGTTCCAATTTCCCAAGTGGGATATCACATGAAAACAACGTTTCCTTATAAAAAGGTTTTTCTCCAAATACAGCGGAATATTAAATATAAAACCCAATAAAAGTTTGATACGTTCACAGGAAAATAAAATATAAGTTCTTCATAAAACAAATAAAAGCGCCCAAGTCCCGTGCTACGTATCAGAGCATCCTAGACTCGACTGTCACACCATAATCCAAGCTAGCTAAGTACCTGGATTATCTGTACTTCTGGAGAAGCACAGACACAACAACAGCAAAGGGGTGAGAAATCATGATCAAAAATATAATGGTAATGTAATACATGTAATAAGGCAGTAAAACACACTAACACATCAATTATTCACCCCAACAACACCATATAACGAACCTACTGTTCAAATTACAATATAACATATTATAATGCAATTATGCAACTCAACACCATGCATGTGGTACCGACTCATTGTTTCATTCAATCGAACCTGGATAGATCACTTACGCTCCTCCTGAGACATGATCTATCCCCCACCATTCTCCACAAAGGAGTACGGATGAATCACTTACGCTCCTCCTGAGACATGATTCATCCCACCAAAACACCATGATATGCAAGACACCAATGCATAATTATTATATTCTGGCACGTTAAGTGCACACGATCCTCCTGATCATATCATCATACAACAATGCATATGTATAGATATATTACACCAACACCATATAAATCAATCAGATAGTAAACGAATTCATACTATCACACCGGATATAACTACGTCCCCCCCCCCCCACACTCGGGGATACACGATCCTACTGATCACTACACACATATACATTAACTAATTGCTCACCAACAATATTAGGGGAAACGCGTACTATCACCAAGTACACAAGTTATATCCCATACTCATCATTTTCACACTACAGCAAGGCTAGAAGGATCACACGAGACCAATTCAGACATCTCACCAAAAGTCTCTGAGGTTACTCAGAACCTCCCTAAACCAACACCTCAGCCTATACACCAAAATCAATAATTCATCAACATCAATCCACAATCACAAACATGCCAATAGATATTATACTTACCAATTATCCTATAATTTCTACTCTAGAACCGACATTACGGTACATTACCGACACTTCAGAGTCACTCTGAATCTCACCAAGGTCCTAACCATAGTCATTAACGACACTATAGGGAAACAACATATAACTTTCCCAAAGTTATAATCATGGTCATTGCCAACACTACGGTAACAACACATAATCTCATCAGCTTTATATTCCTAGTTACTATCAACACTACAGTAACATCAACAATCCAACAAAATGGATCAATACTACCGTAACATCAACAATCCAACAAAATGGCTCAACATTACAGTTACTATCATCACCATATATATATATACCCCAAAATGCATCATCAGCATTCATCAATCCCCCAACCTCAACAATAATCATAGCATGCCAATATAAAACTTTATATAACGATAAATTCCTACGGGGTTAAGGAATCCCCTCTACCCTATACATGTATAAATCATTCCCAATCAAATTTCTCCCCCCTTACCTTATCAATTGGTTGATCGATAGAAATCCTCCTAGAATTGGTCTCTTGGCCTTCCCCTTTTCTCTTCCGTTCTTCGTTCCCTTTTTCTCAATTTCTCAAATGTATCGTACCACTCTCCCCACCCCTTCACATTCTATTTTCTTTATTAAATCTAATCCCAATTAATAAAATAACTTAATAAAATAATACAATATTATTATTAATACTAATAATATTATAATACTAATAATAATAATAATCATAATAATAATACTCATTATTAATAATACTAATAATAATAATAATAATAATAATAATATCGTTATTTCACCAAAATAATAATAATAATATTAATAATATTAACAAATATAATAAACATAATAATAATAATAATAATAATAATAATAATAATATCATTATTTCACCAAAATAATAATAATATTAATAATATTAACAAATATAATAAATATAATAATAATAATAATAATAATAATATCATCATTTCACCAAAATAATAATAATATTAATAATATTAACAAATATAATAAATATAATAATAATAATAATAATAATAATAATAATAATAATAATAATAACACCCCCACCAATGTTACTATTATTTTTATATTATTATATTTCACACCAAAATACCACCAATAGTCCTTCCACATTAGGGACACCCACCAAACATCACCAAATACACCCCCACCAAAGGACACACCAACGTATAATATTTAAAATAATTATAAAATGACTAAATAATTAAAATGGGTGTTACAAGGGGTGCTAATACCTTCCCCTTGCGTAACCGACTCCCGAATCCAGGTTTTTGGTTGCGATGACCATACCTTTTTCCCGTCTTTGCGAGGTTTACTTCGAGCGTTTCCTTTCCCGCTCCGAGGGATAAATAACGCACGGTGGCGACTCTCCTGTCAAGCCGGCGCCGATTTTCGCAGTAGCGACATTAGGCACCGAGGTGATCTTCAGTTGTAGTGGGTTTCCTAACGTACCTCTGATAGGTAGGAAGGGTTGCATCAACTACAATCCGTCATTGCTAGTTCGTCAGTTCGCATATGCTTTGAGGACTCCACCGAAGGAGGAAGAGGTGCAGGAATCTCTGTACCTCACGGGTACTCTAGAGGGGGAGTTGTTGTCCAAGCTTCAACATGCGTGGAACAGTATCAGCAAGAGGGGAAAGCCTTTGTTGGGAAAGAGCAATAGCCAAGCCTACCCTCCTTATTCAGATTGGATCAGAGCCAGAGCCAGCGCTATAGGGATGCCATTCCCTCACGTCAGACCAGAGAGTCCTCCACCAGTCGACGAGCCTACCACTGTGTCCATTCATCAGCACAACCAGGTAGTAGCCGAGCGGGATGAACTGAAGCGGGCGAACGCAGAATTAGAGAAGGAGTTAGCTCAGCTTCAAAGTGAGAGGAATGAAGCCGTGCATGCCTTCAAAAAGCAAACAGAGTCGGTAAACCAACTGGGTGCAGACTTGGCAAAGCAGATTGCTGATCGGGAACGCTTAGGTCAAGACTTCAGGGCTGCTAATGATGTACTAGCTACGAAGAAGCAGCATCTGCAAGAGGCATATCGGAGGATATCTAAGTTCGACCAGCATTGGAAGACTTCCATGGCCACCAGGAAGGAGCGAGAGGACAAACTGATGCTGCAGATTTCTAAGCTGGAAGCCGAAGTAAAGGACAGTGAGCGGAGGTTTGATGAAGAGACCGCCCGCAGATACGCCGCTGAAGCTCGACTCAACAAAGCTCTTGCTAACCTGAAGGAGCATAACCTGATGTTTGAGTCTAAGAAGCGGAAACTGGAGGATTGCTTTGGCGAAGGAGCTTGGGAGAGTTCAGTTCAGGGGCTCCAGCATACCATCAGGCAGAGGGAACTACTCGTCGAGGGGTTGCTCACTTTGCCAGATCATCCAGAGACGAAGGAATTATTAGCAGAGTATCGCGCTCGTGGCCATGCTTGACTAGTTGTATTCCTGTTGTTTTGATCTTTGATGTATGCTGACCATCACCAGACTTGTTGGCTGAGGTCATGCTGTTGATCTGTTTGTACTCGCTGATACTGTGTACTGCCTTGACAGGCCTTTCCATATATATATGAGATTGATGTTTCCCTGATTGGGCTCGGATTTCTTCTTCCTCTTATTATTATCAGCACCGGCACTAAGGCACTAGGATCGGGGGAAAATCTCCCATGCACACAGACACACGCATGCATCTGCATGAAGCATATTTGCATGGTGTATATCCTATCGCTTTTCCTAACCTTTATTGTTGACAGGTTTTGCAGGTTCACAGGTTTCGAGTTGTTTCCGGTCTCCAGGATTGATCAAAAACTCATCCACCGCTACTCAACTCGCGCTAATCAGACAAGGATAATGGACCAGGTGCAGTCAGATGTTCAAGAGCTCCGTGAACGGATGGATCGTTTTATGGAGCTGATGCAGGTAGTCGCTAATGGTCAGGACCAGCTTCGTACTTTGGTTCAACCTTTGATCTCCAGGGTTGACAGTAATGGCATACTGCACGGCGGGGCTGTACCTACTCCTCCTCCAGTGGATGCTCCACAGAACGTTGTTCCTGTTGCCGGGGGCAACGACAGTGCTAACGGCAATTTGATGACTAATATCGGGCTCAACGCGGCAGGCGTCGGCAATGGCAGTCTGGGAGCCAATGTTAACATAGGGCCGGTCAACGGCAATGCTGGTGCAGGAAATCTGTTGGTGCCTCAACCGTGGCTGGAGGACCACCAGGATGACGTATTCTCTCAGAGAGGTGTAGAAGCAGAGTTGAATGCTGAAGCTCGACTCCGGTTCAAAGCACTGGAGGACAAGATGAGAGACATTGAAAATCAGAACACATTGGGCGTTGACATGTCCAAGCTCGGGTTGATTGCTGATTTTAAGGTACCTCATAAGTTCAAGGTGCCTGTCTTTGAGAAGTATAAGGGTACTACTTGCCCCCGCGTCCACCTCCGATCTTATTATAGAAAGATGTCCGCCTATTCTGACGATGAGAAGTTGCTGATGCACTTCTTCCAGGATAGTCTTTCTGGTCCATCACTCGAATGGTATATGGGCCTGGAGCCCGCTACTGTGCGCACTTGGAAAGATCTCGCAGAAGCGTTCGTCCTCCACTATCAATACAATAGCGACTTGGCTCCCAACCGAGTCCAGCTTCAGAATCTCTCACAGCGGAACAATGAAAGCTTTAAAGAGTACGCCCAGCGGTGGCGTGAATTGGCTGCTCGAGTTCAACCGCCGATGGTTGAGCGTGAGCTAGTGCAAATGTTCGTGGCTACCCTTCCTGGAATCTACTATGAAAAGCTGGTCAGTGGCATGTCTGGGACATTCTCGGCTCTCATCACTATGGGCGAGCATGTCGAGAACGGTATAAAGATCGGAAAAATTCAAGGCGAATCATCCTCAGTTGGAGGAAGTAGCAAGAAACCCTACGCTGGCAATCGTCGAGAAGGAGATGCCAGTGCTGTTACTAATGCTCGGAGAAGGGGCAAGGGCCCTCAACAGCAGATTGCTAGCATAAATATCCCAGCTGCTCCACCGCAGCAGCAGCAGCCGCAGCAGCAGCCTCAGCAGCAGAATCAGCAGGGGTATAGAAGATATCAGAATCGGGCTCCTCTGACAAATCGTCATTTTGAAACTCCACCTATGTCGTATGCACAACTCTTGCAAACGTTGCTTCAGCTTCAATTAGTTCAAAAGAGGACAATGGCTCCCTTAACAGGGGCACCACCACCGGGGTATGACGCCAATGCTACTTGTGATTTCCATACTGGGGCACCAGGCCATACGATTGAGAATTGCAAAGCTTTTAAGCATAAAGTGCAGGACTTGGTGGACGCCAAGGTTATTAACTTTTTTGATAGTGTGCCCAACGTTACCAAAAACCCTATGCCTCATCATAAGGGAGGCGGAGTGAACGCCGTTATCACAGAAGAGAGTGCAGACTTGCTGACTGATGTCAAAGATTTGAAGACGCCGCTTAGTTTTGTCAAGGCTAAGTTGCTGAAGAAGGGCTTCTTCCCTGGATGTGGAGAGTTATGTATGGCTTGTGCTACACTTCCTGATGGGTGTGAGCAGCTGGTCGAAGGTATCCAAAGTCTGATGTCTGAGGGTATTTTGCAGTTCAGCCGGAGCGTTGAAAGTGCATCAGGGGAGGTTGTGCTGAGACAGGCAGATGAAGTCGCTACCATTACTATTCCTCGTCACCCTATTACTATTTCTGCGCCCCGACCGCCTACCATCACTATCACCAGGGCCGGGCCAATCCCATTCGAAAGCACTAACGCCGTTCCATGGCATTATGGCGCCGAAGTCTATTGCAATGGTCAGAAGTTAGAGCTGGAGCCGTTCGGATCGACGGTGCAGAATCTTGCCGGAGTCAGTGGCATTACTCGAAGCGGTAGAGTGTTCGCGCCAGCGGGGGTTGCGGCAGAGAAGGTAGTCAGAGCTGATGCTGTGGATAAGGGTAAAGGCAAAGCTGTCGAAGGGGTCCCTTCTGGGGCAGAAAAAGATTTGCTAGTTAAAGATGCTGAAGAGTTCATGCGGTTAATCAAGAAGAGCGACTACAAGATTGTAGATCATCTTCATCAGACTCCGTCAAAGATCTCTATTCTTAACTTGTTGTTGTGTTCTGAGGCACACCGCAACGCGTTACTGAAGGTATTGAACGCGGCATACGTGCCGCAGGAGATATCAGTAAATCAGCTAGAGGAGGTGGTGGCCCATGTTAACGCTGGCAATGGGCTGGGATTCACAGATTTAGAGCTGACTCCTAAAGGAAGAGATCACAACAGCGCCTTGCACGTCTCAATAGAGTGCAGAGGCACTATCATGTCGCATGTCCTGGTGGATACGGGTTCGTCGCTTAATGTGCTTCCGAAGAAGGCATTGATGAAATTGGACACTCGTGGATTGCTTTGCACGCCCAGTGATCTGGTAGTGAAAGCCTTTGACGGAACTAAGCGCCACGTTTTCGGAGAGTTGACCTACCAATTCAAGTTGGTCCAGAGACGTTCAATACGGTCTTCTATATCATGGATATCATGCCTGCCTACAGCTGCCTCTTAGGTCGGCCATGGATCCATGCAGCTGGTGCCGTGACGTCCACGCTACATCAGAAGCTCAAATATGCTGTCGGGGCAGCATAGTAACCGTCTGTGGTGAGGAGGACATTATGGTGAGCCACTTGTCGTCCTTTAAATATGTTGAAATGGATGGCGAAATCCATGAAACTCTCTGCCAAGCATTTGAAACCGTCAAGGTGAAAGAGGTAGCTCCTGTCGTCGCAGAGAAGCAAGAGATGAATCTCTCCTCGTTTAAAGAAGCTCGGGCCGTTGTCGAAGCCGGTTCCACCCCAGGCTGGGGGCATGTTTTGGATATACCAATCAAGCAGGATAAGTTTGGATTGGGATATTCTCCTGAAGCTGAAGCTTCATCTTCTTCTAGCAGTTCGTCTCGTGGGAAGGGGCCGATCCTATTCACCAAGGGCGGAGTGATTTTCGAAAGCATCAACGCAGCGTCTGAGGACAGCGGGGATAGCGATTGTGATCTTGACGCCTGGATTCAACCGAGCAAGCCGGGCGAGCGCCTCAACAATTGGACCATCAAGGAGATTATCCAGCTGACAAGTGAAGAGTAATGATTTGCTTTTTACAATCGTTGTACAACCCTATGTCCTGCCCGGGGCATAGTGGTTTTATTGTTAGGGCCTTGTTGGATTATGTACATGCATTTTGTTAACAAATAAAAGGCGTTTTCTTCGTACTCAAATATTGTGTTCCCTGTTATTCCTGTTTTATGTTTATTTCGAAAAACAGTAAAATGGCAACGAGGTTTGTGCTAACCTGCATATTCTTGCCTTAAACTTAACCCTTGTTATTGCAGGATCCACATAACAGATGACATCGACTCTGGACCCTCTACGGCTCACTACGACTTCGATTGCCCGATCTATCAAGCCGAGGATGAGATTGATGAAGACGAGGACCTTCCGGAAGAGTTGGCCCGCTTGTTGAGACAAGAGGAAAAGGTTATTCTGCCTCATGAAGAGGATATTGAGATCATAAATCTGGGTTCTGAAGAGCTCGTCAGAAATGTCAGAGTGGGGGCTGCGCTGCAGAATGATGTCAAGCATAGACTGGTCGAGATGCTTCGAGAGTATAGTGACGTCTTTGCTTGGTCATACGAAGATATGCCCGGACTTGACACTGATATCGTGGTTCATCGCTTGCCGTTGCGAGAAGATTGCCCTCCAGTCAAGCAGAAGCTCAGGAGGACGAGACCAGATATGGCTGTAAAAATCAAAGAAGAAGTCCAGAAGCAGTTGGACGCAGGATTTCTAGCCGTTACCACTTACCCTCTGTGGGTCGCCAACATAGTGCCTGTACCGAAGAAGGACGGTAAGGTACGCATGTGCGTCGATTATCGGGATTTGAACAGGGCGAGCCCTAAGGATGATTTCCCGTTGCCTCATATCGATGTGTTGGTCGACAACACAACCCAGTTTTCCGTGTTTTCATTCATGGATGGCTTCTCCGGTTACAATCAGATTAAGATGGCACCGGAGGACATGGAGAAAACGACGTTCATCACCCCCTGGGGAACATTTTGCTATAAGGTAATGCCCTTCGGTCTGAAGAACGCAGGGGCCACTTACCAGCGAGCAATGGTAACTTTGTTTCATGATATGATTCATCATGAGATCGAGGTCTAAGTTGATGACATGATTGCAAAGTCCCAAACAGAGGAAGAGCATTTGGTCAACTTATTGAAGCTTTTTGAGAGGCTTAGGAAATTCAGGCTGAGGCTGAATCCTAACAAGTGCACTTTCGGAGTGCGGTCCGGAAAGTTATTGGGGTTTATCGTTAGTGAACGAGGGATTGAAGTTGATCCTGCGAAAATAAAAGCTATCCAAGAAATGCCAGCGCCGAAAACAGAAAAAGAAGTTCGTGGTTTCCTGGGCCGAATAAACTACATTGCAAGGTTTATCTCTCAGCTCACGGCCACTTGTGAACCGATGTTCAAGCTTTTAAAGAAAGATCAGGCGATTACTTGGAATGAGGATTGCCAAAAGGCATTCGACAAAATAAAGCAGTATCTTCAAGAACCTCCAATCTTGATACCCCCAGTGGCTGGACGGCCATTAATCATGTACCTGACGGTTCTGGAGAATAGTATGGGGTGTGTTCTCGGTCAGCACGACGAGACGGGCAGAAAGGAGCATGCCATTTATTATTTGAGTAAAAAGTTCACTGAGTGTGAATCTCGATACTCGATGCTGGAGAAGACGTGTTGTGCATTAGCTTGGGCCGCCAAACGTCTACGACAGTATATGCTCAACCACACCACTATGCTAATTTCGAAGATGGATCCGATCAAGTACGTCTTCGAGAAGCAGGCTCTTTCGGGCAGGATTGCCAGATGGCAAATGGTGTTAACGGAATATGATATTCAGTACGTCTCTCAGAAAGCCATTAAGGGAAGCGTATTGTCTGATTACCTTGCCGAACAGCCAATCGAAGACTACCAGCCGATGAAGTTCGAATTCCCTGACGAGGATATTATGTTTCTCAAAGCGAAGGATTGCGATGAGCCACTGCCCGATGAGGGGCCAGATAGGAAGTCTCAGTGGAAGTTGATATTCGACGGAGCGGTTAATTCCTATGGAAGTGGTATCGGGGCTATCATCACGACTCCTCACGGATCCCACATCCCGTTTACTGCGAGACTGACGTTTCCAGTTACCAACAATGAAGCAGAGTATGAAGCATGTATCATGGGTATAGAAGAGGCAATTGATTTGAGAATCAAGAATCTAGACGTATATGGTGACTCAGCGCTTGTAATCAATCAGATTAAAGGGGAGTGGGAAACTCGTCAAGCGAATTTAGTGCCGTACATGAATTATGCCAGGAGGCTGCTTCCTTTCTTCGATCGAGTGGAACTTCATCATGTACCCAGGGCTGAAAATCAGATGGCTGATGCCTTAGCCACGTTGGCTTCAATGTATAAGGTCAATTTTTGGAATGAGGCTCCAAGAATTGTGCTTTCGCGTCTTGACAGACCGACATTTGAGGATGCCGATGACGGCAAGCCATGGTTCCACGACATCCAGACCTTCCTTATGACTAAGGAGTATCCTGCGGGTGCGTCTACCCAGGATAAGAAGACTCTGAGGAGGCTATCCGGAAACTTTTATCTCAATCCTGACGGAGTGTTGTATAAGAGAAACCACGATCTTGTGCTACTCAGATGTGTAGATGAGAAAGAGGCGAGTATGCTCATGGAAGAAGTCCATGAGGGCACATTTGGTACGCACGCCGGCGGGCATGCCATGACGAGAAAAATCCTGAGAGCAGGGTATTACTGGCTGACGATGGAGTCGGATTGCTTCAGATTCGCGAAGAAATGTCATAAATGCCAGATTTATGCTGATAAAGTTCATGTGCCGCCGTGCCCATTGAATGTCATGTCCTCCCCTTGGCCGTTCTCCATGTGGGGCATCGACATGATAGGCAAGATCGAGCCCACTGCATCCAATGGTCATCGTTTCATTCTGGTAGCTATCGACTACTTCACCAAATGGGTGGAGGCAGCCTCGTATGCTAATGTGACCAAGCAGGTGGTAGCTAAATTCATAAAGAAGGACATCATCTGTCGCTATGGAATTCCCGAGCGGATCATTACTGATAATGGTTCGAATTTGAATAACAAGATGATGAAGGAACTGTGCCAGAGCTTCAAGATTGAACACCACAACTCATCTCCTTATCGGCCGAAGATGAATGGCGCCGTCGAAGCCGCCAACAAGAACATTAAGAAGATTGTTCAGAAGATGGTTGTAACGTACAAAGATTGGCACGAGATGTTGCCGTTCGCCTTGCACGGTTATCGTACGATGGTGCGTACGTCGACCGGGGCAACTCCTTTCTCCTTGGTGTACGGTATGGAAGCTGTCCTACCGTTAGAAGTGGAGATTCCTTCTTTGCGAGTTTTGGTTGATGTGAAACTCGACGAGGCAGAATGGATTACAAATCGTTTGAACCAACTCAGCCTGATGGACGAGAAAAGGTTAGCATCGATTGCATTTGGTCGCCTGTACCAAAGCCGAATGAAGAAAGCTTATGATAAGAAGGTGCGTCCTAGAAGCTTTCAGACGGGTGATCTCGTCCTGAAGAAGATTCTTCCACCACACTCCGATCACCGGGGCAAGTGGACTCCGAATTACGAAGGGCCGTATGTCGTCAGCAAGGTCTTCTCAGGAGGAGCTTTGTTGTTATCCACGATGGATGGTGAAGATTTTGCATCCCCGGTGAACGCGGACGCAGTTAAAAAATACTTTGCTTGAAAGAGACCCGCTGGACAAAAAAGAAAGAGTCCAGGCAGAAAAGGGCATCCCGGTGAACCAAAAACAGAATAAAAGGTTCGGGAAAAAATTAGGGATATATTGAAAAATGTACACCCGCGAAGTCAAAAACCTACACTGGGCGGCTTCGGCAAAAAAGGGTATCCCGGTGAACTGAAAACCCGTAAAGGGCGGTTCACGCAAAAGTTAGGGATTTGAATAAGCAAATGACTGCGTTCCGCGTGGACTTTCATTGTTTAGTGGTTTGGAGGACCTGAGGGCCGTTTATCTGAATCAATCTCTTCCGAAGCTGAAGCGTCGGAGAAGTATCGGAGTCGAGTGGGTCTTAGAGGGATCAACTCATGGTGTTCGTCTACGCCTCGTTGCCGACATTTGTATATACTGATGTATATTTATGTTTTCTTTTTTTGCGCGGCTTCCTCATTCCAGGAGCTTGCCTCTGTTGTAAAACATATTTGCCCATTCAGGGGTTCACCATCAATAAAATGCATATTATTCAGCAATTCTGCTTGCCCATTTAGCATTTATCTGTTTTGTTTGCGAATGAAAACGCCGATGTTTTTGATAAAATGCGCATACATAAACTTACGGGCCTAGGCCCATTGGTTTTTGAAACAATTAATTACTTGAGTGTTGTCACGAGATAATAACCTTGATAGGCCCCTTTGAGGAGGGTATCTTGTCTGTTTGTTTGTGTTGTTGCAGGTATAGCGCCTTCCATAAAATGTGCCGTGCGCATCCCCGAAGCAGGGCAAGTCCTCCTTCTCCAGCAGTGTTCAGTGGTCTCTCCACCGCAGCATCTGAACGCAGAATAGTGAGCATTGATATGTCTTCCCCAGGTAGAGATGATTCTCTTCCCCAAGCAGACGCATCCTGAAGGAACGTCATTTTCTCAGCTGAGTCGCGCGCCGAAGCTCATATGTCCCCAGCACCGGGTCACAAGTGCAGGTCTCATAGGAATGTTCGGGTGCCGAAGCTCGTGTTTCCCCCAGTAAAGTCGCCGAAGCAGGTGTCTTCCCCCAGCACCGGGTCACAAGTGCAAGTCTTGTAGGAAGCTGTTCGTACACCGAAGTATGCAGTAACTGATGGTGCCAGACTGAAGTCTCCAGCGGAATTGAGATTCCCCACCAGAGTTGTACTCTCTCCTGAAGTTGGATGATTCCCTCCTCCCCCAGTAGAGTATTGGAACAGCTGATGTTGTATTCCCCTGCAGAGTTGTACTCTCCCCCGAAGTAAGATGATTCTTTCTTCCCTAGCGAAATTGAAATTCCTCACCAGGGTCGTACTCTCCAGTGAAGTAGAATGATTTCTCTCCCCGGCTGAGTCCGCAGAAAAGCAGAATCCTTGGAAGCAGCTGAGACTGTGAGTGGTTTTCCTAGCAGAGCATTGAACAGCTGATGCTGTATTTCCCCAGAGTCGCATTTTCTCCAGCAAAGCAGAATGATTTCTCCTTCCTCCGCCGAGTTCGCAGATGTCCAAGAGAGCCGAGTCCTTGGAAGTTGATCAGACCATGATCGGCTTCTTCCCCAGTGGAGCGTGGAGCAGCTGAAGTTGTTTCCCCGCAGAGTTGTTATCCCCAGAAAAGTAGCCATGGCGGCTGCGCAGTTTATTCTCGCGATTGATATCATTTTCTCTCAGCAGGTCCGGGTTCTCGTAAAGCTTCGTTCCCCTGCAGTAATCAACTGAAGTTGTTTCCCTACAGCAGTCAACCGAAGGTCATTTCCCCAGACAGAACCCGATTGATATTGGCATGTCCACGTTCTCCTCAGCAGGATGATTCCTCTATCTGAGTAGTCCTTTCTCCTTGGCAGGAGGATTTCCCCCTCGGCATTTATTTTGCTAACGGGATCGCATCATTGTGCATGATTGCATAGCATTATGCATGATTGCATAGCACTGTGCATGATTGCATAGCATGTGGCATAAACGCATAGCATTTCCACTGTGTGGGGCACGGCGCCGAAGCATACGCATCATAAGCATGATCTAGGTTACTATTATTCTTGTTTTACAGGTGTTCGGCCGAAGGATCAGTTGCTCAGGACGATTCCTGATATTCTCCCCAACAAGGTCGCTTTCTTAAGATGATTCTTAGGACCCCGGTGTAATTCCCACAGTCGCTCGCTCAAGATGATTTTTGAGATCCCCAGCGAAGTCTGCAGTTCAAAACGATTCTGGAATTCCTCGGCAGGGCCGGTCGCTTAAGATGATTCTTGAGACCTCAGCGTAGTTCCCCGAGTTGTTTGCTCAGGATGATTCTTGAGCTCCCCAGTAGCGTCCCCAGCAAGAGTTGCCCAGGAAGATTCCAGGGATCCCTAGCAGATAAAGTCTCCAGAAAGGTCAGCAGTTCAGGATGATTCTTGAAGGTGCCCGACGGAGTCGTTTGTTCAAGATGACTCTTGAAATCCTTAGCAGTGTGATATGTTTGCTCCAACAGTGATGTCTAATCTGAAGATTGACTTCGTGAACGCCTGAAGGCGATATCAGAATGTTCCTGTGGATTCGGATTTCCGTGTTGATGAATCAACGTGTGTCTGAAGACAAAGTTCAAAAGTTTGTAGACGCAGCTTTTGTTAGCAAAGTGATCCGTGTTGGCCTGAAGACCAAGTCAGTTATCCTGAGGTGATGATTGATTACGATCAAGTGAATGATATTTCTTCTGACTGAAGTCGAAGATGTTTCTCCAGCTGAAGCGGAGTTTTGCCTGAAGGCAAAGTGTTTGAATCCCCGTAGAGTCATGAATGGCTCAGGATACCATTTCTCTGACTGAAGTCATAGATTTCCCAAGCTGAAGCGAAGGTGCCTAAGGGCAAGGTTATCCCCAAGGTCATGAATGACCTAGGATTCATTTTTTCGGACTGAAGGCCGAAGTATATCCCTGACTGAAGTCACGGATACTCTATAGCAGAGGCGGAGTTGCCTGAAGGCAGATTCATGTATCCTTGAAGGCCAAGGACCATTTCTTCAGACTGAAGTCGAGGATACCTCCTGCAGAGTTGCCATCCTTGAAGGCCAAGGATGCTTATCTTCAGAAGTACTTGAAGATCTTTTCTAGCTGAAGCTGGAAGTGGCCAGGGGCCAGGGTTTCATATAGTTCTGATGTTGAAGTTCTACAGTGAGATCATTGTGCAGTAGTATTCCGATGTTCGTTATGGTTCTGAGGGTGAACCCTAGATCAGAGTGTGCCCGGTTAAGTCTCTCATTCCCAGCGGAGTAGTTGCAAATACGCAAGTGTACCTTTTGTTCCACTTACTAGGGGTGAACCCCAGGTCAGAGTATGATTGGTTCGACGGCGAGGTTGGATGTTTGACGGCGAGGTCAGATCAGGTTTGTGTTCGACGGCGAGGTTGAATGTTTGTTTGACGGCGAGGTCAAATTATGATTGGTTCGACGGCGATGTTGAATGTGTTCGACGGCGAGGTTGGATGTTTGACGGCGAGGTCAGATCAGGTTTGTGTTCGACGGCGAGGTTGAATGTTTGTTTGACGGCGAGGTCAGATTATGATTGGTTCGACGACGATGTTGAATGTGTTCGACGGCGAGGTTGGATGTTTGACGGCGAGGTCAGATCAGGTTTGTGTTCGACGGCGAGGTTGAATGTTTGTTTGACGGCGAGGTCAGATTATGATTGGTTCGACGGCGATGTTGAATGTGTTCGACGGCGAGGTTGGATGTTTTGGCGGCGAGGTCAGATTAGGTTTGTTTCGACGGCGAGGTCAGATTATGTTGGTTTCCGGCGGCGATGTTGGAGGATTATGTTCGACGGCGATGTCAGACTCGTTAAATCCCCAGCAGAGATGATGTTTGTACGACGGCGACGTCGAGTGTCTCTCAGAGCGATGTTTGTTTCCGACGGCGATGTCAGATTCAGTCTTCCAGCGGTGATGCTGGGCGTGTCAAGTTGATCCAGTCTTCTGACGGCGATGTTAGGTGATGCAGATCCTTTAGTTCTCCAGCGGCGATGCGGGGTATTTTGTCAGATGTAGTTCTCCAGCGGCGATGCGGGGTGTTTTGTCAGATGTAGTTCTCCAGCGGCGATGCGGGGTATTTTGTCAGATTTAGTTCTCCAACGGCGAGGCGGGGTGTTTTGGGCTTCTGACGGTGATGTCAGGTGGTTTAGTCTTCCAGCGGCGATGTTGGGTGTTTGGTTGCCTGAAAATGACGTCAGAAGAAGTTAACGTGGATAACTGACGGCGACGTCAGATCGATATTTCTCCAGTTAGTTGTCGTGCAGCTAGTGTCGCAGTTTTTCGAAGATTTGTTCCCCGCAGAGTATCGTGTGCTCGTGCAGTTGGCAAATTTTCGGGTTTATCGGTATTCAACCGTCTCGCACCTTGATTGGCTGAGAGCCGTTTGCTCCTCACCCAGTCAGGTTCAAGCCGTTTGAATAGGGGCAGCTGTTGCACCCCAAAATTTGACCAATAATTATTCATCCATCAAGTGTTTGAAGGTTGATACCTTCATCAGAAAGTTCAAGAGATCCTCAGAGGAATTGGTTGAAACCAGAGTTGTGTGTCTCCCAGCTTGAGAATTGTGGGTGCTCCTCAGATGATTCTGAGACCTTGATAATGAACTTGAAGCTTTGAGAAAGCTTATGAGATGTCTTGATAGCCATCATGAAGCCCAGAGAAGTCATTGTGCAAGAATTTAGAAGATTCAACCATGAATGGTAGAATTAGGGTTTTGGCTGGGTCAATCCTAGATCAGCTGAAGATTTGGAGAAGGTTGAGACCCAATCCAAGGGCCATGAGATCATGGAATGATGCATAGGGATGTTATAAAGATGATTCCTAGACCAACTCATCATGATTGAGGAGTTTGAGAAGTTTCAAGTTAGGGTTTCTGAGGATTGTCAGTGAAAAAAAACCTAATTTGATCCCTATCTTCCAGGCAGTTTTAGCTCAAGATGTGATTGATATCTCATCTTCCCCACAACATGAATGTTGTAGAGCTTGTTCTTAGATTTAATTTGAGTGGTAGAAGTCCTTGATAGGAGTTGCAGAGCTCAAGTTATGGTTTTGACAAATTACAGGTCAGCTGAGGTGTGTGAATCTGGGTCCTTGAAAGTCACCCAACTTGCAGACAACTTTTGCCCTAGTAGGATGATTCCTATGATTTCTTGGTCAACATGAATGTTGAAGAGCATCTTCTTAGATTTCTAGAGAGTACTAGAAGTCCTTGATAGGATTTTTAGAACTCAACTTATGGATTGAGCAAGACAGGGGTATTTTGGTCATTTGGTGATTATAGGTCATTTTAAGCAAAGGCCATATCTCCTATTTCCAAGCCTCAAATGAAAAAACTCAAAACATGAAATTTGTTCAAAATGGCATTTTAAGCCTAGAAAAGAGGTCATGAGTTGTTGGAAAAGCTCATAGCATGGAATGACAAAGTTTGGTAAATTTGAACTAAAAAAGGCATATAAGTTAATTCAAGTCAAGTTGAAATTTGGTTTGGGAGATCTATGAATCCAAAATAGGTCATCCAATATACCATTTTGAGTGCAAATAACATTCTAAAAACTTTGGTTTAAACAGAATTTTGATTTGAGGTTCAAAAATGAAGGTTGCTTTGAAAAATTGTAACTTGTATCTTAAGGCATCCTTGGAAGGTTCTACACAAGGCAAGTTTGGCCTGATTTTTGCACATATGATCTCAATATCTCTTGTAATGAGATTTTGACACAAGTTTACAAGGCCTAACTCATGAGATATGGTATGTTCAACTTGTCACCAAAGGAGAAAATCCAAGCTTTTCTAGTGGATTCTAGATGATTCTAGAAGCTTCCATGGATTGCTATTTAAAGAGTACCTCATAGTGTGATGAAAGGTTGGTGAAAGTTGCTGAGTTCATTGGAGAGATTGAGAGAGAAAGTGCCATTGCAAGGTTTCTTCAAGATCAAGCAAGATCCAATTTCTTCTTCTACAAGCCTCATCCACCTCAACTCTTGCAAACAGAAAGGTATTCATCATTGGAGGAAGATTTGGAGAAGATTTCAAGTGCTAGATCAAGCTCTAACACCACTCACCATTGAAGCTTGACAGGTTGGTAACTTGATCTATAGGTCTTTATTCAGGTGCATTCTGTTAGAATTCTAGGTGGAAAGATAACATGCTAGGTTAGTTGATGATATTCTGAGAAGTAGAGAGCTTGGCATAAAGTTTCATGGCAGGTCACGATTTTTTCAAGATTCAATAGCAAGCTGTTTAGGGTGCATTAATGGATATGAGATAGTGTAGTTTGGTTAGGGTAACATGTAGAACAATTCTGGATCGTTAGTTTGAAGTTCCATCAAGGTTGATAGCAGAGGAAAAATTGAAACCCTAATGTTGGAGCTTTCTGTTAGGATGATTTAAGGAGTTTCAGAGAAAGCTACTTGTATGGTTGTGTTCATGGTAATCAGTAGCGCAACTTTGCTTTTGGAATTGTTGGATTTCATTGAGGGATCAGAGAGAACGAGTTGATGGAAACTCTGGCGTGGAGTTAGGGTTTCTGAAAACCCTAGGGTATGTTTGGGGACGATGAACTCCCACCGTTGGATTAGCCTGGATATTTGACTTCTTAATCTCATCGCGTGGCCAGAATTTAATTTCAAAACGGAGGGAAATTCCAACATCAAAACGATGCGTTTAATTAAGTGATGGTACCTGGGCTTCAGCAGACCAATGCTATTCACACCCCACTCAGAGGCCCAACCCAGATTTCAACGTGGAAAAAATGCTATTCTCACCGTATCCTTTCCATTTTCCTGATGTTTTTCTTTTAATTTTCTGAATGCGTGGGCTTGATATTCACACCCCCAGGATCTTGGCCCATCATGGAAAGCAACTAGAGCGCCTTGCTCTTGACACCCCCTCCCCTTTATTTCATTTTATTTTCTTATTTCAATTTCTTTTATATTTCTTGCATATCAAAAAATCCATATAAAATTCAAAAATTAATATTTTTCACTCCTTGTTTTTTTCACATATTCATGATTTTGTCTAGAAAAATGTAAATAAATAAAATTCCATTTTATTTTTCTTTTAATATTTTTAGCATATTATTCTTGTAAATGGTATTTTTAATTGATTTTAGTTGATACCCAATTTTGTATGATTTCTTTTAGGACTTTCCCTTAGGATTTTTGAGCCATTCTTTTTGGCATAGTTAAGTATTGAATCATATTCATATAGGATTTAATTCTCAATTTGTAGATTAAAATTTGGTATAGTTTGCTTGTTTGACATTTAGGTGCTCAAATTAGGGTTTTAGGTTGTATAAGTAGATTTGAACAATTTTGTTTTGGGGTTTATAGGCCAAATTAGTGTATGGGGAATATATGGTTTAAGGGTAAGTATGTATAGAGTCCCCTAGAATTTTGCTAGAATATTGTATGGCATTTTAGCATTTTTAATTGATTTTTGAATGTATGGTTAGTATGTGTGTTGCTTAAAGGCATAGTTTGTATTGTTTTGCTTTCTTTTCTTCTCCTTTGAGTGTGTGAGATTTGAAGATTGAGTTGAAGACCTTGTGGATCATCATTGAAGCCTTAAAGACCTTGCAGAGGAGCTTAGCTTAGCTTTTGTTGTTTTGTTTACAGGATCATAAGTGCATAGGTATAGCTTTAGATAGAATAATTCCTTTCAACAAACAAGGAGTGTCTTGTTCCCCTCCTTCCTTCTCTGTGACATAAAGTCCCTTAAGGGTATTCACCTCTCTCCTTTGGAGGGATTAGTGACCTTGCCCTCTGAGGTAGAACTTTGAGAGAGCCTTTCCCTTTGATGTTAAGTCCTTAATGGCATCCTTTGGAAGTCAGTGAGCACTGTAACATCCTCACCTCATCTTGTTGACTGAATCTTGTTTGCTGGAGCATTTGAGCCATTGAAGATAGAAGCTGAAGCTTTGAAGAGGATGATTCCTTGAAGATTGTTGAAGTCTGAAGACTTTGTGAAGATCAAGTTGATGCTTGAAGATCCCTGAAGATAGTGAAGCCTGAAGGTGGAGCTGATCAAAGAAGCTGAAGCTTAAGGGAGAAGATGAGTTGATACTCATACTGTAGGGTTGATACCTGGAAAGCAAGTGATCTCTGAAGTCTGAAGACTGAGTTGCTGCTGGAAGAGCTGAGGCTTTCTTCTGTTTTTTCTTTTCTGTATTGTGTGTTTTGTCTGATTTGTCTGTTGCATTAGACTAAGTCCATCCAGAATAAGTTCAGTCTAGGAGCATGATTGCATTAGAGGTTGAGTGGCTCCCTCTGCTTGTATTGTTATTATGTGGCTTTGCTTGCGGGTATTCGGTAGAGCCCAGCTCTCTTACCCATGTCTTTATCTTGCCTGATGGCATTTCATTTCTTTTATCTGTATGATTGCAGTTTACTGTTTATTGCTTGATAGCATGTTGTTTATTTTCAGTATGATTACTGTTATTTCATGACTGGCTTGAGGTTGAGACGAGCTTGTGGAGGCTGAAGCCCCACACACATTTCCTCCCTCACTTGCATTGCATGCATTTTACTGTTAAGCTGATGCTTTGTCTGTTTTGGTGTATCATTGACATGATCCCTTAGGACTCTCACTTCCTTTGATAAGGATTTGATGATAGACTTTTAGGTTGAAACCTATGCATGACAACATCTAGGAGTTCCCTGTTCAAACCTCAACCATAGGATGAATCCATGGCATGACAACAGTAGGACTTGATAGTCTCCTTCCTAGTTGGGCCTGTTCTCTTCTCATCTCAAAACAGTTTAAGATACAGTAATCATGAATGATTTCTTCCGTACGTTACGAGCCTTAAGCTATCCGAGAAAGGATTATGGGAGAGTTTCTTTTACATAGTCTGGATGTTTAGTATGGTACCCTTTGGGTGACATGCGACGCATTCACTCTCAAGTCATAGTCTCTAGTGCGGTTGAAATCGCAAACACAATAAAAATGCTTCTTTCGTAAAACAGGAAATAAACCGTAGTTTCCCGAACTACGTGAGCTCTGATCTCTCATGCCTGTTGAGAGTACGTAGGCACAAGAGGGCGATGTCTTGGCGAGCTACCTTCCCCCACAACCCTTCGTAGGCCGAACTACGTTGACTCTGATTTCTCATTCTCTGATGAGAATACGTAGGCATAAAGCGCGACGCTTTGCCGAGTCATTTTTCTTTTCTTTTTCAGCCAGCCTTGATAGGTAGATAGATTATAACCAACCCGTCCAAGTAAACAAACAAGCGAGGATCCCATCGAGTACGATGGACGTGAGGGGTGCTAATACCTTCCCCTTGCGTAACCGACTCCCGAACCCAGACAATGGTTGCGATGACCTTGTCTTACCCTTTTTCGTCAGGTTTTTCCGATCGTTTCCTTTCCCGCTATGAGGGATAAATAACGAAAGGTGGCGACTCTTCTGTCATGCCGGCACCTTATTTTCGCGCAAGCGACAATTATCATCAAGCATTTACATATGCGAGCTCAGGTCCAGGATCGATCACAAATATTTCCAAGATCATCAACCCGGACAGGGGCACCTCTTGCAAGACCGTGGTTTTCTCTTACTAGAGTCAGAAGATATCAAGACAAGATTAAGCCCAATTAGGGGCATTCACCACAAGACTATAGGCATTCCCCACGAAGTTGTGCAGCCTTTTGGGCTTCAAAATAGCCATCAACCCAGTCAGGGGGATTATCTGAAAAGACCGTGGGTCTCCCCCCACGAAATTCAAGAATATCAAAGCAAAAATTCAGCCCAGCCAAGGGCGTCTTTTCAAGACCATGGGTGTATACATGACGTATTTAAACCTCGTGGTTAATCAGATCTTCAAAATCAACATTCAGCCCAGTCAGAGGCATCTTCGGTAAAGCCTGGTTGTTCCCTAGTGATTGTCTCCAGCTTTCGTCAGTGATAAGTGGCGATCTCTTCAGAGAAGCTTATCTTTCTTCATTGATAAGTGGCAATCTCTTGGGAGAAGCTTATCCATCTTCAGCGATAAGTGGCGATCTCTTCAGAGAAGCTTATCTTTCTTCATTGATAAGTGGCAATCTCTTGGGAGAAGCTTATCCATCTTCAGCGATAAGTGGCGATCTCTTTAGAGAAGCTTATCTTTCTTCATTGATAAGTGGCAATCTCTTGGGAGAATCTTATCCATCTTCAGCGATAAGTGGCGATCTCTTCAGAGAAGCTTATCTTTCTTCATTGATAAGTGGCAATCTCTTGGGAGAAGCTTATCCATCTTCAGCGATAAGTGGCGATCTCTTCAGAGAAGCTTATCTTTCTTCATTGATAAGTGGCAATCTCTTGGGAGAAGCTTATCCATCTTCAGCGATAAGTGGCGATCTCTTCAGAGAAGCTTATCTTTCTTCATTGATAAGTGGCAATCTCTTGGGAGAAGCTTATCCATCTTCAGCGATAAGTGGCGATCTCTTCAGAGAAGCTTATCTTTCTTCATTGATAAGTGGCAATCTCTTGGGAGAAGCTTATCCATCTTCAGCGATAAGTGGCGATCTCTTTAGAGAAGCTTATCTTTCTTCATTGATAAGTGGCAATCTCTTGGGAGAATCTTATCCATCTTCAGCGATAAGTGGCGATCTCTTCAGAGAAGCTTATCTTTCTTCATTGATAAGTGGCAATCTCTTGGGAGAAGCTTATCCATCTTCAGCGATAAGTGGCGATCTCTTCAGAGAAGCTTATCTTTCTTCATTGATAAGTGGCAATCTCTTGGGAGAAGCTTATCCATCTTCAGCGATAAGTGGCGATCTCTTCAGAGAAGCTTATCTTTCTTCATTGATAAGTGGCAATCTCTTGGGAGAAGCTTATCCATCTTCAGCGATAAGTGGCGATCTCTTCAGAGAAGCTTATCTTTCTTCATTGATAAGTGGCAATATCTTGGGAGAAGCTTATCCATCTTCAGCGATAAGTGGCGATCTCTTCAGAGAAGCTTATCCCCCTATCATCCTTTTTGGTGTTAGGGTTGATTTTGTTACGCTCCATCATCCTTTTAGTGATGGGTCTGGCATCCTTTTGGTGTCATGACTAGCGTGTTTTCCATTATCCTTTTGGTAATGGACTCCTTACATCCTTTTGGTGTCGGGGTTGCCTTGTTTCGTTCCATCATCCTTTTGGTGATGGGTCTAGCATCCTTTTGATGTTATGACTAGCGTTTTTGCTCCATCATCCTTTTGGTGATGGGTCTGGCATCCTTTCGGTGTCATGACTAGCGTATTTTCCATTATCCTTTTGGTAATGGACTCCTTACATCCTTTTGGTGTTAGGGTTGATTGTGTTTCGCTCTGTCATCCTTTTGGTGATGGATCTGACATCCTTTTTGGTGTCATGACTAGCATATTTTCCACTATCCTTTTGGTAGTGGGACCCTTACTTTCTTTTGATGCCAGAGCAATATGTGTGAGTTTACTGTCATCCTTTTGGTGATAGGTTTATCATCCTTTGGGTGTCAAGTTTTCTCTGTTAACATCCTTTTGGTGTTAGCGACCTTTGCAAGATATCCAATATTTCATTCCCAAGCTTTTTTTCATTCTTTTCGGACAAATTCAGGGTTTTCTTTTTATCTAATCATCTTCTACCTCGAAAGAATGAATGCCCATAGCATTTCATCTTTCTCGATTTAAGTCAATTAGATAGGGGCATCTGTAATACCCCAAATTTGTCCTATCAATGTATGTATCCTCCATCTGTACATTTACCCACTAACCATCGTTCAGAAGATCCAAAAATATGTTGTTACTTTCAGGATGCACTAATTCAAGTATTGAGTGTGTAATACCCCAAATTTTACCCTTACATTTAGTCATCCATATCGCATATCATTCCATTCGTGCATTCACTAACCGCTAACGAATCATGGAGTGCGTTTTGTTTTGCAGGAATTACACCAGGGGCGTTTTTGTCATTTTTACGTAGGTCCTGACGGATTCTGAAAAAAAGAATGGTCTTTAGGTCTTGAGGCATTGGAGCCATCATATCTGAGGCAATTATTTATCATGTGGTTGGATCATTATAGAGGCGTCGATCCGGTTTGATTGGGATCGAAAGGGTTGTCAAAAACATAACTGGATTTGGGCAGTTCATTCCTTATGGTTTACTTTTAAGGCATTCCAGAGCAATTCTCTTGCTAATAAGGCACATTTTGGTTGGATGTTGCTTGACCTTTTAGGAACTATTTGATCAATGGAATTTAGCTTAGAGGTGTTGTCGTTAAAGTCAGGTTGAATGGTTATCCGAAGTTAAAGTTTTATGTCTGTGGGACATATCCGCAGTTGGCCTAGAAATAAGGGGATAATGTTGCTGATTAATGTTCAATCCCACGTTTGGTTTGTTTATTTCAAAGCAAGGGTGGTTTAGAAATTAATAAAGGTGTTGGTAGTTAGTTGTTTGCAAGTCCGGTTTTGCGCTTTGAATGAGGAGGTAAGCTGTAAGGCATCCATTTTTGGCCTCGTCAAATAAGTTATGCCTAATATACAAAAGTGCTGGTCAAGAGTTTCAAGAAATCATTCATTAAAAACCTGAGACAGTATGTCCCATATACATACTCATGTTGATCCATAATTCCAAAGGCATACAAATGCAAAGCACAAATGAAAGCTGGAATTTAATTTGAGTGGAGAAAATATTGAATTTCATTTCAATGAATATTTTTTGGTTACAAGTTACAAAAGACTTTAAGTTACATTTTCCTATCCTAAAAGAGCCTAAAATTCTAAATCATTCCAAAGACTTCCTTCAACCATGTTCTTCACGCATTATTCTTTCGATTACCTGCACAATGAAAACAAGGAAAAGCAGAAGGAAATGTTAGAAGAAATAATAGGACACCCTCAGAAAATCTTCATCATTGGGTGCCGGGAGGGCACGACCGAAGCCGCGTCCCACTCCCACTTCCGAACCTCAACCTCGGCTACCGGCTGGCAGTATCTGTTCATTGTGGGACAGCCGAGAAAGAGAAGTAAAAGAAGCGTTTTCGGGCCGAAATGATTTGCACAACTGTGGATTCAAACGGATACACGTCAAGTAAATATTGCGGGGCACTATCAAGTAAATTCAAGCCAAGACATGAGTTCATTTGCTGCCAACAGAATTGAAGTGGAAAGACTCATCACAGTCTACATAAAACCACAGTAGAACAACCGGAACTGGATGAAACGAAAGTGGATCACCAAAGCGAACCATCCCAGAACCGAGCTAAACTGCATAAGAAGCAATCCACTTATCAGTTCAATAAGATCAAGTGGCAGTTTAAAAATAGTTCAACTCAGAAAAAGCAGAACTAAGTTCATGTTCAGAACTAAGTTCATGTTCAGAAGAACGAATTCAATTCACAAGAAGAAGAACAAGTTCATGCGCAGTTCAAAGAACAAATTCAGTTCAGAGAGAGGTGGTTAAGCACAATCTCAATACCAAGCATCAATTCCTTCACCTGTCAAGACCAAAAAGGAATCAGTCGGTAATTCGAACGCAAGTGCGAACGTGAGCCAATGTAAATCACGAGGCAAGGGAGAGGATAGAGAAGCTTCAGCCCTCAGTTTAATCATCATTGGGCGTGAGAATTCGAGTGGCTGGGAGAGCCACGGCCGAAGCCGTTACCAACTCCCTACCGAACGTCGAACTGCAATTTTATGCGAACTATCAGCTCAAAAATATCAGCTCAGACCCGAAGGTCATCATCGCTAAGGCAACGCAACCAAAACCACTTGGCGATGGCATCCAACACAGGTTCAGACGAAGCCGTCAAACATAATCGAAAACCACACACAATATCAGTTCAGACAAGATGTCATCATCACTGCGTGACCTCTCTCGGCGGCGTCGACCCGGCAGTACCCGCACCACCAGTTCCCTCTGAAAGAAGAAAAAGGAAAGTCATTAAACTCATCAGAAAAACAAGAAAGTGACTCGTAGGAACCAATCTCATCAGAAAAAAAGCAGATATTTGTTCTGAAAGGGATCCAAAAATATATCAGCATCTGATAACATCAGCCAATATCAGAGTCAAAACTAAATGGCAATAGCATCCCTCAAAGGTTCAGACCAATGGTCATCATCACCATATGACCATCCTCGGCGACATTTGATTCGACCAAAGCGTTAGCGCCTTTCTGAAAGAAGAAGAGAAAGTTAATTGGGTTCAAAACAGAGGTCCAAATCCAGAAATCCAAGTCAATGCAGGTTATCCAAATCAAAGCAAACCCAACGAAATCCAAATGAAATCAGAGTACAACCGTTTGAAGTCCAAAAGGAGGATATAGGCAAATCGAAAATGGAAAGAATCCCAATCAAATCGAAATAGTATCAGGTTCATAAATCCACAAAAATCAAATCATATCTAAGAATCATACCTCAGTAAAAATAATCACAATCCAACAATCAGAGGCCCAAAAGGAATCAGAAGAGATTATAAAAAGGAACATATACAACCTGATAAACCCTAGACGAAACGAAAGGACGAAAGAGAGCGGGCTGGGCGGCAACGAGAGAAAGGACTTAGAAACCATCGCATCCATCCTCGAAACAAAGCAATCTAAGTGGAGAGGATTCACCGGCGCCGTTTAAAGCCACGACGAGCAAATACTTTCCTTCGAAACTCAGAACGGACGTCATCATCGCTTCCGTTGATCATCAACAATCATCGATCACCACCACCACGGGTTCAACGAGATCGCTCGAACCCTAGCTAAGGGAAGAAAGAACATGAACGAAGAGAGAATCGAAGCAAGCGAGCGACGAGAAAAAGCACAACGGCGCGGAGAGAATGGGGTTTTTGAAACCCTAGAATCTTTTTGGCTGCATTTTACACCAACCGGGTTGGGTCCGGAGGTGATTACCGGCCCAACCCCCTTTTTTTTATTATTTACTTTTATTTAATTTTAATTTATTTTATTTTCATTATTATAGTTATTTTAAAATGTTTTTCTAAAATTTTATAAGTATTTTAAAATGTTTTCTAAAGTAATATTAAAATCCACATTTTTTAAAAATAAAAAAAAGATAGAAATAATTTTTGAGGATTTAAGTTAAATTAATGTACCAATATTAAAAATCCTATTTTAATTTAAATTGAAGTTTATATCATAAAAATAAAAAACCACAAAAAGATGCATAATTTCACTTCTTCACCATCTGACAATTCATCTAATTCTGCCCACTAACGTTGTTTGCTCGTTTTGCAGTTTATTGCGTTTACTGTTTATTTATTTCATTATCTTTCTATTTAAATTTCATTATCATATTGTATCTGCTCCTCTCATGTAACCTCGCGAATCCTAACAATCGCGCTTTAGTTTCTGTCTTTAAGTTTCTGCTTGTATGGCTTACTGTCTGCATTTTTATTTCCGCTTGCATGATTCAAATCTCACACATTCATCAATACTCCTGTCACATTACACCCATCCGAAGGTTAGGTCTAACCGTTTGGTCGTCGCGCCAATAGTCCTCAACTTCAAACCCTTACAACCTCACAAACCCTAATTTTCACAAATGCCTCGCCGCAAGCAAGATTACAATTTTACCCCTAGTATTAGGTCAAAGAGCCGCCGCGCTCATTTTAGGGTTTCCCGCCGCGGAATCCCTAACCTAATTTAACCCTAATTCACTTAACAATTCAACATAGAGATTTGGAGTTTCTACACTCCGCGTAAGCGTGTCCTTAAGATGCGTTTATTCCCCTTGAGACCTTGACCACAGTCAAGAAGTCTCTAACCTCCCTTTTGAGGGGAACTACGATTACTCTGATTCCACTCCCGTAAGGATACGTAGGCACAAGATGCGATGTCTTGCCGAGTAAACTTAGAATTAACCCCTTAGGTCTCCTTTCTCACTTTTAATCCTTTGTACATATACCTTAAGCAAATAAATAAAGCAAATAGTAAACATCTGAACAAAAGGTTCCTGTAGAGTACTACAGAAGTTTAGGGTGCTAATACCTTCCCTAAATTTAACCAACCCCCGAACCCTAGATCTTTCCCCGCATTGTGTTTACGATGCAAAAATAGGTTTTCCCTTTTTGACCTTTTCCTTCGGATAAATCAAAGAGCGGTTGTGAATTGAATTGCGATTCAAACTCATTAATAGTTTGTGATCCTATTTCCACCGCAACAGAGTGGTTGAGGTTCGAATTAGGATTTTTGTGTCAAAATCAAGTTGTCAAGCAAAGTAATCAAGTCAAGGGTAGTAATGGTTGGAATTCAAGTGAAGTTTGACCTCATCTTGGTCAAACAAGTATTTTTACTTATTTTTAACTCATCAGGCTATGGCAAAGTTAGGTGTTTCATGATTAAAGATCATCAGGGTTCAATTCATTTTCAAGGGGGGTTCATTTGACCAATAGTGAAGAGTTTGGTTCAAATATAAAAGTTCAACATGGGTTTGTTTTGGTCCCACAGTTCAAGTTTGATTTCTATGACATGATTTAGTTGATTCATAATGCTTTCATCATCGTCAATTATTTTTAGAGGTTCAGGAATGATGTTGTGGTGCAAGCAACTTTTGCTTCTACTTCCATCCATGAACAAGCACAATGTTGTCTAAGAATGTCAAGTATTAATCATAAAACAAGTGACATTCAAGATAAATCAAGTTCAAATCAACAATGGATAGTAAGATTTTATTTCAAGCCCATTTGAATTTAAAAAAAAATACATATAAAAATGGGTCCATTTGACACTAAAACTTTCAAAAATTGCTACAAAGCCCACACCATGATAAGCAAGCAAATCGCATCTTGCAGCAGCAAATAATAACCAAGTTGAACATGAGAATGACACCTATTTCATTAAATGAACCCAAGCCATGTATACATACACACTTCTATAATCTACATACTTTTTCAACATACAAACCATGCCGTCGCAACACAACTTGAACATTCCATACATGAAACTTCCTATGCTACAACGTTACTGTTAATCATGAAGCTATCAAATGGATTACATTTTCAATTTGACCAAGAAAAAAAAAACTCTGTCATGACAAGGCAACCACTAAAGGTGGATGGATTTCGATAAGCCAAAACGAAAACAGGATCCCCGGTGAAGAATTTGTTTCGGTCCTTATCACCCTTTGACCTTCGGCGTGCCTTCCGCACCGAATATCTATTGGTTGGCGTGCTTTATCCCCTTTTCGCCAGTAGCCTCCGCCAAGCACTCCCCAAGTTCAGAAGCGCAACCACAAACAAAAAAGAACCATGGCACAAAACAAAATGAAGAAAAATTGCATTAGGAACATAAAGCAAATTGATTTTCACGGATTAGACAGAGAAAAATTGCAAGTTGTTGTACCAAAATCCAGCTGTGTTTTGTTTTGGAAAAAAGAACTCACAAAGCTGCGTAACCGTACCTGCTACTACCTCAAGCTATGACCAGTACTTCTACCAGCCGAAAAACCTTCAACAAGCCATAGCCTGCACCAAACCCATACCAGACAATCTCTGCACAAGCGGTACAAAAACCTGCGACCTGCATCATCAGCTTGGCCATAAGGCATTCACCAAAACCGCTAACCACACACTGATTAAAGATTTGCTGCAAATATTGTGCAACACAAACAAAACCATTACCATGTTTAGCCACACATAACCTGCAGAAGAGACACCTCCCAAAAATTAGCAAAAACTTCTGCAGAATAAAAAAAAACAAAATGGACAAACCACAAGCCACAAAACCGTGCATAACACACCAGACCAGACATGCTGCTATCAGTACAACTATGATCAAAAAACTTGTGGACTGTGCCCTGCTGCTCCCTGTTATCAACCCTGCATAACCTGCTATCACTGCTAAAAAAAAACATAACCACAACTCATACCCTGCTACACAGACACCACACTCAGCAACAATCCCAACAATCAACTCCAATCTTCAAGACAAAACCTTTCGTTGCTCATACAAAATCTCAACCAGTTCTAATCCTCTTCAATAAAAAAAACCTCCCTTCCAACTTGAACAACTCTCTCTCATTTTTTTCCTTGAACAACAACAAACTCGGAAAACTTTAAACCAACATCCTTCTTCTATATCTTTTTCTTCATCACATTGAATAACCCTCCACCATTTTCCAAACCTCAACCTTTTCCTTCAAACTTCAACCTCATAAAAGACACTCACCGTTTCCACTGTCCATACTGCAATAACACACGTGACAACCTTGAATTCACAAGCCATGTTTTCTCAACAATAAACCTTTACAAGCTCATGCTGCATAAATCTCATTACACCATCAACATTAAACACTTTTCTTCAGCACTATCTTCACCATTCAAGCCCAACCTTCATCCCAATTGAACCTTTTTCTCGCTTTAAATCCCAGCCATAACAACAGCCACACCTTCAAACCTCTATTCTTCTCCTTCACTTATCTCACCAGTAACATCAAGCCACCATTAAACAACCTCCAGAAGCTCTTGAAACTCAGAACAACATCCTTTAAACTACAACCACATACCTCCTAGGTTTGTTTCTCCTCCACCATACAACAACCACTTTCGAAACTCCAACACAACACCACCCTTCTTCAACCTTCCATTTGCGTTTTCTTCCATTAAATCCAACCATTCCTAATCTTCTTCCGCAACATCAAAATCAACCTAGGATTTCAAACAAGATCCACCGTGAAAACCTAAAACTTCACCTCTGAAAACTCTCAATCGAAACTCCTTCAAGCTGTAAATAAACTCAACTCACCATCGCATGAGCTTTTGTTTCTATCAACTCATAAACCCTAAAATCACAAATCCCTTGAATCTTTCTCAAATCAAGCAACCCCAACAAACCTTCAAATGATTATTCAAACTTCAGAAACCAAACAGAACCCTTGAATCGAACCCCTTTCCCCTTTGCTCGAAATCCAAACGAACAACTTATTGTTCATCATCGAACAACACCAACCATCTCCTCCCAGAAACCATCGTCCTCTCAACCCTCGTGAAATCCATTACAACATAAACGCCCAACAACCGCGAACAACTCATCTTTCAACTCAGCGTACCAACCCTCTTCCTTCAACAGCTTCCACGATACCCACATCACTTCTATCTCCTTCTGTTTCACTCTTTTTCGAAACCCCTCTTCAATCCAGAACCCACACACAACTTCATCGCCTCAAATCCATCTCACTCCGCCATTAATATCTTCCAGACCCTACAATCTCACCCTTCTTAACAACAACCTTGGAACTTCATCCCCTCGCCTTCCGTGAACCTATCATATCTTCAACCATTTCGAAACCCCTTTGCAAACAGAAACAAAACCAGATTGCATAGAAGAGATGAAGAAGGGAGACTCTCACAGATGAACGATACAAACCTGGACACAAAAACCGAACAAACTTGAGGACGAAGACGAAGTGGAAACCGAGATGAATAAACATGGCGAATCGAGAACCTAAATCGGAAGTATCATTGGTGTTGCGCTCTTGTTTTCGTAGGGAAACCAACCATTGCCTCACAACCTTTTTAGGGCCCATGACACGTTTTCTTCTGCTTTTTTTGTTGTTGATGTTGGAATAAGAAGAAGTGAATTCACGGGCCTTCATAAGCCCCTTTGTTGGGTGGTCTGAGGCGGGGATGAAGCCCACTTCTTTCCCTTGTGCACCGTGTTGTGGGGATGAATGGGCTGAAGCCATAATGATTCCCCTATTCTTTTTTTATTTTTAATTTTATTATTTCTTTTCTTTATTTTTAAATAAGTGTTTTGTTTTATTGTTGTTATAATTATTTTCTAAAACTTATTTTTACGATTTACTGTCTTTATAGCTTTTATATATATATTTTTCTTAAAAAATAGTGTTAGTATATTTCATTTTAGATTTTGGATTTCACTTCTCTCTTAATTTTGGGCTTTTTAACCCGTCTTAAAACATTGACAAACCATCTTCAAAATCAAATCATCTTTGTATTGAACTAAACGAGGGGATTAAGTGTAGACTTTCTTCCTCTCCGAGTGTTGAAATGCTCACTGTAGTGTGGGTGGTTTAGACGCTCGTCTTTCAATACGAAGACGTATTTCTTTCCAATTCTTTACATTTTCGAACCCTTCCTCCTAAAACCTCGGTCCCGTACCGAGTGTATCTTCAAAAACATTAATAAATCATTTATTCTTTGTATTGAATTAAAGAGAGAGGATTGGGTGTATACCTCTTCTTCTCCGAGTGTTGGGATGCCCACTGTAGTGAGGGTGGTCTCGATACTCGTCTTTCAAATACGAAGACGCGACTTTATCCACCATCTCCTTTCACAACTTCCTCCCGCAACCCTTGTCTCCTAAAAACCTCGGTCCCGCACCGAGTGACTTTTCAAACCTTCCCTCCTAAAACCTCGGTCTCGTACCGAGCGCATTTTCAAACCCCTTCAATAAGGAATCATTTCTCTTTGCATTGAATTAAAGAGAGAGGATTAAGTGTAGTCTTCTTCCTCTCTGAGTGTTGGGATGCCCACTGTAGTGAGGGTGGTTTCGACGCTCTTCTTTCAATACGAAGACGCCTCGTTCGCCACACCCTTTTTCATAACAAAAACCTTGAGATAAAGAATTGGGTACTACCTGTAGGGGTTACTATCTGAGGACTTATCTCCCCCCTAAAAACAATTCCACCAATTAAATGTGACATCTTGCCTCGTCTGGCGAAAACCTAATATCTTTCAAAAAGGATATGTTACGTCCGTTCTACCGCAAACAGGTAACGCATAAGTCTCCTCACATGCGAGCAGCAAAACACCTAAACTGCTAGAATGCGCACGATAGCAGTGTCTACCAGAATTTCCCCGCACACCGTAGGCCGAACTACGGCTGCTCTGATTATTTACTTCTTCAAGTAAAGATACGTAGGCACAAGGGCCACAATCCTTGCCGAGCACTTTCCCCCCCATATCTGTAGTTCCCCGAACTACGTCGACTCTGACTTTCTCATATTTATTGAGAATACGTAGGCATAGGACTGCGAAGTCCTACCGAGTCTGTTCTTTCTCTCTTCTTCCTCCGTTACCTCTCATTCCCCAGTTTCTAACCCTTTCTCTCTATCTTTTGGAACACTTTTTTATAGCATAATATTTAAGCAAATAGATTCACACATCGACAAACAAATGGTTCCCATCGAGTATGATGGATGCGAGGGGTGCTAATACCTTCCCCTCGCATAACCGGCTTCCGAACCTGTTCTTGGTTGCGAGACCATCTTATCCTTTCTTTTCCTAAGGTTTTCTCGATATTTTCCTTTCCCCTCATGGGATAAATAAAGTTCGGTGGCGACTCTTCTGTCCTTTCTTTTCGCCTCCCCGTCGTTGCATTTTTCGAGTAGCGACATAACTCTCTTCTGATATAGCTGGCTGTGGCACATCGTCGTCATCCTTTTCTCGTCAATGAGATTCAGTGTATTAAACCTTTCTTTCACCCACTCAGCTTCTTCGAGCTCGACTTCCATTAAGACCCTTAACGAAGGTATCTCAACCTTAATAGGTAGTACTGCGTCCATCCCGTACACAAGGGAGAAAGGGGTTGCCCCTGTTGAAGTGCGAACAGATGTTCTGTATCCGTGTAAAGCAAATGGTAGCATTTCATGCCAATCGTTGTAAGTTACTATCATTTTCTGCATAATTTTTTTAATGTTTTTATTTGAAGCTTCAACAGCTTCATTCATCTTGGGTCGATAAGGAGAAGAGTTGTGATGTCCATTCATGAAACTGTCACAGAGCTCCTTCATTGTTTTATTGTTCAGATTCGTCCCATTATCTGTAATGATCTAGTTAGGGATTCTGTAACAACAGATAATCTCCTTTTTGATGAACCGGGAAATCACCTGCTTTGTTACATTCACATAGGAGGCAGTTTCCATCCATTTAGTGAAATAGTCGATGGCGACTAGGATAAACCAATGACTGTTAGACGTTTTAGGCTCAATTGTCCCAATCATATCAATGCCCCATATTGAGAATGGCCAAGGTGACGACAATACATTCAGAGGATGTGGTGGCACGTGCACCTTGTCCGCATAAATCTGACATTTATGACATCTTCGGGCAAATAGGATACAGTCGGTCTCTAAAGTCAACTAGTAATAACCAGCCCTTAATATTTTCTTTTCCATAGCATGGCCGCTTGCATGAGTACTGAAGGCACCTTCATGAATGTCTTTCATCAACATGTATGCTTCTCTACTATCAACACATCTGAGTAAGACCATGTCGTGATTTCTCTTGTACATAATAATATTGCTAATGAAGAACTTGGATGATAATCTTCACAAAGCTCTCTTATCAAGTTTAGAGGCGTCGATAGGATATTCTTGACTCTGAAGGTAATTTTTGATGTCATAGAACCAAGGTTTTCCATCAGACTCTTCTTCAGCCATCATGACGTACGCTGGCGCAGTCTTTCTTTCAATGCTAATTAGGGGAGCTTCGTTGACGAATTGAACCTTCCACATAGAAGCCATCATATCCAGAGCATCTACTATGTGGTTTTCGGATCTTGGGACATGTTTGAAAGTGATTTCGTCAAAATACTCGATCATCTCCAAAATGTAGTCTTTGTAAGGAATCAATTTTTCATCTCGGGTCTCCCATTCACCCTTGAGCTGATAAATTACCAAGGCAGAGTCGCCAATTACTTCTAGAATCTTAATACGAAGATCAATGGCAGCTTTTAGATCCAGGATGCAGGCTTCGTACTCAGCTATGTTGTTCGTACATTTGAAGCACAATCTTGCAGTAACATCAGTGTAACCACTGGTCGGATTTTCCAGAACAACACCAACACCATGGCCTCTTTTGTTGGATGCACCGTCGAACATCATTTTCCAATGGGAACCAGGTTCAGGACCCTCCTCAGGGCCAGGCTCTTCTTTGGCTTTGTAAAGAAGCATGATATCTTCGTCGGGGAAGTTAAATTTGAGTGGCTGATAATCTTCAATAGGTTGATCAGCAAGGTAGTCTGACAAGACGCTTCCTTTTATTGACTTCTGAGCAACATATTGAATGTAATACTCTAATAAGAGCATGTGCCATCTTGCAAGTCTTCTCGTCTAAGCAGGTTTTTCAAATATGTAATTTATCGGATCCATTTTGGATATAACAGAGTAGTGTGACAAATCATGTACTGCCTCAGACGTTTAGCTTCCTAAGCCAGAGCGCAACAAGCTTTTCTAATGGAGAGTAACGACTTTCACAGTCGATGAATTTCTTGCTCAAGTAGTAATCACATGCTCCTTCTTCCCCGAGTCACCCGTTTGGCCCAAGACATAACCCATCGATTCCTCAAGCACAATCATGTACATGAAGAGAGGCCTTCCAGGCATAGGAGGGATCAATATTGGAGGCTCTTTGAGGTATCCTTTAATCTTTTCAAATGCTGACTGGCAATCCTCGTTCCACACAACTGCTTGATCTTTCCGTAGAAACTTAAAGATCAGCGCGCAAGTAGGAGTCAAGTTGGAGATAAATCTGGAGGTATAATTTAATCTGCCAAGGAAACCTCTAATCTGTTTCTCATTTTGTGGGGCAGACATTTCTTGGATGGCTCATACCTTGTCAGGATCTACCTCGATTCCATGTTGACTAACAATGAAGCCGAGTAGTTTGCTAAATCTGACTCCAAAGGTACATTTGGTAGGATTTAGTCTTAATTGATACTTCCTAAGTCTTTCAAATAGCTTCAATAAATGATCAAGGTGATCTTCTTCGCTATGAGACTTGGCAATCATATCATCAACGTAAACCTCAATTTCTTGGTGCGTCATGTCATGAAATAATGCTACCATGGCTCGTTGGTATGTGGCTCCAACATTTTTCAAACAAAAAGGCATAACTTTATAACAATAAGTGCCCCAAGGTGTGATGAAGGTTTTCTTTTCCATATCATCTAGGTCCATTCTTATCTGATTATAGCCGAATAAGCCATCCCTAAATGAAAATATTGCAAAGTTGGTTGTATTGTCCACCAAAGTGTTGATATGCGGCAGAGGGAAATCGTCCTTTAGACTAGCTTTGTTAAGATCCCTGTAAGCTACACATATTCTAACTTTGACATCCTTCTTAGGTACTGGTACAATATTAGCCACCCACTCAGGGTATTTAAAAATTGCCAGAAAGCCTACGTCGATCTACTTTTTAACCTCATCTCTGATTTTGAGAGCCATGTCGGGTCTGGATCTTCGAAGTTTCTGCTTAACTAAAGGACACCCAGGTTTAAGAGGGAGCTTGTGAACTACAATGTTGGTGTCCAACCCAGGCATATCTTGGTAGGACCAAGCAAACACATCCACATAATCTTTGAGAAGCATTACCAATCTGTCCTTAACCTCTGCCCCAAGCGATGCCCCAATCTTGACTCTCTTTTCACTTCTTCATAGCCCAAGTTGATAACGTCAATCTATTATTTGTAAGGTTGAAGATAGGCATCCTCGTACTCAGTCATCTTTATCAGTTCTTCAGGAATTCCATAATCCCCATCAGTTTCATCTTTAGCTTGGAATATAGATTAACCAAATGTTAGACGATGACACGGATCTAGAAGGGGGGTTGAATAGATCCTTATTAAAAAATCCAGTCAACGCTACCAATAAAATTGGTTTTAAAAAATTGTTTAAATTGCGGAAGCAACCGTGGAAAAATTACCGTCTATAACGAACCATTACTAGAAGACCAGATATGCGTCTAGCCTTTGGAAATTGATAATGAGAAATGAGCAATGAGAATCACTACGCTAGTCACACCATCAATCGATTTATATCACTACTTGGTATGACTAGTTCCAATGCTCCAAAATGCCAACAAATATGAACGACACAAGAGAATTTTGGTTTAGACAATTTATCAAACACTTGGTGTGCAAAGCACTCCAAGTGAGTTTGGCTTAGGGTAAGTAACTATGGTTTCCTTGTACGATAAACTATTATACTAGTAGTCAAAATTACTTCAGCACTTACTCAAAAATAATCCTTAATTTGATAAACTTGTGTGTACGAAAATCACTCAAATATTAAGCAAAATGAAAATGCGAAAAGTAAAAAGGCACAAAGATTTGTTGAGGCAGTTCCCCCGCCGTCCTCGCTTCGGGGTACGTCTGCCCTCAATTCTAACAACAGAACTGAGATCGTATAATATATATATGTCACCTATTGTTGAATCATTTATACAAGAATGAAATAGCAAATGAACAAACAAAACTCCATTGTTGTTGAATGTGCTTTCTCTTCTTGTCTCTTGATTCGAGTTGAATCAAGTCCTTTAATTGCTTGTGTTGAACCTCCGATTACAGCTCCTTTGTTGAACAACCTTTTATGTTCAAACCCCAGCCCGACTGATATCAAACACTTGCCAATCGAACCCAAACCTCTCTTCCACACTTCACTGATTCCCGCTACTAGATCAACGGAACCCACTGCTCCTTGATCACCTTCGCTCAGCTGAAAGTATGTTGAGAAGATTCGTACCAAAAATCCCCCAAATTCACCGAATCTTAGAGGATAAAACCCTCAAGGTTTTATTCAAGAAAAACCTGCCAAAAACTCAACCTGAACCGGATTTCCAATCAACGGCTTCGGACGTTATCACTTCAAACAGTTCATGATGCACAACAAAAATGATTATGTGTAATTTTTGTGGTATGAAATGTAGAAGATGAAGATGATGAGAACAAATGGCACCTCTTTCACTTTTCTTGTTTTCAATTGATTCAAAAGTTTCAATTGTTGATGAATAAAATGAGCCAATTTCTATTTATAGTATGTCAAAAAGTAACAGACAAAACTGTCTTTCGAAATAAGTGGAAAGACTGATATTATGCAGAAAATGTAGCGAACGGTCGACCAAACACAAAGAAGCGGTCGACCGGAACTCCCCAGACAAAACACGTTAGGCAAAGTGACAAGTTATGCGTCAACCATAGGTCGGCGTGCGCCAACCCGTGGAAAATCCACTTTCTAGACACCTTCTATGAGTCGACCGGAGCACAAGGAGTGGTCGACTCAAGCCCTTGTATTTTGCAAAAATGCCTATTTTTGTGATTTTAACACTTCTAGACTCAACCAATAATCTACCAATGATGTTTGACTCAAATATCGTTAGTTTGATTGACATAACATGCAAGCAAGAAAGACATAAGAGATATGATATGCATATGTCTTGTGGTGATAGTGCCAAGTACCGATTCTTCCATGTGATTGCGTTTTGACATCATCGAAACACACGTATGTATAATATATGAGGATCTGCCCTCACATACTCCCCCTTTTTTATGATGTCAAAACATATCCCCGATGTGCGGTATTAACAACCTCCCCCTTTCTTAATGCTCTATTCGCGACGTCTTCCATTTGCAATTCTTCATAGTGTTTACTATTGTCTTGGCACACTCTTCTCCCCCTTTGACAACATCAAAAAGAAAGAGAGATAGGTTAAGAAATAGATTCTCAAATTAAAGAAATTTTCAACAGGTAACAAACATCATTAACAAATATCCACACAAGATAGCGTCAATGAACACGAGATGAATAGATAACCGCACCAGATATTAATAAAACACAAAACCCTTAGAGCTCAAGAAGTCATAAATAAATAAAAATGCAAAACATTGTCACAAGGAGACATTCTTCAGTACAATGCAAAATAACAAAACAACAGCAAAAATAATATAAAATGCATGGATGCTTCAATGTCCCCTCCCCCTGAAGTGGTGGCCACGGGTACGGTACGGATCCGCCATGTCGGTGAATTCTAAGACAACATTGTTCAATGTATTGAGGCTGTGAGAGATGGCCTGCTCCTGACTTTTAGTCAATCCAACTAGAGCATCTAACCGTGCATTAATATCTGAGGAAAAAGTGTTGAATCGTTCAATATGTGTCTCGAATTGGCTCTGAATTTGGGAGAACCGCTCGTCCTGAGCATTCATGAAGGTACGTTGCTCCAATTGCATGGTCCTCATCATATCTATAAGCTCTGAAGAGGATTGTTGCGATGGAGTCAGAGGTGCTTCATAACCCTATTATGAAGGCTGATAGTATTCACGCATTGTTGTTCACTCGGTATATTGCCACTGACCCTAACCTTGATCATTTTCATCTTCTGTAGAGGGTGTATGAGCAACCCAATTTTCATTCATATGATCGGTAGTTTCCATTGGTTGTCGTTCCTCATGCTCTTCTGATTCGTCTTCTTCTTCATCCTCTTCACTTTCCTCATCACTCTCATCAGATTCTTCAACCCGAGAAGTAATGGCTTTTACAACAAACTTGTACCGCTGTTCATCAATACTCCAAATATACCCCATCAAAGAAAGAGTTTTCTGACAAAATTCTTGATCCGAAGTGATCGATTTATATGGAAACTCTGGATATACAACTTTAGTGCTAGTCAGAATCTCTTGAATAAAAGACCCGTAAGAGAGAGTTGTACCTCGACCTGAGTCCCTCAAAGCGTAAATCCTACTCGCAATGTAGTATGGCCAATTTATCTTAATTTGATTTCTCAAAATATATATCAAGTGGACTCCCGCTTAATCTACCCGAGAAAAACCACCTTTCTTAGGCCGCAAAATGCGAGCCACTATCCACTGCAGAATCCTATCATGTGGTTTCAACTTTCCGGTGGTGACGGTTTTCGGAAACACGTCGCTTGCCATAATATGAGTCGGATACGGCTTTCTCAACATAGAGTTCAAGGCTGTCTTAAACTCATAGCCTTCCATTGTGCGTGCATCAGTGACCTCATAGAGAGGTTTGTCCGAATCAAGAGATAAATCAAAATACTTTTGCCAGACATCAGGAGTGACACTAACCTTGGTGTTTCCAACCTGCGTATGAAAGTGAGGACCCCGAAATTTGTCGTGAAGGCATGTGTAGAAAATACAGACCAAATCTTCACTATATTTTTCATTGTATTCCAAAAAGTTGTTGAATCCTTGAAATTCAAGAAGTTCGAGGATACGAGGAAGATGCATGCACTCCGCCGAGAGACGATAATATGCGTGTTGCTTGACAACAGCTCTTTTACTAAAGTTCTTTGTGAAACTTTCAGTGGATGTCGAAGGTACTAAGGATACGATAGAAATTGGAATGGAAGCAGATGGGGAGGCCCTTGAGGTTTTTTTACCTGTTATTCTTCTTGCAGCCATGGTGATTGAGTTCAAGGAGATGAAAAGAAGAATAGGTTGATGATGATTTGTAAGGGTTTGAGAAAAGTTTGAATGTGGAGAGAATGAGAACTTTACCCTTTTTGTAGAAGGAGGTAGGTTTTGGGAAGAGGAGAGGGATAGGTTGTAGGTATGCTATAGTGATGAGTTACAATGCAAAAAGTAATCATATACCATTAATGAGTCATCAAAAATTGAAATAATGAGGATTTTGAACGTTTTTCAAAAAATTTGACAGGTTTTCGCGCGATGCGTCGACCGCTCCTTTGTATGTGTCGACGCATATTGTGTTAAAATTGATACGTTCAGAAGCTCAAAGGTATGCGTCGACCATAAGTCGACCTGAGCAGACCCGAACATAATTTCAATTTTTAGAGACCTTTTTGTGAGTCGACTGCACCCTGTTTTGGGTCGACTCATGCAGACAAAATATGCAAATTATCATATTTATGAACATATGAGCAACAAAGATGCATAAATAACCAGCCACAATAAACTTTAAGCAATCAAATAGACAAGATACATATATTATGACTTTTATGACACATATAACCCAAAATACGAAGCATTTTGAATGAACATAAAAATCGAGAGAGAGAGAGAGAGAGAGAGAGAGAGAGAGAGAGAGAGAGAGAGAGAGAGAGTTAAAGGATGATATCACCTTCATGCCGAGAGTGGCTTGACGAATATATGCATATACTTACTACATTGTCAATTGGTTAGAAGTCCGATGACCAAAGTAGGTATACACATAGATGAATAAAATATGTGCAAAAAGTATTACTAAACACGATCCGAAATGTCGAGAATACCAAGTTCTCGTCAGATATGAAAGAAAGGTTCAATAGCAAGCGGTTTTGTGAATATATTCGCTAGTTGATTTGTAGTGTCAATGTGTTCAAAAATAACAACGCCTTCCTCCACATGATCCCGAAGAAAATGGTGTCGAATTTCAATATGCTTAGTGCGTGAATGCAGCACGGGATTTTTGGTAAGATTAATTGCACTAGTATTGTCACAAAAGAACGAAATACGCTCAAGTTTGAGGTTTAAATCTAACAATTATTTCTTAAGCCATAAGACTTGAGCGCAACAACTGCCGACGACAACGTATTCCGCTTCGGCGGTTGACAAGGCAACAGAAACCTGTTTCTTACTATGCCAACTAACCAAAGAATTTGAAAAAAGGTGACACGTACCACTAGTACCTTTCCTATTCGATTTGCACCCAAAAAAATCGGAATTGGAGAATCCAACCAAGGAACAATCGTTTCCTTTGGAATACCATAACCCATACTTTGGAGTACCTGAAAGGTATCGAAGTATACGCTTAACAGCTTTTAAATGGGATTCCTTAGGAGAAGATTGATATCTGGCGCACATGCAAACACTAAACATAATATCGGGTCTAGAGGAGGTAAGATAAAGAAGTGAGCCGATCATACCTCGATATCTTTTTACCTCTACGTCCTTATCATTTTCATCTTTATTCATATTTGCACATGTCGACATCGGTGTGTCAATGGATTTGGAACTTGCCATGTCAAACCTCTTGAGAAGCTCCAGACAATACTTCGTTTGACTTACAAACGTTCCTTCCCCAAGCTGTTTGATTTGTAATCCAAGAAATTAAGTGAGCTCCCCCATCATACTCATCTTGAATTCACCCTGCATAAGGTTAGAAAACTCTCTTACGAGGTTCATGTTAGTTGATCCGAATATAATGTCATCAACATAAATTTGTACCAAGATTAAGTGTTTTCCTTGACGTTTAATGCAGAGGGTTGTGTCGACCTTGCCTCTTGAATACCCTTGATCAAGTAGAAACTTGCTTAGGCGCTCATACCAAGCCCTATGGGCTTGCTTGAGTCCATACAAGGAACGTTTTAACTTGTATACATGATCGGGATATTCATGAGACTCAAAACTCGGAGGTTGTGCAACATAAACTTCTTCATTAATATAACCGTTAAGGAATACACTTTTTACATCCATTTGAAATAGCTTAAAAATTTTCGCACAAGCGAAGGCAAGTAAAAGGCGTATAGCCTCGAGTCGGGCAACCGACGCATAAGTCTCCTCATAGTTGATGCCTTCCTCTTGGTTATACCCTTGCGCGACTAAACACACCTTATTGTGGGTTATTACCCCATTCTCGTCCAACTTGTTCCTAAACACCCATCGGGTGCCGATTACTCGATGACCTCACGGAGGAGGGACAAGGTCCCAAACCTCATTTCTCTTGAACTGATTAAGTTCCTCTTGCATAGATAAAAATCAGTGTTCATCGAGTAAGGCGTCTTTAGGGTTTTTAGGTTCCATTTGTGAAACGAAAGAGAAGTGATAACAAAAATTACTTATCTTAGACCGAGTCGTAACTCCCTTTGAGATATCACCGAGGATGTTGTCGATTGGATGGTCTTTGGAAGACTTCCAAGCTGGAGGGAGATCATCTTTTGTAGACGGATGAGCTTCCTCGGTTTCCTCATGGCGGTCATCTTTCTCCTCCTTAACTTTGGCTTGGTCGGATTGATCACTTCCCGGCTCGGCACCTTTGAGTATGTCTTTCGTAGATGTACCTGCACCATGAACAACACTATCTTTTCCGATGTCTCTCGGATAAGATTCATCAAACGTTACGTGTACAGACTCTTCAACGGTAAGTAATCTCTTATTATAAATTCTATAAGCTTTACTTGATTGAGAGTATTTAAGGAAGATACCTTCGTCAGCCTTGGAATCAAATTTGCCTAAGTTTTCCTTTCCATTATTCAACACAAAACACTTACAACCGAAGACATGCAGGTGAGATACATTCAACTTGCTCCCTTTTAAAAGTTCATACGGTGTTTTATTTAGAATGGGGCGGATGAGCACCCTATTCAAAACATAACATGTCGTACTTATGGCGTCGGCCCAAAAATATTTAGGTAATGCACTTTCATTGATCATTGTTCTTCCCAATTCTTCTAAAATACGATTTTTGCGCTCCACAACCCCATTTTGTTGAGGAGTACGTGGAGCGGAGAAGTTGTGATCAATTCCGTGTTTACCGCAATATTCTTCAAACAAATAGTTTTCAAACTCACACTAGTAGAAAAAATGTTTGTTAAGTCGGTTGAAAATGACTTTTTAAGTCGGGTCCGAAACTGACCTAAGAATTGCCGACATAAGAAGTTTTGACTTCTTAAGTCGGATTTGGACCTGACTTAAGAAAATTTTATTAGGTCGGTTTAACTACGTCCGAATTAATAAGTCTAGGTTTTTAGAAAGCCCTTATCCAATTTGTACCCGACTTAAGAACTTCTTTTCTTAAATTAGATATATTTAACCGACCTAACAAGTTTTTTTTGTTTTAATATCAATTTTTTTGGGATAGCACACACACACACACACACAGATATATATATATATATATATATATATATATATATATATATATATATATATATATATATATATATATATATATATATATATATATATATATATATATATATATATATATATATATATATATATATATATATATATATATATATATATATATATATATATATATATATATATATATACACACACACACACACACACGTTTTTTAAGATTAACAACATCACAGTTCTGTATAGTTGATCCAAAATCCAAAAGTGCCAAGTTATAAATGTTAAGCTCGTCGGAAACTATTTTTAAAATAATAACAACACTACACTATGTAACGCAATTACTTAGTATAATCCAATCAAATTCCTTTCGATAATTGATAAATTATCTAATATGCTATGTGAGTAAAATATATAAGCATTATTTACAAATCAACCGACACTGAAAAAAGAGAATGAAAACTCTTCTAACATATACATTTCTAATAAGCAGCCTCCTACCCAAACTATGTAAGGAACAATGGCTTCATATAGCAGAGGTAGACCTCTGTAATTCTTCAAATCAGCTCAAACAAAAAACTGCAGTACATTGAAGAGACTTGCAAGTTGCAACATCCCTTCTTATCACAAATCATTGCTCGGAAATTGATTATGTTAATAATTCTAAATTTCTAAGCCTTCCCCTAACCTAATTTGCACCTCCCATTTTCCTAGCCAGCTCAACATACAGTTATGCTCTAGACTCAACGGAGTGAATATCACATTTCCTGCTTCTTGTTTCGTTCCACTACTTCCCATCCCTTTCCCATAGCATACTCCAGCAGTATTAAGCATCAATTTGAAATTGGTTTAAACTACACAATATATCAAGAAGTTCTCTCTATCAATGGAATCGTGAGCATAATCCAGCTATTCAAATTGATTACTTCTGATATTCAGAGAGAAAAATGCCTAAATATGACTATTTCTTGCTTTAATTAAAATAAATAAATTATGTTTGGCACACACAAAGAATGGCTTATCATTTTTAAATACCACACCTGTGCATGTGTACATTGGTGTCTGAGTGCCAAGGTCCCAAAATCGAACAGTGGTATCTCTAGAACCACTTGCTAGCTGCCGCCCATCAGGACTAAAGGCAACACTAATACAGCTTCACCATGACCTACAAATAATCTCAACAACATGAATTCCAAAGAAAATGACAACAATGCACTATAAATCTAAAATCTTCAAAAACCAAACCACATTTCCATTTTAACTTTTGCATAATTTTGCAAAAAATACAATACGACTTTTAGAGTAATTCTACATGCAAAATTATGCAATTACAATGATCGGAGAACAAAACTCATCACATCTTCATGCCAGAAATTGTTGCGGAACATCGACTCACAGGACGAATCCGGAAAACAGCTTGAGGTTGACAAACTATAGGCAATGCTTTCTCCACTGACACTGAGTTCAACAACACCAATGTTTAAATCATGAATTTTATTAATAACAATGAAAAATTTATACGTAACAAAATCATTTAAATGTCATCATCTTTAACCATAAATTTCTCCAAAGTTTTATTCTAGAAAAGGAGAAACATAACTCACCCTTCTCCAATGCATATGTAGGTATAATGATAAGCACTCCCTGACAGACATCGACATGTAAGTTCTGCATAACACAAAGCTGATAATGCGACTATTCCTTGTTAGGAGCCAGCGAACTGTCGAACTTCCACAGTTGTTGCACAATGTTGTTTACTTCGGAGACGGTTGGAGCGATGAGTGTCAAATACACGAACTGCAGTGATAAAAACCATGTCAAAGACTCATAATCCATTTAAAAATGGGAGGCCGTTGGCGGCGAGAAAAATCGACACAAGAATTACACAATAATTGCCAGGAAATAACATACCAGAGTTGCTGAAATAGAAACTCAGAATTGATTCCAACACCTATCTTATCGCCAAAGCAATTCCAAGGCTATGCCGAATCCGCGAACTTTATTCGAGGTTTTTAGAACACTTGGACGTCGTCATTGATGTTGCAAGAAGAACTAACAGTCCGACAAGTTCTTCTTTGCTGTCATAAAATCAACAAAATTATTTAGCATAAGTGTCATCACTTGCTAATTCTTCATACAAACTTACTGAAGTTGGTGATATGCCATGAAAAAACCTACAATCGAGAGCTTCTTCACAAACCAAGCCGAGATAGAAAGAAGCATGAAAGACGAAATTGCAACAGCATGTCCACTCAACCTGCATTTCAACAAAGGGATTTGACTTATCATTCAGGTTTAGAATGTGCTTTTGAGCAATCTTAATGTAGAAAGGAATTCAAACCGTACTACCTTCTTCATGCACGTAAACCTCAACGACAACTCCGATTGGGTTTTCTTTGTCAAGCTTCATCACTCTCAATTAGATGATTCAAACAGTTAATTGATGAAAAATACACATAAACAAACAAGGTTAAGACAATTAATTGATGAAAATATATTAATTCTATAAACAAGTGAGATATGAGCATGATCATTGCTATGACACAACCCACAAGAGCATATCATGTACAATTCCTGCAATACTCAAAGTTTTCTTGCATCCTTGTTCTGAGCATCATGATCCATCATTGGCAGGTGATTCGTCAAATTGTGAGGATGATCACTATCTCCCTTTTTTCCTTGGGTTTTTACAAAGGTTGTGCTTCCAGTTCAGACAAATACGTTTTATCTTGGCCCTGCAATCATTTTGCATCTAATTAATTAAAGGTGAATAATTTAAAGATATTGATAACAATTCTTACTTTCCTTTTGGCCTTGCAACGACTCTGCACCTAATTTAAAAGTGATTAATTTCCTCTTCCTAACTATTATATTACCATTTAAATTTAGTTCGATTGAGAGATAAATAATAGTAACATGAATCTGGGACTATCAGGTTAAATTACGTGTAGATTAGTTGCTAATAGTGATTAAATTAGGTACAGAATAATTCCTTTTGCCCCTGCAAATTATGAAGCCAAATTAAGTTACTCTCAATCTTAACCGTTATGTTCTGGTGCAGTAAACTAATAAATCATGGTACTTCTATGGATGGATCATGAACCAATATTTACACTCTAAGGACTATACCTCATGCCATAATAAGAGACAGACAAAAGATATTTCAAAATATAGAGGGAAGAGAAAGAAAAAAAATACTCCACCCATCGACCACACTTTGGATAAATTTAATTGCCACTGCCGATAAACTCAATAGATGAAACAAACATTATTGAACCATGAAAATCTCTGTAAAACACAATGATATAGCAATAAAACAGTAAACTCATGGCCAAAATATTTGACAGTGATCAATCCACCTTTCAGTTATCTTTGGAAGCATAACTTTCAGAGTCTGTAGGTGTGATGTAATTAGGTGTATTTTCCATCTAAAAATTAATCCACCATCATAGTAATCCTAAAATAGGTTTTTAGAAATTTCCAATGTATTTTCTTACTGTACTCTTCATGATTGTTCATTGAGTTTTGGTTATTTTTATCCCAAAAGCACAACAAGAACAATAACTCTTGAGAAAAGCAACAAGGATGAAGTTCCATATAAAATAAAACAGGGTAAACCAACAAAAGAACATTTTAAACCATTAACACTTGCATTTAAACTTTAAACATGTGAGAACACATTGGATACTAAGGACTAGTAGATGGATTTATATACCCATGGCTTATTAGCAAATTGATAAATAAGAGGTTTCTTTGAAATACAAACCTGAGATCTAGAAAACATTCATAAAAATTCGTCGTATCTTCGTCATCCCATATGGGTGCAATAGAAGAATATTTCTCAGAAGCAGAAGCAATAATCTCCCTGTCACTAGTAACTTGTTGAAAGGAACCGTCAACAATCGACATAGCCGTATTGACCATCCATGTTCGTGAGCTGTGGTAATTGGAGACACAGTTATTAAGGAATTTGGCATCAGTGTGGCATATTGAGAGAATAATAGTTTACAGAAAATGAAATCACATGTTAGGGTTTTGTGATTCAAAGAATTTCATCTTATTTTTCAGGAAAGGATTTTAACATAATAGGGTTTTTTGTTGAGACTCGAAGAAAAGAATGAAATTTGGAAGAGGGAAGAATCATTTATTGAAAGGGTTTCTCGGTGATGAGAAGGAGATGGAAAGTTGATGGAGGAAGACGAAATCGGAGGGTTTACGGTGGAGGGTAGTTGGACAATGGTGATGGTATTTCACGGTGAGGGAAAGATGAATAGGGAAAGGGGATTTTCAAAGGAGAGTGGCAGCTAGGGAGAAGAGAGAGAACCTGGAGAGAAAAGAGTGAGTATGGTGATGGTGGTAGCAGTGGCGAAGAAAGTGAGACGTCATTAACGAAGAAGCACAAAGGCTCGCCATGAAGGAGACGAAAGTTGCAGTGAGAGATAGAGAGAGTGAGACTTTGTTGATTAAGCACAAAACCTAAATCTGGAAACGAAGAGGAAGAGAATATTTTTTAGTATTATTGTTTTATTTCACTAACTTGTTCTAAGTTGGAATCGAACCCGCGCTTTGTTAGGAGTATATAAAACTTCTTAGGTCAGGTGGCTGACACCTGACTTAAAAACTAGATTTTTTAAGTCAATTAATAAACACATACATGTGATTTAAGAAATTTAATATAAATTATATATTTCTTTAATCTTTTTTAGGTCGGTTTTAAATGCACCCGACCTAACTAAGTTGCCAATATTTACGAAATTGTCATCGTGTCATTTCTTAAGTCAGGTGGCAAGTGAACTGACTTAAAAACCTCTGCCAAAAAGTTACTTTTTTACTAGTGTCACCTCCATGGTCACTCCTAATTGAGACAATGTTTGTGTTTAATTTATTTTGGGAAAGCTTAGCAAATCTTTCAAAGGCGGCGAATGTATCGCTCTTGCTAGCCAAGAAGATAGTCCAACATAATTTAGAAAAATCATCAACTATTACAAAACTGTAATAGTTACCACCTAGGCTTTTAATTCTAGATGGCTCGAATAAATCCATATGGAGAAGCTCGCGAGGTCTCGTAGTTGAAACGATATTTTTGGATTTAAAAGAGATCCTCGTTTGCTTTCCCATGGCAAGCATCACAAAGGTGATCCTTGGTAAACTTTATTTTAGGCAGACCTAGGACTAGATCTTTGAAAAATACCTTGTTAAGCAAGTCAAAGTTGACATGTGCTAAATGTCTATGTCATAACCATGAGTCCTCACTCATTGTCATGAGACATTTGTCACTTGTCAAAGATACTTCATTCAAGTCTAGCATATAGACATTGTTTACTCTTACGCCATTAAACACACTCTTCATTTCATCATTATGCACAATTTTGCAACATTCTTTTGAAAATGATACATTGTATCCTTTGTCTCATAATTGGCTAATTCTAATGAGATTATGTTTAAGACCCTCGACAAGCAATACATCAAATATAGTAGTGGAAGAAGGGTTAGCTACACTACCTTTACCAAGTATTGCACCACGGTTGTTATCTCCATAGGTTACATACCCCTTCTTCTTTGCCACGAAGTCGATGAAGAGAGATATGTCTCCTGTCATGTGTCTTGAGCAGCCACTATCAAGAACCCATCTTCTCTCGGTGGTCTGAAGACGTTGTACCTATGAAAAAACAATTAACAAGAGGAGGTACCCAATGGCTTATTGGGTCCTAAGTCATTAGTGACAAAATGATCGCATTTAGGCAACCATTGATAAATGCCTTTAGGAATCGAAAATCTCCTAAAACGACACTTAGCAATGGAATTACCTTTCTTGCAACAATATAGACATGAAAAGTTAACTTTTGAATTACCTTTGCTATCGTTATCTCTTACAACATATTTCTATTTTTGATATGGATTAACCATACTCTTTCTAAAATCAGATTTATCGATGGCAAAAGTAATTTTGGGCTCTAGAGCCTTGTTAAGTTTGGCATTTAGGTTTCTAACTTCATTTTTCCAAATGTAACAAGTATCACACCCAAAGTTAACTATTCTACTTCTTAGATCCTCACAACCTGCTTTAGTACTTTCCACTATGGAAGCTTTAAGTGCCTCAAGTTTCTTTTCGGACTCTCAAATCTTTTGCTCTAAGTGAGCAAAAAATTGATTATTTGAGGCAAGCCTTTTAAAGGCTTCTTTTGCTTCACAATGTAAAGTATTAAACACAGTTTGTAATTCAAAATGAGACATGTTAGAGGAATTTTCATATTTAGCATGTCATACCTATTTTTTCTTATTCTTTTGGTGAGCGGAAAGACACAAGTTTACGGATTCATCTTCATCACTTGAGCTTTCATCCTCGAAGGAATCATTATCGCTTTCCCAAGCTATATATGCTCTCCTCAACTTTGATTGCTTCTTATGTGATCTGTTTGATTCCTTTTCTTTTCCCTTTTTGTTTAAGGGACAATCCGGTTTATAATGTCCGGTCTTTTCGCATGTGTAATATGACCCTCTTGTTTTGTTCCCCTTGGTGTCATCATTTCTAGAGTGCCTAGATTGTTTTTGGAAGTTGACAAGATTCTTCTTGGAGTGTTGGATGCCATTCTTTCTAACATAGCAGTTGTAACGCTTTACGAACATCCCCATGTTCTCACTCTTGTCATCTTCTTCGTCGTCACTCGACGTGTAACCACTATGCTCCTTAGATTTAGACTTTTAGGAAGACGTCTTGAGATCAATAGACTTCTTTTCAGTTATCTTTGTTTTGTCCTTCTTTTCTTTCTTTTCATGTTGCTCTAGGCTTAGGAGCACTTGTTTGTGCTCTTGCAGCTTTCCAAACAATGTTGTTAGATCCAAAATTGTGAGGTCATTTTCTCCTTTGATGGCGATTACCTTCGACTGTCATTCCCTGTTAAGACATCTCAAAATTTTGTTAGTAGCAACATCATTGGCCACTGGCCTACCTAGTGAATGCAATCTATTGATGAGATGAGTAAATCTCTTTTGCATGTCCGCAATGGTTTCCCCTTACTCCATGTAAAAGAGATCGAACTCTTGTGTTAACGTGTTGATTCTCGCTAGCTTAACATCATTGGTCCCCTCATGGGCGACTTATAATGAGTCCCACATAGCTTTTGCTATCAAACAATGAAAAACCCTATAATATTCATCAACTCCTAATGAGGAGATCAAAATATTTTTGGCTTTCTAATCGTAATTATATTTTTTTCATCATCATAAGTCCATTGTGCTTCGGGCTTAGGCACAACCACATTATTCGCATCGGTCATAGTTATCTCCATTGGACCGTTGAGAATAAAATTCCATACTTTTCTATCTATAGAATTAATGTGCACCCGCATACAGTTCTTCCAATAACTGTAATTTTCTCCATTAAAAATGGGAGCTCTATTATAGGCCCTTTTTGGTTTGTTAGCCATTTTCTACAAAGTTATACTTGAAGCACGGAGTGAACCAGACTATGATACCACTTGTTAGACGATGACACGAATCTAGAAGGGGGGTTGAATAGATCCTTATTAAAAAATTCAGTCGGCGCTACCAATAAAATTGGTTTTAAAAAATTGTTTAAATTGTGGAAGCGGCCATGGAAAAATTACCGTCTATAACGAACCGTTGCTAGAAGACCGGATATGCGTCTAGCCTTTAGAAATTGATAATGAGATATGAGCAATGAGAATCACTATGCTAGTCACAATATCAATTGATTTATATCACTACTTGGTATGACTAGTTCCAATGCTCCAAAATGCCAACCAATTTAATGGACGGTGTCGCTACTGCAAAAAACAACCGGCGGAAAAAACAGAAGAGTCGCCACTTTCGTTATTTATCCAAAAGAGAGGGAAAGGAAACGATCGCAAAAACCTAAAGAAAAGGGAAAAGACAAGGTCATCGCAACCATGTCTGGGTTCGGGAGTCGGTTATGCAAGGGGAAGATATTAGCACCCCTCACGTCCATCGTACTCGGATCCACACATTATTTTCTATCTAAAAGGGTGTGTTGAAACTACCTAGCTAAAGGCTTAAGGACAAAAGAAAAATAAAGGACAGGACTCGACAGAGTGTCGCTGCTCTGGGCCTACGTACTCCCTCGTGCAATGGGAAAGTCAGAGTCAACGTAGTTCGCCTAACTACGGCTAAAGAAGGGGGGAAGGTTGCTCGCTAAGACGTCGCGTCTTATGCCTACATACTTTCGTCTGGTATGAAAGATCAGAGCAAACGTAGTTCGGGCTAAAAGGACCACAGGCTGGTTCAACAGTTTTTACCCGAGTAGGGTTAACAGACAGTTCTAGCAGTTTGGTGTATGCAGCTCGACCATTGGAGACTTAGGCGTTACCGTTTGTGATAGGACTGAAAGTTAACAACACTCTTGCTTGTGAAAAGGTTTTCCTGATTAAGAATCCCAAAGGGTGAAAAAGAGTTTGAATTGTTTTTATGTTTTTTAAGAAGAAGTGTTTTGAATTAGAGTGTTCATAATGTATGTTGTAACAAAGTCTAAAACCTAGGATCGAATGCGTCGCATATCGTCCTAAGGACGTATACTAAACACTCTAGGCAATTGAGAGGTAACCACTCAATCACCATTTCCCAAGTACAAGGCTCATGGCACAACATTCATTATTTTTATTGAGTGGATTGAAGTTGTTTGAAGATGAGAAGAGAAAGGGACAAACTAAAGGAGGACTAGACCAAACCCTAGAAGTTGTCATGCAAAGTGCACCTAAAGTCGGGATTACAAAAGGGAAATCTCTACCTAATGTTATCATGCATGTTTAGAACCCTAATGTCTAGCATAACCTCTCTTAAACAAGAGAGGTTAGAAATCCTAAGGGAAGGAAGACAAAGGAAGAAGAAGAAACAATAAAAAAGACAATGCAAATGAAGGATGCAAACACAAATGCACAAGTAAGAGCACATAGAATGAAAGTGGGAGGAAAACATGTGTAGGGCAGTGGCCACCACAAGCTCATCTCAACCAAGCATGCACATGAGGATGCAACGAGAAAAGGGAGATAAATGCACAAAAACAAGCACACAAATCAACACTTAAGTCACATAAGCAAAAGAGAATCACACAATGTAGACATGAAATGGAAAAGACATGAAAAATAGTAAACAGCCCCTAAAAATACCAAATAAAATCTCATTGGACCCCCAAGGTGTTAGGAACCAGGGGTCCAAATTAGAGATCAAAACTCAAAGCAAAGCTACCTTAATTAAAAGCAAACACACAAGGTATGCCTTAAACTAGGGCAAAAATAAAGGTTCACAAAACCAAACCAAAACACTAAGCAAAACTTGATAAAAAATAGAAGTAAAAATATGCAAATATCCTTCAACATGTTAATGCAATGCACACAAATTTTCATGCAAAAATAAGGAGTATACACCTAGAAATAAAATCAAGTGAAAACAATGCTACAATTTAATTCAAATAAAACATCCCCAATTAATTAATTCTTTTTTAAATGAAAATAAATTGAAAAAAATAAAATAAAAATGTTATAAAATAAAAGACAAATCAAAGAGTCTAAAACCTTTTTTTTTGTTGAATTTAAATAATTGGGGAATTATTTATAATGAATTAAATTGCAACATGAAAATTAAAACAAAAAGGAAATAAAAATAGAAATAACAAGACTGGCAGTGCAAATAGTAAACGAGATTAGTTGAAAAGTGGAATTGGGCCAGACAGGGGGGGGGGGGGGTCTGAAGAGAAATAAAGCCCAAGATGCGTCCAAAAAGTATGAGTTCAAACAATACTTGCATGAGGCTGGTCAAAGAAGGCGTACGGTGGAATTCCTTGTGGAGCGCTTGATCGTTCTGGTAAGCAAATCAACGGGTAGACAGAATGCCAACACATTAATGAATTTCAAATATGGTTGTGTATGGAACAGTCAAACGATGAGCACCGTGGGTCTTAATCACGACCATCCAAATCAAAAGTAAGCAAGATCCACGGTTTAAAGGTCATCTCCTACCTCTTGAAAGGAGCAAAAATGGAGGGAGTTGCAGGTACCGGAGCACTGTGGCTCCGGTCACCCTTTCCGGCAACACAAAATTACGCAGCCACAACCACTTAACCAAAACGCAAGAAAATTAAGTCAAAACTGATCTATACTTCACGTAGATTACAAATATAGCAATGATTTTCGAAAACAACACACACACAAGCCAAATCATGCGCAAACAGTTTGGGAGTCAACACAACAATATCAACAAACGAACCCTAAATGTTACCAGAAACAATCTACCACATATACAGATCACAAATATATGGAAATGGCACAGTATGGATGTATAAATAGTGAGCAATTTTGAGTTGAAGCTTACCTAACGGAATAGCTCCGTTGGACCTTCTACAAGTGTTCAAGCTTGATAAAACCTTCTAGAATTACTCCATACACTTCATAGAAGCTTTGGCTTTGCTTGATTTTGCTTGAAAATGGCTAAATCTGGAAAATCGTTTTTCAACTTCAATCCACTTTTTTCAAATGTGTTCTTGCTCTCTGGGCATGAAATGACCTAATTCTTTATCCATTTGTCATCCAGAACACTTATATGTTGGATTTAACATCAAATGGGGCCCCAATTGTGGCTAATTTGGAAGAATGGAATTTCAATTTGCACTCACTTTTTGCTTTGCCAAACACGCGAATTTCTCATTGCACATGCTCATATTTTGCTCCAAATCAATTGCATATGGCTTTGGTTAATCAAAGGGTCAAGAATTAGCCCTTGTTTTTTATCCTATGGTAGATTTCCAATTTGTTGCTTCATGGTGAAGAAACTATGAAAATGGCCAACCTCATGACCTCAAATTGCAAATGTAAATTTTGTATTGAATTTAGAACATCAATTGCATTCAAAAAATGCATAAACTTGCTTTGAGAAAGTTCAAAATCATTTAAATCTCAATTTCTCATTTTAAGCCTCCTTTATGAAAAATTCAAATCCCAAATCTTCAATCCAAGCTCCCACCATGACAAGAGATGATTTGGTAATGCAAATGTCCCTATTTGGAGCAAGTTTCATGTTGAAAAGATTTCCATTTAAAGTGTGCAAGTTGGTGAAATGGACCTATAATTTTATGACCTGTAATCTTACTTTCCCAAAATACCCCTGACTTGTAACCCTCATAACTTGATTTCTATAAATCAGATGAAAGACTTCTAGTACATTTTGGAAATCTAATACCAAGACCTACAATTTTTATGTTGGCCAAAAGTTGAGGAGAAACATCCTTCTAGGTCAAAAATGGCTTGGACGTTGGTTGACTTTTGTTGACCAAAATCATATCCCTCTGATGACCTGTAACTTGTCTGGATCATAACTTGAGTTCTATAAATCCAATCAAGGACTTCTAGTACTCAAATTGAAGCTAAGAACATGCTATACAAGTTCCATGTTGGTCAAAAGTTGAGCTGAGACTTGTATCTTGAGATAGGTGGTCTTGAAGTTAGGCACTAAATATGGGATTTTACCCTGAGAACCCTAATTTAGTAACTTCTCACACATTTGATCCTTGATGAATTGAACTTGAAATGATATCTCATATATCTTAACACAACATCCCATGACCATAGAGACTTTGAATTGAGTTTTAATCTCCTTCAATTTCACAATATACTGAGGATTAGCCAGATGAAACCCTAGTTGCAACACCTTCAACTGTAACCTTTCACACTTGGTACAAACCCTTGGATGAGCTCCAAAATGACCCTCAAGGCACTCAATGAGTTCCCTCAACATCTTATATCCATTACCATGACTTTACAACCCCTGATGATCTTGAACTGGCCTCCAAGTTAGGAGCTGATCCACATACATCCATCCTTTCTTTCATAAGACCATTGTCCACCTCTTGATGACTTTATGACCATCCAAACTTGAGTAACACCCCTTGCTTAGGCTCAACCCCCTGAGTAAACTCTTCTTGCTGCACAAGCTCTTGATCCCCTGTTAAATGCAACATGTTATGCAATGCAAATGCTAGAAAGAAATGAAATGAAACATAAGCCAGCCAAAGAAAAAGGTTGGGCAAAGTTTGGGGTGCAACAGCTGCCCCTATTCAAACGACTTGGACCTGAATGGATGAAAAGCGAATGGCTTTCAAACAATCAAGGTAAAAGACGGTTGAATACCAAAGGACCCGAAAATTTTCCAACCGCAAAAATAAACTGCAACACCTTGATCGGGGAACAAATATCCAGAAAAACTTAGCGCAGACAATTGCAACGGCAACCGGCTGACTGATCATCCGATAAAGAACACCTGACATTGCTGTCAGTCATCTGTGTAATGCCACAAATAATGAACCCATAGACCGGATCAACATGCACTTGATCCTTTCCATTGTCCAAAACTAGATCAACATGCACTTGATATTTTCACATCGTCTAAAGTCGGATCAACATGCACTTGATCCTTTCACATCGTCTACTGATAAACAGGAAGAAAAACAATCCCGAAGGTTCACATCGTCTAATGATAGACAGGAAGAAAAATAGTACCGAAGGTTCACATCATCTAATGATAGACAGGAAGAAAAACAATCCCGAAGGTTCACATCGTCTAATGATAGACAGGAAGAAAAACAGTCCCGAAGGTTCACATTGTCTAATGATAGACAGGAAGAAAAACATTCCCGAAGGTTCACATCGTCTAATGATAGACAGGAAGAAAAACATAATCCTGAAGGTTCACATCGTCTAATGATAGACAGAAAGAAAGGCAATCCTGAAGGTTCACATCGTCTAATGATAGACAGGAAGAAAAAACAATCCCGAAGGTTCACATCGTCTAATGAGACAGGAAGAAAAATATCATCCAGAACTCATATCGTCTAATGATAGACGAGAGGAACATCAAAATCCAGATCTCGCATCGTATAATGATAGACGAGAGGAACAATAAATCCAAGTCTCGCATCGTCTAATGATAGACAAGAGGAAAAGTATAGACCACGTCAATGAACCTCAAAACCACCCATCAAATTTCAGATGCCTTTCGTCCATAGGAATTGATGGAAAAATATCTTCAAAGGGGCCACATCATCAATAAGAACCGACAGGAAGAAAACCACCTTCAAAGATCCATGTCGTCAATAAGAATCAACAACTAGGAAATCCTAACATTCTTCAAAGAGCTCCGACGTCAATAAGAATCGACAGCCAGGAAAAACCCCTCTTGGAATGTCATCTCAACCAATAAACAGAAATAAAACCATATCTGAAAGATCGCCTTGAAACCTCACATCGTCTAAAGATAGACGGAGAGAAAACCATATCCAAGTCTCGCATCGTCTAATGATAGACGAGCGGAAAATCATATCCAAAGCTCGCATCGGCTAATGATAGACGAGAGAAAACCTGTCGGGGAAACACATCGTCGATAGGAACTGACGGAAAGAAAATCTGCTTGGGAATGTCATCATCAGAGGACTGATGGACAAAATCATAACCGTCGGCTGATCTGAATCCGAATAAACCGATAAGTTGTCCGAACAAAGCTGCTGGATAAATGCCCCTACATTGATTGCAAAATGATTCAAGCTGCCACGGAAGGCTGACAGAAACTGGCTTATGCTTTGAATGCATATGCGTATGTTTGAATATAGCGTAATGCTCCATACGAAATGGAATGCTACACATTTGAGGATGAAATGCAAATATGATGCAAATATGATAACTATATGCAAAGATGCAGATGCAAGCACAGACTGCTGGGGAAAGCTGGGGACAACAGAACATTCCAGCAAAATAAATGCTGGAAAGGTGAAGCCAACTCCGCTGGGGATAACCAGATGTGCCAAGTATGATTGGACCCTACCGGGGATAGCTTACACGTGCCAATGATGATTGGACTTTTGTTGGAGAAAACAGACGACGTCTTCCAGCGTGCCAAAGGGAATTGGATCTGCAAAGGATCAGGTACGACTGATGCTGGAGAAAATATCCTGTCTGAACTTAAAGGTTTAAGGGATAGTAGCGTGACTTCCCGACATTCTTCTTGCACTCGAAAATTAGCTGAACCTGCTTGAACAGCTCTTGAAGACACGGAGAGGAATGATTCCTACGCTTCCAATCTTGCCCTAGCTTGTGGGACCTCTGTGAGGATATTCCTTAAAAGGAAATCTGAGATCTCATGCCCTGATAGCTTGATATGCACTGCCTAAGCATCTTGAACCTCGAAAGGTGTTTAACATTAATTTCCCCACGGATAAGGAATAGCTCCTGCGCCCTTAGGGGTGGCGTGCCTCAGTCTTACAACGAATTTGCCCCTGATTGGCTGATCTGTGGGGAAAGTACTTCTTAGCTGCGAGAGATTCGCCGAATCTCGACTCGACTACCTCATATTAACTGACTTCTGGATGGATGACTCCCATGATCATTCGATAAAACTTGCCCAGTTCGATAGAGTATTTGGGCAATCTGCATTCTATCCTGATCAATCTTTCCACTGTGGAAACTTTCCTGCTGTCAAGCGCTTACTCGCAAGTAAAACCAGTTGTCCTGCATAAAAGATATATTAAACGCAATGCATATGACAGTTTTCGAAAGCCAATCTGTTTACTGGAAAAAATTTGTGACATAAAGTGAATAAATCAAATATCAACATGTCAACATTAGTACAACGCTGTAAGAGGAATCCTTTAAGAGTCAGTTTCGATGCGATCTTTACCGAAGTATGCTTTTGAAACAAACCTCCTTCAATTAGGACTTTTTCAGGTTGTAACTTGGTCAGGTTCACGGTTTACAAGAAAAGGATAAAGGCTCAAAGTTTATTTTAACCCACCCATTCTCCGTGATGTTCTCCAATCCTATATTCAGCTAATTTGACACTAGCGCTCACCTCTCAAAGGTTAAAGACATGAGTGATAGTTCGGGAAACCACAAGTTTTTTGGAGTGACAGTCACTCGCTTTTCATCTTTTGGTGCCTGAATTACACGACTTGTTTTTCATCATCATTATTTTTTAATTTCCCTAACTTTTGCCTGGACTAGCTCTTTTGAGCTTCTTTTGATTTCAAAGTCCAGCGGGATACCCTAATTTTTGCCTAAGTCGCTTGTTTTCAAGATTTGACTTAGCGGGCTTTGTTCATTTTCTTTTTTCTTTTAATTCTTTTTCTTTTCAAACAAATCGCGTGACACCGGCTTGTCTGACTCTTTGGGAATTAACGTGATTGTTTCACTCCTTGATCGGCAAGGTTTAACCATTGAGGTTCTTTAGGCATGACCTATACAGGTGTGATTTATCCTCGAACGGGAACACTCCTATTGCAATTAGGATGTTCGGTCAAATTAGCTGACACCTACCCCGCCCTAGGTTAAGATTTTAGGTTTTTTCGTTTTCCAAAAGAAACTCCTACAACTAGGCTCAAAGGGGTTGGCAAGGGATTATCATCCTTATATCTCCGGTGTTTGGGAATTTGAAACAATGCATGTACATCATCAACAGGTTTTATTTCAAAAGCATACAATCGGAAGCTTGCGCGTCTTTAAACTTCGTCATCCTCTCCGGATTCTGCTTAAACAAGCGTATAACATCTGTAAAAACAATTAGCGAACAAGAATGGATTTAAATCAAAACATGCATATTCATTTCATTAATATCAATCAACGAAAACAACAAGTTTTACAAACGAGATTACACTTTAAACAGGAGAGAAAATACAAACATAAAGAAATAACAGGATAAAACGAAAATTGCCAGCTTCTGGGAACTGGGCTTTCACACTAATTAGCTGCTTAGGGAGATGCGACCCTTGAAGTCTTCAAACTTAGTCAGACGAGCGATGTACGACCAACCTTCCTCCTGGAAAAGATATACACCTTCGGTCCATCAACTGTTGTACCTTGGCTTGAAAAGCCTCACAATCTTCAGTAGCATGCCCTATGGATCCTCCATGATATCCGCATTGGGCCCTAGGATCATATCCGGGAGGGTAAGGTTCTGGCACCGGTTTGAGAGCTTTGGGCTCCACCAAAGAATTTCGAACTAGGTGCGGCAGCGGCGGCAGCTGACTGTATGATATAGGCACTGGGCGCAGAGGAGAACTCATTCTTTTCAAATTGTTGTTGCGGGGCCTATTCTGATTCTGGTACTGATAGTTTTGCTGCAAAGACTCAAAAGGTCGTGGACTTTGAACAGCAGAAACATCCGGCGACTGGGCTTGGACTCTCGAGAACTCTCTTTGCTCGGGCGCTTTCATCCTTAAACTTGATCCAAGAACAGGCAATAACTGTGGGCAGGGGGATTCTGACACCAAGGATTGTAGGATATACTCTTGACCTACTGCAGCCTTAGGCATGGGAACAGAAGTATCCATCTCTTTTTCACGATAGGGAACAAACTCGCCTGATACCTTCATGCCGCTCGGCGTGAATTCAATTGTCTTTGAATCAATCAGGTCTTGAACCTTATGCTTAAAAGCTTTACAGTTCGTGATGTTGTGCACCTGTCCTCCAGAGTGGAAATCACAATAAGCATTGATATCGAAGCCCGGTGGTGGTTGGCCAGTAAGTGGATCCAAAGTTCGAGGTTTTACCAACTGAAGTTGGAGCAAGAGTTTCACCAACTGAGCATAATCCATGGGGATCTGATCAAAGATTCTATCTTGTGATTTTATCCTTTGACCATATCTTCTAATCCTGGGATTCTCCTGAGGAACGGGACGCATCTGATGACACGGGAACTTCGGAACCTCCGGTTGTGCAGCATATTTCTGACATACATTACGTTCTGGGATAGGCTCCGCAGACAGAAGTGGAACAAGCATCTTTGCTGCAGCTTCAGGCATTTAATCACCTTCTTTTCTAAGCACGCTTCTTATCACTTCCATGATTAAACCCACTTGAGTTTTCAACTGCTGGTTTTCCTCTCTGAGCGTATTCTGATCCAAGCGCAACGCTTGCATGTCTGCAATGAACTGCCTCATCTGGGTCTTGACTTCTCTCAGCTCTGCTTGTACTTGCTCCATGACTTGGCAGGAATTCCTGTGGTCTAATTGATTATATAACCTGCAACAAACTAGTGGAGTACATGCAGTCAGGTTAACAACTTCGAGGTACCTGTTACACAAAAATAATATGCAAGATGCAAACAAGTATGCAACAGGGAAATCTCAGAATAACACCAAGGCAAAAAGGAACCCAAGATCCAAACAGGGATAACCAACACACAGATATCACACCATCCAGAAATAACCAAATACAAACAGAGTGACCTCGACCAAGAGGCCTGGCGATGGTTAGTGTACAGTAATGAGCGAAAGCTAATCACGTAAGCAAAGAAAATAGATGCGGCAGTCGGCACAGGAAACCTTCTAGCAACTTCCCTCATATTTACCTGAGCCTTCAGTTTGAAACTCTTCAAAACACACACTCTCGGTGGATTCATCCATAACAAGAATTGTTGTGCCCTCAAGGTGGGATGAAGGGGAATCATTAATCTGAATAATACCCTGAGGCGTGATGGAAAACTTATTAGAGTCTAAAAGAGTCTGAACTTGGCTCCTAAGCACCTTACAATCATCTGTGGAATGCCCCTGTGCCCCAACATGGTACTCACAGCGAGCATTGACATCAAAGCCTGGAGGGTACGGTGGGATCATTGGATTAGTCTCTTTTGGCACTATCAGCCCACCTTTGACCAAATCCGGCAACAACTGGCTGTACGACACTGGTAGCTGAGTAAACTGCCTTTCGGGTTTCCTTGGTCTTCGTCGAGCATGCTGACGCGGCTGATGACGGTATGACCGTTGGCTTTGAACACTTGAAACATCTGAAGACTGAACCTAAGATGCCGAAGATTCTGATATAAACTCACTTCCTTTCTCTCATTCTTCTTGTGAACTGACAACTGATTCATTTTCCTCAACTAAGATGAAAGGAATGTCTCTAATCCTCCCATTCTTGAGTCCACTCTCAACGCGTTCACCCATTATCACCAAGTCAGCAAAGTTTGACATCCCACCGCTGATCAACTTGTCAAAGTAATGGCCCTTCAGAGTACCCAAGAAGATGTCAACTAGTTCTCTATCCTGAAGCGGTGGTTGAACACGAGCGGCGAATTCTCTCCATCTTTGCACATATCCTCTGAAGGATTCATCCTCCGCCTGAGATAATTCTTGTAACTGCATGCGACTAGGAGCCATATTGAGATTATAGTCGTACTGCTTCACAAAGGCATTGGCTAGATCTGACCATGATCGAATACAACCACTCTCCAACTGCATATACCAACTCAATGATGCTCCACTTAGACTATCCTGAAAACAGTGAACCATAAGCTCATCGTTGTGAACATGTGAAGTCATTTTCCTGCAGAACATCACCAAATGCTGCTTCGGATAATTATCTCCTTTAAACTTCTCAAAATTTTGCATTTTAAACTTCGGAGGCATCACCAAACCTGGCACTAAACACATGCTCACAACATTCAAATCAAGAGCATCCTGACTCATCAAGGCATCAAGCTTTTCATCCAACAGGCGACATTTTCCCATAAATTCAACAGTCTGCGGGTCTTCAGCATTAACTTTTGGAACAATCCTCTGAGAATCTGGCACAGAGAATGTGAAACTATGATATTCTGTGTCATAGAGAGAAGAAGAATCTCCATCTCTGACAATGGGATGCTCTTCAACAGGGATCGACATCGGATGAGCTTGAGCAACATTGTTCACTGGAGTCTTCTGAGTATCGACCTCTCCTCTAGTCATAGCTGGCATGACTTCCACGAGCTGACTCAACTGATTCTTCATCAATTCAAACTCTGCCCTTGTAACAACCAAGTTCTGCTCTCCTGAGTTCATGATTCTTCCAGAAGCTAACTCAAATCCAATGCGAATGTCGGGAAAACCACTGACGAAGCAGACAAAAGATGGGTAAGCTCCCTGTTCTGGCTGAGGATGGATATGCAAAAATGAAATGCGAATGCAATGCATAAATGCAAAATGCTAATGCACACACAAGGGATCAAGACTGCTGCACTGCTGACTAAGAAAGATCTGAGCTCTGCTTCAGCAAGAACATAGCACTGCACCGATAGAAACCAGCTGATACTAACAATCCAGATTCAAACTGCAGAGAAAACCGGGTAATCTGAAGGTAAAAGTTTCCTGCATAACCCCAGTCCAAATCACAGGTATGGACCTATTCACTGATACAGTATGGCATCCTATGTGTTTGTCAGCGTCACAGACTTTCAAGAAATGATGATACGTTCACCATTTCTGGTTTGGCATCATTATCTCCTGAAGAGGCCTCACTTAACTGACTCACAAATGATCGGTTCCCAGAGTCGACAATCCTCAGATCCAACATCCCGTCGAGCCCTAAGGGCCAGTTGGGAAGTCATCAAAGAGAATATCGTCTGAGTGTGAATTTCATGGGGAACTGTGTCTACTAAGCAAATAGGCCCCCACTACTAATGCTAGGTATGTACTCAAGCCCGGGTCCGGCTTATCACTAATCATAACTCTCCATTCCCACAGTACATCACAAATGAAATATGATGCGGAAAATAAACGCGGAAAAGTAAAATGCGAAAGTAAATAAAGTACATATATACAACACCCAAAGATAAACATGCAAGCGCTAGGATTGACTCGCTGTTACACCCAAAATTTGCCCAACCTTTTCCTTCTTGTTTTTGCATTAGCATAACATCATCATAGCATTATCATAACATTGCATTAGCATTTATGCAGGGGATCAAGTGTGATATACATCAAGAGAGGCCTATCTAGAGGTTTTATTCGAGCTTGAGGAATCACTAAAGTCACCAGGAAGTGGTTCATGCCCTTGAGAAGTTCAGATGCTTGTGTGGGGTTCATCTCCTGAATTAGAGGCCAACTGAAGATTATCAATGAGTTGGAAAACTATGATTACAGGTCATAAAATTACAAGTCAAGTTCAATACTTTGCATAGCTCAAATGGACTTTTTTCCAACATGAAAGTTGCTCCGAATGGCGTCATTTGGTCAACTAAACCTCAAGGTTTTAATGGGCTAGCTCATGGTGGAAGATTGATGAAAGTCATTTTGGTGAAAACATGTGAAAGGGCATAGTTTGGTATTTGTTCAAAATTTAATCAAATAGGACCATGTTTGTGCTTATTTTGAGTGGAAATCATGTTTTAAGAATAATGGCAATATTACTTTTTTCATTTGGAGCTTTTATCATGACCTATACCAAGTTTTCTTCACAACTAAGTAGCATAATGGATATTGGGATTGGGCTTACAAACAAAGGACTATTATAGGCCTTAAACCTTCCTTATGATGCAAGGAATATAAAAACCAAAGATCAAGGCAAAAATCTTCTCCCATCATTTTTTTCCATTATCCCACAATTTTCTACATTTGAAAAATTGATTTTTCAATTCCTTTTTCTCTCCACTTTTTTGATCCTTTCTCATTGCAAATACATTCAATATACTCCATAAAATTTTTCCATCAATTTTTGAGAAGTTTTTAGTGCAATTTCATGGTTGTAGTAACATGAAAAAGTAAGCTCCATGAGAATTTCGAATTCTGTTTTCCTCACCAATTCAAGCCATTTCTTTGATCCTAATACCTCTACCAAGGATTATTGAAGGTTTCTACATAATTTTCCAAGGAAATTTGTGCTCCATTGAAGCTCCATAATCCATTTTTCGGAGGTAATGGAAATTCAAGTTTTCTCCATAATAATGAGTCTTTTCCATGCCATTTTTATAGCATTGCATTTCCATGGAATAGTACATCGTTTCTGGTAAAGAAAGATCCATTTTTATGACAATTTTGTGTTCTTGAAAGTTTGAGATTCAAATACGGCTTTTGAGTTAGAGGGGATTTCAGAGGGAAATAAGGGCATATTTGAATTCCTGGGAAAATTTCATACAAGTTTCATCTAAAAATTATTGGATTTGGTTGAGTATTGAGTGAGATAGGTTCACTTGAACATTTCCGGCCAACCTTCCAATTTTCAGCCACCGTTCCACGCACAACAGCATCTCCCTCTCATTGTTCTTTCAAATGGAGAAGACGGTCGTGGCACCGTCGGATTCGTTCCAAAGATGGACTTTGTCTACCAATCTAACGGACCGCATCACTCCATGCAAGCAGCCATATCACATTTCATTAATCCCAGTGGCGCGCCAACTCAGCAATTAGTGCCCCATGACCCCTGTTCGATCCTTGGCAGCTGCATTTTATTTATTCCTTTTATTTTCTCTTGTTTTCTCATACTTATATGCTTCCAATATTCATTTTATATTTTTTCTTCTTTTACATGCTGACTTCTAAATATCATAAAAAATAGGAAAATTAATCTTTTTGATCCCCAATTTTCTTATGCGTAATCTTCAAGATGTCTAGAATTTTATAGAGCTGGAATTATATTTTTTCCATTTTCGTCATTTTATTAGATTTTTTTTACATTTTAGTTGTCAAAAAAATAGCAATGCTGGTGCTATCATGTTGTGAATTTTATTTGACCTATCAAAACACAATTTAAATGTCAATCCTTTTGCAGGGATCTCATACACATATTGAGGTATTGTGACATATTTTTGTGGGAATTTTATCGTACCATTTTAATCGGTTTTGGATGCTTTCTTTAACATGCTCCATTTTAACTTTTCCTTTGGTATACATGAGATATCTTGCAATGTTTTCATCTTATTTGACCATTTCTCTTTGGATATTTTTGTTGTATCTCTCACCCGTGCTTTGTGGCTTGATGTAGGGAATTGGAGATTTTTATTTGAATTTTTTAGCACCTTTTGCTATTTTTCTTGTATTTTTGTATCCGGACTTGTAATTTGGACTTTCGAGCGGACCTCGGTTTTATTTTGGCTCCAACGACCTCGATTTGTTTGTGTGGTGAACGCTAGGGTTCTTGTTGCTTGTTATAGACATTATATAGGATATGTAGATCATTGATTGGCTGGTTTTATCATACATAATTGCCCATTAGGTTCCATATTTCCATGATAGCACGTTAAGATTCCAAATTGTGGTATGCGTACGTCATTCGTAGGTTTTATTGCCTCGTATCACTTTATAATCACTTGTGGCCAAGAATGCATGTTTAAAATAGGCAATTTTCCATTCATTATGGGCTTGAGGTCGAGATGGTTCTTCCTCCCTCACTTGCATTGCATGTTTACCTTTCTACACTTTGCATTTCATGTATGCTGTTACTTCATCTGTTTTCTGTTGCTTCCTTTGCCTTTCCCTTAGGATCTCCATTCTTTATTGTTGAAGATAGAATGTGATAGACATTAGGCTTTGCAACCATGTATGACAACATTAGGGTAGTTTTCCCCTTTGCAAACTTCAACCTTAGGACGAATTTGGCATGATAACTTTAGGATTAAACTAGTCTCCTCGTAGTAAGCCCGAACTACGTTTGCTATGATCTTTCATGCCAGATGAAAGTACGTAGGCACAAGATGCGATATCTTGGCGAGCAAACTTTCCCCTTTTCTTAGGTCGTAGTTAGGCGAACTACGTTGACTCTGATTTCTCGTTTCAGACGGGAATACGTAGGCATAAAGCGCGATACTTTGCCGAGTCACTTTCCTTTTCTTTTGTCCTTAAACCATTAGCATAGATACTAAACACACCCTTATTAGATAAACAACAAGCGTGGATCCCATCGAGTACGATGGACGTGAGGGGTGCTAATACCTTCCCCTTGCGTAACCGACTCCCGAACCCAGGCAATGGTTGCGATGACCATTCCTTTTCCCCTTTTCGTTAGGTTTTCTCTAAGCGTTTCCTTTCCCTCCTTTGGGATAAATAACGCACGGTGGCGACTCTTCTGTTCTGCCGGCGCCGATTTTCACAGTAGCGTTAGCTGGCGACTCTGTTGGGAACTGCGATGGTTCCCTATGCGAGTCTCGCCTTAGGTTTTTCTTCCTAGCTGTCTGGGTCATCCCTAGTAGATGGCGACTCTGCTGGGGACACTAATGGCAGCTGGGGACTTTTCCCATCCCCTACGCTGGGACCGTTTCCCATCCCCTAGGTGAGTCAGTCCTAGCGCTTGTTTGTTTATCTTGTGGGTTTTGTACATACCTGTTGTACCTTAGCTTTACTTTCCCGCATTTTATTTTCCCGCAGTTTATTTTCAGCATTATATTATATCCTTATTATGCTATTGTGGGAGGGGATTGATTCTAATGAGTGAGAAGCCAGACCCAGGCTTGAGTGTACCTAGCATTAGCTGTGGAAAGTAGTGGGCGCGTGCATGCTTTGCATGTACTAGTGTCTCACAAAATCCATGCTCAGACGAGATTCTCCCGGTTGACTTCTTTTCCAGCCCTTTGGGCTTGAGGGGTTGTTGGTTTGGAGGATTGTCGACTCTGGGGACCGATCATTTGGGATTCAGCTAAGTGAGGTCGCTTAAAGAGATGATGATGCCACACCTTCTGGGTATCGTATCATCGCTCTTGAAAGTCTGTGACGCTGATGACCGCATAGGATGCTGTACCTCGTCGGCGAATTAAGTCCATACATGTGAGAGGGATTGGGTTATGCAGGAAACCATAGCTCCAGATCACCCGGTTTTCTCTACAGTGTGAACTTTTGAGTTTGATATCAGAGGTCTTCAGTATCAGTGATCTATGTCATACAGTGATATATGTTATGCAAAGGCGAAGCTCTGGTTATTCTCAAGCTACAGCACAATCAGCTTCTGATTATTATTGCTACAACACAGCACATCTACCTTGATCCCCTATCGCATCCTTGCATTTTTGCATTTCTCATCTGCATTGATTACATGACATTGCATTAACATTGCAGGTGCATATTTCCTTTGATTCTAGCTATCTCGCTTGCCGTTATTCGTACTCAGATACTTGTGCTTGCAACTGCCCGTGTGGTTTTCCATCTGTATATGAGGAGTTTTTTACTATTGTTGTCTGAGGGGTTTCCATTGTCATGTGTTTCACCCGGAACTAGAATCAAGGGAAATATTCCATATGCATTGTTAGCAGTTTTGCATACTCTTCTTTGCATTTGCAGGTACCTTCTTAAGCCTCGTTCTTATGTTCTGTTGACTTTTCAGAGTTGTTTCAGGATTGCTGACCAGAGACTTCACCGGTATCCTACTAGAAACAATCTCAAGAAAGCCATGGATCACGTTCAGACTGAGATGCAAGAGATGAGGGAGCGCATGACTCAGCTCATGGAAGTCATGCAAAGTATGGCTCAAGGACAGGAGCAACTGAGAACAATGGTCTAGCCCCTGGTAGCTAGGGTTGATCTTAATGGAGTTCTTCACGGAGGTATTGCTGCTAATACTCCCCGCAACGATACAGAAATTCCTAACGCCACTGTTGTGCCTACCGGATGCACCCCAACTGCTGCAGGGGCCGGGAATGGTAGTGATGTTGGCGTCCGCCACGCTGGTCTGGGTAATGCTGCTGGTAATGCAAGTTTGGGTAATGCTGGTAACGCAGGTCTTGGTAATACTGTTAACTTGGGTTGTGGTAATCGTACTCATAATGATGGGTTTGGACCTGGTGCTGCTAACCATGGTCTTGGTAACGCTAGGTATGGTTACACCATCAATCGAAATGTCTATGGTCCGGAGGGTGCCTACGCATGGTATGGAAATGGGGACCAACAATGGAATGAAGATCGTCAGGACAACGTGTTCTCTATGAGGGATGTAGGCGCTGAGTTACCTACTGAAGCTGATCGTAGATTCAGAATGCTGGAGGAACAGATGAGGAATATAACAAATTAGAACTCCATGGGGCTCGACATGGCCAATTTAGGGATGATCCCTGATTTACGAGTACCGTACAAGTTCAAAGTTCCTACCTTCGATAAATACAAAGGTGTCACTTGCCCGAGGGTGCACATACGTTCATATTACAGAAAAATGTCAGCCTATTCAAATGATGAGAAGATGCTCATGCACTTTTTCCAGGATAGCCTGTCAGGGCCGTCGCTCGAATGGTATATGGGTTTGGAACCCTCTCAGGTTCGCAGTTGGAAGGGTTTGGCTGAAGCATTCGTGAAACATTACCAATACAATAGTGACCTTGCTCCCAATAGGGTCCAACTTCAGAATGTCATCCAGAATAGCGGGGAATCTTTCAAAGAGTACGCCCAGAGGTGGCGTGAGCTTGCAGCCAGAGTGCAACCTGTAACACCCATTTTATTTATTTAGTCATTTTGGTGTTAATTTAATTATTTTATGTTGGTGTGCCCTTAGGTGGGGTGTGTTGGTATGTGACTGGTGAGTATCCTTGATATATAAGGATCATTGGTGGTGTGGAGATAATAATATAATAGTTAATAGTAATATTGGTGGTATTATTATTATTATTATTATTATTATTATTATTATTATCATTATTATTATTATTATTATTATTATCATCGGTATGAATATTATTATTGGTGGGTGTCCCTGATATGGGAAGATTATTGGTGGTGTTTTGGTGAATATAATAATATAGTGTATAATATTGATATTGGTGGGAATATTATTATTATTATTATATTTATTATAGTTACTATTGTTATTAACATTATTATTATTTTGGTGAGATAATAATAGGATTATTATTACTATTATTATTATTATTATTTTATTAAGTTATTAACATTATTATTATTTTGGTGAGATAATAATAGGATTATTATTACTATTATTATTATTATTTTTTATTATTATTATTATTATTAAGTTATTATTATTATTGGGATTAGAGAATTAAAATAGAAACTGAGGGATTAGTAGTTTTACGATACATTGTGAGAAGTTAGAGAAAGTGGAAAAAGAACGATAGAAAGGAGAGAAGGGAAAAGGGAACGGAAAAGGGAGCAAAGAACGAAGGATACAGGGGAAAATCAGAATTGGCCAAACCTTGGAGGGTTCTTTCATCGATCAACCGATTAACAAGGTAAGGGGGGAGAAACTTGATTTGGGATGGTATATACATGTACAGGGTAGAGGGGATTCCTTAACCCCGTAGTAAAATTCCGATCTATGAAGTTTTATATTGGCGTGCTTGTTATTATTGTTGCTAATGATAAATTGATGCTTGACATTGATGAATTGTTGATTGGTATTGGTGAATTTGGTGTATATATATTATGGTGATGTTAGTGAGATTATATGTTGTTACTGCAGTGTTGATAGTAAATATAAATAGAGTTTTGGTGAGATTCTATGTTGTTACTGTAGTGTTGATAGTAAATATAAATAGGGTTTTGGTGAGATTCTGTGTTGTTACTGTAGTGTTGATAGTAAATATAAATAGAGTTTTGGTGAGATTTGGTGTTGTTACTATAGTGTTCGTAATGACCAGGATTATAGCTTTGGGAAAATTATGTGTTGTTCCCTGTAATGTTGTTAGTGACTATGGTTAGGACCTTGGTGAGATTCAGAGTGACTCTGAAGTGTCGGTAATGTACCGTAATGTTGGTTCTAGAGTAGGAAATTGATCGATATATGATAATATATATTGTTATGTTATGATTGATGATGATTGTTGTTAATTATATAGTAATCGTTAATGAATTGGTGTTTTGGGATGATTTGGCATATAGGGCATATAGGGTGTTTTACAGTTTTTAGGGAAAATTCCGTATGCCTTTTGAGGTATCGATAAAGTGTGTAGGTGATGATTTTGGGAATAGGAATTAGAAACCTATTGGTTACGGTAATGTGCAAGATTGGTACTAGAATAGACTGAGGATCCGAGTTGAGATGATAGGTACAGTTTGGCCTTGATGCATTGTAAGAATGATGAGTGTGGGAACTAACTTGTGTACTTGGTGATAGTGCATGTTTCCCGTAATAATGACTGGTGGACAATTAGTTGATGTAAATGTATGTAGTGATCAGTAGGATCGCATACCCCCGAGTAGTGGGATGTGTTTGTATCTTGGTGACAGGATATGAACTTGTTTACTGACTGATTGATTTATACGGTGTTGGTGCATGTTATATCTATGTATATATATATGTGATGTATAATGATACGATCAGGTGGATCGTGTGCACTTAGTGTGCCTGAACATAATAGTTATGCATTGGTGTGTGCATATCATGGTGTCTTGGTGGGATGGATCATGTCTCGGATGAAGCGTAAGTGATCTGTTCGTACTCCTTTGTGGAGAATGGTGGGGTTGAATCATGTCTCGGATGGAGCGTAAGTGATTCGCCCGTACTCCTTTGTGGAGAATGGTGGGGTTGAATCATGTCTCGGATGGAGCGTAAATGATTCACCCGTACTCCTTTGTGGAGAATGGTGGGTTCGATTGAATGAACCAATGAGTCGGTACCGCATGCATGGTGTTGAGTTGCATATTTGCATTATAATATGTTATATTGTAATTTGAACAGTAGGTTCGTTATATGGAGTTGTTGGGGTGAATATTGGCGTGGTGGTGTGTTTTACTACCTTGTTTACATGTATTACATTACCATTATATTCTGATCATTATTTCTCACCCCTTTGTTGTTGTTGTGGTCTGTGCTTCTTCGGAAGTACAGATAATCTAGGTGCTTAGCTAACTTGGATAGTGGGGTGACCGTCGAGTCGTAGGATGCTCTGATACGTAACACGGGATATGGGTGTCTTAACTGTTTCATGTCAAACTTATTGTAATCCTGTGACGTATCATGAATTTGATGTATTTTATTTTATTAAACAAATTCCGTTGTATTATTTTGAAAAGAATGAATAAAGTATTTTTATAAAATTTGGAGATGTGATATCCCACTTTTGGTGAAAACTCTGATTATTATTATTATAATATTTATATTTTATTTAATACGGGAAAGTGGGGTGTTACAATTGGTATCAGAGCAGGTCGGTCCGTCCGGCCAGTGTTGTTGGGTTGAGTTGAGTCTGTCCTTTGGGATGGAGACTGTGTGTTGTTTAACCTGGTGTTGTGGTTTAAATCCCTAGTATACGGCATGTGTGTGAAAACACTGTCGGTACGTGTTTATTTCCTAACCTTGTCTGCAGAAGCAGGAATGATTCCAGTGGGGGAGAAGTTTGTAATTCTCCGGAATGCTACGGTGTGGTGGCTTAGTGTGTTGAGGAATGCTATCATAGTTTGGTAAAGATGGTTTGTACCCCATCATGATTTCGGCTGTCTATTAACAAATTGAGGAACTGATCACCCTTAATCTCTTGTTAATAGTAGACGGGATTGTGTTGGATGGGATAGACGTGTCTTGCAAGCTTGTGTGGCGTGAGCAATGAATTGTCCTGAGTTAAGCTAAGTGCTTAAGGGATAATTTTGAGGAGTTGGCGTAATACGGTGTTGAGACGTTTATTTTGACGGAAACTTTGAAGGAGAAGGAAAGTGAGAAAATTGGGATTTGTCAATTAGTTGAAATTGCCAGAGGTTCCCTGAGGAAGTAAGCGATTTACTATCGGAGTGTGAAGTAAAGCTTACACGTTTATTTTGTTTTTGGGACGAGTCTGATATTGATGACTCTATATTGTATGTTTACGTTGGGATTGGAGAAGTTGAAGAGTCAACTTGAAGACCCGCTGGGGGAGAGGTCCTTTTGTTTGAGTGTGTTACCGTAAGGTGCACCAATTTTTGTTGGTTAGACAGACAGAAGGTTTTGTGAAGCTTTGGGTGAACTATAGATAAGTGAACAAGGTGACTGTCAAGGATAAGTGTTCGCTTCCAAGAGTTAATGATTTGATGGATCAATTGATTGAAGGACGTGAGTTCCGTGTTCGTGAGATCGCGAGTAGAATTATTGTGTTGTGGTGTCGAAGGTCGAAGTGGTATCGTAATAGGCGGCTCCACGATCTGCTGTTGAGATTGGAAGTAATCGGGTTTTAAAATATTTAAAGATTGAAAGTGTGTTGGACGGCCTCCTAAGTATGAAATTGTGGTTATACGTTGAATTCCGAGATCGCAGCTTTTTACGGAATCGAAATCGGACACTCGGAAGTCAGGTAACGGTCGAAAATAGAATTTCGGGACTGTCATGTTCGCCGAGATTCGCCTGGCGAAGTGCCCTGAGCAGAAAAATGTTGTTGTGGTATTTTTGTCGTAACGGGAGAACCGTAACTCGGAATGACGCCCGGTTCGAAGCGTTGGAAAGCTATTGAAATTATCTATGAGATGGTGAAGTATTGACATAGATTTAATCTATTTATTGATGAAGTGTGTTTGAATGTTGTGGTAAGGACGGGCGGTACGGTATGTGTTCCCGCTATAACTCACAACTTGTTTGTCCACTTGGCATGGGATCTTCTTTAATTATTTATATAAGGCAATGGTTGTGTTGATAAATGATATTTTAAGGTATTCGAAGAGTATAGAGGATTATGTTGAGCATAAGGAACTGGAGTTATCAGTGTTAGAAAGAGAGCGGTGATATACTTCCGTAAGGAAAGTTCTGCCGAATCCGATAGAACTAATTGTGGTGTTTGTGATGCTTGTTGATATAATTAGGGGATTTGCTAAAGAAAACTTCAGCGAGTTTCAGTTATGCAAAAGGCAACTCGAAGTGTGTAAGAGAAACCATCCGACCAGTGATTTAGAGTTGGTTGCTATTGTGGTTGTACCGGAGTCGGAGGCTTCGAAAGTTCAGACTGAGATCGGAGATGTTTGGTGATCTTAAGAGTTTAAGGTGTTTGTTTGATTTGAAAAAGTTGAAAATGAGGCAGAGGAAATAATTAGGATTTCTGAAGAATTACGACTTTGATTGTAATTACCCTTTGGGTAAAGTGGATGTGGTAGATGATGCGGTGAGTTGGAAATGTTTGTGTTTACCGAAGATGATGGTGAAAAGAGGTAGAACTGATTGAGAAATTTCATAATATGCGTTGTGTGAGTAAGGATACTTCTTATGGAGTTAATCTTTTATTATTAAGATCTGACTAGTGATATCCTTGAGAAGAACCGAGAAAGTCAGAAATCTGGGTTGAGTAGTGAATTAGTTGAAATTGATAAATTAGAGTCGAAGAGTGGATTGTCGGATTTGTGGAAATAGTACCATGATGTGTTATGATAGGGTATGTGTACCAGATGTTGTTGAGGGGAGTAGGAGTACTCGTGAAGAAATACATTGAGGTAGATGGAGTATCCATCCCGGTGCTATGAAGAAGTAACCGAATTTGAGTAGATTGTTTTGGAGACCATGGATAAGGGGAGGAGTAGTTGAGGTGGAATATGCTGGTTAGAATTGTAGGAATTCGAAGAGTGAACATCAGAGACTGTTGAGTCTGATGCAGTCGTTAAATATTCCAGAGTGGAAATCAGGTAGTATTTTCACGAAATTGGTGTTGAGATTTCCAAAGAATTTGTAAAGACATAATTTTAATTTGAATTGTTAGGAGTGGATTAACTATTCCGTGTTGAGGATATACGAGATGCATATTGAGAAAATGATGAAGTTGGATGAGATACTGGCGAATATTGTGTCAGATGGAAATTTGAGGTTTATATTGAGATTTTGGAGGGGCTTACAGGAAGCTTCGGGTACTAAGTTGAAGCTGAGTTCGACCTACCATCCGCAAACTGATGGTCAGTCAGAGAGGACTATTGAGTCTGTAGAGAATTGGTGAGAGCTTGAGTGTCGGATCAAGGTGGAGCGTGGGATGATTAATTATCGTTGATTGAGTTACCTATAATAACGGTTACCATCCTAGTGTCGGAATGGCACTATATGTGGCTTGGTGAAATAGGGAGTGTAGGACTCTCCTGTGTTGAAATAAATCGAGTGAGAATATTGTACTCAGACTTGAAAATTATGCTTGAGATGGATGAGAAGATCGAGAGGATCTGAGGCAATATGTATTTTGAGAGTCACGCCGGTGACCGGTGTTGGTCGAGCTTCGAAATCTCAGAAGTTCGCACCGTGTTCTGTGGTTTGTATCAGAGTGGCGCAGCAGAGGCATGGGAGGAGTAACATGTTAGACCGTTTTTCCCGCTGTCGCTATGAATTGGCATGATATGTTTCATGTGTCTTAGTTGAGAAAGTACATTGAACCAGGTGGATGATGTACAAGTGAAAATAATTTGATTGTTGAGGCATTGCTATTTCGTTTGGACGAGCGAGAAACAACTCCGAAGGGAGGAGATATCTTTGGTGAAAGTAACTTGGGGAGGTGCTGCAGAAGGCAGTGTGACCTGTTAGTTGGAATGAAGGATGCGGGAAGCGTATCCGGAAGTGTTCCATCAGGTAATTTTCGAGGACGAAAATACTTAAAGTGGGGGAGAGTTGTAACACCCATTTTATTTATTTAGTCATTTTGGTGTTAATTTAATTATTTTATGTTGGTGTGCCCTTAGGTGGGGTGTGTTGGTATGTGATTGGTGAGTATCCTTGATATATAAGGATCATTGGTGGTGTGGAGATAATAATATAATAGTTAATAGTAATATTGGTGGTATTATTATTATTATTATTATTATTATTATTATTATTATTATTATTATCATTATTATTATTATTATTATTATCATCGGTATGAATATTATTATTGGTGGGTGTCCCTGATATGGGAGGATTATTGGTGGTGTTTTGGTGAATATAATAATATAGTGTATAATATTGATATTGGTGGGAATATTATTATTATTATTATATTTATTATAGTTACTATTGTTATTAACATTATTATTATTTTGGTGAGATAATAATAGGATTATTATTACTATTATTATTATTATTATTTTATTAAGTTATTAACATTATTATTATTTTGGTGAGATAATAATAGGATTATTATTACTATTATTATTATTTTTTTTATTATTATTATTATTAAGTTATTATTATTATTGGGATTAGAGAATTAAAATAGAAACTGAGGGATTAGTAGTTTTACGATACATTGTGAGAAGTTAGAGAAAGTGGAAAAAGAACAATAGAAAGGAGAGAACGGAAAAGGGAACGGAAAAGGGAGCAAAGAACGAAGGATACAGGGGAAAATCAGAATTGGCCAAACCTTGGAGGGTTCTTTCATCGATCAACCGATTAACAAGGTAAGGGGGGAGAAACTTGATTTGGGATGGTATATACATGTACAGGGTAGAGGGGATTCCTTAACCCCGTAGTAAAATTCCGATCTATGAAGTTTTATATTGGCGTGCTTGTTATTATTGTTGCTAATGATAAATTGATGCTTGACATTGATGAATTGTTGATTGGTATTGGTGAATTTGGTGTATATATATATTATGGTGATGTTAGTGAGATTATATGTTGTTACTGCAGTGTTGATAGTAAATATAAATAGAGTTTTGGTGAGATTCAATGTTGTTACTGTAGTGTTGATAGTAAATATAAATAGGGTTTTGGTGAGATTCTGTGTTGTTACTGTAGTGTTGATAATAAATATAAATAGAGTTTTGGTGAGATTTGGTGTTGTTACTATAGTGTTGGTAATGACCAGGATTATAGCTTTGGGAAAATTATGTGTTGTTCCCTGTGATGTTGTTAGTGACTATGGTTAGGACCTTGGTGAGATTCAGAGTGACTCTGAAGTGTCGGTAATGTACCGTAATGTTGGTTCTAGAGTAGGAAATTGATCGATATATGATAATATATATTGTTATGTTATGATTGATGATGAGTGTTGTTAATTATATAGTAATCGTTAATGAATTGGTGTTTTGGGATGATTTGGCATATAGGGCATATAGGGTGTTTTACAGTTTTTAGGGAAAATTCCGTATGCCTTTTGAGGTATCGATAAAGTGTGTAGGTGATGATTTTGGGAATAGGAATTAGAAACCTATTGGTTACGGTAATGTGCAAGATTGGTACTAGAATAGACTGAGGATCCGAGTTGAGATGATAGGTACAGTTTGGCCTTGATGCACTGTAAGAATGATGAGTGTGGGAACTAACTTGTGTACTTGGTGATAGTGCATGTTTCCCGTAATAATGACTGGTGGACAATTAGTTGATGTAAATGTATGTAGTGATCAGTAGGATCGCGTACCCCCGAGTAGTGGGATGTGTTTGTATCTTGGTGACAGGATATGAACTTGTTTACTGACTGATTGATTTATACGGTGTTGGTGCATGTTATATCTATGTATATATATGTGATGTATAATGATACGATCAGGTGGATCGTGTGCACTTAGTGTGCCTGAACATAATAGTTATGCATTGGTGTGTGCATATCATGGTGTCTTGGTGGGATGGATCATGTCTCGGATGGAGCGTAAGTGATCTGTCCGTACTCCTTTGTGGAGAATGGTGGGGTTGAATCATGTCTCGGATGGAGCATAAGTGATTCACCCGTACTCCTTTGTGGAGAATGGTGGGGTTGAATCATGTCTCGGATGGAGCGTAAATGATTCACCCGTACTCCTTTGTGGAGAATGGTGGGTTCGATTGAATGAACCAATGAGTCGGTACCGCATGCATGGTGTTGAGTTGCATATTTGCATTATAATATGTTATATTGTAATTTGAACAGTAGGTTCGTTATATGGAGTTGTTGGGGTGAATATTGGCGTGGTGGTGTGTTTTACTACCTTGTTTACATGTATTACATTACCATTATATTCTGATCATTATTTCTCACCCCTTTGTTGTTGTTGTGGTCTGTGCTTCTTCGGAAGTACAGATAATCCAGGTGCTTAGCTAACTTGGATAGTGGGGTGACCGTCGAGTCGTAGGATGCTCTGATACGTAACATGGGATATGGGTGTCTTAACTGTTTCATGTCAAACTTATTGTAATCCTGTGACGTATCATGAATTTGATGTATTTTATTTTATTAAACAAATTCCGCTGTATTATTTTGAAAAGAATGAATAAAGTATTTTTATATAATTTGGAGATGTGATATCCCACTTTTGGTGAAAACTCTGATTATTATTATTATAATATTTATATTTTATTTAATACGGGAAAGTGGGGTGTTACACAACCCCAAATGGTAGAGAGAGAGTTGATTGACTTGTTTGTATCAACGTTATCTGGGATGTACTATGAAAAGCTCATCAACTGTATGTCCAGGAGTTTCTCTGACCTTGTCATCACGGGTGAGCGTATAGAAAACGACATCAAGATTGGGAAAATTCAGGCCGTAGAAGTACCTTCGTCCGGTGGAGGAAAGAAAGTGTTCGGAAATAAGAAGCGTGAAGGCGACGCTAATTCTGTATCAAGCTCTCAGGGTAGAGGCAGAGGTAGATATCAAGATCAGTGTCATCATCATCAGGTTGCAAGTGTTATCATTCCGATATCATCACAACAACAACAACCACAACAGCAGCATAATCAACAGGGCTACAGGAAGTACCAAAATTCGAGGGGAGCAAATAGAGTATTCGATACGCCGCCAATGCCGTACTCCCAGATGCTTCAGACGTTACTACAACTGCAGTTAATCCAGAAGAGAACCTTATCCCCTCTGACAGGCCAACCACCCCCTGGCTATGATGCAAATGCCCGCTGCGAATTCCACTCGGGGGCACCCGGGCACAACATTGACAATTGTAAGGCTTTTAAGCACAAGCTACAAGATTTAATTGACAGTAAAGCCATAAACTTCTCGCATGAAGTGCCCAACGTGGTACAGAATCCTCTGCCAAACCACGGACAAGCCGGAAGCGGCTGAGTCGTCCACAAGTCAAGACACAAGAAGCCTAGTTCTCAGGAGCTGGCAATCTGCATTTTGCATGTCATTGCTTTACATTTGTAGTTTCTTTCCTGTTTAATTGCACATTTCGCTTGTAAAGCTTGTTGTTTCTCAATTGATATTGAAAATGAAATAAATATGCATATTTTGAATTAATCCATTCGTGTTCACTTTATTGCTTTCTTTTATTTCAAACGCGTGTTTAAGTGGAATCCGGGGAGGATGACGAAATCGAAGAATGCATGAGCTGCCGATTGTATGCTCTTGGATAGAAAAACCTGTTGACGATATACAGACATTGTTCCAAATCCATAAACACCGGAGATATAAGGAAGATAATCCCTTGTCAATCCCTTTGAGCCTTGTAGTAGGAGTTTCTTTCTGAAAATGAAAAATCCTCAATCTTAACCTGGGGCAGGGTAGGTGTCGGTTAATTTGACCAAGCGTTCGAATTGCTAAAGGAATGTCCGTTCAAGGATAAATCACACCTGTATAGGTCATGCCTAAAGGACCACAATGGTTAAACCTTGCTGATAAGGAGTGAAATAGTCACAATCTCTTTTAACAAGTCAGACAAGCCGGTGTCACATGATTTGTTCAAAAAGAAAAAAATCAAAAGAAAAAGCCCGCTAAGTCGAATCTTGGGAACAAACGACTTAGGCAAAAATCAGGGTATCCCGCTGGACTTCAAAATCAGAAACTCAAAAGAGTTAGTCCAGGTAAAAATTAGGGAAGGTAAAAAGCGAAAAAAAAACGAAAAGGATTACAAGAGAAAAATCCTCAAGCAAGAACGAAATTGTGTGACTCCAGGCACTACGAAGACGGAAAGGGAATGACTGTCACTTCAGAAAGCATGTGATTTCCTGAACCATCACTCCTATCATTCCACTTTTGAAAGGTGAACGCTAAGGTCGAATTAGCTGAGCATAGGATTGGAGAACATCAAGGAGAATGGGTGGGTTAAAATGAATTTTGAGCCTTTATCCTTTCTTTCAAAACCGTGAACCCGACCATGTTACAACCTGAAAAAGTCCTAATTGAAACAGGTTTAGTTCGAGAGCATACTTCAGTAAAGATCGCACCGAAACTGACTCCAAAAAGGATTTCTCTTACAACGTTGTATTAATTTTGACACTTTGATAATTGATTCGTTCATTATATGTCATAAATTTTTCCGGTGAACAGGATTGGGTTTTGAAGAAAAAAACTGTCATATGCATTGCATTTAATATACCTTTTATGCAAAACAACTTGTTTTACTTGCGAGTAAGCGCTCGGCCGCAGGAAAGTTTCCACAGTGGAAAGTTTGATCAGGATATAATGTAGAACTCCTGAATACTCCGTTGAGTTGTGGCCAGCTATTATCAAATAACCCCCAGTAAGGTCAGCCATCCAAGAATCAGTTAATCTAGGGCAATCAAGTCGAGATTTGGTAAATCTCTCGCAATCGGGGGTACCGCTCTGCAAACTAGTCAATCAGAGGCAAAGCCATTACAAGGCTGGGGGCATGCCACCCTATGAGGAAAAGAATTTGTTCTTCTCCATACCTCTAGAGCTTATCCGAACTAGTCAACCAAGGATCCTCTCACGGTCCAGATTCTGGGGCAAGCCATCTCGGGGTCGTCTCATGGCAAGCTATTTTCTTCTCAGCGTAGACCTTCCCAAGAATCAGGCTGGGGCAGGGGCATTACGCTTGGGGCGATTTCTCAGAGAGATTCGGATGAAGCTCATTTTTACAACAATCAAAGATCATTCCCCAGCAGTTGGTCAGGCGTACCTCTAATCCTCACAGAGTACGAGTATGGGTTTGTTCCCCAGCGAGTCGAAATCAGATTTCTCTCCACCAGGCATATGTGGAATATCCTCCAGCAGGTCGCTCGTGACCCCAACAGTGTAAGATGTGTTCCAGGGAGGTCATGCAGGACCTTTACCCTGTCCCTCAGCAAGAGTTGTTCATCACCAGCAGAGATTTGTTCATCTCCAGTAAAATTTGTAACTCCAGATTTGTTAGTATACCCCTCAGCGGAGTTGGGATCGTATCTTTCAAAGTTGTTCAGAGTTTTTCTCCCCAGCAGGGAGCTGTGGTATTCAGACATCAGTTCTTACGTTGAGTATCCAGGCTCCGGTGCGTTTTTGCCCGTCGAGTATCCAGGCTCCAGTTTGTTGCATTGAGTGTTCAGACTCCAGTTTGCTACTTCGTTGAGTATTCAGGCTCCGGTGCGTTGTCGTCCGTCGAGTATCCAGGCTCTGGTTTGTTTCTTCGTTGAGTATCCAGGCTCCGATTTGTAGTCTCGTCGAGTTTTCAGACTCTGATTTGTAGCTTCGTTGAGTATCCAGGCTCCGGTGTGTTTTCGTTGAGTGTTCAGACTCCGATTTGCTACTTCATTGAGTGTTCAGACTCCGATGTGTTTTCGTCGAGCATCCAGGCTCCGATTTGTTTGCTTCATTGAGTGTTTTGACTCCGGTTTGTTGCGTTGAGTATCCAGACTCCGGTGTGTTTTCGTCGAGCATCCAGGCTCCGATTTGTAGCTTCGTTGAGTATCCAGGCTCCGGTGTATTTTCGTTGAGTATCCAGGCTCCAGTTTATCGCTTCGTTGAGTTTCCAGGCTCCGGTGTGTTTTCGTTGAGTTGTCAGACTCCGGTTTTTGCGTTGAGTGTTCAGACTCCAATGTGTTACGTTGAGTGTTTAGGCTCCGGCTCCTCCGTTGAATATCCAGATTCCAGTGAAATTTCCAATTTGTAACATTCTACTTTGTCCGTTGAGTGTTCGGACTCCGATAAAGGTAGTTGGGTATACAGATCCTAGTAAGTGTTGCGATAATACTCTCTCTTCGTTGAATGTCCAGATTCCGGTGAATGTTCGGTTTGTGATGTATTGTTTCGTCCGTCGGGTATCCAGGCTCCGGTAAATCCCTAGTGAAATCACCAGTTACGTCGAGCATCCGGGCTCTGGTCAGTGCGTTGAGTATCCAGATTCCGACAGATTTTGATGTGGTTCTATCGTGCGTTGAGTATCCAGATTCCGACGATTTTCGAAAGATTGTTCTTTGGCCCAGGTGGTGTTCAGACTAAGGCCAGTTACGTTTTTCCTAAAGCAGAGTTACTTGATTAAGTTTCTATTTCCCTTGACGGGATGTTCAAGATGTTCATTATGTTCGGTTTCTTCGGAGATTCTATCCCAATCAAAGTTTCCAGTTTATTTCTGCGGTTGGCAAATTTTCGGGTTCTTTTGGTATTCAACCGCCTTTTACCTTGATTGATTGAAAGCCATTCGCTTTTCACTCATTCAGGTCCAAGTCGCTTGAATAGGGGCAGCTGTTGCACCCAAAATTTGCCCAACCTTTTCCTTATTGTTTTTGCATTAGCATAACATCATCATAACATTATCATAACATTGCATTAGCATTTATGCAGGGGATCAAGTGTGATATACATCAAGAGAGGCCTATCTAGAGGTTTTATTCGAGCTTGAGGAATCACTAAAGTCACCAGGAAGTGGTTCATGCCCTTGAGAAGTTCAGATGCTTGTGTGGGGTTCATCTCCTGAATTAGAGGCCAACTGAAGATTATCAATGAGTTGGAAAACTATGATTATAGGTCATAAAATTACAAGTCAAGTTCAATACTTTGCATAGCTCAAATGGACTTTTTTTCAACATGAAAGTTGCTCCGAATGGCGTCATTTGGTCAACTAAACCTCAAGGTTTTAATGGGCTAGCTCATGGTGGAAGATTGATGAAAGTCATTTTGGTGAAAACATGTGAAAGGGCATAGTTTGGTATTTCTTCAAAATTTAATCAAATAGGATCATGTTTATGCTTATTTTGAGTGGAAATCATGTTTTAAGAATAATGGAAATATTACTTTTTTCATTTGGAGCTTTTATCATGACCTATACCAAGTTTTCTTCACAACTAAGTAGCATAATGGATATTGGGCTTGGGCTTAGAAACAAAGGACTATTATAGGCCTTAAACCTTCCTTATGATGCAAGGAATATAAAAACCAAAGATCAAGGCAAAAATCTTCTCCCATCATTTTTTTTCCATTTTCCCACAATTTTCTACATTTGAAAAATTAATTTTTCAATTCCTTTTTCTCTCCACTTTTTTGATCCTTTCTCATTGCAAATACATTCAATATACTCCATAGAATTTTTCCATCAATTTTTGAGAAGTTTTTAGTGCAATTCCATGGTTGTAGTAACATGAAAAAGTAAGCTCCATGAGAATTTCGAATTCTGTTTTCCTCACCAATTCAAGCCATTTCTTTGATCCTAATACCTCTACCAAGGATTATTGAAGGTTTCTACATAATTTTCCAAGGAAATTCGTGCTCCATTGAAGCTCCATAGTCCATTTTTCGGCGGTAATGGAAATTCAAGTTTTCTCCATAATAATGAGTCTTTTCCATGCCATTTTTATAGCATTGCATTTCCCTGGAATAGTACATCGTTTCTGGTAAAGAAAGATCCATTTTTATGACAATTTTATGTTCTTGAAAGTTTGAGATTCAAATACGGCTTTTGAGTTAGAGGGGATTTCAGAGGGAAATAAGGGCATATTTGAATTCCTGGGAAAATTTCATACAAGTTTCATCTAAAAATTATTGGATTTGGTTGAGTATTGAGTGAGATAGGTTCACTTGAACATTTCCGGCCAACCTTCCAATTTTCGGCCACCGTTCCATGCACAGCAGCATCTCCCTCTCATTGTTCTTTCAAATGGAGAAGACGGTCGTGGCACCGTCGGATTTGTTCCAAAGATGGACTTTGTCTACCAATCTAACGGACCGCATCACTCCACGTAAGCAGCCACATCACATTTCATTAATCCCAGTGGCGCGCCAACTCAGCAATTAGTGCCCCATGACCCCTGTTCGATCCTTGGCAGCTGCATTTTATTTATTCCTTTTATTTTCTCTTGTTTTCTCATACTTATATGCTTCCAATATTCATTTTATATTTTTTCTTCTTTTACATGCTGACTTCTAAATATCATAAAAAATAGAACAATTAATCTTTTTGATCCCCATTTTTTTCTGAGTAATCTTCAAGATGTCTAAAATTTTATAGAGCTGGAATTATATTTTTTTCATTTTTCTTCATTTTATTAGATTTTTTTACAATTTAGTTGTCAAAAAAATAGCAATGCTGGTGCTATCATGTTGTGAATTTTATTTGACCTATCAAAACACAATTTAAATGTCAATCCTTTTGCAGGGATCTCATACACATATTGAGTTATTGTGACATATTTTTGTGGGAATTTTATCGTACTATTTTAATCGGTTTTGGATGCTTTCTTTAACATGCTCCATTTTAACTTTTCCTTTGGTATACATGAGATATCTTGCAATGTTTTCATCTTATTTGACCATTTCTCTTTGGATATTTTTGTTGTATCTCTCACCCCTGCTTTGTGGCTTGATTTAGGGCATTGGAGATTTTTATTTGAATTTTTTAGCACCTTTTGCTATTTTTCTTGTATTTTTGTATTCGGACTTGTAATTTGGACTTTCGAGCGGACCTCGGTTTTATTTTGGCTCCAACGGCCTCGATTTGTTTGTGTGGTGAATGCTAGGCTTCTTGTTGCTTGTTATAGACATTATATAGGATATGTAGATCATTGATTGGCTGGTTTTATCACACATAATTGCCCATTAGGTTCCATATTTCCATGATAGCACATTAAGATTCCAAATTGTGGTATTCGTACGTCATTCGTAGGTTTTATTGCCTCGTATCACTTTATAATCACTTGTGGCCAAGATTGAATGTTTAAAATAGGCCATTTTCCATTCATTATGGGCTTGAGGTCGAGATGGTTCTTCCTCCCTCACTTGCATTGCATGTTTACCTTTCTACACTTTGCATTTCATGTATGCTGTTACTTCATCTGTTTTCTGTTGCTTCCTTTGCCTTTCCCTTAGGATCTCCATTCTTTCTTGTTGAAGATAGAATGTGATAGACATTAGGCTTTGCAACCATGTATGACAACATTAGGGTAGTTTTCCCCTTTACAAACTTCAACCTTAGGACGAATTTGGCATGATAACGCTAAGATTAAACTAGTCTCCCCGTAGTAAGCCCGAACTACATTTGCTCTGATCTTTAATGCCAGATGAAAGTACGTAGGCACATGATGCGATATCTTGGCGAGCAAACTTTCCCCTTTTCTTAGGTCGTAGATAGGCGAACTACGTTGACTCTGATTTCTCGTTTCAGACGGGAATACGTAGGCATAAAGTGCGATACTTTGCCGAGTCACTTTCCTTTTCTTTTGTCCTTAAACCATTAACATAGATTTTAAACACACCCTTATTAGATAAACAACAAGCGTGGATCCCATCGAGTACGATGGACGTGAGGGGTGCTAATACCTTCCCCTTGCGTAACCGACTCCCGAACCCAGGCAATGGTTGCGATGAACATTCCTTTTCCCCTTTTCGTTAGGTTTTCTCTGAGCGTTTCCTTTCCCTCCTTTGGGATAAATAACGCACGGTGGCGACTCTTCTGTTCTGCCGGCGCCGATTTTCGCAGTAGCGATACTCGCATAGGGGATACTCCAGTCCCCAGCAGAATCGCCAGCTGTCGCTATTGCGAAAAACAACCGGCGGAAAAAACAGAAGAGTCGCCACTTTCGTTATTTATCCCAAAGAGAGGGAAAGGAAACGATCACAAAAACCTAAAGAAAAAGGAAAAGACAAGGTCATCACAACCATGTCTGGGTTCGGGAGTCGGTTATGCAAGGGGAAGGTATTAGCACCCCTCACGTCCGTCGTACTCGACGGGATCCACACATTGTTGTCTATCTAAAAGGGTATGTTGAAACTACCTAGCTAAAGGCTTAAGGACAAAAGAAAAAGAAAGGACAGGACTCGACAGAGCATCGCTGCTCTGGGCCTACGTACTCCCTCGTGCAATGGGAAAGTCAGAGTCAACGTAGTTCGCCTAACTACGGCTAAAGAAGGGGGGAAGGTTGCTCGCTAAGACGCCGCGTCTTATGCCTACATACTTTCGTCTAGTATGAAAGATCAGAGCAAATGTAGTTTGAGCTAAAAGGACCACAGGCTGGTTCAACAGTTTTTACCCGAGTAGGGTTAACAGACAGTTCTAGCTGTTTGGTGTATGCAACTCGACCATTCGAGACTTAGGCGTTACCATTTGCGATAGGACTGAAAGTTAACAACACTCTTGCTTATGAAAAGGTTTTCCTGATTAAGAACCCCAAAGGGTGAAAAAGAGTTTGAATTGTTTTTGTATTTTTTAAGAAGAAGTGTTTTGAATTAGAGTGTTCATAATGTATGTTGTAATAAAGTCTAAAACCTAGGATCGAATGCGTCGCATATCGTCCTAAGGACGTATAGTAAACACTCTAGGCAATTGAGAGGTAACCACTCAATCACCATTTCCCAAGTACAAGTCTCATGGCACAACATTCATTATTTTTATTAAGTGGATTGAAGTTGTTTGAAGATGAGAAGAGAAAGGGACAAACTAAAGGAGGACTAGACCAAACCCTAGAAGTTGTCATGCAAAGTGCACCTAAAGTCGGGATTACAAAAGGGAAATCTCTACCTAATGTTATCATGCATGTTTAGAACCTTAATGTCTATCATAACCTCTCTTAAACAAGATAGGTTAGAAATCCTAAGGGAAGGAAGACAAAGGAAGAAGAAGAAACAATAAAAAAGACAATGCAAATGAAGGATACAAACACAAATGCACAAGTAAGAGCACATAGAATGAAAGTGGGAGGAAAACATGTGTGGGGTAGTGGCCACCATAATCTTATCTCAACCAAGCATGCGCATGAGGATGCAAAGAGAAAAAGGAGAGAAATGCACAAAAACAAGCACACAAATCAACACTTAAGTCACATAAGCAAAAGAGAATCACACAATGTAGACATGAAATGGAAAAGACATGAAAACTAGTAAACAACCCCTAAAAATACCAAATAAAATCTCATTGGACCCCTAAGGTGTTAGGAACCAGGGGTCCAAATTAGAGATCAAAACTCAAAGCAAAGCTACCTCAATTAAAAGCAAAGACACAAGGTATGCCTTAAACTAGGGCAAAAAGAAAGGGTCACAAAACCAAACCAAAACACTAAGCAAAACTTGATAAAAAAATAGAAGTAAAAATATGCAAATATCCTTCAACATGTTAATGCAGTGCACAAAAATTTTCATGCAAAAATAAGGAGTATACACCTAGAAATAAAATCAAGAGAAAACAATGCTACAATTTAATTGAAATAAAACATCCCCAACTAATTAATTCTTTTTTAAATGAAAATAAACTGAAAAAAATAAAATAAAAATATAATAAAATAAAAGACAAATCAAAGAGTCTAAAACCTTTTTTTTGGTGAATTTAAATAATTGGAGAATTATTTATAATGAATTAAATTGCAACATAAAAATTAAAACAAAAAAGGAAATAAAAATAAAAGAAATAACAAGACTGGCGGTGTAAATAGTAAACGAGATTAGTTGAAAAGTGGAATTGGGCCAGACAGGGGGGGGGGGGGGGTCTGAAGAGCAATAAAGCCCAATATGCGTCCAAAAAGTATGAGTTCAAACAATACTTGCATGAGGCTGGTCAAAGGAGGCGTACGGTGGAATTCCTTGTGGAGCGCTTGATCGTTCTGGTAAGCAAATCAACGGGTAGACAGAATGCCAACACATCAATGAATTTCAAATATGGTTGTGTGTGGAACGGTCAAACGATGAGCACCGTGGGTCTTAATCACGACCATCCAAATCAAAAGTAAGCAAGATCTATGGTTTAAAGGTCATCTCCTACCTCTTGAAAGGAGCAAAAATGGAGGGAGTTGCAGGTACCGGAGCATGGTGGCTCCGGTCACCCTCTCCGGCAACACAAAATTACGCAGCCACAACCACTTAACCAAAACGCAAGAAAATTAAGTCAAAATTGATCTATACTTCACGTAGATTACGAATATAGCAATGATTTTTGAAAACAACACACACACAAGCCAAATCGTGCGCAAACAGTTTGGGAGTCAACACAACAATATCAACAAACGAACCCCAAATGTTACCAGAAACAATCTACCACATACACAGATCACAAATATATAGAAATGGCACAATATGGATGTATAAATAGTGAGCAATTTTGAGTTGAAGCTTACCTAACGGAATAGCTCTGTTGGACCTTCTACAAGTGTTCAAGCTTGATAAAACCTTCCAGAATTACTCCATACACTTCATAGAAGCTTTGGCTTTGCTTGATTTTGCTTGAAAATGGCTAAATCTGGAAAATCATTTTTCAACTTCAATCCACTTTTTTCAAATGTGTTCTTGCTCTCTAGGCACGAAATGACCTAATTCTTTATCCATTTGTCATCCAGAACACTTATATGTTGGATTTAACATCAAATGGGGGCCCAATTGTGGCTAATTTGGAAGAATGGAATTTCAATTTGCACTCACTTTTTGCTTTTCCAAACACACGAATTTCCCACTGCACATGCTCATATTTTGCTCCAAATCAATTGCACATGGCTTTGGTTAATCAAAGGGTCAAGAATTAGCCCTTGTTTTCGATCCTATGGTAGATTTCCAATTTGTTGCTTCATGGTGAAGAAACTATGAAACTGGCCAACCTCATGACCTCAAATTGCAAATGTGAATTTGGCATTGAATTTAGAACATCAATTGCACTCAAAAAATGCATAAGCTTGCTTTGAGAAAGTTCAAAATCATTTAAATCTCAATTTCTCATTTTAAGCCTCCTTTATGAAAAACTCAAATCCCAAATCTTCAATCCAAGCTCCCACCATGACAAGAGATGATTTGGTAATGTAAATGTCCCTATTTGGAGCAAGTTTCATGTTGAAAAGATTTCCATTTGAAGTGTGCAAGTTGGTGAAATGGACCTATAATTTTATGACCTGTAATCTTACTTTCCCAAAATACCCCTAACTTGTAACCCTCATAACTTGATTTCTATAAATCAGATGAAAGACTTATAGTACATTTTGGAAATCTAAGACCAATACCAACAAATTTCATGTTGGCCGAAAGTTGAGGAGAAACATCCTTCTAGGTCAAAAATGGCTTGGAAGTTGGTTGACTTTTGTTGACCAAAATCACATCCCTCTGATGACCTGTAACTTGTCTGGATCATAACTTGAGTTCTATAAATCCAATCAAGGACTTCTAGTATTCAAATTAAAGCTAAGAACATGCTCTACAAGTTCCGTGTTGGTCAAAAGTTGAGCTGAGACTTGTATCTTGAGATAGGTGGTCTTGAAGTTAGGCACTAAATATGGGATTTTACCCTGAGAACCCTAATTTAGTAACTTCTCACACATTTGATCCTTGATGAATTGAACTTGAAATAATATCTCATATATCTTAACACAACATCCCATGACCATAAAGACTTTGAATTGAGTTTTAATCTTCTTCAATTTCACAGTTGACTGAGGATTAGCCAGATGAAACCCTAGTTGCGACACCTTCAACTGTAACCTTTCACACTTGGTACAAACCCTTGGATGAGCTCCACAATGACCCTCAAGGCACTCAATGAGTTCCATCAACATCTTATATCCATTACCATGACTTTACAACCCCTGATGATCTTGAACTGGCCTCCAAGTTAGGAGCTGATCCACATACATCCATCCTTTCTTTCATAAGACCATTGTCCACCTCTTGATGACTTTATGACCATCTAAACTTGAGTAACACCCCTTGATTAGGCTCAACCCCCTGAGTAAACTCTTCTTGCTGCACAAGCTCTTGATCCCCTGTTAAATGCAACATGCTATGTAATGCAAATGCTAGAAAGAAATGAAATGAAACATAAGCCAGCCAAAGAAAAAGGTTGGGAAAATATTGGGGTGCAACAGACGGCATAAGAGAATTTTGGTTCAGACAATTTATCAAACACTTGGTGTGTGAAGCACTCCAAATAAGTTTGGCTTTGAGTAAGTAACTATGGTTTCCTTGTACAATAAACTATTGTACTAGCGGTCAAAATTACTTCAGCACTTACTCAAAAACAATCCTTAATTTGATAAACTTGTATGTATGAAAATCACTCAAATATTAAGCAAAATGAAAATGCGGAAAGTAAAAAGGCACAAAGATTTGTTGAGGTAGTTCCCTCGCCGTCCTCGCTTTGGGGTACGTCTGCCCTCAATTCTAACAATAGAATTGAGATCATAATATATATATATATATATATATATATATATATATATATATATATATATATATATATATATATATATATATATATATATATATATATATATATATATATATATATATATATATATATATATATATATATATATATATATATATATATATATATATATATATATATATATATATATATATATATATATATATATATATATATATATATATATATATATATATATATATATATATATATATATATATATATATATATATATATATATATATATATATATATATATATATATATATATATATATATATATATATATATATATATATATATATATATATATATATATATATATATATATATATATATATATATATATATATATATATATATATATATATATATATATATATATATATATATATATATATATATATATATATATATATATATATATATGTGTGTGTGTGTGTGTGTGTGTGTGTGTGTGTGTGTGTGTGTGTGTGTGTGTGTGTGTGTGTATGTGTGTGTGTGTGTGTGTGTGTATGTGTGTGTGTGTGTCACCTGTTGTTGAATCGTTTATACAAGAATGAAATAGCAAATGAACAAACAAAACTCCCTTGTTGTTGAATGTGCTTTCTCTTCTTGTCCCTTGATTCGAGTTGAATCAAGTCCTTCGATTGCTTGTGTTGAACCTCCGATTACAGCTCATTTGTTGAACAACCTTGCATGTTCAAACCCCAGCCCGGCTGATATCAAACACTTGCCAATCGAACCCGAATCTCTCTTCCACACTTCACTGATTCCCGCTACTAGATCAACGGAACCTGTAACACCCCAAGTTTAATCAGAATATTTTAATTAATTTATTTAATTGAGAATATTCGTATTTTTGGTGTTTTCGGTGGTTTTGGGAATTATTGAGAAGATGTGCATGTTGGACTATTTATATAATTAATAGTATACTATATGAGAATATTAGTATTATTATTATTAAAATGAATATAAGGGAAATAAGGGTAAATTGGGCATTATGAAGAGTTAGTAAGGGTGTTATGGGAAAAGCTCAATTTGTGAGGCCCAAGACTAAGTTAGACAAAATTGAGTTCTGAAAGGAAATTAGATTTCATTTTGTGTTTAAGGTGAAAGTTGGTGGCCAGAGCTCTGAAGAAAAGGCTGGAAGCAGAAGATCCCATAGATTAATCGTGAAAGCTGCAAATCGACTAAGGTATGGGGAGTATCGCATTTCATGATTTTCTATGTATGCCTTTCGGTGTGTTTATGGTGGGGTTTATGATTTAGAATATGTTGGGTTGATTTGGGAGAATTAGGGAAATTGATGAATAGACTTTGAGGTCATGATTGATGGTATGTATCCCTGAATATTGACATGGATTTAGGAAACCTTATCGGACTGTTTGATGTGTAACATGAGAAAGAAAACCTTAGGCCTTCGTGGCTAAAACCTCGGATTGTGATATGTTTCACCCTGTAGGAATAGAAATATTCAAATGTGAAGTAACTCAGATGTACTCAGAGCAATTGCAGAGAATAGTGTTTTAGGCAGTGCAAATGTTGCCAGATTGGCCTAATAAACTATAGATGTTGTGCCGTTATCGCTGTATGACCTTAGAGATGTTTTGGGGATGTTTTAGGAGCATTGGGTATATGAATCGTATGAGTATTTTGGGTAAAGAGCAGGTCTGATCGTAGCAGGTCGTGCTGTTATCGCGCTGTGTTCGCCTAGAGAGCAGTCAACGAGCACTCGCTAGAGACTCGCCTAGCGAGCAGTCAGCGAGCATTCGCTAGGGACTCGCCTAGCGGGCAGTCAGCGAACGTAGCAGAGTTCGCAAATGTTGATAGTGTGCAACGATGCCGTGATGTTTGATTCTGGGATTCCTGTGATGAGTTACTATGAGTGCGACAGTGAGGTTGCATGAGTAATAAGTGATAGTATTTAGAATTACAGCGGGTGTAATTATGATGGATTAAATTGAGGCAATATGAGATGATATTAAGGATTAATATGTGAATACTATGTGATGATATGACGAATTAACATGAGTAGAACCGTGATGTTTATGTGATTGATAGGCGATAGTGTGAGGATTACCGTGAGTATAACTTGATAAATTAATATGAGATGATATGAGGGTAGTACTATGAATTAATATGGGGTAATATGGGATAATATGACTATGGAGCTAATATGTGATTTATACGTGATTATATGATGACATGACGTGTGAGATTAACTAATATGATGGACTATGATGATATATTGTATGATGAATAATATGATGAATTATGATGATATGCGGTACGATGATTAATGTGATGAATTATGATGATATGTTGTATAATGATGATTACTGTGATGAGATATTATAACATGATGTATGATGATGATTGTTACAATGATCTATGATGACATGATTTATGATGATGAGATATGACATGATGAATATGATGAATGATGATGCACCATGATGTTATTATGAGGATGATTTGTGAAGTGTGCATCATGCATTCATGTGCATCCGGACTTCGGTTCAGGACCTCGATTACTTTGACTTCAATCCCACTGTGTGAATGTGAAGTATTTTGATGTGCTCCGATCCTATTGATGGGGATCTATGGGGGTTGATGGCCCAGTGTCCATCGCGTTGTGATGATTGGTACCGCATGCATTGAGTCTATGTTGCATTTGCATTTATGAGCCTTTGTGTATAATTATGACATTGTGGCCTTTGAGGCATAATTGAAGAATATCAATGTGTTGAATATAACTATGAGTAATATGCCATTTTTGCATTAATTGTTATACATTGATTATTATGAATTGTCTTACTCATCCTTCCTGTTTGAATGTTACCTCCACCTGGGTAACATGCAGATGAGCAAGTTTAGCCGTGGATGCCGTCGAGGAGTATTGTGATGTTTTAGAGTCGTTAGCCTTTATGGTTAATATAGAGGGTCTTGCTCTAATATGTAACATCGGGTTGGGTTCCTTGTGTTGATTGTATATCATTGGGTTATTTTACTGATGTTCCCTTATGAGGAAAACATTGAGTTATGTTTTGAGTTCCGCTGTATATGATATTTTGATGTATTTTGAGAAAACCCGTGTGTTACGGAGTATGGATCCTATTTTGATGAATTTGAGAATGTACGCCCTTTTGTGGCTTTTTAATGAATGTTAATTTTTACTCTAAAATCCGTGTTATTTTGCCGTATTATTTGTGGGGTAGAATAAGGGTGTTACATTAGTGGTATCAGAGCAGGTAGGTCCGTCCGACCAAGTTGTCTAATGTTGTTGTTCCCTGGTATGTGACATGTGTGTGAAAACACTGTCGGTACATGTTTGTTACCTGACCTTTGTCTGCAGAAGTGGGAATGATTCAAGTGGGGGAGAAGCTTGTGCTTCTCTAAGATGCTGCAAGTGTGGAGTTGTAGCTCAGTGTGTGGTTGAACGCTCTTATAGTTTGGTAAAGATGGTTTATACCCCATCATGATTTTCGGCTGTCTATTGACAAATTGAGGACCTGATCAACCTTAATCTGTTGTTGATAGTAGTTGGGATTATGTTGGATGGGATAGGCTGTCTTGCAAGCTTAGATGGCGTGAGACGTGAATTGTTTTGAGTTAAGCTCAATGCTTAGAATTGTTTTGGTGAGTCGGTGTAGGATGATGCCGAGATGCTTATTTTGATGGGAATTTTGAGTGTTACTGAAAGTGGGGAAGTTGGCGGTTTGCCAATTAATTATGGTTGTCTGGAAGTTATCCTGACAAGATTGTGATGTACAGCTAGGACGTGAAGTGGAGTTATGATCGACTTAGTTACGGGAACTAGTCTGATATTGAGAGCTCCATATTATATGTCCGTTTGGATGGTCGAAGAACTAAATAGATTGAGTAGTTTTGAGGCTTGTGTCTGGTGTGTGTGCTAAGGCAACAGATTGTGAGGTCGAGTATATTAAAGGTGGATGATGACTTCTGATGATTATTAAAGAAGGTGAGATGTGGAATACAATATTGGTATAATTAGGCCTTTAAATATTTCAAGAGTTGGAGATATGTTGAATGGCATTCTAAGTGTGAAATTGTTGTTGTACGTTGAATTCTGAGATTGCAGCTTTTTACGGAATCGAAATCGGACACCCGAAAGTCAGGTAACGGTCGAAAATAGAATTTTGGACTGTCAGGTTTGCTAGGATCTTCGCCTAGCGAACAGCCGCTCACTGCTGTGTTCGCCTAGCGAGCATGTCCTGGGCAGAAGAATGTTGTTTTGGTATTTTTGTCGTAACCGGAGAACCGTAACTCGGAATGACGCGCGGTTCGAAGCGTTGGAAAGCTAGTCCAGTGCTCTATATGATGGTGAAGTAGTGGCATGGAATTAAGTTATTTATTGATGGAATATGTTTGGATGTTGTGGTAAGTGCAGAAGGTGCAGTTCGTGTTTCCGTCATAACTCGCAAAAATGAGTGTCCGTTTAACATGGAATTTTCCATACTTATTTGAGCGAGTCAGTGGTTGTGTTAACCGATGATATTTTAATATATTTGAAGACTATAGAGGATCATGTTAAGCATTGGGAACTTGAGTTATCAGTGTTGGAGAAGAAGCATGGATATGCCACTGTGAAGAGAGTTCAAAGAGGTTTTGGGAGTGCTGTCAACAACTCGTGTGTTGATTTTTGCCGAATCTGACAGAACTATTCGTTGTGTTTTGTGATGCTCTGTCGATGTGATTGGGGGATATGTTAAGTGTAACATCAGCAAGTTTTGGCTATGCTTTAAGGCAATTTAAAGTACATAAGAGGAAATAATTGGGACTCCTAAAGGATGATGGTTTTGGATTGAATTACCATTTGGGTGAAGCAAATATGGTAGCTTATGCATGGATTTGGAAATCTTTGCATATACCGATGATGATGGTGAGAAGAGTTAGAACTGATTGAGCAATTTGGTGATACGAGTTTGGGTTGTGAAGAGACTTCTTATGGAGTTAAGCTTAGCATGTTGGAGCTTACTAGTGGTGTTCTTAATGAGATTCAAGAAGGTCAGCAATCTGAATTGAGTTGGCAGATTGGTTGAATTTGATGAATTAAAGTCGAAGAGTTGATTTTTGGATTAATGGAAATGGCATCATGAGATGTCGTGATAGAGTTTGTGTTCTAGATATCATTGAGTGGAATAAGAGTATTGAGGTAGATGGAGTATCCATCCCGGTGCTATGAAGATGTAACTGGATTTGAGGAAATTATTTTGATGACCATAGATGAAGAGAGAAGTGGTTGAGTTTGTATATGCTGGTTAGACTTGTCGGAAGTCGAAGAATAAACGCCAGAGACCGTTGGGTCTGATGCAACCGTTGGATATTCCAGGGTGGAAATCGGGTAGTATTTCCATGGATTTTGTGTTGGGTTTTCCGAAGAATTGGAGGGATATGATTTTAATTGGGTGATTTTGGAAAGATTGACTAGCTTGGCTCTTTTCTTACCAATGAGGATTAATCATTCTATGTTGAAGCTAGCTGAGATGTATATCGATGGAGTTGTGAAGTTGTATGAGATGTCGTTGAATATGGTGTCAGATGGGAATCTGAGTTTTCATCGAGATTTTTGGGAGAGTTTGCATACGCTTTGAGTACCATGTTGAAGTTGAACTCTACCTATCATCCGTGGACGGATGGAGAGACAGAGAGAAACTACCCAGTCTTTAGAGGATTTGTGGAGAGCTTGTGTGTTGGATCAAGGTGGATCGTGGGATAGTTAATTATCGTTGATTGAGTTACCTACAATAACAGTTAGCATTCTAGTATCGGAATGACACCGTATGGGGAGTTGTATGGTAGAAGGTGTAGGACTCCTTTGTGTTGATATGATTCAGGCGACAGTGTTGTGCTCGGACCTGAGAATTATGTAAGAGACGACTGAAAAGATCAAGAAGATCTAAGAACAGACGTGTTGTTAGAGTTACGAGGGTGACTGGTGTTGGTCGAGCTTTGAAGTCCCGGAAGCACACATTGTGTTTTGTTGATTTGTATCGGAAGTGACACAGCGGAAGCATGGGAGAGGTAGCATGTTAGACTGTTTTACCGCTGTCGCTTGTGAATTTACATGATGTGGCATGTGCCTAAGTTGAAGAAGTACATTGATACGAATGGATGGTGTACAAGTGAGAGGTAATTTGACTGTCGAGGCGTTGCTAGTTCAGGTGGATGAATAAGAAGCAACTTCGAGGTAAAGAGATTCCTTTGGTGAAGGTAGTTGGGAGGACCAGCTGGAGAGAGTTGGAATTGGGAACCTGGAGATCAGTTGAGGGAGTCGTATCCGACTCTGTTCCTTGAGGTAATTTTCGAGGGGGAAAATTCTTTTAAGTGGGGGAGAGTTGTAACACCCCAAGTTTAATCGAAATATTTTAATTAATTTATTTAATTGAGAATATTCGTATTTTTGGTGTTTTCGGTGGTTTTGGGAATTATTGAGAAGATGTGCATGTTGGACTATTTATTTAATTAATAGTATACTATATGAGAATATTAGTATTATTATTATTAAAATGAATATAAGGGAAATAAGGGTAAATTGGGCATTATGAAGAGTTAGTAAGGGTGTTATGGGAAAAGCTCAATTTGTGAGGCCCAAGACTAAGTTAGACAAAATTGAGTTTTGAAAGGAAATTAGATTTCATTTTGTGTTTAACGTGAAAGTTGGTGGCCAGGGCTCTCAAGAAAAGGCTGGAAGCAGAAGATCCCATAAATTAATCGTGAAAGCTGCAAATCGACTAAGGTATGGGGAGTATCGCATTTCATGATTTTCTATGTATGCCTTTCGGTGTGTTTATGGTGGGGATTATGATTTAGAATATGTTGGGTTGATTTGGGAGAATTAGGGAAATTGATGAATAGACTTTGAGGTTATGATTGATGGTATGTATCCTTGAATATTGACATGAATTTAGGAAACCTTATCGGACTGTTTGATGTGTAACATGAGAAAGGAAACCTTAGGCCTTCGTGGCTAAAACCTCGGATTGTGATATGTTTCACCCTGTAGGAATAGAAATATTCAAATGTAGAGTAACTCTGATGTACTCAGAGCAATTGCAGAGAATAGTGTTTTAGGCAGTGCAAATGTTGCCAGATTGGCCTAATAAACTATAGATGTTGTGCCGTTATCGCCGTATGACCTTAGAGATGTTTTGGGGATGTCTTAGGAGCATTGGGTATATGAATCGTATGAGTATTTTGGGTAGAGAGCAGGTTTGATCGTAGCAGGTTGTGCTGTTATCGCGCTGTGTTCGCCTAGCGAGCACTCGCTAGAGACTCACCTAGCGAGCAGTCAGCGAGCATTCGCTAGGGACTCGCGTAGCGGGCAGTCAGCGAACGTAGCAGAGTTTGCAAATGTTGATCGTATGCAGCGATGCCGTGATGTTTGATTCTGGGATTCCTGTGATGAGTTACTATGAGTGCGACAGTGAGGTTGCATGAGTAATAAGTGATAGTATTTAGAATTACCGCGGGTGTAATTATGATGGATTAAATTGAGGCAATATGAGATGATATTAGGGATTAATATGTGAATACTATGTGATGATATGACGGATTAACATGAGTAGAACCGTGATGTTTATGTGATTGATAGGCGATAGTGTGAGGATTACCGTGAGTATAACTTGATAAATTAATATGAGATGATATGAGGGTAGTACTATGAATTAATATGGGGTAATATGGGATATTATGACTATGAGCTAATATGTGATTTATACGTGATTATATGATGACATGATGTGTGAGATTAATTAATATGATGGACTATGATGATATGTTGTATGATGAATAATATGATGAATTATGATGATATGCGGTACGATGATTAATGTGATGAATTATGATGATATGTTGTATAATGATGATTACTGTGATGAGATATGATAACATGATGTATGATGATGATTGTTACGATGAGCTATGATGACATGATTTATGATGATGAATATGACGATGAGATATGACATGATGAATATGATAAATGATGATGCACCATGATGTTATTATGAGGATGATTTGTGAAGTGTGCATCATGCATTCATGTGCATCCGGACTTCGGTTCAGGACCTCGATTACTTTGACTTCAATCCCACTGTGTGGATGTGAAGTATTTTGATGTGCTCTGATCCTATTGATGGGGATCTGTGGGGGTTGATGGCCCAATGTCCATCGTGTTGTGATGATTGGTACCACATGCATTGAGTCTATGTTGCATTTGCATTTATGAGCCTTTGTGTATAATTATGACATTGTGGCCTTTGAGGCATAATTGAAGAATATCAATGTGTTGAATATAACTATGAGTAATATGTCGTTTATGCATTAATTGTTATACATTGATTATTATGAATTGTCTTACTCACCCTGCCTGTTTGAATGTTACCTCCACCTGGGTAACGTGCAGATGAGCAAGTTTAGCCGTGGATGCCGTCGAGGAGTATTGTGATGTTTTAGAGTTGTTAGCCTTTATGGTTAATATAGAGGGTCTTGCTCTAATATGTAACATCGGGTTGGGTTCCTTGTGTTGATTGTATATCATTGGGTTATTTTACTGATGTTCCCTTATGAGGAAAACATTGAGTTATGTTTTGAGTTCCGCTGTATATGATATTTTGATGTATTTTGAGAAAACCTGTGTGTTACGGAGTATGGATCCTATTTTGATGAATTTGAGAATGTGCGCCCTTTTGTGGCTTTTTAATGAAAGTTAATTTTTACTCTGAAATCCGTGTTATTTTTCCGTATTATTTGTGGGGTAGAATAAGGGTGTTACAGAACCCACTGCTCTTTGATCACCTTCGCTCAGCTGAAAGTATGTTGAGAAGATTCGTATCAAAAACCCCCAAATTCACCGAATCTTGGAGGACAAAACCCTCAAGGTTTTATTTAAGAAAAACCTGCCAAAAACTCAACCTGAACCGGATTCCCAATCAACGGCTTCAGATGTTATCACTTCAAACAGTTCATGATGCACAACAAAAATGATTGTGTGTAATTGTTGTGGTATGAAATGTAGAAGATGAAGATGATGAGAACAAATGGCACCTCTTTCACTTTTCTTGTTTTCAATTGATTCAAATGTTTCAATTGTTGATGAATAAAATGAGCCAATTTCTATTTATAGTATGCCAAAAAGTAACAGACAAAACTGTCTTTCGAAATAAGTGGAAAGACTGATATTATACAGAAAACATAGCGAACGATCGACCAAACACAAAGAAGCGGTCGACCGGAACTCCCAAGACAAAACACGTTAGGCAAAGTGACAAGCTATGCGTCAACCATAGGTCGGCGTGCGCCAACCCATGGAAAATCCACTTTCTAGACACCTTCTATGAGTCGACCGGAGCACAAGGAGTGGTCGACTCAAGCCCTTGTATTTTGCAAAATGCCTATTTTTGTGATTTTAACACTTCTAGACTCAACCAATAATCTACCAATGATGTTTGACTCAAATATCGCTAGTTTGATTGACATAACATGCAAGAAAGAAAGACATAAGAGATATGATATGCATATGTCTTGTGGTGATAGTTCCAAGTACCGATTCTTCCATGTGATAGCGTTTTGACATCATCGAAACACACGTATGTATAATATATGAGGATTTGCCCTCACACCAAAGTCAGAAAGAACTGGATGATCATCGAATTTAACAGGTGATGGAGGTTATCTGCATGTGTTAACGAGTTTAAATGATCAAATACACACAAAGAGATGCAGATGATGAATTCTTTTTAGGTTTTCAAAAGATTGCCATTTTTCTTTTTTAAAAAAGTGAAAAAAAAACAATCAACAAAAAATGGAAGTTTAACAAAACACTCATTCATTTATTGATCTTTAATTGCAAAAGTGTGGCTCATACAAAGTGACCCGTTGGCCTCAGGCGTGACCATGGATTTTAAATAGAGAAAATGCTAACAAGTAAGAAAAACATATTGCTCTAAGAGTGGTAACATGATGGGAACTTCAACGGCCTCCCAATTGCACAAAATGTAACATCCCAATTTTAGTGATTATTTATTAAATTAAATTAATTGATTAATTGTGTGCTTTTGTGCCTAACTGAATTAACTAATTTATTTTATTTAAATGAATTATTTGATTTATTTAATTTATATGAGTTAATTGATTTAATATAAATATGTGATTTATTGAATTAATTAAATTAATTGATTTATTCTATTTGGTAGAATAATGTAGAATTGCTAAATTAGTTAGTTGGGCTTAATTATAGGTGTGTGAATAGAAAGTGGGAGTGGGTTGAGTAAAATCCAATAGAAATGATTAAATCGTTAGGGTTTAACAAAAAGGAATGAGAAAGAGAATAGAAAGATAAAAAGTTAGTAAGGAGAAAGAAAGAAGGCTAGAGGGAAAGAAGAGTGGAGAAGAAGAACCAAGAGAGGAAGCTCAAGAAATCATCCAAACTAAGGTAAGGGTGGGTTTTATATGATTATTGGGATTGTATGATAGTGTATGATGGGTAGGATCATATTTAGGATAAAAATCTCTAATTTCCATAGTTTTAAAATTTATGATTACATGATATATGATGATAGGATCCTTAAATATGTGTTGTGGGCTGTTATAATTGTCATATAATGGTAGGATTTCGAATTCTGAAACTGGGGCTTTTTACATAATTGAAATCGGAGGTCCGGAAGGCCTCCAACAGTGGAAAACACATAAAATTCTGCATTCTGCGCTGTTTGCGTCGATGCATACGTTGCAGCGGTCGACGCATATTGAATGCGTATTTCTGGATTTTGTTTCGGCCTTCCATGCATCGACTGACCTGTCGCTAGCGGTCGACGCAAGGCTGTGTATTATTAAAATTGTTGTTCCGACGATTTTGGCCATAACTTTTGATCCGTAAGTCGGTTTTGGTCCCTGTTCGAAGCGTTGGAAAGCTAATGAATAGATCTATAACATAGTATAGATGATATAATTAGTTTCCAAATATTTTTATATATAATATGTTTGAGAAGTCAATTGTGTATATGCTCTATTATTGAATTGTTGTACTGTTGCTGCCGGTTGTGAAATTATTGTGGATAATTTATCGAATACTTATGTGTATGCTTGTATAAGTATGTTTTGTGTGTGACAATATGAAATTCATGATAGTTATTTCTTGTTGTAATGATAATACAATTGTGATTGTATTGTAAAATGTGTTGTATACCATTGAAAATGAATTATGTGTGAATGATTGATAAAAATGTGCAAGTATGTGTGATTGTGTGATAATTCAAGTGTGATGAATTATTGATGAATGTTAAGATTAGGGAATGATCTTAATTGCATATGGTTGTAAACTTGCACGTGCATAATTTGTGTCAAGAGGCAATGCTTGTTAGTTCCGTGGGAGCTAGTGACTTGTCCCAAACCTAGAGCAGGGTTTGAAAGCTTAGGAAATGGGCTTTTTATATGTTATTAGTCTAGGGAACGGACCTGGTTTAAATGTAAAAACCGAAAAATAATAACAAGTGTTGGTACCACATGGCATGAGTTGCATTGGGTCTTGCATTGAGTTTTGCATTGAGTCTCATTGTGTATATGTTTGTGCTATGAGATTATGTGTATCTATGTGAATTGTTGAAATTGGAGAAATTTTGGATTGTGTGTATATACTTGTGAATGGTATGGTTACTTAAGTGATACTTTATTCATGAAAATTTTTAAGTGTGAGAATAATTGTGATTATGCTTGTATGCCTTAAATTATATATTATCTTATAATTTCAATAATTATATGAATTGTCACCCTTCTGTTGGAATGATGTTTTATACGACATCACTCAGGTACCAAAGAGTAGAGTTGCTTCTAGCACGAGGTAGCTATTGGAGTAGCTTGATTTGTGTCTTTATTTATTTTGGGTCGAGTCATGCTCTGATTATGTAACACTAGGGAATGTTTCGAGTTCATGTTTTGAGAGATACTTTATGTATTCTACTTCATTTTGTTATTGTTATTTTGAATTATATGAAGTATTGGCTTTTAAGCCTAAGTATTGATTATGAATGAGATGAGCATGAGACTTTCATTATGTCTATTATGATTAAAGTAAATCCGTTGCTACATGCTAATGTGAAAGTGTATGAAAAACATGAATTTATTCTAAGTGTTATTGAGCATGACAGGTGATTGTGTGATGTTTGGAAATTATATGTGACACCCTTTTGTTAGATGCATGATAATTACTCTGATTATTTATATATATATATATATATATATATATATATATATATAAATATATATATATATATATATATATATATATATATATATATATATATAGAACGGGGCTTAGAAGGGTGTTACACAAAACTGCTTCATCTTGGAATACCAGGTTATCAATACAGCTTATTTCGGCGTCTTTTTCGTTGGCATTTATTTGAATGTCGTCGCTCACAAAGGTTTCTTTCAGGGTCTTTAGGTGCTTGCCGTCGATCTCTGATCCTTCATCTAGAGTTGGTTTGTAACCCAACCCTTGTTGATTGTTCTTTGCCCGAGCATTGACCTTAATTACTTCTCCTCAACCATAAGGAAGTCCTTCCTTCATGGCACTTTTGATACTCTGGACAGAGACGAAAGACGGCCCGTGTGTGACAACAGCGGCTTCGATCAATATAGCATGTTCAATTTCCAATGCCTGGAAAGTTGTTTCCAATACATCGTCATCGGCTTCGATGTACCAAAAGGATGATAGATTTCTCACCATTAAATCTTCTTCGCCATGTACTATGACCAACTGATCTTTAGTAATAAACTTCATTTTTTGATGTAATGTGGAGGTGACAGCGCCCGCTGCATGTATCCACGGCCTTCTCAGTAAACAACTGTATGCCAGATTTATATCTATTACTTGAAAAGTGACCTCAAATACCTGTGGTCCTGCCATAATTGGAAAATCAACTTCTCCAATTACTGTTCTTCTTGATTCGTCAAAGGCTTTCATGATCAGAGATGTGGCTCTCATCACAACTTCTTTATATGCCAACTTGGCCAATGTTCTCTTGGGCATTACATTGAGATATGAACCAGTATCAACAAGTACTCTAGTGAGAGTATCATCTTCATATTTGACAGATACGTGCAAGGCACGATTGTGCTTGCGACCTTCAGTGGTCAAGTCATCGTTGTTGAAGCTCAGCATATTGCAAGCCGTGATGTTAGCAACAATGGAATCGAACTTCCCCATAGTGATATCTTTTGTTACATGTGCATGTGTTAGTATTTTCAGCAATGCTTGTCGATGAGTAGGAGAACTTAGCAGCAGAGACATGACTGAGATTTTTGATGGCGTCTGATTGAGCTAGTCTACTACCCTATAGTCGCTCCGACAGATTATTCTCAAGAACTCTTCTTCATCCTCCTTTGCGACTTCCTTTCCTATTAACTTCTCAATAACAACAGGCTTTTTTGAGGTGATTTCCTTAGGAATAGTTTCCTTGGGAATGGTAACAGTTGCCTTGGGTTGATATACACGACCGCTGCAGGTCATTTTGCTTTCCCCATCATTATTTGTTACATTCGCATGCTTTCTCCCAGCTTTTATATCGTACTAGGAGTAGTCATATTTCCAAGATACAACCTTTGGATTGGGACCTGGTCCTCTTCTTGGATCAGAACTTGGCTTAGGCTGGCCAACCGTCGGTAATGGGTTGTTATGGAATACGGGCCTAACAACAGCAGGAGAAGCGGACTTGCTATTTGCAGTGTTGAATATCGACACTTTTTCAGACTTCTTCTGTAAATTGAATATGGATTCAATCGTCGAGATATTTTCTTTCCACTTTTTCCCACATATCTATAGCAGACCCTCATCAATCATTGACTGAGTATTCCTCTACACTAAGTCACAACCTTGCGAATTATGATAACAATTACTGCAGTCTTCATGAGAGTCTTTGATCAGACCTGCCTTCATCAGTTTCTTGTGTAACTCGGTCAATGAAGTTTTAACTTCAGAAACCCTAGAAATCACTCTCATATCAGAATCTTCCTCTACGACATGGACACTACCATGGTTTGGTAAAGGACAGTTTTCTATATTGGGCTGATTATCCTTGAAGGAGCGAATCTTCTTTTCAATCAACTCGCGTTCAATGTGCTGAAGTGCTATACAACCTTCAAGGTCATGCCCCATAACATTTTCATGAAAGGCACAACGTGCGTTTGGATTGTAGAAATATGGTAACGGATTTGGAGGAGGGCCCAATTTCTTTGTCTGAATCAGGCCTTGTTGCACCATTAAGGGGTACAACTCAGAGTAATTCATATGAATGGGCTGAATCCTTGGACTTCTATTCTGGAAAGCAAGCCTCAGGGCCGGAGCTCTTTGTTACTGTTGTGCTTGTTGATTATGATTTTACTGGTAGACGTTGGGCGCCTGTTGTTGAAATTTTTGTTGATTTGGACGAGGTTGAAAAACTGGTGTGACCGTGGCCAGATACTGCTGTTGTTGGTACTACTGATAGTTTTGATGTGGTTGTAGACGAGATAGTTGTTGGTTTTGTGGGCGATTCCTACTACTCTGAACCCTCCTGTCACACATTACAACATTAGTTTCCCCTTCTTTTTTCTTATGAAAATTTCTCGATGGCTTCTTTGTTGTGATAGTGCTGGTACTACTAGCCGAGCTTGTTACTTTGCCGTTCTTCAAACCTGCCTCCACTTTCACACCTACGACCATAATATCGGAAACTTTTATTGTGACGCTAATAATCATCCTCTCATAGAATTCAGGCCTGACTGTATCTATGAACCAATCAGCCAATTCTTTCTCTATATGGAGAGGTTCCACCTGAGCGGCAGTTTCGCGCCATCTCTGCACGCACGTTTTGAACGATTCTGTGATCTTCTGTGTCATGCTGAGGAGATGACAACGGTTTAGTGCCAAGTCCATGTTGTACTTGTATTGTTGAATGAATGCATCAGACAAATCTTGGAAGCAATGGATTTTTGACTGGTCTAGACTTAGGTACCATTTGGCAGAGGCACCCTTAAGACTGTCTTGGAAGCAATGGATTACTAATTTGTCATTTTCAATGTGCGTGGCCATACGCCGACAATACATGATCAAGTGAATCTTTAGGCAGGTCGCTCCTTCATATTTTTCAAATGTGGGCATCGTGAACTTAGGAGGAAATACCAAACCCGAAACCAGGCACATGTCCTTAGCATCGGAACCAAAGACGTTGTTTCCTTCTATGGCCTTCATCCGTCTTGCCATTATATCCATCTCAACCCTTAATTTTTCGTGTTTCTCATCTTCGACCTCAGACCCGTCGGGTATATCAAATATTTACTGATGATTGTTGAAGATCGGTCAGACCTATGCCTGAGTACCTGCCTAAGTGTAGATAGGATTTTGGAATTCTGTCATTAATGGAACAATTTGCTGCTGAAGGTTGAATTGCTGGTCATTATTGAATGGTGGCATAAAATCCCTGGTGATGCCAAACGGATGTTCAGTTGCTGAGGTCACTATCAGATGAGGATTTTCCGCCATTGTATTAATTTCAGATACCACTGTAGTCTGCATGTCCATCTTTGCTTTTATCACTTGAAGGACTTCCATAATCTGGCTAACGTCACCGTGTAACCCCTCGAGGTCATTGTTGATTTGATCAATTCTTTGATCTTGATCAGCCATTCTTCTCTAAGCATTGGCTCTGGTATTGTATCGGTGGGTATTTAGCGTAATTTTTGACAGCAAAAGAGCACGAGATGAGTCGAAGAACCGATGCAATGCAATGCAAATGAAATGTAGGATGCAGATGCAAATGCAAGTCGCACATTCAAGGAAAACCAAAAGGTTTATTTACGAACAAAATTAATGGATCAACAAGTAACAACGTGATGCTTATCATTAACAAATGAAAGTTTAACCAAATTCTCATTAACAAATGGAGTCTCACAAGCATAAAGTTTTCATTAACAAATGAAACTTTTGCAACATTTCACAAAATGAAGGTTACACATTCCCAAAAGCTAGGGGTACAAACTAAGAAAAAGGAAAGTAAAAGGCCAAGATCTTCTAACAAGATGATCCTTCTCCTTCTTACAGCCTTGTCCTCCTCTGACCTTGACGAAGTAGCCCCCAGAGTTCTTCATTTTCTCATTCGGCTTTGACTAAAGAGAACCTCAACTCTCTTCTAGAAAAAAGTTCTTCTGGGACTGGATAAATGTCATAAGAGTGGGTGTAGAACATCATTAGTTCTATATCCTTTGACCAAAGCAAATATGCCTTTGAAGCGAGACAACTCGGGTTTTCCACGGCAGTTATTCCTTGTAAGTTGGGATGACGCCATGAAAATATGACTTGTGCTTCAAAATCCGAGTTACTACCTTTTTTACAGAAGCAAGATCCTAACAAGGCTGGATCCGGTTCTTCCTCAGTTGGATATCCTAACTGGCGGCGGGCCAGGATAAGGCTGTAGCTGATACATCCTTTGGTGCCGATCAGAGGTACATTTGGGAAATACCCACAACTATATATTGCTACTATTCCTCCGTGAGCAAGATCATACCAGTTGATGTCATAGTGAGAGAGTGAAGTCCATAGAGAGAACGTCCTAGGAAAATGTGAAATAAACCACTTGCTTAGAAGCGTTGTGCAGCAGGCAAATTGTCCGAGATTATACACCCTCCACTGATGTATGGTGTAATAGGTGTCAGCCAATAAAGTAGGAACGGGATTTCTGACAATGAATAACTTGATGGCCTCTAAGCTAATGAACTCAAGACTACTTGGAAACAAATATAAGCCATAAATTAAGAGAGCCATTATAACTTCAAAGGTTCCCATATCTCCATGATCATAATGAAACTCAACCCTTTCCATAAATGGTCTTGCTTCCATTCTAGTAAATCCACCTCTAATATCCAAATGGGTTGGAAGGTCAGTGGGTTCCAGGTGTAGAGCCTCAACAATATCTTTCCTATTTGGTTTTCTCTCTCTTCAATAGTGAGGTGTAAAAGTCATGGGAATCTTCAGATGCACAAAGTATTCTTCCAAAGTCGGAAGCAACTGAAATTCCGAAAATGTGAAGCAATGGTAAAGAGGATCATAAAACTTTATGAGAGCTAGCAGCATTTCCTCATTTACTTGCATGTCCATTAAAGATAATAGGTCTCCATACTTGGCGAAGAAAGCAACAGAGTTCCTCACTAGGCCTCTTAAGATCTTCAAGTTATCCAACCTCAGGCTTGGGAATGTGAACCCGTTTCTTTGATCCATTACTATGTCTACAAAAATGGTTTTGAATTTCTTGAATGGTTAGCAAGATGCAAAATGCAATGCAAAGATGCTAGATGCAATTGGTTTTATAAAACTCATAAGATAAATCGAAGCAAAACCCTCGTTTAATTTATATTGGAAAAAGTTACAACTTTTGAAACACAATACAAGAAATGGGAGGTTACATCAAAGGAGAAGACTAGGCCCTATGGTCAAGAAATCTGACAAGAGTCCTATCTGCGTGTCCTCTTCAGTCTTTTCAGCACAGTGTTCTCCATCCCCAATTTATCTATTATTCCTTTCCAAGCGCCAGAAATTGGTGGGATATTTGAATACTCATGAGTACTTTGCATAGGCTTGGCGCTAGAGAAAAATAAATTCTCTTTCGTCACATTTTCCCCAATCAAGCGCCTTTTGAGCCACCCGATCAACTCATCCTTATATATTATCTCTTTCTTCAATTCCGTCATTTTAGAATGAAGAACATGGTACTTGCCTTCCTAAGTGTCCCTTTCAAGCTTTATTCCCTCAAGGATCTCTTGGTATTCTTCCATCTTTTCAGTAGGGATAGTGGAAGATGATGCGATGACAATCTGCATATTCTTTTCAAGAAGGTAAGGCATCTTGAGATCACGGGCTATAGATTAAACCCACTGAGTGAATGACTTAAAGGCTACACAATTTCTTTTCCCAAGGCCAGCTTTAGTTTTCTTCTGGATGTTCTCCCAAGCATCAATCATACTGTTCCTTGAACTCTCCTCTGCTTCGGCATTAAGGTAGAAGAAATCAGACAATAGGATGTTGCTAGGTTTATCCTTCATTGGGAATCCAAATTGACGTTTGGCCAAAGCGGGATTGTAGTTGATTCACCCTTGTACTCCCAAGAGTGATACATTTGGAAAAGAACCACAACTTTCAATGTAGACCCCTCGATCATAGGCGGGATCGTACCAGTGAATATCTGCTTGAGTTAGAGACATAATCCTTTGAGACTATCTCCAACCTTTAGGATTTTTCTTGAAAGCGTCCTTCCTTGGTAAATGATTGGCAAACCCTTTGTACAACAAGGGTACACAACAGAGAATAGTTCCTCTTCCATGAAAAGTCCTATGATGAATTGAATGATAAAAATCACCTAGCAAAGTAGGTACTGGATTACCATTCAAGAACACGGTGATAGCAGTTGAATTGACAAATTCTTCTATCTCAGGGAACAACACCAACCCATATATCAATAGAGCCAAAACTGCTTCAAATGCATTCATACTACCCTTCTTGGCAAGGTAGGTAGCCTTCTCTAATAAGTAATCAGAATAAAAATGCTTAACTCCATTCTTTGAAGCATAATTGGCTTTAATCTCAGATACTTCTAGATGAAGTGCATCAGCAATCTCTTTCGGCGGGGTAACTTCTCCAAACCGCTGAATGGTTTCTTATTTGTCACAGGGATTCCAATGAAGTAAGAGTATTCCTCTAGTGTTGGCATCAATTGGTAATCTAGAAAGGTGAAGCAGTGGTATAGCGGATCGTAGAATTGAACCAAAGTTCTAAGAACCCCTTCATCCATTCTAGTCTTCACAATACTCATGAGTTTCCCGTATGTTTTCCTAAAATCTTCGGATACCAACATTCCTAGTTCTCTCAACTTCATTGTATCACACTTCTTGAGGTTGTCTTTCTTAGTGTTTCTTTTCCCAAAATCCATGATATCTAGGGTTTCGCAAAAACAAAACAACTGAGTTTCACAAGACCAGTGCAACAAAATGAGATACCATGATGATATGATGCACACATAGCATATATACAGGTATACACAATGCACAAATGCATATGCTAGCAAGAAAGGGTCCTAGGTTCGGGGTTATGAGCATGAATCCAGGGTATACCCTCCCAAAGGACATGTAATAAGGTGTTCATTGTACCTGCAGAACGGGTTCTATCAAGAGTTCCCAGAGTCATAGATAAATCCTTCGGATATTATCAACCAACATGACTACTAACGTGGGTCAAAAATATTCTCAGGATAAACTCGTCTGAGTGTAGTATCGCGTAACAACTATTTCGGGACTACTCCCTCATAGTCACCGCATTACGTCCTAAAAAGGCCAATTGGGGTAAGTAGGTAACTAAAGGTCCTTGGTTTCACAGAATCTCAGGTTGAAACAACTAATGAAATGCATGGCTACTCATACACCACTAATTATCTCAAGGAGGTCTCAACTGAGCGTGGATACATCATATGTCAAACATGTTAGGACTACTCCCAACAGTCAACTATTGATCATACCACATCCTATCATATGTGTACGCTCAAGTCTGGGTTAGGACTTATCTCACCACTTAAGATATCACCCAAATGATCCAATGCAAACATACAATTATATATTTACAAATATACATGTATAGGCAAACATACAGAGATATAACATACAAGCACACAAAGTGGGTTAAACCCTCAATCTTTCCCGAGTGAAGTCATCATTTCTGTTGTGGTGAGAATCAGATATTAAGCTATTGACTAACTTGAATCTTCATTCATTGAAATTCACCACCTATCTTTGATTTATCCAAATAAAAGATTAAAGAAAGAAAAACCTTTTGCGCGATGTAACAACAACGCTAGATTTTTGGGGGTCGGGGTTGGTTATGCTTAGGGTAGTTATTTCACATCATAAACATCTGTAGTATTCTACATGAACCTTTTGTGTTGTATGTATGCTAAGTTATCTGTAGGTTCTAACTTAACTAAGTTAAAATACCTAATGACTTAACCAAGTCAAGAGGAGGGATAATGAGCTATGTATGACAGTGAAGTCAATAGAGAGACTTTCCTTTGGAATAAGGGATAACAAGGCAACTGGATGAGAGCTAACGAGCTACATCACTTGGGGAAACTTAACAAATTATAAACACACATATGCATTCATTCAAATATGAGAAAGATATAAATTTATGGAAACAACCAAGAAAGATAAGGCAAGCATGTCACAACGTCAAGCAAAGATGATAACAAGGCAACTTGCTAAGAACTGAGAAGTTCCATCACAGGGGAAACAAACTTGATAAAGATAAAGATAAACAAGTAGGATCAATTAACAAATTTAACACAAAAATCATGTTAACAATCAAGGTTTTATGATTTAACATTACAATGTTCAAAGATTGTGAAGGTAACAACCAACAAGGGCAAGCATGAAGCATGTGTAACTACAACATTCTCATCAATGATATTCAAACAAAACTCATGAAAACAAGTTACAACTTGAATCAGACATGGTATATGAATCAATTAGATATAAATGCAACACATTTAATCACATTCAATACATATTGATGACAATCAATCATGGATAGGTAAGAAAAGTAACCACAGTTCAAGCATGGATTCAAACTTCACAAAGGGGAAGATAAACAAGATTCATGGTATCTTTCAAGGCAAGAAACATCCATAAACATTTTATGGTTCTAATAAGATACATAAACAAGTATGATGGGGGTGAGAGATTATGTTCATGAGGTTACAACATCAAGAAACATATCATGGTTCACAAAGAAGTTTCAAGGCATACTTTCCACATTCATGCATTCACAAAGGCAAGTATAATCATGGTAAAGAAAAGAGCCAAGTGTTTTCAAACATATAAAATTTTTAGAAATTCAACAATGATTTATACAAGATTAATCTTACAATAAAAATCAAGTACTATGTCAAGAAAGTTCATGAAAACCAAAGAAAACCCTAAAAAGGACCATGTCATTCAAGTGGACCAAAGTGTTTCAAAAATAAAAAAATTTGAATTATTTCTTCACAAATTGAAACTATACATATTAAGGAGCATAATTCAAAAATATTGGCATCAAAATGATAAAAATCAAAAAATTTATGCACATTTGAAAACTAGGTTCAAAATTAGGCAACTAGGGAAAAAACAAAGGCAAGGCAGATTTGCAAGAAGAGTCATAACTTACTCAAAACATAACCAAATTGGATGAAACAAAAAAGAAAATTGTGTATTTTTTCACAAGGAATCCAATGGTGGTGGTGGTTTTCTTAGATCATTCACTATAAGAAAAACTCGATAGCATCATTGAAAATGACATGTTATGTGCAAGAGTAATGTGATAGTCCAATGTACATGTTCTAAGCAGCAAGCAATGGTTCAAACATAACATATGAGACATATAGAGAGTTCTTATAAGCATCATACATCAATAGATAAGCTAAATCAACAGATGATATGTGTAGTGGCAAAAAAGCAAGTTTGTGCAAGAGCAAAGTGACAGACAAAAATGCACCAATTCAACATCAATTAAATGATCAAGCACATCACATATGACCTATAAATGATGTTTACAAACACCATTCATCTATGCCTAACAAGAATCAACAAGTTGCATATTTAAATTACATGTAAAGTAAGCTAACAAACCAAACCAAAGGGACAATCATGAATACTCAAGTTTGGGAGCAAGAAATGGTTCAAACATGACCTATAAAGTATATCTAGCATGTTCATACTCAGTGTACCTCAAAGCATAGCATGATCTTAAAAGTAGCAAGTTGGAACACTTACCTCTTATAGATTTTCCAAGTCAATGCACCAAATAAGAAACCCAGTTGATGGATGATGATCCAAACAACTCCAGTATGCTCCAAATAATGTGTTCAAATGATGAGAACTTCTCCAAGATCACACTGCCTTGATAGAATGCCTTCTTATGCAAGAAAACACCAAAAGCTTCAAAGTGAAGCTCTAGAAAATGGTGTTACTAAACTTTTCTAATTCCATAGATAGTTTAAACAACTTATATGGAGAGTATTTTAAGTGTTAGAATGATTGGAAAAGGTCTAGACATTAACTTGGCTTTGAAAATGCAGAAACGTCAAGTTTTGGTGGTTTGAGAGTTGACTTTCTGTTCTAGCAGGTTTTGGATGGTTGTAATGGTTTGAACACCAATAACACATGTTTTGTGATGTTTTAGAGTGATTTGTTTTGTGGTTTGGTGATTGGAAATGGTTTTGGATGAGTTTATGCAAAGGCAGATTTTTCTTCACAAGGAAGCAACCTCTACCACTTGCAAGAAGATTGTGATAAGAGAAATGAGAGAGATTCAACTTAGTTTCTAATTTATTCTTGTTTTCTTTGGATGTTAGTAGTATGTTCTATTTATAGGCAAACTTGGAGAATGAGAGGTATGGGCAGATTTTGTGCCAAGTTTGCCCTTTTTGGAGGCAAAATGAGCAAATCCAACTTGGGATTTCTTTTCTGAGCATGAGTAACCTTCCTATGTATTTCAACATCACCAATAGCCTGAAAATAGTTGACATGAAGTGAAGTAAAGGGAGTAGCTGAGGCAGTAGTTGAGGTGTAGCAGAAAATGCAAAACGTTTCTCTCTCCTTGCCACTTGCATCCACTTGCTTGAATAAACAAATCATATAATCCAACCTCTAATTTTTGCTCATGGTAATCCATTGAAATCTCATAAATTAAGTCCCTAAGCATCATAGAATGAGTTAAGCAAGTTATTAGAAGAGGTTTGAGTGATTTATGCATCAAAATGTAGGTGTTGAACTTGGTTTTGTGACATGAGAAATCTCTAACTTGCTCTCTTCGACTCTCTCTAACCACAAAGGCTGAAAAAATGTTCTTGTACTTTTTAAAAATCCCAAAATATGATCTAAAATGTTCATGTTTGACCAAAGATCAAATTCCAAAGAGAACTAGGTCAAAAATCTTCATGAAGTTGGCTGTAAAACTTGACTTACAAGTCAAGAAACAAGAAACTTTTCAAAGTGTGGAAATCCTTCACAACTTGATGAGCTCATAACTCAAAATATATGCATCTTTGGACCTCAACCCTTTAGGACACTTTTGTAAGATTTAACAAGAGCTTTTTAACCAGCTTTGGACCACTCAATTTGGATGTGTGGTTTGAGAGTTATGACCATTCCAAATAAGCTTATAATTAGGATTTTTCATAAACCCCAATTTCTTGAGTCACAAGTTATCCATCAATCCTTGATTAAATCTTCACCAAACTTACTAGTTAGGCATAAAATGAAGTTGAAAACCTTGATTGCTTCAATTTGGGGTCAAAACTCTAAAATTCAAAGAGTTGACTTTCCAAACAAATGAACCGAACAGTTGAAATCTTCAGGATCGATCCTTAGTATTCTGGGTTTTTTTTTTAACCTTTCATACTTCTTGAGGGGACTTCAATAAGTTATAGAAACATCATGAACCATAGTTCAAGCTTTGGAAACCCATTTAGACCAAAAGTCAAACTATAGTTGACTTTTTCAACTAGAAACCCTAATCAGGGTTTTGCACAACACTGCTTCAATTCTCTTGGTAACAACCTCAATTAGCACTTGTTCTTGGTAGGAGATAAACCTCTTGATGATGTGGAGACTTGATATGTAGAAGATCAATCCAAAACCTTGACTGATCAGTCCAAAGAATTCTTGATTTTAATAGTGTGAAACCCTAATTCATCTACATCTTGACAAAGACTAACTTGAAAGAGGTTAGGGTTAGATAACATATGCTTGATGCACATAGAATGATAATAGAATCTAGGGGACAAAATTTAGAGTATTACAGTTATGTTATGTGATTTGATATATTTTTAAAGGATATTTTTGCGATAACACTGTATTAATGAATAATTCACCGTTACACATGTTATATATATATATATATATATATATATATATATATATATATATATATATATATATATATATATATATATATATATATATATATATATATATATATATATATATATATATATATATATATATATATATATATATATATATATATATATATATATATATATATATATATATATATATTGGTATTTTGTATGAAATTTGAAATGCATGAAATGAAAAGCAATATTTTAAATAAATTGCAGCACAATTTTTATAGTTGAATAAAGTATATATAAAATAATAGTACTTCCTTTTTTAATAACAATGTTAATTTAATATCGAGTATGTAAATTTACTTTTCACAGACATTGTTGACATGAACAAATTAAAATTGGATTATGGTAATGCACGTGTATGGTACTTCAATGCAATCATATTCGTTTTTTTATGTGCATAAATGAGTTATAATGCATATACTACAGTGCAGAAATTGGTATCATATTATTATATTAAATTAAAATTTAACTATGTTACGAAATGTCTCAGAACAGTTAACTATTAATGTTATGAAATATTTGTATATATATTCTGCTTTTGGGAAACTAATGTTTAGAGATATATATTATGTTACGTATAGGATGATTGTGAATTTAAATGAATCAAATAGGTACAAATTCTAGTATATTATTATTATAGAGAAATTAAGAATAATTAGAATATTGTACTTTTATAAGATTGAAGAGATTATCGTCTAAATTAGTGGATATGAGAGGATTAGTATTTTCGTTGTTGTTTAGGGTTTTTCAGAGTATGTTAATTGTCTAATGGGGAGAAACTTAAATATCTAAACGGTTGATGACATACACCTCTAATTGGGCTTAACTGAATGGTTCAACTCATCACGGTTAATTCAGGCAACAAACCCAATCAAACCATAATATAATTAATTAATAATTAATTATGTCAATCCATATTTGATTAATTAAATAATTACTCTAGCAATCTCCCACTTAGATGACAATAATTAATTATTAAAAAGTATTGATTTTTAATATTAGAATATCAATAATGATCAAAACACCAACCAATAAAAAAAGAAGTAAATTTCAACGATGTATAAATTGAATCTGATAGAGAAGACAACTTTATATAAAGAATGACGAATTTTAAGTAACATATTTAAGTTAAGAGTAATATGTTATTGTAGCACCCTAAAATTTGCCTCATCATTTCTTGGTTTATTGGCTTTTGTTTCTCTACATTTTTGCGTTTCCGCATATCATAGCATTGGTTCTCGAGAAATGGGATCAAGATATTTCTGTGGCTCAGGGTTCCTTTTTGTTGCAAGAGTTCAAACAGCGAGTATCAGAGGTTTCGACATTTATTTTCCCCAGCGATCGAGTAGTCGTTTTTATTCTTTTCAGCAGGTTATTTTCATCTCAGGAGACGGTGTACAGGCTATCTCAAGCATTCTCACAATCATAATATCCAAGGGCAAGTTTCAGAGGCTTAACAGAGCTTATAACAGATGGCAACGGGTGATTATACAGGATTCCCTCCATTTGGCGCCAAATTGGACTTTTTTTGAATGTGGTAACCGATTACCATATATAGGGTAACCAGTTACTTCAAGCAAAATTTGCCAAGAAATTTGAATTTTCAGCATTGCAAGTTTTCACTCATTTTCAACCATTGATTTCACATGATCACCATTGGAATGATCTAGAATTGTTTCAATTTTCACCATTTCCCTCTAAATTTCAAACACTCTATTCCTAATTCCATTCCTAATTTCCATTCCAAATGCTAATCCACATTCCAAACCATATTTTGATTCCAAATCTAGAGCTTATTTAAGGGAGTTTGCTCCAAACCTCACAAAATTAACCTTCATTTTTCAGATTTCACATTCATTCTTGAGAATTTGCTCTCAACTTTCTTTCAACTTTTTCACTCCTAAAACCTCCATTAAAGCTTTTTCACTTGAGTTCTTTGATTCTTCATTGGAATCCTTGAATTCTAGAGCTAAACCTCCATCATTCATCTCCATTATCTTCAATTCACCATTCAATTTTCGTTTGAATTGAGATCTGATTTTGGTAGCTAGATTGGAAGGGCTTTTTTGAGTCAATTTTGCTTGATCTTGCTTGTTCTTCATTTCTACCATAAGGAAGCTCTTGGATCTTGAAGATTCTCTAGGTTTCTAGCTTGCATCTATTAATTTCAAGTGAATCAACACTTACCAAAGCAAATCTCAGCTTTGAAGGTTGGTAATTCTAGATCTAATTCTGTTTTGAGCTTATTTGAATAATCATAATGTAGATTCATGGCTTTTGTTGCTTTTTGATCCATTTTGATGATTAGGATCTTGGTGATTTGTGATTTCAGTGTTTGATTGTGTTTATATGATGTTTGATCATGGATATTTGATGTTAATTTCATGCTTAATTGATAACATGTTCATATGAGTGATTGGGTAAGCTGTTGGATGCTGAAAACTGAGTTTTAAAACAGATTTTCTATTTCTGGTTCAGTGGTAACCGGTTACCTGATTTAGGGTAACCGGTTACTCTATACAAATTTCAAGTTCCAGGATATTTTTTTAATGGGTAACCGGTTACCTGATATTGAGTAACCGGTTACCATTGAGCAGAATGCTGTGTTTTTGCATTTTTCTTGCTTGTTTGGGCTCCTTTTCACATGTAAACCTCATGGGTTGATATGATGCATTTATGTGATGTGTTCTTGACATATTTCGTCATTCTTGAATGTTTGATCTCGATTCTTCGACGTGTAACTTTTGGTTTTTGTTTTGAGTGTTTAACATGTTATTATTGTTTGATTGATGAATGATCACATTGCCTTGTTTGCTTATAGCATGATTAATTGATTATCATTGATGGTTATGTTGCTGGATATTGTGATGCACGTTTGCATTTATTTTCGATTCCGCTTTATTATGCGCTTGTTTGATTGTTCGATTGTTCAATTTGATTTGAAAAAAGCATGATGATCTTGATGATTCTTGTTGATGCATGTTGTTGATCGATTATGTTTGATTGTGGAAAGATGTCCACATTTGCATGATATCTATCCATGATTGGTGTTTGTTTATGATTAATTGCATTCAATCTTGCTTGTTGCCCTGGTTTCCACAACTGTTCTTTTTCTGAACTTCCATGCTATCTTTGCCTCGCTTGCTTGCTGCCTGCCTTTTACACCTACTTTTGTGCTGAAACATGTGTTGTTATAGGTTGTCTTGCTTGTGTGTTGGATTTTATTGTTGTTTTATGCAGGAGGCGTTGTTGTAGATGCTGTTTTTACCTTGTTTCTTTGCTTTTTGCTTTGCCTTTGCATGTTCCCTTAGGTTTCTTATTCCAATTTAATTTCCGATTAAATTTGGAGTAGGATAGACATTAGGAGTTTAATCCATGCATGATAACAAGTAGGCTAGTCCCTTTTAACCTCAACCTTAGGTCCATCTTTTGCATGCTAACATTAGGATAGAATCTCCTTTCGCATCCCAACATTAGGACCACTTTGCATGACAATGTTAGGGCCAAGTTTCCCTTAGACCTTTCTGTGCGTCTCTCTTCTCATCTCAAAACACCTTCTAACTCGTCTAATAAATACGATGAACATTGTACGCTACGAGCCTTAAGCACATGGAAAATGATGAGTGAGGGGTATCCTCTTGTTTTTCTAGAGTGTTTAGTGTACGTCCTATCTGGGGGCGATATGTGATGCATTCGTTCCTATGTCATAGGCTTTAGTGCAACGTGAATCACGAAGCGAACTAATTCACTTCACTAAAACTCACAAACAAAAGTCAGCACTCTTTTTCCCTTTTCCCGTAGTTACCCAAACTACACTTCCTCTGATTTCTCATACTAGATGAGAATACGTAGGCACTGTAACCTGTTGAACTGACTTTAAACAATGTTGCGGATAGCAAGAGTCGCCACCGACTTTTATTTTATCCATAAGGAAAGGTTATAAAAGAACAGGAAAGACCTTAGAGAATATTTTGGGTCCGGGGGGTAGGTTATGAAAAGGGAAGGTATTAGCATCCTTTTCATCCATGGTTATCCATGGGCTCTTAGGTACTTAAGCTCACTTTTGAATTGTTTTGAAAGTGTAGTGTGTGAATAGAAAATTTTCAGAATAGTTAATAAATAATCCATGTAAGGATGTGTTAAGAACTTGTTTGAAAACTTGTTGAAAAATTGTTTAAGTGTGAAAAAGTTTTGAAGTGAGCAAGTATCTAGGAGTAGCCTACCCTAATGTTTTAAGGTCTTTCTTATTCTTTATCCTTTCCTTAGTAAGACTATCCCTACTATAATGGAGTAGGTAGTCCTTACTTTGGATGTTAAGGGACATGTGAGGGACAATTGGATTTTTGAAGGCCATTGTGGGGTGTAATAAGCAAACTAGGGGGACTATCATCATTTTTCGAAAGGGACTCGATTCGTAAAGGCAACCATAAGGGACTTTGATGATTTTCTTTTTGAGGGACTTGCTTTATACACCCCACTTAACCAATATTCATAGGCAACTTGAGGGATATCCTTAAGAAGTGAGACGGCGATTAAAATCGACTTACGTGTGTGAAATGTTTAATTTAATTATCTTATATTAAAATGATCTAATTTATTTTTTTAAATATCATACATATTAGCACTCCCTAATTACTAACCATAATGATAATAATAATTAAGTAATTACAATTTACATCCAAGAGGCAATTACAAAATTATAATAAATAAAAAAGATAACAAATAAGCAAATAAAATATTAGGGTTAGTAAATAATAAGAAAAATTAAATAAGGTTAGTATAAATATAAAGTTAGTGAAAATAATTAGTTGAAACAATAATAATGAGAAAAATAGACAAAGTTAGAAAAAATAATAAGATAGAAATTTCAAAATAATAATAAGCAACAAAATATGATTAGCAATAATAATTAATTAATAACGTGATTAAACATAAGATTTGATTTTTATTTAGAAACATAAATGATTAAATAATTACTATAATATAAAGTTCTAAATATCATAAGATTTGATTTTTATTTAGAAACATAAATGATTAAATAATTACTATAATATAAAGTTCTAAATATCATAAGATTTGATTTTTATTTAGAAACATAAATGATTAAATAATTACTATAATATAAAGTTCTAAATATAACATAATTATAAATTTCTTAATCATTTACAAAAATTTAATTATCTCTAATTATATATTAACAATTATTAAGAAAAATATTTACACATTATGATGAAAACAAATTTTAACTAATCAATAATCACATTCACCAAAATTTTACATTAAGTGTTTATAAGGTTTAATTTTATTTACAAAAATTTACAAGAATTATAATAAATATATACATAGAATCATATAGAAAATTAAAATTAGGTTTTCATATTAATTTGGAAAAAAGATGTTAATGTCATTTTTTTTAAAAAAACAGATTTTTATATTACAACAAATTTTAATAAATTAATGATAACAATAATAATAATAATGATAATAATGATAATAATAATAAATAATGATAATAATAATAATAATAATAATAATAATAATAATAATAATAATAATAATAATAATAATAATAATAAAGCAATAATGAATTTTAAATGTGCCAAATAACCCAACAATGTTGCTAACGCAGAAATGCGCTCATCGCAACCAGATCTAAATCGGACGAAAAAAAATTTATCGCAAAGAAAAAGAAATTAAGCAAAAAATAGTATTATTGCTCACACAAAAATGCGATCATCGCAACCAGATCGAACTAACACAAATGTCACGCGTCATGCACACAAATGTGCAAACATCGTATCGACATAATTCGATCAAAAATCTTATATATATAAACTCTAACAATTTAAAAATTATATATATAAACGCAACAGTAATAGATAAAGAAAAAGAAATAACGGTAATAGATGAAGAAAAAGAAATAACGGTAAAAGATGAAGAAAAAGAAATAACGGTAAAAGATGAAGAAAAAGAAACAACAGTAATAGATGAAGGAAAAGAAATAACGGTAAACGATGAAGAAAAAGAAACAATAGTAATGGATGAAGAAGAAAACTAAATAACGGCCAACGGCACTCACTCCTCTTAGGTTTTTTTCATTCTCCCCTCTTTTCAACAAGGCAACACATGTATATATAGGGAACAAATTAGGGTTAACACCAAATTGTCAATAATGTCCCTAAAGCCCATTTTAAAGCCCAAACTAAATAATTAGTTAAGAAAAAATAAAATTTAAATAATTTAAAATAATTAAAATAAACTTAAAATAAAAAATAATAATCCTATTGATTCCTAAAATAAAAAATATTATAAAAAGAACAAAATTTTTTTCAATATTTTTTTATTTTATGATTTTTTGGATATTTTTATGAATAATTTAGAAAAAAGTGAAAAAAATAATATTTTAAAAAATGATTTAATTAAAATACGAAAATAATAATTAAATAATAATAAAAAACTATTTTTGTTATTTTTTTTAATGAAAGATAGAAAAATTTAGAGTAAAAATAATAAAAACAACAAAAAGTGCCAAAGGTGAGATTCGAACTCTCAACTTCTCACACTCATAACTCCTTACACATGTCCTCCTGCCAATTGTGCCATTTTTACTTTTTAGGAAAAAAAAAAAAAGTGCATGCCATATGATATTTACCTCTCTTTGATGTTGGCAAAAAAAATCATGAAGTTTGACTTTGGTTTGACCACAGTTGACCTCAGTTTGACCTTTTAACTGCATTGACTGCTTTTGACTTATCTGATCATCTGACTGAGCAAACTTTTGAGAAAAGTCTTGAAACTTGACATGGGGGTTCTTATACACATATAAGATGTTATGAAGCTCACTTGAAGTCTTGGAAGTCCATTTAGCCTGATTAAAGTCAAAACCCTAGTTTTGGATGCGCTGCTTAGGAGGTGCATTGTCTGAGGGAATTGTCAACTCTTCTGACCAATTATGAATTTTGTGAACCTTGTGAACCTTCTTGGAACACAAAGTCTTGTATTGTGAGGGCAAATTTTGGGGTGCAACAGCTGCCCCTGTTCAATTTTCTGAAACCTGAGGGGTTAGATTGGTATATTTGCCAGTCGTAACCTGGAAGGTTGAAGGGGATTGAACACAAAAGCCCAAAAATTTGCACTCACCAGTGCATGGAGTGATATTGATGGTTGGTTGAACATGATTGAGTGGGCTTAAAGATGCCACTAGGGGAAAGTTCTTCAGTAGTATAATGAGAGCTGTCAGGAGTCTGGAGTAATACTGATGTAACAGCATGTCTTCATGAGGATAGAGCGATCAATAATGATAACCCTAAAGCAGTCTTGAAGTGATAAATCGGACCTCAGGAGGATAGAGCAATCAATAGCTCTAAAGCAGTCTTGAAGTAATGATTTCAGGAGGATAGAGCAATGAATAGCTCTAAAGCAGTCTTGAAATAATAATGTAATTTCAGGAGGATAGAGCAATGAATACTCTAAAGCAGTCTTGAAGTAGTAATATGACCTCATGAGGATAGAGCAATGAATAGCTCTAAAGCAGTCTTGAAGTAATAGGATGATTTCAGGAGGATAGAGCAATCAGCAACTCTAAAGCAGTCTTGAAATAATAATGTGATATGTCTTCAGGAGGATAGAGCAATCAATAGCTCTAAAGCAGTCTTGAAGTAATGATTTCAGGAGGATAGAGCAATGGATAGCTCTAAAGCAGTCTTGAAATAATAATGTGATATGTCTTCAGGAGGATAGAGCAATCAATAGCTCTAAAGCAGTCTTGAAGTAATGATTTCAGGAGGATAGAGCAATGGATAGCTCTAAAGTAGTCTTGAAATAATAATGTAATTTCAGGAGGATAGAGCAATGGATAACTCTAAAGCAGTCTTGAAGTAATGATTTCAGGAGGATAGAGCAATGAATAGCTCTAAAGCAGTCTTGAAATAATAACGTGATATGTCTTCAGGAGGATAGAGCAATCAATAGCTCTAAAGCAGTCTTGAAGTAATGATTTCAGGAGGATAGAGCAATGAATAGCTCTAAAGCAGTCTTGAAATAATAACGTGATATGTCTTCAGGAGGATAGAGCAATCAATAGCTCTAAAGCAGTCTTGAAGTAATGATTTCAGGAGGATAGAGCAATGAATAGCTCTAAAGCAGTCTTGAAATAATAATGTAATTTCAGGAGGATAGAGCAATGAATACTCTAAAGCAGTCTTGAAGTAATGATTTCAGGAGGATAGAGCAATGAATAGCTCTAAAGCAGTCTTGAAATAATAACGTGATATGTCTTCAGGAGGATAGAGCAATCAATAGCTCTAAAGCAGTCTTGAAGTAATGATTTCAGGAGGATAGAGCAATGGATAGCTCTAAAGCAGTCTTGAAATAATAATGTAATTTCAGGAGGATAGAGCAATGGATAACTCTAAAGCAGTCTTGAAATAATTAGATGGCTTCATGAGGATAGAGCAATCAATAGCTCTAAAGCAGTCTTGAAGTAGTAATATGACCTCATGAGGATAGAGCAATGAATAGCTCTAAAGCAGTCTTGAAGTAATAGGATGATTTCAGGAGGATAGAGCAATCAGTAGCTCTAAAGCAGTCTTGAAGTCATGAGAGGCTATCAGGAGGATAAAATAACCCTGAGGTTACAATAAAGCAGTCCCAAAGTAATAAGAAGCTCATCAGGAGGATAAAGTAACCCTGAGGTTACAATAAAGCAGTCCCAAAGATCATAAGCTTGTTTGTTGGATAATTAACCTGAAAACAAGGTAGCATTCTGTATAACAACATTAGTTTATGCTTTATGTATGCATGTATGACATGATGCACTTAGGTAATGTACTATAGACATATATGTTATGGTATGATGTAAATGATGCATGTATGATATGACACTGCTGGAAGTGTCTGGATATCCTTGTATAACAACTGCTGGCCAAGGAAAATAAATCCCGATTCGTTGTTGAAGAATACATAACCCTCCGTCTGCTGGGGATAACAAGGTATAGATAACCTCCCGTTGTTGGGGATAACACGGTATAGATAACCTCCCGTTGTTGGGGATAACATGGTATAGATAACCTCCCGTTGTTGGGGATAGTAGGGTATAGATAACCTTCGTTTTCGTTTGATAGTAGGATAAGTATAACATCCCGTCTTCGTTCATCGTGCCCTTATTGGAAAGTAATTTCCCGTATATCCGTATGAGGATAAAAGAGATGGATATAAATTCCAGGGGAGATTAGACTTTGTGAAAATGGATTAGTCCTACTGATGGTTTGTAACTGTTTTGTAAAGATGAACCGGCGAAGCTTCGTTGAAATCCTGCCCTCGTTCGTCCTTAGTAAATACTATTACTGCATTTTCATGCATTTCTGGTAAACATCAATCATATTAAAAGCATACATGCATTTTTGGTAAACATCAATCATATTCAAAGGCATACATACATTCAAACACAACCAATGGACGTTTCGCTTATGTAAATAGGGTAAAAGTAAATCTGGATTCAAAAGATGGAGTTTATTTATATCAAAAGTGACCCATACACGGGTAAGTTTGTACAAGGAGACATAAACCCTAGTAAGAGAATTTGGTCATGAAGTTTTACAAAAAGAATCAGCTATGTGGGAAATAATCCTATTGAGTTTCAATTCTACTATTGCCACTCAAGTATCTCATCTTCTTGCTGTTGAGACGGAAACGATTGGATTGAGCTTCATCTGTTTGAGCTTGAGTAAGTAGTACAACTGGTTGCAGTTTCATGAGTGATCCAAACGAGACATAGTCATACGCTTTAATCCCTAACTTTTGCCTGGATTGCCCTTTCAGGTTTTCAATCCACCGGGATACCCTTTTTTGCCCAAGCCGCCTTTTCAGGTTTTCGACTTGCCGGGTGTACATCTTTTTATATATATATCCCTAATTTTTGCCCAAACCCTTTTGGTTTGCCGGGATGCCCTTATTTTTGCCTAGGCCTGTCAACCTAGCGGGTCTCTTTTTATGCGTAGTATTTTTTAACTATGTCTGCGTTTACAGGTTGTGGGAAGTCTTCACCATCCATTGTAGTCAGTATCATGGCACCTCCTGAGAACACTGTCTTGACTACCAATGGTCCCTCATATGTTGGAGTCCACTTGCCCCTTCAGTGTCAATCTCATTGCAGTATGCAGGCTTCTCAAATCTATCAATGGTAATCTTGGGAGCTTCATCATCCCAGCTGATCTCAAACATAGATGCCATGGTGGCCAATGCGTCTGCCAACTGACTCTCTCTTCGTGGAATATGTCCAAAAGTAATCTCTTTGAAATGTTGGATCAAAGACAACACATGTTCTCTGTAAGGAATGAGATTATCATGCTTTGTATCCCAATCTCCTTTAATCTGACTTACTACCAGAGCTGAATCTCCATACACCTCAAGGAACTGAATCTTCATATCAATAGCAACTTGCATACCCATGATACATGCCTCATACTCAGCCATATTATTAGTACAATAGAAACAAAGTCTGGCAGTAATCGGGGTATGACAACCTTCAGGGGAACTAATCACAACACCAACACCATTACCATGTGCATTGGAGGCACCATCAAAAACCATAGTCCATCGGGATCCTTGTTCAGGTCCGTCATATTGTCCAGGTTCTTTGGTAACAGACATAATGTCTTCATCAGGGAACTCAAAATTCATTGACTGGTAATCATCTACTGCTTGATGAGCCAAATGATCAGCAACAACACTCCCCTTAATGGCCTTCTGAGTAGTATACTGTATATCATATTCCGTCAAGATCATTTGCCATCTTGCAATTCTTCCGGAGAGAGCAGGTTTCTCAAATATGTACTTGATTGGATCCATCTTCGAAATCAACAAGGTAGTATGGGTCAACATATACTGTCTTAGTCGGCGAGCAGCCCATGCCAAAGCGCAGCAAGTTTTCTCGAGCAGTGAGTATCTTGTTTCACAGTCGGTAAACTTTTTGCTAAGGTAGTATATTGCCTGCTCTTTTCGACCAGACTCGTCATGTTGCCCCAATACACACCCCATTGAGTTGTCTAATACTGTTAAATACATAATCAAGGGTCTTCCATCAACTGGTGGCATTAAAATTGGAGGTTCTGGCAAATATCTCTTGATTTCATCAAAGGCAGTCTGGCACTCATCATTCCATTCCATCACCTGATCTTTCTTCAACAACTTGAAGATTGGCTCACAGATGGTAGTTAATTGGGAAATAAATCTTGCAATGTAGTTCAATCGTCCCAAGAAACCTCTAACCTCCTTCTCAGTACGGGGAGCTGGCATCTCTCGTATAGCTTTCACTTTTGCAGGATCCACTTCAATACCTTTTCCACTGACAATGAAACCCAAGAGTTTTCCAGATCTAACTCCAAAAGTACACTTGTTTGGGTTCAATCTCAACTTGTATTTCTTCAACCTCTCAAACAACTTGTGCAGATGATCAAGATGTTGCTCTTCATTCTGAGATCTGGCTATCATATCATCCACATATACCTCTATCTCATGATGAATCATATCATGAAACAAAGCCACCATAGCACGCTGATATGTTGCCCCTGCATTCTTCAAACCAAATGGCATTACCTTATAGCAAAAGGTGCCCCACTGTGTCACAAATGTTGTCTTCTCCATATCTTCAGGTGCCATCTTGATTTGATTGTAACCAGAGAACCCATCCATAAAAGAGAATACCTTATGCTGAGCAGTGTTGTCTACCAGAATATCAATATGAGGAAGTGGAAAGTCATCTTTAGGGCTAGCCTTGTTCAGATCTCTGTAGTCTACACACATACGTACCTTACCATCTTTCTTAGGAACTGGTACCACATTTGCAACCCACTGAGGATAAGAAGTTACGGCCAAGAACCCTGCATTGAACTATTTCATTACCTCTGCTTTGATCTTTTCTGACATTTCAGGACGCATACGACGAACCTTCTGCTTCTTTGGACGACAATCTTCTTTCACTGGCAAACGGTGAACCACAATGTCCGTATCCAACCCTGGCATATCTTCATAAGACCAAGCAAAGATCTCCACATAGTCACGTAGCATCTGAACCAACCTGCTCTTGACACTGTCCTCTAAATCAGCCCCTATCTTGACCTCTTTTCTGTTTTCTTCAGTTCCCAGATTCACAACTTCGACTGGCTCTTCATGTGGCTGTATAGCTTTCTCTTCTTGTTGTAACAACCTAGCAAGCTCTACAGGTATTTCACAATCGTCCTCGTCTCCGTCTTCAGTTTGATAGATCGGATTCTCGAAATTGTAATTGGCAATAGTAGAACTGTTATCAACTGGATCCAGAGTGGATGAGGATCTGCATTTTAGTGACGTGGGTGTGTGTAAGAACACATAGCTGATAAAGCAAAAATAAAAGAAAAAGAAAGACAAGGAACACAATATTTACGAAAACGAAACGTCCACTGATTTTATTGAATGCAGTATGCAAATGAAATGACAACCCGTAACAAGCACACCATTGTGCCCCGGGTAAGGCACATGGCTTGAAAGTTTTAATTGTTCCAGAAATTACAAATTTAAAAACATAACACAGTAATAGTATTTACTCCTGACTAAAGGAGATAGGGATAACATCTTCAGCTTTCCAATTATTGAGTCCAGCACCCACAGTAGGAAAAATCCATGCCTCCAAGTTGTAGTCTTCATCTTGATCTCCCACAGCATTGATAACCCCTTGATTGGTGATACGAATAGCACGAGCACGACAGACAGCCTTCTGGGACTCTGCAGTGAAACCCAAACCAAACTTGTCAGACTTGCATGGAATATCAGGAAGCTGCCCCCAAATAGTACAACCACCTTCTTCCACCACAGCTTTTGCATCATTGAGGGAGGCCATTGCCATTGTTGGAGGGTTTCTGATGACCACAGGAACCTTCTTCACAGCAGGAGGAGTCACACAATCCTTAACAGCCCAGGGAACCACTTCAAACGACTGACATGGAGTTTCAATGTATTCACCTTCTACTTCCAGATACTTGAAAGTGTTTACATGGCTGACAAAGTATTCTTCCTCTCCAAAGACAGTAACAACTTTTCCATTCACCGGATATCTCAACTTTTGATGTAATGTGGAGGTCACCGCACCTGCCCCATGGATCCAGGGACGACCAAGCAGACATGAGTACGAAGGACGAATATCCATCACATAGAATGTAGCAGTAAACACCTGAGAGCCAACCTTGATTGGAAGATCAATTTCCCCATGCACTACTCTTCTAGAACCATCAAAAGCCTTTACCACAATATTACTGGGCTTCAATACCGTATCTTCAGGACTCAGCTCGTTCAGGACTTCCTTAGGCAACACATTCAGAGAGGAACCATTGTCTATCAGCACATGAGACAGGGTAGTGCCCCTGCATTCAATTGAAATATGCAAGGCCCTGTTATGATCCCTCTTGGCAGGGGTCAAGTCAGCATCAGAAAATCCTAACCCGTTGTCATAGGTCAGGTGAGCAACACAATTCTCAAACTGGTCCACAGAAATTGCACTGGGTACATGAGCCATCTTTAGAAACTTGATCAATGACTTGGCATGAGCCTCAGAACATAATAACAGGGAGAGCATAGAAATCTTTGAGGGAGTATGCCCCAGCTGATCAACAATATCATAATCACTCTTGCGAATGATTTTCAATACTTCTTCCCTCTGCTTAGAGAGGTCATCAGCAGCTGGCACATCAGTAGATACAGGCTCAATAACAGGACCCTTGCCCCGAGCATCAGTGGTGGAAGTAACAGCAGGGGTAACTGCACTCTTAGAAGCAACTGGAGGAGAGAAGACTCTTCCACTACGAGTGATCTTGCTAGATCCAGCAATATTATCAATGTCAACAGGCATATCAGGTAAAGGCTCCTGCTTGACACCATGGATGTAAACATCAGACCCATAGTGCCAAGGCACAGCTTTGTCAGATGTATAAGGAATAGGACCAGGAGTGGTAATGATCAGAGGAGCTACTCTGGCTTCAGCAACAACTTTCACAGGACCTTCAGCAGTAATCTTGATTGGGCCCTGATGAGTGATTTTAATGGGACCCTTTGAAGTGATTCTTAGTGGTACTTTGTCAACCATGTCAACCTCTTCAATCTTCTTACCCTGAGTCAGATGATCCACCATACTTTCTACAGATGCTGGTCCTCTTTCAAACACTATAGTATATTTATCCATGAGACGTTGAATCCCATCTCTCAAAATGAAGCAACTATCCGGCTTATAGGTACAATATAGACAATCTTCATGACAACCTGGAAAGATCCCAGCTTGTACTAACCTCTTTTTGATAACAGACAATGGTGTGCTCAACTCCATAACTGAATAGACATGCAGATCTTCATCAATATCTTCATCAATGGCGTTGACAGTTTTCTCGTGATTTGGCATTGGAGCTGTAATCACATTTGGAGTACCTGGTGGATCAAACTCAATTTCTCCAGCATCAATCATATCCTGAATTTTGTTCTTCAAGACCCAGCAGTTATTAGTATCATGTCCTGGACAGTTTGAATGATATGCACATCGTGCATTGGGATTGTACTTGGGAGAGGTAACATTGGGATTCTGAGGAGCCTCCCTCAGGGTAATAAGTTCAGCTTTCAACAAGTGTTGCAATGCCTGAGCCATTGACATGTTGATCTTCGTGAACTGTCTTCTAGCCCTCTGTTGGTTGCCTTGAGGCTGCTCTGTTGTTGCAGGAGTTGGATTTGAAATATGAACTGCACTAACAGACTGATGCCTTCTGTTACGATCAGGCTGACCATACACAGCATTAGATTCTTTCTTCCCAGTGGGAGGCTTCTTTGCAGCACCTGATGAAGAAGTGCCCACTTGGATCTTACCACTCTTGATACCATTCTCTACTCGCTCTCCTGTCATGATCAACTCAGTGAAGCCAGATGATGAGCTTCCAATGAGATGACTGTAAAACGGACCATTCAGCGTACACATGAACATATCAACCAACTCCCTATCAGTCAAAGGGGGTTGAACTCTTCCAGCTAAGTCTCTCCACTTCTGAGCATACTCCTTAAAGCTTTCTTTGGCACCCATAGACATGCTTTGAAGCTGCATGCGAGTGGGGGCTAAGTCAGCATTGTATTGATACTGCTTGTAGAAAGCTTCAGCAAGGTCATTCCAATCTCTGATGTTGACACTCTCCAACTGATAATACCACTCTAGCTGAGCTCCAGATAAAATCTCTTGAAAGAAATGGATCCACAACTTTTTATCAGCAGTGTGGGGTTGCATTCTTCTGACATAAGACCTCAGATGCAATTTGGGACAAGAGACCCCATCATAGACAACAAATGTAGGAACTTTGAACCCAATGGGTATGACCACCCCAGATATCAAGCTCAAATCCTCAAAATCCAGCCCAGATGATTTCTGTAATTCCATAGCATCCATTCTATCCACCAGCATCTTGAATTTGTCTTCGTTAGGCTCATGGTAGTAGTTAGCCTCAGAATCAGAGTCCCCCATAGTGTTGTGGAGACTGCCTCTCTCCTGCTCAGATTCTTCAGATTCATAGTCTTCAACATGTTCCTTGGTCTTGTCAGGACCTTTGAACCTTCTTCCCATGTTGAGCAACCCAGCAGACCTTCTAGCCTTCTTAGTCTTCTTGGCCAGCAGTGTCTTCAATTCATCCTGCCCCTTGGATAGGTTCAGGATCAGCTCTTGGAACTGTGCATTCTGTGCCTGGAGATCCTTAACTGATTGTTCAAGAGCCATTGCTGAAATAAACAGCGAGAAGATGAGAAACCTGTGCACAATTATAAACCTGTGATGCAATGATATGGGAATGCATATGCAATGTTTTCAAGGACCGCAGGATTTAAATTTGCTTAAACAAACAAGAAAGTAACTTTTTATTAGTAATAACTTGTTTTGCCTTTTAGGCTTACAAAAAATGAAAACGAAATAAGTACAAAAGATGGGGTTTTAAGTCTCCCATGGACGTTTCCTCTTTGTGTTGAGGTATGAGTTGAGGTTTCGTTCCTCATGAAGTAGCTTTGTTAGCTCTAGGATCCTTGCTTGGCTTGCTTTGTAATGAGCCTCGAAAGTATCCCTTTGCTCTTTCAGTTGGATCCATGATCTCTGCAAGTCTTCCATATCAGTAGGCATGTCTGGGTGAAGGATGGTATAAGCTGTGTCTCCTTCAGCAACAGGTTCCATGGTAACTGGTAGGATGGCAGGATATGGCATCATGAGTGTCTGAGCACGAAATCGTACCCATCTGAGATAAGCCTCCATAGGAATGGTGTACTTAGGCTCCAGTGTCTTGCTGTCAATCCTGTTTACCTTTCCCCAAGCTCGGATGAATCTCTGACGGTAACCCTGAAGATCGTTGTCGTAATCAAACACAATGCCCTGAATCAACATGTCATGTGGACCATCGCTCCGGGCATAACCAAACTGTCGTAAAGCTAGAGATGGGTTGTAGGTGATGCCTCCTCTTATGCCTAGAAGTGGCACATTAGGAAACTCCCCACAACGGTCAATGATGGTGACATTCTCCATAGATCTGGAGCACCAATGGATGTCTGAGTGAGAAAGTGACATGATCCTCTTGGACCATCTGAACCCTTGCTCATTCTTCATTACTGAGCGAGGAAGGTGAGAAATAAACCACCTAGAAAGTAAAGGTATGCAGCACATCAAAGTTCCTCTTGCCCTTGTAGTACGGGTGTGAAGAGAATGTAGGATGTCTCCAAGTAAGGTAGGCACTGGATTGTGACTCAGGAATATGTTGATGGCATGAACGTCTATGAACTGATCAGGATTGGGGAACAACACTAAGCCATAAATCAATAAGGATAAGATCTCCTCAAAAGCATCGTAGCTCATAGCCTTCAAGAACATTTGAGCTTTATCCACTAATACCTTGGCAAGAATACCTTTAACTCCACTTCTCGTCTCTAGAACAATGTCAGACTTCTTCAGATGTAGAGCTGCAGCAATAACTTCTGGTTTAAGCTCCTTCTCTAAGCCTGTGAATGGCTTCTGATCAAGAACAGGTATACCCAGAAGTTTAGAGAACTCCTCCATGGTTGGAACCAGCTGATAATCAGGAAATGTAAAGCAATGGTGCTTAGGGTCAAAGAACTGAAACAACACACTCATCATGTCTTCACTGAACCCTGAAGTAACTAGATCCAATAAGTGACCATGTCTCTTGTTGAACTGGGAATGATCAGGCACTAGGGAAACCAACTCCTTGAGCTTAGCAGGTATCCCTACAAAGTTGATCCTGATGGTGTTTCTACGAGCAGAAGCCATGACCTGCAACAAAGAACAAAGATAAATCCTTTGGTCCTTGAAATGGTTAGGGAAAATGATATGCTTATGATGCATGATGATGTCATGATGTCATGCTCAATCACAAACATGTGGCACACACAAACAAGTCACACCATAGCCCTAGGTTTAAAGGCTTGCATGAGGTTCAAAGGCAAGTACCCTCCCCTGAAGTTAGATGGTTCATCCTGTCCTACAAAAGTAACCAGGTTCTAAGGGATCTCAATATCATTGATCCTTCACAAGGGTGGTCGTTCAGAAGGCAACTTACTTGCCAACCAAAACCCTCCAAGTTTAAGATCTCAATGAGCGTAGTATCGAGTGTCAACCAACTTCAGTCTGCACCAAAGCCGGTTACCTCACTACTTTCTAAAGGCCAAGATGAGTTAACTAGGGTTCTAAAAGTCAGTTAGTGCATTGACAACATATGGCAGCCTCAATATTATCCTCAACTTGACTTAAGGAATATAAGCACCAACCAAGAAGTCGCACTAACTATGGCCACCAGATCAACCGTATCGATATACGTCGTACAGTTTCCTTGGTCTATTGCCATTTACCTAAGGTACACTAGATCCGGGTTAGGACCTTTCACATATAAGAGCACCCCAACAATATAATAATAAAGCAAACAAGGCAAACAATTTAAAGTGATCTTAATTCCTAAGGGTACCCCTCTTAAATAGATCCCCAGCAGAGTCGCCAGTTCTGTAACCCGGTGAACTGACTTTAAACAATGTTGCGGATAGCAAGAGTCGCCACCGACTTTTATTTTATCCATAAGGAAAGGTTATAAAAGAACAGGAAAGACCTTAGAGAATATTTTGGGTCCGGGGGGTAGGTTATGAAAAGGGAAGGTATTAGCATCCTTTTCATCCATGGTTATCCATGGGCTCTTAGGTACTTAAGCTCACTTTTGAATTGTTTTGAAAGTGTAGTGTGTGAATAGAAAATTTTCAGAATAGTTAATAAATAATCCATGTAAGGATGTGTTAAGAACTTGTTTGAAAACTTGTTGAAAATTTGTTTAAGTGTGAAAAAGTTTTGAAGTGAGCAAGTATCTAGGAGTAGCCTACCCTAATGTTTTAAGGTCTTTCTTATTCTTTATCCTTTCCTTAGTAAGACTATCCCTACTATAATGGAGTAGGTAGTCCTTACTTTGGATGTTAAGGGACATGTGAGGGACAATTGGATTTTTGAAGGCCATTGTGGGGTGTAATAAGCAAACTAGGGGGACTATCATCATTTTTCGAAAGGGACTCGATTCGTAAAGGCAACCATAAGGGACTTTGATGATTTTCTTTTTGAGGGACTTGCTTTATACACCCCACTTAACCAATATTCATAGGCAACTTGAGGGATATCCTTAAGAAGTGAGACGGCGATTAAAATCGACTTACGTGTGTGAAATGTTTAATTTAATTATCTTATATTAAAATGATCTAATTTATTTTTTTAAATATCATACATATTAGCACTCCCTAATTACTAACCATAATGATAATAATAATTAAGTAATTACAATTTACATCCAAGAGGCAATTACAAAATTATAATAAATAAAAAAGATAACAAATAAGCAAATAAAATATTAGGGTTAGTAAATAATAAGAAAAATTAAATAAGGTTAGTATAAATATAAAGTTAGTGAAAATAATTAGTTGAAACAATAATAATGAGAAAAATAGACAAAGTTAGAAAAAATAATAAGATAGAAATTTCAAAATAATAATAAGCAACAAAATATGATTAGCAATAATAATTAATTAATAACGTGATTAAACATAAGATTTGATTTTTATTTAGAAACATAAATGATTAAATAATTACTATAATATAAAGTTCTAAATATCATAAGATTTGATTTTTATTTAGAAACATAAATGATTAAATAATTACTATAATATAAAGTTCTAAATATCATAAGATTTGATTTTTATTTAGAAACATAAATGATTAAATAATTACTATAATATAAAGTTCTAAATATAACATAATTATAAATTTCTTAATCATTTACAAAAATTTAATTATCTCTAATTATATATTAACAATTATTAAGAAAAATATTTACACATTATGATGAAAACAAATTTTAACTAATCAATAATCACATTCACCAAAATTTTACATTAAGTGTTTATAAGGTTTAATTTTATTTACAAAAATTTACAAGAATTATAATAAATATATACATAGAATCATATAGAAAATTAAAATTAGGTTTTCATATTAATTTGGAAAAAAGATGTTAATGTCATTTTTTTTAAAAAAACAGATTTTTATATTACAACAAATTTTAATAAATTAATGATAACAATAATAATAATAATGATAATAATGATAATAATAATAAATAATGATAATAATAATAATAATAATAATAATAATAATAATAATAATAATAATAATAATAATAATAATAATAATAATAATAATAAAGCAATAATGAATTTTAAATGTGCCAAATAACCCAACAATGTTGCTAACGCAGAAATGCGCTCATCGCAACCAGATCTAAATCGGACGAAACAAAATTTATCGCAAAGAAAAAGAAATTAAGCAAAAAATAGTATTATTGCTCACACAAAAATGCGATCATCGCAACCAGATCGAACTAACACAAATGTCACGCGTCATGCACACAAATGTGCAAACATCGTATCGACATAATTCGATCAAAAATCTTATATATATAAACTCTAACAATTTAAAAATTATATATATATAAACGCAACAGTAATAGATAAAGAAAAAGAAATAACGGTAATAGATGAAGAAAAAGAAATAACGGTAAAAGATGAAGAAAAAGAAATAACGGTAAAAGATGAAGAAAAAGAAACAACAGTAATAGATGAAGGAAAAGAAATAACGGTAAACGATGAAGAAAAAGAAACAATAGTAATGGATGAAGAAGAAAACTAAATAACGGCCAACGGCACTCACTCCTCTTAGGTTTTTTTCATTCTCCCCTCTTTTCAACAAGGCAACACATGTATATATAGGGAACAAATTAGGGTTAACACCAAATTGTCAATAATGTCCCTAAAGCCCATTTTAAAGCCCAAACTAAATAATTAGTTAAGAAAAAATAAAATTTAAATAATTTAAAATAATTAAAATAAACTTAAAATAAAAACTAATAATCCTATTGATTCCTAAAATAAAAAATATTATAAAAAGAACAAAATTTTTTTCAATATTTTTTTATTTTATGATTTTTTGGATATTTTTATGAATAATTTAGAAAAAAGTGAAAAAAATAATATTTTAAAAAATGATTTAATTAAAATACGAAAATAATAATTAAATAATAATAAAAAACTATTTTTGTTATTTTTTTTAATGAAAGATAGAAAAATTTAGAGTAAAAATAATAAAAACAACAAAAAGTGCCAAAGGTGAGATTCGAACTCTCAACCTCTCACACTCATAACTCCTTACACATGTCCTCCTGCCAATTGTGCCATTTTTACTTTTTAGAAAAAAAAAAAAAAAAAAGTGCATGCCATATGATATTTACCTCTCTTTGATGTTGGCAAAAAAAATCATGAAGTTTGACTTTGGTTTGACCACAGTTGACCTCAGTTTGACCTTTTAACTGCATTGACTGCTTTTGACTTATCTGATCATCTGACTGAGCAAACTTTTGAGAAAAGTCTTGAAACTTGACATGGGGGTTCTTATACACATATAAGATGTTATGAAGCTCACTTGAAGTCTTGGAAGTCCATTTAGCCTGATTAAAGTCAAAACCCTAGTTTTGGATGCGCTGCTTAGGAGGTGCATTGTCTGAGGGAATTGTCAACTCTTCTGACCAATTATGAATTTTGTGAACCTTGTGAACCTTCTTGGAACACAAAGTCTTGTATTGTGAGGGCAAATTTTGGGGTGCAACAGGCACAAGACATCAAAGCTTTGGCGAGCAACCTCCCCCCGTCACTTGTAGTTTTTCGAACTACGTTGACTCTGACTTTCCCATTGCACAAGGGAATACGTAGGCATAGGGCAGCGATGTCCTATTGAGTCTTTCTTTTTCTTTTGTTCTTGTTTCTGTTTAGCAGTAGCTTATAGATAAACACACCTTTTGATTAGATAACAAGCATGGATCCCGTTGAGTGCAACGGACGTGAGGGGTGCTAATACCTTCCCCTTGCATAACCGACTCCCAAACCCAAGATTTGGTTACGATGACCTCGTCTTTTCCTGTTCTTCAGGTTTTCTTCGATCATTTCCTTTCCCTCTCTTTGGGATAAATAATGTTTAGTGGTGACTCTTCTGCTTTTCGGCCGGGTGTTTTTCGCAGTTGCGACAACTGGCGACTCTGATGGGGAGAGGATCCATATGCGAGTCAATCCCAGCGCTTGTCTGTTTTGTGTCTTTTGGTGTTGTGCATTTATTTGCCTTATGTACATTTGCATTTTACTGTTATCATATTATGTTGTTGTTGTTGTTGTGTTGTTGGGTGATTTGTTTCATGAGAGATAAGCACAATACCTAGGCTTGAGTATACATACAGGATTAGTATGGAGAGTAGTGAGAGCTTGTGTGACGTTTGGACATGCAATAGCTTGCGCGAAATTCACGTTCAAATGAGGTTTTTCTTAGGAGATACTCTATCCTACGCGTCTGGTGTAGTTGAGGGAGTATTGACTTAGAAAAACTAACGACTCTAGAGACCGTTCATTGAGAAGTCAGTTGAGACCTCCTCGATTGACCATGATACCAAACTAGATATGGTGAACGTATCATCGTTTCTCGACCTGAGAGTCCGTGATACTGACGACCTGCATAGGATGCCGTACCTTTCAAGACTAGAACCTACCTATGAGAGGGATGGGTTTTGAAGGAAACATTGACTTTCAACCAATCCGGTTTTATGGTTTTCTCATCCGAGTGGAATTTTGATCTTGAGTACTCTGGTTTTATACTGTCTCAGTTTCCTAGTTTTCTGGATATCTTGTTAGAGAAGAGCTATGGTTGTATTCAGTCAACAACACAACAACAAGTTTGAGCATTAGATACATTGATCCCATGTTTGCATCTGCATAATCATCCTGCATTCAACATTGCATGTTTGTATTTTTTATAGGTTCTTGTCTCTCCTTTGATCCTGGTACTGATCTTCTATAGAGATGGAAGTAGACAGAAAGAGGATTGTTGTATACAAGTTTCTGGCACCTAAGTCAAGACCTTTATTTGGTCTGATTTCCATGGATGAGCTTGGCGTCCTTGAAACCTTCAAGAAAGACTATGGGAAAATTCTGAATCTTGTCCGTAAGATCACGAGTTATGATCATAGAGCTATTCATACCCTGTTGCAGTTTTATGATCCACCGCTGCGATGTTTCACTTTCTCGGACTATGTGTTGGTTCTGACTTTGGAGGAGTTCGCTTTTATCTTAGGCGTTCCGGTCCAAGATGAAGTGCCATTCTTTTATTTAGAGGAAGAACCCGATCTCAAGAAGTTGGTCGTCACTCTTTATTTGAGCGCCTCTAAGTTGGCTGATCATGTTGTCAGCAGGAATGGAGTTTCCGACTTTACTTTATCTTTCTTGGTGGATAAAGCCCGAAAGTATGCTGAAGAGGGTTGTTGGGTGGTTTTCAGTGATATCTTGGCTTTGTGCGTCTATGGAATTGTGTTGTTTCCTAACATACCAGACTTTATTGATTTGGATGCCTTTCATATCTTCGCTTCCAAGAACCCCGTACCTACTCTCCTAGGAGATTTGTATCATTCATTACACTACAAGAATGAGAAAAGAAGAGGAAAGATGGTTTCTTGTTGTGCACCGCTTTTTCACAAGTGGTTTGTCGATCATCTTCCTTGCTCTAGAGCTTTTGTGGATTCAAGAAACTCGTCTGAATGGTCAAAGAGGCTTATGGGTTTAACAGAAAAGGATATCGCCTGGTTCAACCGAGATCTTCTTGGTCGTGAGCTCATCTTTAGCTGTGGTAGTTTCCCTAATGTGCCTTTGATGGGGAGGAAAGACGGTATCAACTACAATCCTTCTCTTGCTGTCAGACAATTTGGTTATGCTTTAAGGGGACCTCCAAAGGAAGAAGAAGTGCAGGAATCTCTATACTTCACTAGTGTAGCTGATCCTTGTCTTTTGGCCAGATTCGTTAATGCGTGGGGTAAAATCCACAAGAAGGGAAAGCTTTCTTTGGGCAAAGGTGATTGTAGAGCTTATGATCCCTACTTGGATTGGGTTTAGAAGAGAGTTGAAAGGGTACCATTGTCATTCCCTGTTGAAGAGAAGGAAGAGCTGTACAAAGAGAATGAAGAGTTGAAACAGGAGATTAGTCAGCTGAAGCATGATAAAGGTGAAGTTGTTTACTTGGCCAAGACGAAGTCAGAATCATTGACCAAGCTGGAGAAAGAGCTAGCCGAGCAGATCAGGGTACGAGAGCGGATCAGTCAGGATCTAAAGCAATGGAATGCTAATTTGACCGCCAACAAGAACAGGGAGGACCAGCTTCGTACTCAGATTGATAAGCTGAAGGCGCAACTCAAGGTCAAGGAGAAAGAATTAATGGTGGAATAGTCCCGCAGATACACGATTGAGCAGAAATACCATGAGACTTTATCAGTGCTTGAAGAGCTCAAGATCTGAGCAGGTGTGAAGAAACCCAGACTTGAAGATGCCTTCAGCGAGGATGCTCGGGAAGACTATTATCATTATCTTCGGGATGTGATACATAGAAGGGACATGCTCATCAGAGAATTGGTTGTTAGACCAGACCATCCAGATACGAAGATGATGCTTAAGGAGGCTCAGGCTTGGAGCAAATAGCATGATTGCTGTGGAGGATTATCTTCTGATATGTCACAGTAGTTTCTTTTCTTTTATATCTTGATCATGACCATATCTGTTGGATGAGATCAATACCTTTTTGTATTCGGATCTTGTTCATTTGTTGGAATGTACTGTTTCAGCTTTGCTTGATATACGAGAAGATTATTGTGGTGTTCTTATCCATCGTTGTTGTTCTTGTTGAAACTAGAATCAAGGGGGAGATCTCCCTATAAATACATAGACATGTTTTCATTTTACATCTTGCATTATCATTTGCATCGCAGGTGTTCTCAGTGGCCTTTTTGTTCTTATCTCTGCTTGGTTTTCTTCAATAACAGGATTGAGGAGTTAAGTTTCTACAGATATCCAACTCGAAGGAATCAGCAAAAAGTAATGGATCAGGTTCAAGCTGAATTACAGAAAGTCATAGCTCACATGGCCCGGTTTATAGAGTTGATGCAGAATGTTGCCAGTGGGCAGGAACAATTGAGAACTATGGTCTAGCCGTTGATAGCACGGGTCGACGAAGAGGGCGTTTTGCACGGGGGATCTGGTGTTATTCCTCCACTGGTTGTAGGGCATGTTCCAATAGGTATTCCTATTGTCGTCATACCTCCGGGCGGAGGTGCTGTGAATGAAAATGGTAATGTTGATGGTGGGAGTGTGTGTGTTATGCATGGGGCTGCTGGTCCTTATTGGGAAGATCACCAAGATGACGTCTTTTCCATGAAAGATATGGAGGGTGGTTTTCCAACTGAAGCTGACAGAAAGGTTAAACTGATCGAGGAGAAGATGAAGTATTTCAAGAATCAAAATTCTCTAGGTCTCAACATGTCAGATCTTGGTCTAGTTCCTTGGGTCAGGATTCCCCCCAAGTTTAAGGTATCAGATTTCGACAAGTACAAAGGGACGAACTGTCCTAGAGTACACATCCGAGCGTATTTCAAAAAAATGTCTGCATACTCCGATGATGAAAAATTGTTAATGCATTTTTCCAAGACAGTCTGGTAGGAGCGTCGTTGGAATGGTATATGGGAATTGAGAGAACTCATATCCACCTTTGGAAAGAATTGGTCAAGGCCTTCGTTCGCCACTATCAGCATAATAGTGATCTAGCACCGAACATGGTACAATTGCAGAGTTTGTCATAGAAGAATATTAAGAGCTTCAAAGAGTACGCCTAGAGAAGGCGAGATTTAGCAGCGAGAGTGTAACCTCCTATGGTGGAAAGAGGACTGATCAATATGTTCATGGCTCTGGTGTGTATTTTGAAAAGTTGATAGGTTGTATGTCTGCGGGATTTTCTGATCTGGTAATGGCTGGTGAAAGAGTCGAAAGTGGGATTAAGTCTGTGAAGATTCCCAAGATGTCGTATTCTCAGTTGTTACAACATTTTTTGCAATTGCAATTGGTTCAAAAGAGGACTTTAGCACCTCTCACTGGTACACAGCCTCCTGGTTATGATGCAAATGCCAGATGCGATTTTCATTCAGGCGCCCCGGGTCATAATATTGACAACTGCAAAGCCTTCAAGCACAAAGTTCAGGACTTGCTTGACTCAAAGGCTATCAACTTCACCAATAACGGGCCTAATGTGAATCAAAACCCAATGCCGAATCACAGGGTGGCGAGAGCTAATGTTGTTATTAAGGGAGAAAAGTTGAATCTGATAACTGATGTTGGGGATTTGAAGACTCCGTTGAGTTTTGTGAAGGCTAATTTGTTAAAGAAGGGAGTGTTTCCGGGATGTTCTACTGACTGCTCATAATGTGAAGCGCAACCTGAGGGTTGTGATCTTTTGAAGAAGGGTATTCAGAGAATGATTGATGAGGGTTGTTTATAATTTGACAAGGTTGTGAGAGAAGACATTGAGGATAAGGTGAGTAACGATGGAAGCAAAGTTGCTACAATCTCTATTCCATACCGGACCATCAATATTTCAGCGCCTGCTAGGCTAGCGCTGGTTATCATTATTGTTCCTGGACCTATGTCGTACAAGAGCAGTAAAGCCATCCCATGGAACTATGGGGCAAGGTGTTCTGTAATGGGCAGAGACAAGAATTGACAGGATCTTCATGCGGAAGTTCTTCAGTTGAGAATAAAGTTGGTGTCGATGGTATCACTAGAAGTGGTAAGATCTTTTCCCCACCAGAGGTTCATACTGTTAGGAATGACAAAGGAAAGGGTAAGGGAGTGATTAAGGATAACATCCAACAACAGGTTGGTCATGACTTTTTTTTGAAAGACGCATAGGAATTTATGAGACTCATTCGAATTTATGACAAAGATTTCCATTCTTTCATTATTGTTGTGTTTGGAGGCATACCGCAACGCTTTATTGAAAATCTTGAATTCAGCATATGTACCCCAGGAGATTTCTATTAATCAATTGGAGGGGGTAGTAGCTAATGTAAACGCTGGTAATGGTTTGGGTTTTATTGATTTGGATTTGATTCCTGCCCGAAGAAATCATAACCATGCTTTATACATATCAATGGAATGTAGAGGGTCCCTATTTTCGCATGTCCTGGTTGATACAAGATCATCCTTTAATGTGTTACCGAAGAAGGCATTGATGAAATTAGATACTCAAGGTTTGATATGCACGCCAAATGATTTGGTTGTGAGGGCTTTTGATGGATCTAAGAGATCAGTGTTTGGGGAGATTACGATGCCTATTCAGGTAAGACCGAAGATCTTTGATGCAAATTTTTACATTATGGATATCCATTCAGTATACAACTGTTTGCTTGGCCGACCTTGGATACACGCTGCGGGAGCAGTCACTTCAACGCTGCAGCAGAAGCTGAAATATATGATGGAAGGGAAATTTGTTACAATATGCAGTGAAGAGGATATCATGGTTAGCCATTTTTCATCCTTCAAGTATGTGGAAGTGGATGGGGAGATCCATGAAACACTCTGCTAGACGTTTGAAATAATTCAGATTCAGGAGAAGTCTCCTAGAGAAGCCAAAAGTCCAGAGGTTTCCATGTCATCGCTCAAGGAATCCCGTGCTATCGTAGAATCTGGTTCTTCTCAGAAGTGGGGCCAAGTTCTTAATGTTCTCGTCAAGCAGGACAAGTTCGGCCTGGGATACAAACCCTCCAGTTCTTCTTAAGACATTCCGAGATACAGAGGACTTGTTCAATTTACCAGCAGTGGTGTGATATTTGACAAGATTAATGCCATTGAAGATTAAGAAGGTGACAGTGATTGCGATATGGATGCTTGGATCCGTCCATGTACTCCTGGCCAGAAGCTGTGCAAATAGACTACTGAAGAAGGCATTCATGTTACTACTACAGAGTAATATTCATTGTTTTGATTATGTTCAGTCCTATGTTCTGCCCAAGGCGTAGTGATCCAATTTGTGGGCCCTTTTGTTATTTGCGCTTTATCATAAATAAAGGACGTTTTTCGCAGTCAAATATTGTGATCCCTGTTTTTCTTGTTTTTGTTTCTTACATTTATTAAATAGAAAAATGGCAATGTGTTTTGTTTGTTGAATCGCATAATAAATATAAACATCATCATGTAGGTCTTTTCTATCAGATACCATCAATTCAGATTCAGCTATGGCTTCGTATGACTTTGATAATCCCATTTATCAAGTCGAAGAAGAGACTGATGAAGACTGTGAAATACCCGATGGGTTAGCCAGACTTCTCAAACAGGAGGAAAGGGTCATTGTACCTCATCAGGAGGATATTGAAGTTATCAATCTGGGTACCGAGGACGACAAGAAAGAGGTCAGAATTAGGGCTACATTGGAAGATAATATCAAGAGAAGATTAGTTGAAATGCTCTGTGAGTATAAAGATATCTTTGCTTGGTCTTACCAAGACATGCCTAGGCTGGATACAGATATTGTGGTACACTGGTTACCTCTTCGAGAAGAATGTCTGCCAGTCAAGTAGAAGTTGAGACGGACAAGGCCTGCCATGGCAGTCAAGATCAAAGAAGAGGTTCAGAAGCAGTTGAATGCTGGTTTTCTCGCTGTCACAAATTACCCTCCGTGGGTCGCTAATATTGTTCCTATGCCTAAGAAAGATGGAAAGGTCAAGATGTGCGTTGACTACAGAGATTTGAATAGAGCGAGCCTGAAAGACGATTTCCCGCTCCCCCACATTGATGTGTTGGTTGATAACACTGCTCAATTTTCTGTGTTTTCCTTCATGGATGGCTTCTCTGGGTATAACCAAATCAAGATGGCCCTAGAGGACATGGAGAAAACTACTTTCATTACACCGTGGGGGACTTTTTACTATAAGGTGATGCCCTTTGGACTGAAAAATGTCAGGGCAACTTATCAGTGGGTAATGGTGACTCTCTTTCATGATATAATTCATCATGAGATCGAGATATATGTTGATGACATGATTGCGAAGTCACAAACGGAGGAAAGACATCTGGTCAATCTTTTGAAATTGTTTGAAAGGTTAAGGAAGTTCAAGATGAGGCTGAATCCTAACAAGTGCACCTTCGGGGTGAGATCTGGAAAGCTATTAGGGTTCATTGTCAATGAAAGGGGTATTGAGGTAGATCCTGACAAAGTAAAAGCTATACAAGAAATGCCTGAGCCAAGAATGGAAAAAGAGGTTCATGGTTTCCTGGGGAGATTGAACTACATTGCAAGGTTCATATCTCATCTTACAGACACTTGTGAACCAATATTCAAATTGTTAAGAAAAGATCAAAGGGTCAGGTGGAATGAAAATTGCCAGAAGGCATTTGAAAGAATAAAAGAGTATCTTCAGGAACCTCCAATACTCATGCCTCCAGTTGCAGGGAGACCTCTAATCATGTATCTCACGATTCTTGAGAATTCAATGGGATGTGTGCTCAGTCAACAGGACGAGTCAGGAAGGAAAGAGCACGCCATCTACTACATGAGTAAAAAAATTCACTGATTGTGAGTCGAGATACTCAATGCTAGAGAAAACATGTTGTGCACTTGCTTGGGCTGCTAAGCGTTTGAGATAATACATGTTAAACCACACAACTCTGTTGATTTTGAAGATGGATCCGATCAAGTACGTCTTTGAAAAGCAATCACTCTCCAGAAGGATTGTCCGGTGGCAAATGGTTTTAACAGAGTATGATATTCAGTATGTTTCCCAGAAAGCCATAAAGGGAAGTGTCCTGTCAGAATATCTGGCTGAATAGCCGATTAAGGATTATCAGCCGCTGAAGTTTGAGTTTCTAGACGAAGACGTCATGTTTTTGAAGATGAAAGACTGTGATGAGCCTTTACCTGACGAGGGTCCTAAGATTGGATCTCAGTGGAAACTAGTTTTCGATGGAGCTGTTAATTCATATGGTAATGGAACCGGTGCAATCATTACAACTCCTCACAGTTCTCACATACCGTTCACTGCCCGATGACATTCACCTGCACCAATAATGAAGCCGAGTATGAAGCGTGCATTATGGGCTTAGAAGGGGCCATTGATCTAAGGATCAAGAATTTAGATGTGTATGGTGATTCGGCGCTAGTCGTCAAACAAATCAAAGGAGAGTGGGAAACTCGTCAAGCCAACCTGGTGCCTTACAAGAATTATGAAAGGAGATTGTTGCCATTCTTTGATAGAGTTAAGTTCCATCATGTTCCTAGGGCTGAAAATCAGATGGCAGACGACTTGGCCATGTTATCATCGATGTACAAAGTGAATTTCTGGAATGAAGCTCCAACTATCACTATCATGCGTCTTGATAGACTCACCTTTGTGTTTGCAATTGAGAAGGTGTCAGATGGAAAACCTTGGTATTTTGATATCAAGCATTTTCTGAAGACTTAAGAGTACCCATCTGGGGCATTCAGCAAAGATAAGAAGACTCTGAGGAGGTTAGCCGGTAATTTCTATCTGAACAAGGATGAGGTGCTATACAAGAGAAACTTTGACATGGTCTTGCTGCATTGTGTTGACAAATATGAAGCAGGCCTGTTGATGGAGGAAGTTCACGAGGATTCATTCGGTACTCATGCCGGTGGACATGCCATTTCCAGAAAACTGTTGAGAGCTGGGTATTATTGGATGACTATGGAATCCGATTGCTTCAAATACGCCATAAAATGCCATAAATTCCAGATTTATGCTGATAAGGTGCATGTGCCACCAACCCCTCTGAATGTGTTAACATCCCCTTGACCCTTTGCTATGTGGGGCATTGATATGATTGGAAAGATTGAGCCGACTGCTTCCAATGGTCATTGTCGCTTTCGCGAAAATAAGGTGCCGGCATGACAGAAGAGTCGCCACCTTTTGTTATTTATCCCTCAGAGCGGGAAAGGAAACGATCGGAAAAACCTGACGAATAAGGGTAAGACAAGGTCGTCGCAACCATTATCTGGGTTCGGGAGTCGGTTACGCAAGGGGAAGGTATTAGCACCCCTCACGTCCGTCGTACTCGAGGGATCCACGCTTGGTGTTTATAAGGAAAAGGGTTGGTTATAATCTATCTACCTATCAAGGCTGGTCTGAAAAGGAAAAGAAAAATGACTCGGCAAAGCATCGCGCTTTATGCCTACGTATTCTCATCAAAGAATGAGAAATCAGAGTCAATGTAGTTCGGCCTACGAAGGGTTGTGGGGGAAGGTAGCTCACCAAGACATCGCCATCTTGTGCCTACGTACTCTCAACAGGCATGAGAGATCAGAGCTCACGTAGTTCGGGAAACTACGGTTTATTTCCTGTTTTGAAAGAAGTGTTTTTTATCGTGTTTGCGATTTCAACCGCACTAGAGACTATGACCTGAGAGAGAATGCGTCGCATGTCACCCAAAGGGTACCATACTAAACATCCAGACTATGGAAAAGAAACTCTCCCACAATCCTTTCTCAGATAGCTTAAGGCTCGTAACGTACGAAAGAAATCATTCATGATTACTGTATCTTAAACTGTTTTGCGGTGAGAAGAGAACAGACCCAACTAGGAGGGAGACTATCAAGTCCTACTGTTATCATGCCATGGATTCATCCTATGGTTGAGGTTTGAACAGGGAACTCCTAGAAGTTGTCATGCATAGGTTTCAACCTAAAAGTCTATCATCAAATCCTTATCAAAGGAAATGAGAGTCCTAAGGGATCATGTCAAAGATACACCAAAATAGACAAAGTACCAGCTTTAACAGTAAAATGCATGCAATGCAAGTGAGGGAGGAAATGTGTGTGGGGCTTCAGCCTCCACAAGCTTGTCTCGACCTCAAGCCAGTCATGAAATAACAGTAATCATACTGAAAAATAAACAACATGCTATCAAGCAATAAACAGTAAACTGCAGTCATACAGATAAAAGAAATGAAATACCATCCATGTTTGAGAAAGAAATTATCTACATCTAAGCTCTCCCTAATCCTAACCCTAAAAACAAAACCCTAATCTACCTCTAAGCAAAGCCCTAAAGCAAAACCCTAATCAAAAGAAATCAATCCCAGTCTTCAAACTTCAAAACAAGCTTACCAAAGAAAGGGAGCTAAGTAGGCAGACCCATAATGCCTTCCTCAGGAAAGCACTAGGAGGCTTATGCTTAGGACTCATATCCCATGTGGCTCAACAACTGTGATCGGTTTATGTTCCTCCTCAGGAGAAACTAAACTCACATGAAGGCTCCAACATCATTGGATACTTGGGAAATCCTACATGAACTAAGGGAACTAAGTGAACAGACCCATAGTGCCTTCCTCAGGAAAGTACTAGGGGGCTTCCACTTAGGAATCATATCCCATGTGGCTCAACAACTGTGATAGGTTTACATTCCTCCTCAGGAGAAAATAAACTCACATGAAGGCTCCAACATCATTGGATACTTGAGAAATCCTACATGAACTAAGGGAACTAAGTGAACAGACCCATAGTGCCTTCCTCAGGAAAATACTAGGGGGCTTCCACTTAGGAATCATATCCCATGTGGCTCAACAACTGTGATAGGTTTACATTCCTCCTCAGGAGAAACTAAACTCACATGAAGGCTCCAACATCATTGGATACTTGAGAAATCCTACATGAACTAAGGGAAATAAGTGAACAGACCCATAGTGCCTTCCTCAGGAAAGTACTAGGGGGCTTCCACTTAGGAATCATATCCCATGTGGCTCAACAACTGTGATAGGTTTACATTCCTCCTCAGGAGAAACTAAACTCACATGAAGGCTCCAACATCATTGGATACTTGGGAAAGAGGTGAGAAGAAAGAATGAAAGACATCCATAGTGCCTTCCTCAGGAAAGTACCATGAACTTCCCTCAAACTCCAGGGTCTCAAACCTCACAGAAAGAGAGCAAGCTCCTAAACCAGGCCTTCAATCCATGCATCCTTGCAAGCTCCAACCTCTCAACCTCTGGGTCTTGATCTTCAATCTTCTCCTTCATCATGCTCCTTCAACAAGGTCTTCAAAGCAAACCAAGCCCCACAACAATTCCCCAAAGATGACCCCAAAGATAGACAATCAACACAAAACATGCCACACAAACAGTCCATTCAGAAAATACTCTGAAAATACTAAAGTCACAGGGAAAAATCCAATATTTATTCACAAGGGTCTATTATACTTACCCATAATATCCCTATAATCCCATACCCACAATCAAACTAAAACTCCTAAAAGAAATGATTTACTTCACCTATGTTAAACCTAAACCCTAATTTTAATCACTCTAATCTCACCTAATCAAACCATCTAAAAATTAATCCTAAAATTATGAATTAAATCCTATGAGGAAGCTAAAGTCCTAAGTTAATCACCCTAAAAAGAATGGACCCTAAATCTAAGGGGAGCTAATTGAACTAAAATCAACAAAATGGGGTATCAACTAAATCATCTAAAAAAAGCTATTTAAAAGAAAAATATGCTAAAAATATAAAACTAAAAATAAAATGGAATTTTTATTTTTATTAATTTTCTACACAAAATTATTGACCTAATGCAAAAACAAGAATTGAAAAATAACAATTTTCTGATTTTATATGATTTATTGAAAATGCTAAAAATGTTAAAGAAAATAAAATAAAAAGCAAATGAATTAAAAGGGGAGGGGGGTGTCAAAATTAATGTGCTCAGTTGTTTTTGTTGGATGGGCCAGGAGATGGTGGTGTGAATATCAAATGTATTAGGCCCACATGCAACCAGAAATTGAATTAAAAAATAAAAAGAAAAAGGATACGCGCGTGGTGCATTTAGTAAGGTTTTTGAGTGTATTTCATTGGGCTTTGGTCATGGGGGGTGTGGGTAGTAAGCTGGATAGGCCCAGGATCAGATCTTTAGTGAAACGCTGCGTTTCACCTTTGGTCTTTCCCTCCATTTTGAACTTTAAAATCTGGCCGTAGGATTAGTCTAACAAGTCAAGTAAATTAAAAGGATCCAACGGCTGATGAGTTATCTTCCCCAAACGAATATTAGGGTTTCAGAATTTCATACTCCATGCATGAAACTTCCAGTCCATCGTGCTCTCTCCTTTCTCAATGAAAATGAAAACTACAAAGACCTAAATTGATCTGCTAATTACCAGGAATCCAGCCATGATCTTGGTTTGACTTAAAACTTCCTAGATCTTCCAAACAGTGAGCACGAGTACCTTGATTCCAACCTTTTTACTCTGAGATAAAACTTTATGAAACTTAATTCTAATGGTGCTATCTTGTTCATTATATTATCCTGATCATATTAAGCTATAATTCGTGTATTAAAACTCAATATACAACCTGTTCTTGATCTTGAAAGAAACTGCACCCTGCCATGAAACCTCATATAATCTTCTCTAACTCCAGGAATTAATCACCTAGTAAAACCTAACCATTCTACACCTAAGAATCTAGGTAAATGCGCATAAATAGAGAGGTATGAAGAGAATCACCAACCTGTCAAGTGTCTATGGCAGAGGTATGTAGGGATGGTTTCAGCGCTCGATCTTGCTTCAAAATGACCCTCTAATGGTGTAGATGTTTCTGTTTGCAAGAGTTGTGGTGGAAGAGGCTTGCAATGATCCACACGAGTCTTTCTTGTTCTTGAAGGCAACCTTGAATTCCACTCTCTCCCTTACTCTCTCCACTGAATTTTTCTAACCCCTCACTTCATCATGATCCACTCATTATATAGAAATCAATAGAACAATCTAGAAGCTCCTAGAAGAGACTAGAATGCCTTGGAATTTCTCACTTGGTGACATGTTGTATTATCTCATCTCATGTGTTAAGCTCCTTGAATTGGTGTTAAAATCTCCTTACAAGAGATATTGAGATGGTATGTGCAAAAAACAAGCATTTCCTTGCCTTGTGTGAAGTTTTCCAAAGTTGCCTTAATATGCAAGTAACAACATTACAAAGCAAGTCCAATTTCTAGGCCTCAAATAAAATTTTTGCCTAAACCATTGTTTCCAAAATGTTGTTTAGATTCAAAATGACATATTACATGACCTATTTTGGATTTGTAGATCTCTCAAACCATTTTCCAATTTGAACTCATTTAACTTATATGCCATTTTTTAGGTCATTTTCACCCATTCTTGTCAATCCTTGCTACAAGCTTTTCCAACAACTCATGACCACTTTTCTAGGCTTAAAATGTCATTTTGAACAACTTTGATGTTTTGAGTTTTTCCATTTGAGGCTTGGAAATGGGAGATATGGCCTTTGCTTAAAATGACCTATAATCACCAAATGACCAAAATACCCTTGTCTTGTACAAAGCCATAACTTGAGTTCTACAAATCCTATCAAGGACTTCTAGTACTCTCTAGAAAGCTAAGAAGATGATCTTCAACATTCATGTTGACCACGAAATCATAGGAATCATCCTACTAGGGCAAACATTGTCTGCAAGTTGGGTGACTTTCAAGGACCCAGATTCACACACCTCAGATGACCTGTAATTTGCCAAAACCATAACTTGAGCTCTGCACATCCTATCAAGGACTTCTACCACTAAAATTAAAGCTAAGAACAAGCTCTACAACATTCATGTTGTGGGGAAGATGAGATGACAATCACATCTTGAGCTAAAACTGCCTGGAAAATAGGGATCAAACTAGGGGATTTTACACTGCCAATCCTTAGAAACCCTAGCTTAAAACTTCTCAAACTCCTCAATCATGATGATTTGGTCTATGAATCATCCTTATAACATATCAATACATCATTCCATGATCACATGGCCCTTGGATTAGGTCTCAACCTTCTCCAAATCATCAGTTGGCCTAGGGTTGACCCAGTCAAAACCCTAATTCTACCATTCATGGTTGAATATTCTGAATTCTTGCATAATGACCTCTCTGGGCTTCATGATGGCTTTCAAGACATCTCATAAACTTTCTCAAAGCATCAAGTTCACTCTCATAGTCTCAGAATCATCTGAGGAGCTCCCACAACTCTCAAGCTATGAAGCACACAACCTTGGTTTCAACCAATTCTTCTGAGGATCTCTTGAACTTTCTGATGAAGGTATCAACCTTCAAACACTTGATGGATAAATAAGTGCTGGTCAAATTTTGGGGTGCAACAGCTGCCCCTATTCAAACGGCTTGAACCTGACTGGGTGAGAAGCGAACGACTCTCAGCTAATCAAGGTGCGAGACGGTTGAATACCGGTAAACCCGAAAATTTGCCAACTGCACGAGCACACGATACTCTGCGGGGAACAAATCTTCGAATACTGCAATACTAGCTGCACGGCAACTAGCTGGAGAAATACTGATCTGACATCGCCGTCAGTTATCCACGTTAACTTCTTCTGACATTGTCATCAAACAACCAAAACACCCAACATCGCCGCTGGAAGACTAAACCACCTGAAATCACCGTCAGAAGCGGACACAATTCTGAGGAACACCCAACATCGCCGCTGGAACACTAAACCACCTGACATCACCGTCAGGAACAACCATAGCTCGGGGAAACAAACATCCAACATCACCGCCGGAGAACTCAATCTGACATCGCCGTCGATCAACCAAAATACCCAACATCACCGCTGGAGAACTAAATTTGACATCGCCGTCGGACAATCAAAATACCCAACATCACCGCTGGAGAACTAAACCTGACATCACCGTCGGACAATCAAAATACCCCCGCATCGCCGCTGGAGAACTAAATCTGACATCGCCGTCGGACAATCAAAATACCCCCGCATCGCCGCTGGAGAACTAAATCTGACATCGCCGTCGGACAATCAAAATGCCCCGCATCGCCGCTGGAGAACTAAATCTGACATCACCGTCGGACAATCAAAATACCCAACCTCACCGCTGGAGAACTAAATCCTCTGGCATACCCAACATCGCCGCTGGAAAACTGAATCTGACATCGCCGCCGGAAACAAACACAACTCTGAGAGACACTCGACATCGCCGTCGTACAAACATCATCTCTGCTGGGGATTTAAAGAGTCTGACATCGCCGTCGAACATAATCTTCTGACATCGCCGCCAAAACAGACATAATCTGACCTCGCCGTCGGAAACAAACATAATCTGACCTCGCCGTCGAAGCAAACATCCAACCTCACCGCTGGAAACAAACATAATCTGACCTCGCCGTCAAAGCGAACAAACCTCCAACATCGCCGCTGAAGAACTACAAAGGAGCTGACATCGCCGTCAGGATGAAGAAACTTCATTGGGGAATTGGTTACACGGTAACCGGTAACACGTAGTCGATCATACCATCAGATATTCAAAGAAACTGAGAAAACCGCTTCACTAACACGGGCAGACTTCAATCATGGAGTCTTCAGGAGAGATTCTAACTTCGCTGTTGGAAAACCTGCTGGGGATGACGCTTCGCCGCTGGGGAATTTGGAGAACTATCACGTAACTCCGCTCTGGGGGTCCAGAACTCATTCTGGATAAATCAACTCTGCTGAGGACTGCAATAATCATCTTGAACTGGTAACCGTTCTGAGCAAACACTTTGTTGGGGATTCCAGGAACTATCCTGGGGAACTCTTGCTGGGGACAAACCAATCACGGTCTGAGCAGCTTCCAAGGATTCGGCTCTCTTGGAGTTTCAGGAATCGTCCTGGGCGATCTTCGCCGGGGACTCTAGGTATCAATTTGAGCAACCAACTCGGGAGACTGCACTGAGGTCTTAAGAATCATCTTAAGCAAACGACCCTGCTGAGGGATTCGAGAATCATCTTGACCTGAAGACTTCGCTGGGGATCTCAAAAATCATCTTGAGCGAGCGACTTCGTTGGGGAGAATGTCAGGAATCATCCCGAGCAACTGATCCTTCGGCGGAACACCTGTAAAACAAGAATGGTAACAACCTAGATCATGTTTATGATGCATATGCTTCGGCGCCATGCTCCACGCGGTGGAAATGCTATGCGTTCATGACAAATGCTATGCAATCATGCATAATGATGCGATCCCGTCAGCAAAATAAATGCCGAAGGGAGGAAATCCTCCTGTCAAGGAGAAAGAACCACTCAGATAAAGGAATCATCCTGCTGAGGAGAAAACTGCATGCCAATATCAATTGGACTCCGCCTGGGGAAACGATCTTCCGTTGACTGATGCAGGGGAAACAACTTCAGCTGCTCAACACTCCACTGGGGAAACAAATAAACATGGTCTGATCAACTTCCAAGGATTCGGCTCTCTTGGACATCTGCAAACTTGGCTGAGGAAGGAGAAGTCATTCTGCTTCGCTGGAGAGAGTGCGGCTCTGGGGAAATACCACATCGGCTGTTTAATACTCTGCCAGGGAAAATCCACTGCTTCCAAGGATTCGGCTCTCTTGGGGGTTTGCAGACTCAGCCGGGGAAAGAGAAATCATTCCCCTTCACTAGAGAGTACGACTCTGATGAGGAGTTTCAATTTCGCTGGGGAAGAAAGAATCATCTGACTTCGGGGGAGGGTACAACTCTGCAGGGGAATACAGCGTCAGCTGTTCCAACACTCTACTGGGGAAGAGGGAATCATCCGACTTCGGGAGAGAATACGACTCTGGCGGGGAATCTCAATTCCGCTGGAGACTTCAGTCAGGCACCATCAGTCGCGGCATACTTCGGCGTACGAACAATTTCCTACAAAACCTGGACTTGTGACCCGGTGCTGGGGGAAGAATCCTGCTTCGGCGACTTTACTGGGGAAAACACGAGCTTCGGCACCCGAACATTTCTATGAAATCTGCACTTGTGACCCGGTGCTAGGGGACATGAGCTTCTGTGCTTGACTCAGCTGAGAAGATGACGATCCTTCGGGACGCGTCTGCTTGGGGAAGAGAATCATCTCTGCGTGGGGAGACATATCAATGCTCACGATCTCGCGCTCATACTCTACGGAGGAGAGACGACTGAACACTGCTGGAGAAGGAGGACTCGCCCTGCTTCGGGGATGCGCACGGCACACCGTCTGGAAGGTGCTACACCTGCAACAACGCAAACAAACAGACAAGATACCCTCCTCAAAGGGGCCTATCAAGGTTATTATCCCGTGACAATATTCAGGTAATTAATTGCTTCAACAATCAATGGGCCTAGGCCCGTAAGTGTATGTATGCGCATTTTATCAAAAACATCGGCGTTTTCTTTCGCAAACAAAATAGATAAATGCTAAATAGGCAAACAGAATTGCTGAATAACATGCATTTTATTGATGGTGAACCCCTGAATGGGTGAGAAATGTTTTACAACAGAGGCAAGCTCCTGGAATGAGGAAGCCGCGCAAAAATAAAACATAAATATACATCAGTATATACAAATGTCGGCAACGAGGCGTAGACGAACACCATGAGTTGATCCCTCTAAGACCCACTCGACTTCGATATTTCTCCGACGCTTCAGCTTCGGAAGAGATTGATTCAGATAAACGGCCCTCAGGTCCTCCAAACCACTAAACAATGAAAGTCCACACGCGGAACGCAGTCATTTGCTTATTCAAATCCCTAACTTTTGCGTGAACCGCCCTTTACGGGTTTTCAGTTCACCGGGATACCCTTTTTTGCCGAAGCCGCCCAGTGTAGGTTTTCGACTTCACGGGTGTACATTTTTTTCAATATATCCCTAATTTTTGCCCGAACCTTTTATTCTGTTTTTGGTTCGCCGGGATGCCCCTTTTTTGCCTGGACTCTTTCTTTTTTGTCCAGCGGGTCTCTTTCAACCAAAGTATTTTTTAACTGCGTCCGCGTTCATCGGGGATGCAAAATCTTCACCATCCATCGTGGATAACAACAAAGCTCCTCCCGAGAAGACCTTGCTGACGACATACGGCCCTTCGTAATTCGGAGTCCACTTGCCCCGGTGATCGGAGTGTGGCGGAAGAATCTTCTTCAGGACGAGATCACCCGTCTGAAAGCTTCTAGGACGCACCTTCTTATCATAAGCTTTCTTCATTCGGCTTTGGTACAGACGACCAAATGCAATCGATGCTAACCTCTTCTCGTCCATCAGGCTGAGTTGGTTCAAACGATTCATAATCCATTCTGCCTCGTCGAGTTTCACATCAACCAAAACTCGCAAAGAAGGAATCTCCACTTCTAACAGTAGGACAACTTCCATACCGTACACCAAGGAGAAAGGAGTTGCCCCGGTCGACGTACGCACCGTCGTACGATAACCGTGCAAGGCAAACGGCAGCATCTCATGCCAATCTTTGTACGTCACAGCCATCTTCTGAACAATCTTCTTTATGTTCTTGTTGGCGGCTTCGACGGCGCCATTCATCTTCGGCCAGTAAGGAGATGAGTTGTGGTGTTCAATCTTGAAACTCTGGCACAGCTCCTTCATCATCTTGTTATTCAAATTCGAACCATTATCAGTAATGATCCGCTCGGGAACTCCATAACGACAGATGATGTCCTTCTTTATGAATTTAGCTACCACCTGCTTGGTCACATTAGCGTACGAGGCTGCCTCCACCCATTTGGTGAAGTAGTCGATAGCTACCAGAATGAAACGATGACCATTGGATGCAGTGGGCTCGATCTTGCCTATCATGTCGATGCCCCACATGGAGAACGGCCAAGGAGAGGACATGACATTCAATGGGCATGGCGGCACATGAACTTTATCAGCATAAATCTGGCATTTATGACATTTCTTCGCGAATCTGAAGCAATCCGACTCCACAGTCAGCCAGTAATACCCTGCTCTCAGGATCTTTCTCGTCATGGCATGCCCGCCGGCGTGCGTACCAAATGTGCCCTCATGGACTTCTTCCATGAGCATACTTGCCTCTTTCTCATCTACACATCTGAGTAGCACGAGATCGTGGTTTCTCTTATACAACACTCTATCAGGATTGAGATAAAAGTTTCCAGACAGCCTCCTCAGAGTCTTCTTATCTTGGGTTGACGCAACCGCAGGATACTCCTTAGTCATAAGGAAGGTCTGGATGTCGTGGAACCACGGCTTGCCATCGGCGGCATCCTCGATTGTAAAGACAAATGTCGGTCTGTCAAGACGCGAAAGAACAATTCTTGGAGCCTCATTCCAAAAATTGACCTTATACATTGAAGCCAACGTGGCTAAGGCATCAACCATCTGATTTTCAGCCCTGGGTACATGATGGAATTCCACTCGATCGAAGAACGGAAGCAGCCTCCTGGCATAATTCATGTACGGCACCAAATTCGCTTGACGAGTTTCCCACTCCCCTTTAATCTGATTGATTACAAGAGCTGAGTCACCATATACGTCTAGATTCTTGATTCTCAAATCAATTGCCTCTTCTAGACCCATAATACATGCTTCATACTCCGCCTCATTGTTGGTAACTGGAAACGTCAGTCTCGCAGTAAACGGGATGTGGGATCCGTGAGGAGTCGTGATGATAGCCCCGATACCACTTCCATAGGAATTAACCGCTCCATCGAATATCAACTTCCACTGAGACTGCCTATCTGGCCCCTCACCGGGCAACGGCTCATCGCAATCCTTTGCTTTGAGAAACATAATATCCTCGTCAGGGAATTCAAACTTCATCGGCTGGTAATCCTCGATCGGCTGCTCGGCAAGGTAATCAGACAATACGCTTCCCTTAATGGCCTTCTGGGAGACGTACTGAATATCATATTCCGTTAACACCATTTGCCATCTGGCAATCCTGCCCGAAAGAGCCTGCTTCTCGAAGACGTACTTGATCGGATCCATCTTCGAAATTAGCATTGTGGTGTGATTGAGCATATACTGTCGTAGACGTTTGGCAGCCCAAGCTAATGCACAACACGTCTTCTCCAGCATCGAGTATCGAGATTCACACTCAGTGAACTTTTTACTCAAATAATAAATGGCATGCTCTTTTCTGCCCGTCTCGTCGTGCTGACCGAGAACACACCCCATACTATTCTCCAGAACCGTCAGGTACATGATTAATGGTCGTCCAGCCACTAGGGGTATCAAGATTGGAGGTTCTTGAAGATACTGCTTTATTTTGTCGAATGCCTTCTGGCAATCCTCATTCCAAGTAATCGCCTGATCTTTCTTTAAAAGTTTGAACATCGGTTCACAAGTGGCCGTGAGCTGAGAGATAAACCTTGCAATGTAGTTTATTCGGCCCAAGAAACCACGAACTTCTTTTTCTGTTTTCGGCGCTGGCATTTCTTGAATAGCTTTTATTTTTGCAGGATACACTTCAATACCTCGTTCACTAACGATAAACCCCAATAATTTTCCGGACCGCACTCCGAAAGTGCACTTGTTAGGATTCAGCCTCAGCCTGAACTTCCTAAGCCTCTCAAAAAGCTTCAATAAGTTGACCAGATGCTCTTCCTCCGTTTGGGACTTTGCAATCATGTCATCAACATAGACCTCGATCTCATGGTGAATCATATCATGAAACAAAGTTACCATTGCTCGCTGGTAAGTGGCCCCTGCGTTCTTCAGACCGAAGGGCATTACCTTATAGCAAAACATTCCCCAGGGGGTGATAAACGTCGTTTTCTCCATGTCCTCCGGTGCCATCTTAATCTGATTGTAACCGGAGAAGCCATCCATGAACGAAAACACGGAGAACTGGGCTGTGTTGTCGACCAACACATCGATATGAGGCAACGGGAAATCATCCTTAGGGCTCGCCCTATTTAAATCCCGATAATCGACGCACATGCGCACCTTACCGTCCTTCTTCGGTACAGGCACTATGTTGGCGACCCACGGAGGGTAAGTGGTAACGGCTAGAAATCCTGCGTCCAACTGCTTCTGGACTTCTTCTTTGATTTTTACAGCCATATCTGGTCTCGTCCTCCTAAGCTTCTGCTTGACTGGAGGGCAATCTTCTCGCAACGGCAAGCGATGAACCACGATGTCTGTGTCAAGTCCGGGCATATCTTCGTATGACCAAGCAAAGACGTCACTATACTCTCGAAGCATCTCGACCAGTCTATACTTGACACCATTCTGCAGCGCAGCCCCTACTCTGACATTTCTGACGAGCTCTTCAGAACCCAGATTTACGATCTCAATATCTTCCTCATGAGGCAGAATAACCTTTTCCTCTTGTCTCAACAAGCGGGCCAACTCTTCCGGAAGGTCTTCATTTTCATCAATCTCATCCTCGGCTTGATATACCGGGCAATCGAAGTCGTAGTGAGCCGTAGAGGGTCCAGAGTCGATGTCGTCTGTTATGTGGATCCGGCAATAACAAGGGTTAAGTTTAAAGCAAGAATATGCAGGTTAGCACAAACCCCGTTGCCATTTTACTGTTTTTCAAAATAAACATAAAACAGGAATAACAGAGAACACAATATTTGAGTACGAAGAAAACGCCTTTGATTTATTAACAAAATGCATGTACATAATCCAACAGGGCCCTGACAATAAAACCACTATGCCCCGGGCAGGACATAGGGTTGTACAAAGATTGTAAAAAGTAAATCATTACTCTTCACTTGTCAGCTGGATAATCTCCTTGATGGTCCAATTGTTGAGGCGCTCGCCCGACTTGCTTGGCTGAATCCAGGCGTCAAGATCACAATCGCTATCCCCGCTGTCCTCTGACGCCGCGTTGATGCTTTCGAAAATCACTCTGCCCTTGGTAAATAGGATCGGCCCCTTCCCACGAGACGAACTGCTAGACGAAGAAGACGAAGCTTCAACTTCAGGAGAATACCCCAATCCAAACTTATCCTGCTTGATCAGTATCTCCAAAACATGCCCCCAGCCTGGGGTGGAACCGGCTTCGACGACGGCCCGAGCTTCTCTGAACGAGGAGAGATTCATCTGTTGCTTCTCTGCAACGACAGGAGCTACCTCTTTCACCTTGACGGCTTCAAATGCTTGGCAGAGAGTTTCATGGATTTCGCCATCCATTTCAACATACTTAAAGGATGACAAGTGGCTCACCATAATGTCCTCCTCACCTCAGACGGTTACTATGCTTCCCCCGACAGCATATTTAAGCTTTTGATGCAGCGTGGACGTCACGGCACCAGCAGCATGGATCCATGGCTGACCTAAGAGGCAACTGTAGGCAGACATGATATCCATGATATAAAAAACCGTATCGAACGTCTCCGGACCAACTTGAATCGGCAGGGTCAACTCTCCGAAAACGTGGCGCTTAGTTCCGTCAAATGCTTTCACCACCAGATCACTGGGCGTGCAGAGCAATCCACGAGTGTCCAACTTCATTAGTGCCTTCTTCGGAAGCACATTAAGCGACGAACCCATGTCCACCAGGACATGCGACATGATAGTGCCTCTACACTCTATCGAGACGTGCAAGGCGCTGTTGTGATCTCTCCCTTTATGGGTCAGCTCTAAATCTGTGAAACCTAGCCCATTGCCAGCATTAACATGGGCTACCACCTCTTCTAGCTGATTCACGGATATCTCTTGCGGTACATAGGCAGCGTTCAATACCTTCAGTAACGCGTTGCGGTGCGCTTCAGAACACAGCAACAAGTTGAGAATAGAAATCTTTGACGGAGTCTACTGAAGATGGTCTACAATCTTGTAGTCGCTCTTTTTGATTAACCGCATGAACTCCTCGGCATCTTTGACAAGCAAATCTTTCTCTGCCCCACAAGGGACCTCTTCGACGGCTTTGCCTTTACCCTTATCAGCAGCATCAGTTCTGACCACTTTCTCTGCCACAACCTCTGTCGGCGCAAATACTCTTCCGTTTCGAGTTATACCACTGACTCCTGCGAGATTCTGCACAGTCGACCCGTACGGCTCCAGCTCTAACTTCTGACCATTGCAATAGACTTCGGCGCCATAATGCCACGGAACAGCGTTAGTGCTCTCGAATGGGATCGGCCCGGCTCTGGTAATAGTGATTGTAGGCGGTCGGGGCGCAGAAATGGTAATAGGTTGACGAGGAATGGTGATGGTGGCGACTTCATCTGCCTGCTTCAACACAACCTCTCCTGATACACTTTCAACTCTCCGGCTGAACTGCAAAATACCCTCAGACATCAGACTTTGGATACCTTCTACCAGCTGCTCACACCCATCAGGATGTGTAGCACAAGCCATGCATAACTCTCCGCATCCTGGAAAGAACCCCTTCTTCAACAACTTAGCTTTGACGAAACTAAGCGGCGTCTTTAAGTCTTTGACATCAGTCAACAGATCTGCACTCTCCTCCTTGATAATGGCGTTCACTCCGCCTCCCCTATGATGAGGCATGGGGTTTTTCGTGACATTGGGCACATTGTCGGAGAAGTTAATAATCTTGGCGTCTACCAGGTCCTGCACCTTGTGCTTAAAGGCTTTGCAGTTCTCAATCGTATGGCCTGGTGCCCCAGTATGGAAATCGCAAGTGGCATTTGCGTCATACCCCGGTGGTGGTGCCCCTGTCAAGGGAGCCATCGTCCTCTTTTGAACTAACTGAAGCTGAAGCAAAGTTTGCAAGAGCTGCGCATACGACATAGGTGGTGCTTCGAAGTGACGGTTTGCCAAAGGAGCCCGATTATGATATTTTCTATATGCCTGTTGACTCTGTTGCTGCGGCTGCTACTGCGGCGGAGCTGCTGGGATATTTATACTGGCTATCTGCTGCTGAGGGCCCTTGCCCTTTCTCCGAGCGTTGGTGACAGCACTCGCATCCCCTTCTCGACGTTTACCAGCGTAAGGTTTCTTTCCATCTCCTCCAGCTGAGGATGATTCACCTTGAATTTTTCCGATCTTTATACCATTCTCGACGTGCTCGCCCATAGTGATGAGAGCTGAGAATGTCCCAGACATGCCACTGACTAGCTTTTCATAGTAGATTCCCGGGAGGGTAGCCACAAACATCTGCACGAGCTCGCGCTCAACCATCGGCGGTTGAACCCGAGCAGCCAACTCACGCCACCGCTGGGCGTACTCCTTAAAGCCTTCATTATTCCGCTGCGAAAGGTTCTGGAGTTGGACTCGGTTGGGGGCCAAGTCGCTATTGTATTGATAGTGGAGGACAAACGCTTCAGCGAGATCTTTCCATGTGCGCACGGTAGTGGGCTCCAAACCCATATACCACTCGAGGGATGGACCAGAAAGACTATCTTGGAAGAAGTGCATCAGCAACTTCTCATCGTCGGAATAGGCAGACATCTTTCTATAATATGATCGAAGGTGGACACGGGGGAAAGTAGTACCCTTATACTTCTCAAAGACAGGCACCTTGAACTTATGAGGTACCTTGAAATCAGCAATTAACCCCAGCTTGGACATATCAACGCCCAAAGTATTCTGATTCTCAATGTCTCTCATTTTGTCTTCCAGTGCTTTGAACCTGAGCCGAGCTTCAGCATTCAACTCTGCTTCCACACCTCTTTGAGAAAACACATCATCCTGATGATCCTCAAGCCACGGTTGAGGCACCAACAGATTTCCGACGCCAGCATTGCCGTTGACCGGCCCGATGTTGACATTAGCTCCCAGACTACCATTGCCGACGCCTGTCGCATTGAGTCCGATATTGGCCATCACATTGCCATTGGCACTGCCGTTGCCCCCGGCAACAGGAACAACATTCTGCGGAGCATCAACTGGAGGAGGAGTGGGCACAGCCCCGCCATGAAGTATGCCGTTACTATCAACCCTGGAGATCAAAGATTGAACCAAAGTATGAAGTTGGTCCTGACCATTAGCGACTACCTGCATCAGTTCCATAAAACGATCCATCCGTTCACGGAGCTCTTGAACATCTGACTGCACCTGATCCATGATCCTTGTTTGATTAGCTCGAGTTGAGTAACGGTGAATGAGTCTCTGATCAATCCTGGAGACCGGAAGCAGCTCGGAACCTGTGAACCTGAAAAACCTGTCAACATTAAAGGTTAGGAAAAGCAACAAAATGTACGCCATGCAAATGCTTCATGCAGATGTATGCGTGTGTCTGTGTGCTTGGGAGATTTCCCCCGATCCTAGCGCCTTAGTGCCAGTGCTGACAATAATAATAATAAGAAGAAGAAGTCCGAGCCCAATCACGGAAACATCAATCTCATATATATATATGGAAAGCCTATCAAGGCAGTACATAGCATCAGCGACAGTCAACTTCGACTCATCAGGGGCCGGGAACTTGTACGCAACAGTCTTCCTGAGAGAGGTTATAATAATACAATAGGAGGCGAGAAATCCTGGATCGGGGAAACGGTACCTGCAACACAGACACACGTTAATGGAATGCAAATGAACATGCAAACTAATGCAAAATGCAGGCATGCAATAATATATCCAAGTAACTGCTGTGGAGATTCTGTGTCAATAATCACTGATGAGAAGAAAACCCCGGTGTAAGACCACTAATCTGATCTACTAAGAACGACCTTCTGATAGGACCATATACATAAGATCAAAATTCTGCTCTGTCAAGAACAAATGTCTGATAATAAGGACCCCAGATGTATGATCAAGAACCATCTGCTGATGAAGTCTTCAGACCCCAAATCAAAAATCTGCCCTATCAAGAACAAACATACAGCTGCTGATGAGATCTTCAGACCCCACTCAAAATCTGCCATATCAAGAACAAACCACTAATGACAATACTCTGATCAAAACCTGCTCTATCAAGAACAGACATACACCTGATAATAAGGTCCTCTGATCAAAACCTGCTCTATCAAGAACAGACAAATCTGCAACTGAGAACCCTGGTACCAACATAACTGATTCACTGTCAAGAAAACCAGGTAGTCTAAAGGTCAAAGTTTCCTGCAACAAACCCAATCCCGCTCACAGGTATGGACCTAATCCACGGACAAAGGTACGGCATCCTATGCGGTCATCAGCGTCACAGACTTTCATGAGTGACGATACGATTCCCCGAAGGAGTGGCATCATCAAGTCATGAAGAGGCCTCACTTAGCTGACTTCCAAATGATCGGTCCCCAGAGTCGACAATCCTCACGTCTGGACTCCCTTCAGATCCTCAGGACCGGAAAGGAGCACCTCTGCGAGAACCTCGTCTGAGCGCAGATTTCGTAGGGAACTGTGCCTGCTCAGCAGACAGGTCTGTCTACTACTCTCCGCAACTATGTCTAGGTGCATACTCAAGCCCAGGTCCGGCTTCTCACTCATAGTAACCTCCCTCTCCCGCAGCAGCACAGATAATCATATCAAACTGGAAATAAAATGCGGGAAATAAAGTGCGAGAAGTAAAAATGCGATAAATAAACGCAACCCAACAAGAAAACATACAAGCGCTAGGATTGACTCTCATAGGGAAACGGAGAACCAGAGATTCTGGGTTCGTTCCCCAGCAGAGTCGCCAGCTGTCGCTTTCGCGAAAATAAGGTGCCGGCATGACAGAAGAGTCGCCACCTTTCGTTATTTATCCCTCAGAGCGGTAAAGGAAACAATCGGAAAAACCTGACGAATAAGGGTAAGACAAGGTCGTCCCAACCATTGTCTGGGTTCGGGAGTCGGTTACGCAAGGGGAAGGTATTAGCACCCCTCACGTCCGTCGTACTCGACGGGATCCACGCTTGGTGTTTATAAGGAAAAGAGTTAGTTATAATCTATCTACCTATCAAGGCTGGTCTGAAAAGGAAAAGAAAAATGACTCGGCAAAGCATCGCACTTTATGCCTACGTATTCTCATCAGAGAATGAGAAATCAGAGTCAACGTAGTTCGGCCTACGAAGGGTTGTGGGGGAAGGTAGCTCGCCAAGACATCGTCATCTTGTGCCTACGTACTCTCAACAGGCATGAGAGATCAGAGCTCACGTAGTTCGGGAAACTATGGTTTATTTCCTGTTTTGAAAGAAGTGTTTTTTATCGTGTTTGCGATTTCAACCGCACTAGAGACTATGACCTGAGAGCGAATGCGTCGCATGTCACCCAAAGGGTACCATACTAAACATCCAGACTATGGAAAAGAAACTCTCCCACAATCCTTTCTCAGATAGCTTAAGGCTCGTAACGTACGAAAGAAATCATTCATGATTACTGTATCTTAAACTGTTTTACGGTGAGAAGAGAACAGGCCCAACTAGGAGGGAGACTATCAAGTCCTACTGTTATCATGCCATGGATTCATCCTATGGTTGAGGTTTGAACAGGGAACTCCTAGAAGTTGTCATGCATAGGTTTCAACCTAAAAGTCTATCATCAAATCCTTATCAAAGGAAATGAGAGTCCTAAAGGATCATGTCAATGATACACCAAAACAGACAAAGCATCAGCTTTAACAGTAAAATGCATGCAATGCAAGTGAGGGAGGAAATGTGTGTGGGGCTTCAGCCTCCACAAGCTCGTCTCGACCTCAAGCCAGTCATGAAATAACAGTAATCATACTGAAAAATAAACAACATGCTATCAAGCAATAAACAGTAAACTGCAGTCATACAGATAAAAGAAATGAAATACCATCCATGTTTGAGAAAGAAATTATCTACATCTAAGCTCTCCCTAATCCTAACCCTAAAAACAAAACCCTAATCTACCTCTAAGCAAAGCCCTAAAGCAAAACCCTAATCAAAAGAAATCAATCCCAGTCTTCAGGCTTCAAAACAAGCTTACCAAAGAAAGGGAGCTAAGTAGGCAGACCCATAGTGCCTTCCTCAGGAAAGCACTAGGAGGCTTATGCTTAGGACTCATATCCCATGTGGCTCAACAACTGTGATCGGTTTACGTTCCTCCTTAGGAGAAACTAAACTCACATGAAGGCTCCAACATCATTGGATACTTGGGAAATCCTACATGAACTAAGGGAACTAAGTGAACAGACCCATAGTGCCTTCCTCAGGAAAGTACTAGGGGGCTTCCACTTAGGAATCATATCCCATGTGGCTCAACAACTGTGATAGGTTTACATTCCTCCTCAGGAGAAACTAAACTCACATGAAGGCTCCAACATCATTGGATACTTGAGAAATCCTACATGAACTAAGGGAACTAAGTGAACAGACCCATAGTGCCTTCCTCAGGAAAATACTAGGGGGCTTCCACTTAGGAATCATATCCCATGTGGCTCAACAACTGTGATAGGTTTACATTCCTCCTCAGGAGAAACTAAACTCACATGAAGGCTCCAACATCATTGGATACTTGAGAAATCCTACATGAACTAAGGGAACTAAGTGAACAGACCCATAGTGCCTTCCTCAGGAAAGTACTAGGGGGCTTCCACTTAGGAATCATATCCCATGTGGCTCAACAACTGTGATAGGTTTACATTCCTCCTCAGGAGAAACTAAACTCACATGAAGGCTCCAACATCATTGGATACTTGGGAAAGAGGTGAGAAGAAAGAATGAAAGACATCCATAGTGCCTTCCTCAGGAAAGTACCATGAACTTCCCTCAGACTCCAGGGTCTCAAACCTCACAGAAAGAGAGCAAGCTCCTAAACCAGGCCTTCAATCCATGCATCATTGCAAGCTCCAACCTCTCAACCTCTGGGTCTTGATATTCAATCTTCTCCTTCATCATGCTCCTTCAACAAGGTCTTCAAAGCAAACCAAGCCCCACAACAATTCCCCAAAGATGACCCCAAAGATAGACAATCAACACAAAACATGCCACACAAACAGTCCATTCAGAAAATACTCTGAAAATACTAAAGTCACAGGGAAAAATCCAATATTTATTCACAAGGGTCTATTATACTTACCCATAATATCCCTATAATCCCATACCCACAATCAAACTAAAACTCCTAAAAGAAATGATTTACTTCACCTATGTTAAACCTAAACCCTAATTTTAATCACTCTAATCTCACCTAATCAAACCATCTAAAAATTAATCCTAAAATTATGAATTAAATCCTATGAGGAAGCTAAAGTCCTAAGTTAATCACCCTAAAAAGAATGGACCCTAAATCTAAGGGGAGCTAATTGAACTAAAATCAACAAAATGGGGTATCAACTAAATCATCTAAAAAAAGCTATTTAAAAGAAAAATATGCTAAAAATATAAAAATAAAAATAAAATGGAATTTTTATTTTTATTAATTTTCTACACGAAATTATTGACCTAATGCAAAAACAAGAATTGAAAAATAACAATTTTCTGATTTTATATGATTTATTGAAAATGCTAAAAATGTTAAAGAAAATAAAATAAAAAGCAAATGAATTAAAAGGGGAGGGGGTGTCAAAATTAATGCGCTCAGTTGTTTTTGTTGGATGGGCCAGGAGATGGTGGTGTGAATATCAAATGTATTAGGCCCACATGCAACCAGAAATTGAATTAAAAATTAAAAAGAAAAAGGATACGCGCGTGGTGCATTTAGTAAGGTTTTTGAGTGTATTTCATTGGGCTTTGGTCATGGGGGTGTGGGTAGTAAGCTGGATAGGCCCAGGATCAGATCTTTAGTGAAACGCTGCGTTTCACCTTTGGTCTTTCCCTCCATTTTGAACTTTAAAATCTGGCCGTAGGATTAGTCTAACAAGTCAAGTAAATTAAAAGGATCCAACGGCTGATGAGTTATCTTCCCCAAATGAATATTAGGGTTTCAGAATTTCATACTCCATGCATGAAACTTCTAGTCCATCGTGCTCTCTCCTTTCTCAATGAAAATGAAAACTCCAAAGACCTAAATTGATCTGCTAATTACCAGGAATCCAGCCATGATCTTGGTTTGACTTAAAACTTCCTAGATCTTCCAAACAGTGAGCACGAGTACCTTGATTCCAACCTTTTTACTCTGAGATCAAACTTTATGAAACTTAATTCTAATGGTGCTATCTTGTTCATTATATTATCCTGATCATATTAAGCTATAATTCGTGTATTAAAACTCAATATACAACCTGTTCTTGATCTTGAAAGAAACTGCACCCTGCCATGAAACCTCATATAATCTTCTCTAACTCCAGGAATTAATCACCTAGTAAAACCTAACCATTCTACACCTAAGAATCTAGGTAAATGCGCATAAATAGAGAGGTATGAAGAGAATCACCAACCTGTCAAGTGTCTATGGAAGAGGTATGTAGGGATGGTTTCAGCGCTCGATCTTGCTTCAAAATGACCCTCTAATGGTGTAGATGTTTCTGTTTGCAAGAGTTGTGGTGGAAGAGGCTTGCAATGATCCACACGAGTCTTGCTTGTTCTTGAAGGCAACCTTGAATTCCACTCTCTCCCTTACTCTCTCCACTGAATTTTTCTAACCCCTCACTTCATCATGATCCACTCATTATATAGAAATCAATAGAACAATCTAGAAGCTCCTAGAAGAGACTAGAATGCCTTGGAATTTCTCACTTGGTGACATGTTGTATTATCTCATCTCATGTGTTAAGCTCCTTGAATTGGTGTTAAAATCTCCTTACAAGAGATATTGAGATGGTATGTGCAAAAAACAAGCATTTCCTTGCCTTGTGTGAAGTTTTCCAAAGTTGCCTTAATATGCAAGTAACAACATTACAAAGCAAGTCCAATTTCTAGGCCTCAAATAAAATTTTTGCCTAAACCATTGTTTCCAAAATGTTGTTTAGATTCAAAATGACATATTACATGACCTATTTTGGATTTGTAGATCTCTCAAACCATTTTCCAATTTGAACTCATTTAACTTATATGCCATTTTTTAGGTCATTTTCACCCATTCTTGTCAATCCTTGCTACAAGCTTTTCCAACAACTCATGACCACTTTTCTAGGCTTAAAATGTCATTTTGAACAACTTTTATGTTTTGAGTTTTTCCATTTGAGGCTTGGAAATAGGAGATATGGCCTTTGCTTAAAATGACCTATAATCACCAAATGACCAAAATACCCTTGTCTTGTACAAAGCCATAACTTGAGTTATACAAATCCTATCAAGGACTTCTAGTACTCTATAGAAAGCTAAGAATATGATCTTCAACATTCATGTTGACCAAGAAATCATAGGAATCATCCTACTAGGGCAAAAGTTGTCTGCAAGTTGGGTGACTTTCAAGGACCCAGATTCACACACCTCAGATGACCTGTAATTTGCCAAAACCATAACTTGAGCTCTGCACATCCTATCAAGGACTTCTACCACTCAAATTAAATCTAAGAACAAGCTCTACAACATTCATGTTGTGGGGAAGATGAGATGACAATCACATCTTGAGCTAAAACTGCCTGGAAAATAGGGATCAAACTAGGGGATTTTACACTGCCAATCCTTAGAAACCCTAGCTTAAAACTTCTCAAACTCCTCAATCATGATGAGTTGGTCTAGGAATCATCCTTATAACATCTCAATACATCATTCCATGATCACATGGCCCTTGGATTAGGTCTCAACCTTCTCCAAATCATCAGTTGGCCTAGGGTTGACCCAGTCAAAACCCTAATTCTACCATTCATGGTTGAATATTCTGAATTCTTGCATAATGACCTCTCTGGGCTTCATGATGGCTTTCAAGACATCTCATAAACTTTCTCAAAGCATCAACTTCACTCTCATAGTCTCAGAATCATCTGAGGAGCTCCCACAACTCTCAAGCTATGAAGCACACAACCTTGGTTTCAACCAATTCTTCTGAGGATCTCTTGAACTTTCTGATGAAGGTATCAACCTTCAAACACTTGATGGATAAATAAATGTTGGTCAAATTTTGGGGTGCAACAGTCATCGCTTCATTCTGGTTGTGATTGATTACTTCACAAAATGGGTAGAAGCAGTTTCCTTTGCCAATGTCATGAAACAGGTAGTCACCCGATTCATAAAGAAGGACATCATTTGTCGCTATAGAATTCTAGAGAGAATCATTATTGATAATGGTTCAAATTTGAATAACAAGATAATCAAGGAACTGTGCCAGAGTTTTAAGATTGAGCATCACAACTCTTCTCCATATCGTCCAAAGATGAATGGCATTGTTGAGGCAGCTAACAAGAATATCAAGAAGATTGTGCAGAAAATGGTTGTAACCTATAAGGATTGGCACGAGATGTTTCCCTTTGCTCTTCACAGTTATCGTACTTCGGTGTGTACGTCAATTGGGGCAACTCCTTTCTCACTGGTGTATGGTACGGAGGCAGTCCTACCATTAGAAGTTGAGATTCCCTCTTTAAGGGTATTATCTGATGTGAAGCTTGACGAAGCTGAATGGGTGCAAGCCAAGTTGAATCAACTGAGCTTGATTGATGAGAAGAGATTGGCATCCATTGCTCATGGTCGGTTGTACCAGAGTAGGATGAAGAAAGCCTTTGATCAGAAAGTGCGTCCTCGATGCTTCCAGATAGGTGATTTGGTGCTAAAAAGGATACTTCCTCCTCAGACAGATCACAGGGGAAAATGTACTCCAAACTATGAAGGTCCATATATGGTAAGAAAGGTTTTTTCTGGTAGAGCCTTATTACTATCTGTCGCAACTGCGAAAAACACCCGGCGGAAAACAGAAGAGTCGCCACCTTTCGTTATTTATCCCAAAGAGAGGGAAAGGAAACGATCGGAAAAAACCTGATGAAAAAGGTAAAAGACGAGGTCATCGCAACCAAGTCCTGGATTCGGGAGTCGGTTACGCAAGGGGAAGGTATTAGCACCCCTCATGTCCGTCGTACTCGACGGGATCCACGCTTGTTGTCTATCTAGGGGTGTGTTTAAATTATCTACGCTACAGGCTTGCGGGACAAAAAGAAAAGAAAAGAGACTCGGCAGAGCATTGCCGCTCTGTGCCTACGTATTCCCTCGTGCAATGGGAAAGTCAGAGTCAACGTAGTTCGGCTAACTACGGGAGAGAAGGGGGGAAGGTTGCTCGCCAAGACATCACGTCTTGTGCCTACGTACTTTCATCTGGTATGAAAGATCAGAGCAAACGTAGTTTGGGCTGACACGAAACCACAAGTTGATTAAGTGTTTTAATCGAGTAGGGTTAAACATCTGTTCCAGCAGTTAGGGACTAAGCCTGTTTGCGGTAGAACCGAAGCTTAACAACACTCTTTTCTGAAAAAAGGTTTCCGATTAATCCCAAAGGAAAAAGGTTTGAATTTTGTTTTGTGTTTTTTAGTGAAGTGAATTAATTCGGTTTGTGATTCACGTTTCACTAAAGACTACGACATGGAGGCGAATGCATCGTATATCGCCCCCAAACGGGACGTATACTAAACACCCTAGATAAGCGAGAGGAGACCCCTCACTCGTCATTACCCACGTAGCTTAAGGCTCGTAGCGCGCAACATTTATCACCTTTATTAGATGAGTTAGAATGGTTTTGAGATGAGAAGAGAGACGCACAGAAGGTCTAAGGGAAACTCGGCCCTAACGTTGTCATGCAAAGTGGTCCTAAAGTTTGGATGAAAAGGGGAAACATCTACCCTATTGTTAGCATGCTTGGATTGAACACCTAATGTCTCTCCTACTCCCATCCTAAACGGAGGGACTAGGAATCCTATGGGGATCATGGAAAAAAGCACAAGAAGAACAAAGGAAGGATCAATCACAAGTAGAAAATGCAAACATGAAAATGCATATTTAGAATGGCGGGAGGGAGGAAAAAATGTGTGGGGCAGCAGCCGCCACAAACGCGTCTTGACCTCAACAGCGATGCAAGAATGATGCGAACATGTGGAGAGAAACAAGAGATGAAAGCAAATAAACATGCAAACAAAAGATCACTTCGAACCACATACACAAGCATGCAACCAAGTGGAAAATGATCATACATTTCAACAAAATCGTGATTAATCAACCACAAACAGTGGCAAATATCCAAAACATTTCAATCCTAATGCATCACACTGATCTATGATGATCCGAATCGAAATGGTATGCAAACTGTTAGACTAAGGCACGGATCTAGAAGGGGGGGGTTGAATAGATCCCTTTTAAAAATTTGAGTGGCGCTACCAATAAAATTGGTTTTCAAAATTGTTTTCAAATGCGGAAGCGGCCTTGGAAAATATAGTCTAAAACGAACCACTATTGGAGAGCCGGATATGCGTCAAGCAGATGAATTTAAGACGATAACGGATAGTAAATCACTACACACTTTTATGCAAAACTCAGATGTGATTCACTCGTACTATTTCCTTATTCCAATGATCAAAAATTACACCAAAACTAGCAGCAAAATTAAGGCAATTTTAGTTCAGCACTTTTGTCGAACAGTTGGTGTGCACAAAACTAGCAGCAAAATTAAGGCAGTTTTAGTTCAGCACTTTTGTCGAACAGTTGGTGTGCACAAAACTAGCAGCAAAATTAAGGCAATTTTAGTTCAGCACTTTTGTCGAACAGTTGGTGTGCACAAATACCTTAAATGATATTTGTGTTGAATGAGTGATTGAAAAAGCCTTAGTACAGTATTTCTATTGTACTTAGTAGTTAAAAAACAGTGTTTCACCAACTCACTCAATCAATACTACAATTTGACAAAATCACTTATTCTAGAATCACTTAATTTTTAAGCTGTAATTGAAAATGCAGAAAATAAAGGAACACAAGATTTGATGAGGCAGTTCCCCCAGTCGTCCTCGCGTTGGGGTACGTCTGCCCTCAATTCTACAATGAGAATTGAGATATGTATTGAATAGATATCACCTGTTTGGTAGAACAGTTATACACAAGAATCGATAGACAATTGATACAAACAATCTTAATGTTGCTGATAATTTCTACCACTTCTTGCCCCTTGATTCAAGATGAATCAAGTCCTCCAATTTGATGTGAATGACCTCCGATTGCAGCCACCTTATTGACAACTCTTCCGTTGATCAAACCTTCGGCACGGCTGATCTTAGACACACCCAAATTGAACCCGGAACGTCTTCAACCTTTCAACGCCCTAGCTACTAGATTGATCAACCTTCCGCTAATCAATCACCTTCGCACTCGCTTGATTGTTGAACCGACGATTCCGTAACAAAAGCCTTCAAAACCTGTAGTCTTGATAGGTAAAACCTCAAAGGTTTTCTCCCAAGAAACACCTGCACCAGCTTCCACTCGAACCGGATCTTCAATCACGCGTTCGAACCTTATCACCGTCGAGCAAACCACAAACCGCAGCAAAAAATTGATTATCTGTAATTTGAGGATTTGTGAGTTGATTGAACGATGAAGATGAAGAACACTGATGCACCTCTTTCACGTTTCTTGACCTGAACACTTTCTCACAATGCTTTCAAAAATGTTGTTAAAAAAATGTTCTGAAAAAAATGTTCTTGAAAATGTTCTAAAAAAAATGTTGTTAAAAAATTGAAAAGACAGCTATTTATAGAAATACAAAACAGACAGTTGACAGATCAATGAAACAAAGCAGAATTTCTGTTTCTGCGCGCGAACGGTCGACCATAGGGTCGGCGTGCGCTGAGCCGTGTGACACTCAAACTGTCATGCGCCGAGTCAGCGGTCGACGCATGATCTTCATGCGCTGAGCCGTCTGATTCTTAAACCTGCATGGGCCAAGTTAACGGTCGACGCATGGTTCCATGCGCTGACCCGTGGGGAATACACAGCTTCATGCGCTGAGTGGTATGGTTGACTCATAGCTACAAAACCTGCAAAAATTGATATGTTTGTTGTTTCGTGCATCTTGTCACGACCAAACATTAGTCACATATATTGCCAATGAAATATGATGATTTAAAAGGATATAGGAAGGATGTAATATGTTAAGTATTGCATGACGATTCTGATTCATCCGAGGTTGTACTTTGTCATCATCGTAAGTATGCATGACGACTCTGATTCATCCGAGGTTGTACTTTGTCATCATCGTAAGTATGCATGACGACTCCGATTCATCCGAGGTTGTACTTTGTCATCATCGAAACTTGAGAACGTATGTTGTGAGACAGTTTTCCCTCACATTCTCCCCCTTTTTGATGATGACAAACCTGTGCGAAGCTTGGTGAACACAACATGCGATATCTTTAACATAGTAGTAAGCTCCCCCTTTCTTTTACAGTCATAGCTGTTGTGGTCTACAATCTACTTGTCTTTTCTCCCCCTTTGACAACATCAAAAAGAGATGGAGAAAGGTAAAGTTTTGGCATATTAACAATTAACAAAATACTCAACAGGTTATAAGTAATCATATACCAATATCCACACAAAATATTGACAATGAGCAAAATATTAAAAATAGATTAAACCAAATTAAGGACACATAAGTCATAACATTTTATAGGAATCAAGACTGTAAAACAAACATTAGTGTGCACTTAGGAGAGATAAAACAGAACATGATAACAAAAACAACATGGAGAATGAGCAAATGCAAAAACAAATGACTAATATCCTTGTCCCTTGCCCATATCAAAGGAAGACGGATAACGATATGGATCAGCCATATCAGTGAGGTAATCCACTGCTTGATTCAGGCGATTGATGCTGCGAGAGACGGCTGTTTCTTGGTATCCATGGGCAGTTGTGAAAGCTGCAAATCTTTCATTCATTCTTGTTGAAAAAGAGTTGAACTGTTCAGATTTGGTGTGTAGCTCAGTTCGGATGCACAAATGCAGATTTGCACTTAATGTCACATATCAAGCCATATTTGATGCCTACCTAAAATGCCACAAAACAATTTGCATCCAAACAGTTTATCATAAAAAAAAGTTTCATACATATGCAACATAGGTCAAACGATACAATTGTTGATCATGAGAGTTATTAGAGAGAGATAGAGAGAGAAATGGAACAATATCACCTTAATGCCGGAGTAGCTTGATAAACAACATACTTGTACTTACACGAATATCAAATTGTTAGAAGTACAACAGCATGATTATTTGAATGAAATAAGATAACATCAGCAAATATTATTCCCGTTCCGAAATGTCGAGGATGCCAAGTTCTCGGCGGATATGAAAGAAAGGTTCCGTTGCTAGCGGCTTTGTGAAAATGTCCGCTAGTTGATTTTTAGTGTCAACGTGTTCAAATACAACATCACCTTTCTCAACATGGTCCCTAAGAAAATGGTGTCGAATTTCTATATGTTTAGTGCGAGAGTGTAATACGGGATTTTTGGTAAGGTTAATAGCGCTAGTGTTGTCACATAGGATAGGAATACGTTCAAGTTTAAGATTGAAATCTAGTAGTTGTTGCTTAATCCACAGAATTTGAGCACAACAACTACCAGCGGCAACGTATTCCGCCTCGGCCGTTGATAAAGCAACTGAAACTTGTTTCTTGCTATGCCAACTAACCAAGGAGTTTGAAAACAAATGACATGTACCACTAGTGCTTTTCCTATCCGATTTGCACCCGGCAAAGTCGGAATCGGAGTAACCTACCAACGAGCAATCACTACCCTTAGAATACCACAATCCATACTTCGGGGTACCTGACAGGTATCGAAGAATTCGTTTAACAGCTTTTAGGTGGGATTCTTTGGGACATGATTGGTATCGTGCACACATGCACACACTAAACATAATATCAGGACGTGACGCAGTAAGATAGAGAAGTGAACCAATCATACCTCTATATCGTTTTACCTCTACGTCCTTGCCATTTTCATCTTTATCCAAATTTACGCATGTAGGCATTGGGGTGTCTATGGCCTTGGATTTTGCCATGTCAAATCTCTTGATCAAGTCCAAACAATATTTTGTTTGGCTCACGAATGTCCCTTCTTGGAGTTGTTTAATTTGCAGGCCGAGGAAGTATGTGAGCTCCCCCATCATACTCATCTCGAATTCGCCCTGCATGAGGTCAGAAAACTCTCTCACGAGATTCATGTTAGTGGATCCAAATATAATATCGTCAACATAGATTTGCACCAAAATCAAGTGCTTTCCTTGACGTTTAATGAAGAGTGTAGTGTCAACCTTTCCTCGTGAGTACCCCTGATTAAGTAAAAACTTACTTAGTCGCTCATACCAAGCTCTAGGAGCTTGTTTGAGACCATATAAAGCTCTTTTTAACTTGTAAACATGTTCAGGGTATTCATGAGATTCAAAACCGGGAGGTTGAGACACATATACTTCTTCATTTATGTGACCGTTAAGGAACGCACTTTTAACATCCATTTGAAATAACTTAAAATCCTTTGCACATGCAAAGGCGAGTAAAAGGCGTATAGCCTCGAGTCGGGCAACCGGCGCATAAGTTTCCTCATAGTCGATGCCTTCCTCTTGGTTATACCCTTGAGCGACCAATCTCGCTTTATTACGGGTTATTACCCCGTTTTCGTCCAACTTGTTCCTAAACACCCATCGGGTGCCGATTACTCGATGGCCTCGCGGAGGAGGGACAAGGTCCCATACCTCGTTTCTTTTAAACTGATTTAGTTCCTCTTGCATCGATAAAAACCAGTGCTCATCGAGTAGGGCCTCTTTGGGGTTTTTAGGCTCTATTTGTGAAACGAAAGCGAAGTGATAACAAAAGTTACTTAGCTTAGATCGAGTGGTGACTCCCTTTGTGATGTCTCCGAGAATATTGTCAATTGGATGATCTTTACACGACTTCCAAGCTTGAGGGAGATCATCGTTTGTAGGCGGATGAGCTTCCTCAGTTACCTCATGGTGTGCATCCTTATCCTCCTCAATTTTGACTCTATCGGGTTGATCAATCCCCGTTTCGCCACCTTTGAGTATGTCTTCTGTGGATGTACCTGCACCATGAACAACACTATCCTTTCCGACATTTCTCGGATAGGACTCATCAAACGTAACGTGCACAGACTCTTCAACAGCTAGTAATCTTTTATTATAAATCCTATATGCTTTACTTGATTGCGAGTACCCTAGAAAAATGCCTTCATCGGCTTTTGAATCAAACTTGCCCAAGTTTTCCTTTCCATTGTTTAATACAAAGCACTTGCATCCAAAAACATGAAGGTGAGAAACATTAGGCTTTCGCCCTTTTAAAAGTTCATACGGAGTTTTGTTTAGAATGGGGCGGATGAGTACCCTATTCAAAACATAACATGCCGTACTAATGGCGTCGGCCCAAAAGTATTTTGGTAAACCACTATCATTAATCATTGTTCTTCCCAATTCTTCTAAAATTCTGTTTTTACGCTCCACAACCCCATTTTGTTGAGGAGTTCGTGGAGCCGAGAAGTTATGATCGATGCCATGGTTACCGCAATATTCTTCAAATAAATGATTTTCAAATTCACCTCCGTGGTCACTTCTTATTGACACAATGTTTGTATTTAACTTATTTTGGGAGAGCTTGGCAAATCTCTCAAAAGCGGCAAACGTGTCACTTTTACTCACTAAGAAGATGGTCCAACAGAACCTAGAAAAGTCGTCCACTATTACGAATCCGTAATAGTTTCCTCCTAGACTTTTGATCCTAGACGGCCCAAACAAGTCCATATGAAGTAGTTCAAGAGGTCTCGTTGTTGAAATAATCTTTTTGGATTTAAAGGAGATCCTCGTTTGTTTTCCTTTTTGACAAGCATCACAAAGGTGATCCTTGGTGAACTTAATTTTGGGAAGTCCTAGTACTAGATCTTTTGAGACAATCTTATTGAGTAAGTCAAAGTTGACATGCGCTAAGCGCCTATGCCATAGCCATGAGTCTTCACTCATAGATATGAGACATTGATCGCTTGTTGGGGATACCACATTCAAGTCAAGCATATACACATTGTTTACTCTAAAACCAATAAACACATTCTTCTTATCACTTTCATGCACAATTTTGCAGCAATCTTTTGAAAAGGAAACATTGTAACCTTTGTCGCATAATTGGCTAATGCTAAGGAGATTATGTTTAAGGTTTTCGACAAGCAACACATCGGAAATTGTAGTAGAGGAGGGATTACCTATACTACCTTTACCTAGTATCGCTCCGCGGTTGTTATCACCGTATGTTACATACCCTTTCTTCTTAGCCACGAAGTCTATGAATAAGGATATGTCTCCAGACATGTGCCTTGAGCACCCACTATCAAGAATCCATCTTCTCTCGGTGGACTCGACACATTTCACCTGTCAAAATATAACTTAGAAAAGGGAGGTACCCAATGGCATATTGGGTCCTAATGGGTTAGCGACAAGACGGTTGCGTTTGGGCAACCATTGGTAGATGCCTTTAGGAACAAGAAATCTCCTAAATCGACATTTACCAATGGAGTGGCCTTTCTTGCAACAGTAAAAGCATACAAAGTCGACATTAGAATCACTTTCACTTGCTTGATCCCTAATTACATATGCATATTTTTGATATGGGTTTATCATACTTTTTCTAAAATCCTTTTTATCGATTGCAAATGTAATTTTAGGTTCAAGTGCCTTGTCTAATTTGGCCTTAAGGTTTCTAACCTCACCTTGCCAAATATGACAAGTATCACAACCAAAGTTGAAAGGATTACTATTGTCCTTACAATCCGATTCATTATCTTTCACAATGGAAGCCTTAAGGTCCTCTAATTTCTTTTCGGACTCTAAGACTTTGTGCTCTAAATATGTAAAAATTCTTCTATTAGAAGCAAGTTTCTTAAAGGCTTCAGTTGCTTCCTTGTGTAAAACATCGAATGCGGTTTGTAATTCGGAATGAGACATATTAGATGACATATTATATCTAGAGTGACGTACCTGTTTCTTTTTCTTTTTCTGATTTGCGGAGAGACATAGATTCACGGACTCTTCTTCATCACTAGAGCTTTCATTAGAGGAGGAAGAATCACTGTCGCTTTCCCATGCGATGTACGCCCTCCTAGGTTTTGATGCTCTCTTATGTGACTTCGATTGTTCCATTTCTTTTCCCTTGTTGTTCATTGGACAGTCCGGTTTGTAGTGACCGGGCTTTCCACATTTATAGCACGTTCCTCTAGTCTTTTTGCCTTTTTGATTGTCATCTTTGGAGAACCTTGATTGCCTTCGGAAATTTACCAGGTTCTTCTCCGAATGTTGGATGCCGTTCTTTCTCACGTACCGGTTATACCGTTTAACGAACAGCCCCATGTCCTCATTTATGTCTTCTTCTTCGTCGTCGCTTGAAGAATAATCACTTTGCTCTTTTGCTTTAGACTTCGAGGAAGAAGCCTTAAGAGCTATTGACTTCTTTTCACTCATCTTTACTTTGTCCTTCTTTTCTTTCCTTTCATGTTGGTCAAGACTCAAGAGTACCTGTTCATGCTCTTGTAGTTTGCCAAACAATGTAGTCAGGTCTAATACCGTAAGATCATTTGCCTCTTTGATGGCGGTCACTTTCGGCTGCCATTCCCTGCTAAGACATCTCAAAACTTTATTAGTAGCAAGATCATTGGAAATAGGTCTTCCTAGTGAATGTAATCTGTTTATGAGATGAGTAAATCTCTTTTGCATGTCAGCAATGGTTTCCCCTTGCTCCATGAAAAAAAGATCAAACTCTTGTATAAGAGTGTTGATTCGAGCCAACTTAACATCGTTTGTCCCCTCATGGGCAATTTGTAGTGCATCCCACATAGTCTTAGCCGTAGGGCAATGGGATACACGGTAGTATTCATCTACACCTAATGAGGAGATTAGAATGTTCTTAGCTTTCCAATCGTAATTATACTTTCGCTCATCGTCGTCGGTCCATTGTGCTTCGGGCTTTGGCACAACTTCGTTATTCTCATTTGTCATGGTTATTTCAATCGGACCATTGAGAATAACGTTCCATATCTTTCTATCTATGGAATTAATGTGCACCCGCATACAGTCTTTCCAATAGCTATAATTTTCACCGTTAAAAACGGGAGCTCTATTGTACGCCCCTTTTGGTTCGTTAGCCATTATTCTATCAATGTTGTATTTGAAGCACCGGAGAACCGGAGCTCTTGATACCACTTGTTAGACTAAGGCACGGATCTAGAAGGGGGGGGTTGAATAGATCCCTTTTAAAAATTTGAGTGGCGCTACCAATAAAATTGGTTTTCAAAATTGTTTTCAAATGCGGAAGCGGCCTTGGAAAATATAGTCTAAAACGAACCACTATTGGAGAGCCGGATATGCGTCAAGCAGATGAATTTAAGACGATAACGGATAGTAAATCACTACACACTTTTATGCAAAACTCAGATGTGATTCACTCGTACTATTTCCTTATTCCAATGATCAAAAATTACACCAAAACTAGCAGCAAAATTAAGGCAATTTTAGTTCAGCACTTTTGTCGAACAGTTGGTGTGCACAAAACTAGCAGCAAAATTAAGGCAGTTTTAGTTCAGCACTTTTGTCGAACAGTTGGTGTGCACAAAACTAGCAGCAAAATTAAGGCAATTTTAGTTCAGCACTTTTGTCGAACAGTTGGTGTGCACAAATACCTTAAATGATATTTGTGTTGAATGAGTGATTGAAAAAGCCTTAGTACAGTATTTCTATTGTACTTAGTAGTTAAAAAACAGTGTTTCACCAACTCACTCAATCAATACTACAATTTGACAAAATCACTTATTCTAGAATCACTTAATTTTTAAGCTGTAATTGAAAATGCAGAAAATAAAGGAACACAAGATTTGATGAGGCAGTTCCCCCAGTCGTCCTCGCGTTGGGGTACGTCTGCCCTCAATTCTACAATGAGAATTGAGATATGTATTGAATAGATATCACCTGTTTGGTAGAACAGTTATACACAAGAATCGATAGACAATTGATACAAACAATCTTAATGTTGCTGATAATTTCTACCACTTCTTGCCCCTTGATTCAAGATGAATCAAGTCCTCCAATTTGATGTGAATGACCTCCGATTGCAGCCACCTTATTGACAACTCTTCCGTTGATCAAACCTTCGGCACGGCTGATCTTAGACACACCCAAATTGAACCCGGAACGTCTTCAACCTTTCAACGCCCTAGCTACTAGATTGATCAACCTTCCGCTAATCAATCACCTTCGCACTCGCTTGATTGTTGAACCGACGATTCCGTAACAAAAGCCTTCAAAACCTGTAGTCTTGATAGGTAAAACCTCAAAGGTTTTCTCCCAAGAAACACCTGCACCAGCTTCCACTCGAACCGGATCTTCAATCACGCGTTCGAACCTTATCACCGTCGAGCAAACCACAAACCGCAGCAAAAAATTGATTATCTGTAATTTGAGGATTTGTGAGTTGATTGAACGATGAAGATGAAGAACACTGATGCACCTCTTTCACGTTTCTTGACCTGAACACTTTCTCACAATGCTTTCAAAAATGTTGTTAAAAAAATGTTCTGAAAAAAATGTTCTTGAAAATGTTCTGAAAAAAATGTTGTTAAAAAATTGAAAAGACAGCTATTTATAGAAATACAAAACAGACAGTTGACAGATCAATGAAACAAAGCAGAATTTCTGTTTCTGCGCGCGAACGGTCGACCATAGGGTCGGCGTGCGCTGAGCCGTGTGACACTCAAACTGTCATGCGCCGAGTCAGCGGTCGACGCATGATCTTCATGCGCTGAGCCGTCTGATTCTTAAACCTGCATGGGCCAAGTTAACGGTCGACGCATGGTTCCATGCGCTGACCCGTGGGGAATACACAGCTTCATGCGCTGAGTGGTATGGTTGACTCATAGCTACAAAACCTGCAAAAATTGATATGTTTGTTGTTTCGTGCATCTTGTCACGACCAAACATTAGTCACATATATTGCCAATGAAATATGATGATTTAAAAGGATATAGGAAGGATGTAATATGTTAAGTATTGCATGACGATTCTGATTCATCCGAGGTTGTACTTTGTCATCATCGTAAGTATGCATGACGACTCTGATTCATCCGAGGTTGTACTTTGTCATCATCGTAAGTATGCATGACGACTCCGATTCATCCGAGGTTGTACTTTGTCATCATCGAAACTTGAGAACGTATGTTGTGAGACAGTTTTCCCTCACACAAACAAGCAAGCAAAACAACAAATATGGCATTCTGGCACAATGTTAATCGGTTAACCCCTGGGGTTAATCGGTTAACACCTTAAAAAGTTTGGAAAAATCTGAAGTTTTGAACAGGTTAATCGGTTAACCATATGCGTTAACCGATTAACACTGTTAACGTTTGAAAAAAATTTCAAAGTTTGAAATGGTTAACCGGTTAACCATATAGGTTAACCGATTAACACTGCACCAGAAGCTAAAAACAGCAGCAGAAAATCACCTCCAGCACAAAAATAGCTTATCCAAGGTTCCAACAGATCAACTTATCAAATAAGCACGAAATTAACAACAGAAAACAGAGATCCAACAGTATGGATATGTTAGAACACAGATTGGTGTTTCTTATATCTCTATGTTTTGATGATAACTTTTATGGAATTTTGTAGTAAGAAAACATACACTCTAAAATTTGTTCAAAGTATTATTGTTTCAGGTATAAAATTAAATACTCTTAAAGAAGCAAAATACATAAGTACAAAGAAACTATGCAAAGCTCTGAAGCATCAGATGCAAGACTATCAGAAGATTCTGAAGCGCTGCCAGAAGGATCTGAAGCAGAAGCTACAAAATGATCTGAAGCATTAATGAAAGGAGTGTACAAAAGTTGAGGCTTTGACAATCAGACTCTTATCATTAATATTCACGCTCTTAGCACATACTGCTGCATACTCTGATGAAGACTCTAATCAAGATTGAGACTCTGATACATTAAAGATCTGATCATCTATCAAGACTCTGAAAATCTTAAGCTTTGATCATCTTAAAGCATTCCATACCTTTTAAGCTTACTACAAGTTCTGAAGTGCAGATTATGAAGACTTCATCTTGAAGGAAGCTTGTTGAAGTAGCTGTAAACTTGATTAGACGTGGTGCTACTTCCAAAGTAACCAACGGCTAATTTGTCCAAAGAAGTGACGTGGTGCAAATCCCAAGGCTTCTAAAACCATGCCTTTCTGCAGAAAGCATATCTCTGCCCATACTTTTGGTGATGAAAAGTCATACAATCAAATATTATATTCAGTTGCACATCACTCAAAGCATTTGAAAAAGCTATAAAAGGAGAACTACTTCAACATTTTGAGGTTTCTAATTCACTACTCACCGTTGGCTCATTGCTAGATCACTCAGAAAGAAATACACGCTTGATTCATAAAAGAGAAAATCTCACAAGATCTTACTCATTTGAACTCTCATAAAACCATATAGTTTTTGTTGTACTTAATCTTAAGTGTAAACATCACAGTTGTGATACATCTTATTAGAAGCATTCAAACACTAGTTAGTTTACATTAAATTGTAAGAAGTTCCTTAAGAAGACCAAGGTGTGGTCAGTAGTTCTTGAGAAGACTAAGACAGTTGTTCTTAGTGCTTTCTATAGTAATCAGTTGGTCAATAGTGGATTAAGTCCTTGCAGAGAAAGGCAAATCATCTTTGATAAGGTGGACTGGAGTAGTTGAGTTCAATGAACCAGGATAAAAATATTAAGTTGTTTTTATTGCCATATTTCTTAAAACTCTTATTCAACCCCCCTTTCTAAGTGTTTTTCTCACCTTCAGTTGGCATCAGAGCTCTGGTTCTGTTTGTGCTATCACTTAACCGTGACCAGAAAAGATCCAGTGGGAAAAACTCTTGATACTCTTGGTTGATATACATTATGGATGCTGAAACTTCAACACCCAACAACAACAAATATGAAGAAAGAGTCAACACAAAACCTCCCATGTTTGATGGAGAGAAATTTGATTATTGGAAAGATAGACTGGAAAGTTTCTTTCTAGGATTTGATGCTGATCTTTGGGGCTTAGTTATTGATGGATATGTTCATCCCACTGATGGGAATGGCAAGAAAGTTGACAGAAAATCAATGACTGAGGAGCAAAAGAAGGAATTCAGAAACCACCAAAAGGCTAGAACTATATTGCTAAATGCTATATCTCATACTGAGTATGAGAAAATAACCAACAGAGAAACTGCCTTTGATATATTTGAATCCCTGAAGATGACTCATGAAGGGAACTCTCAAGTCAAAGAAACCAAGGCTCTGGCGCTGATCCAGAAGTATGAAGCTTTCAAGATGGAAGAATCTGAATCTATTGAAGCAATGTTTTCCAGATTCCAGATTCTCACTGCTGGCCTAAAGGTTCTGGACAAGGGTTACTCTACAGCAGATCATGTCAAGAAAATAATCAGAAGCTTGCCAACCAGATGGAGACCCATGGTCACTGCTCTGAAGCTGGCAAAGGATCTGAACAAGATTACACTGGAGGAACTAATCAGTTCTCTAAGGAGTCATGAGATTGAACTAGAGGAAGATGAGCCTCTAAAGAAAGGTAAGTCAATTGCGTTAAAATCTAATAAAGTTGTTAAAGCATTGCAGGTATTAGAAGAAAGCTCTGAAGAGTCTGCTTCTGAAGATGAAGAAGAACTATCCTTGCTATCTAGAAGAATCAATAAACTCTGGAAGAATAAGCAAAGGAAGTTCAAGAACTTTAGAAAACCAGATCAACACAAAGAATCTTCTGGGCACAGAAGATCTGGAGAACACTCTGGATACAGAAGATCTGGAGAATCCTCTAGACACAGACGATCTGGAAAAAGAGAGGTTGTTTGCTATGAATGCAAAGAACCTGGGCACTACAAGAGTGATTGTCCAAAGCTTCAGAAGGAGAACCCAAAAAGAAAGTCAGATCACAAAAAGAAAGTTCTGATGGCTACCTGGGATGACTCAGATGCATCTGATTCGTCATCAGAGTCAGAAGAGGAATGTGCAAATGTAGCATTCATGGCTGACATTGAGGACAGTGCTGAATCATCTGGATCAGAATCATAATCTGATTCTGAGGAGGTATTTGCTGAACTTTCTAGACAGGAACTTGTTGAAAGTTTATCTGATATTCTTGAAAACTATAGTAAAGTTAAACTCAAATACAAAATGCTTCTAAAGCATATTGAATTTGAGAGTAACAAGTTTGAATCAGAAATAGCTGAACTAAAAGCTGAAAATCTTCAATTGAAAAATAATTTAGAAACTGCTCAACTAAACTCTGATTCAAAATCTGAATCATGCTCTAAAAATATTTTACAAGAGTATGACTATAGTTTCAGGAAGTTTCTAACTAAAAGCCTAGATAGAAGCAAAATGGCTTCAATGATCTATGGTATTAGCATAAACTATAGAAAAGGTGTTGGATATAAATCTTTCTCTTATGAAGATTCAAATCCAAAATCTGTAGATAAACTGGATATCAAGTATCCTCCCTTATATTCTCAGTTTACATTTGGTCACTTAAATGATATTAAACACACAAGTTCTAATTAGAACAAATCTGTGTTTAATAAATCTAAAGCTAATCAGAACAAGTCTTATGTTGAAAGACAGAAGTTCAGAAAAAGCTTTAAGGCAACTAACCAAAAAGGACCTAAAAAAATCTAGGTACCTAAGGATAAGATAATCTATGTTGCAGACATCCTTAGCAGCAAAGTCAAGACTCCAGTCATGGTACCTGGACTCTGGATTCTCACGACATATGATGGGAAAAAGGTCTATGTTCCAAAGTCTGGAGCTTAGATCTGGAGGAGATGTCAAGTTTGGAGGGAATCAGAAGGGCAAGATAATTGGCTCTGGAACCATAGGCAATGGTAAACTTCCTTCCATAACTAATGTCTTGCTTGTTGAAGGGTTAGCTCATAATCTATTGTCCATAAGTCAATTAAGTGACAATGGTTATGACATTATCTTTAATCAAAAGTGTTGCAAAGCTGTTAGTCAAAAGGATGGCTCAATCCTTTTTAATGGTAAAAGGAAAAACAACATTTATAAAATTAGTCTTTCAGAACTTAAGGTTCAGAACGTTAAATGCCTTATGTCTGTTAATGAGGAGCAATGGGTCTGGCACAGAAGATTGGGTCATATTAATATGAGACGTATATTTCAGATTAATATGCTTAATCTGGTCAGAGGACTTCCTAATCTGAAGTTCAACTCAGATGCTCTTTGTGAAGCATGTCAGAAAGGCAAATTTTCAAAATCATCTTTTAAATCCAAAAATGTTGTTTCAACTTCAAAACCATTAGAGTTACTTCACATTGATCTGTTTGGACCAGTGAAAACTGCATCCATCAGAGGCAAGAAGTATGGATTAGTCATTGTTGATGACTACAGCAGATGGATATGGGTAAAATTCCTAAAACACAAGGATGAGTCACACTCTGTGTTCTTTGACTTCTGCAAACAAGTCCAAACTGAAAAAGATTTCAAAATTGTTAAAGTCAGAAGTGATCATGGTGGTGAATTTGAAAACAAACATTTTGAAAAATATTTTAATGAAAATGGCATTGCTCATGATTTCTCCTGTCCTAGAACTCCACAATAGAATGAAGTTGTAGAGAGGAAAAATAGAACTTTGCAAGAGATGGCCAGAACCATGATCAATGAGACTAACATGGCAAAACATTTTTGGGCAGAGGCAATTAATACAGCATGTTACATTCAGAACAGAGTGTCAATTAGACCTCTTCTGAAAAAGACTCCTTATGAATTATGGAGGAATAGAAAGCCAAACATTTATTATTTCCATCCTTTTGGATGTATTTGTTTTATACTAAACACTAAAGAGAATCTTAATAAGTTTGATTCTAAAGCACAAAAGTGTTTCATGCTTGGATATTCTGAACGCTCTAAAGGCTACAGAGTATACAATACTGAGGCACAGATTGTGGAGGAATCTATACATGTTAGATTTGATGATAAGCTTGGCAATCAAAAGGCAAAGCAGATTGAAAACTCTGCAGATGGAGAAGTTATTCTCATAGAATATGAGAAACCAGAGGTAGAGAAAGCTCAAGAAGAAGCTACGCCAGATGCAACTCCATTAGCTGCTCAGATGAATAACATGAATATTTCTGAAGAACCAACAGTTAAAGGATCATCCAGAATCAAGGCTTCTCATCCATAAGAAATGATTATTGGGAAGAAAGATGACCCTATAAGAACAAAGTCGTTTATCAGATCATCTGGAACATCACTTCTTGGGTTGGTGTCTATTATTGAACCAACATCTGTGGATGAGGCTCTGAGTGACAATGATTGGATACTTGCAATGCAAGATGAGCTAAATCAATTTACAAGAAATGATGTGTGGGATCTGGTTCCTAGACCAAAATGTTTCAACATTATTGGAACAAAGTGGGTATTCAGAAATAAACTAAATGAGCAAGGAGAAGTTGTTAGGAACAAGGCAAGGCTGGTAGCTCAAAGGTACAGTCAACAAGAAGGTATTGATTACACTGAAACTTATGCTCCAGTGGCAAGGTTAGAATCTATACGCCTTCTTATTTCATTTGCTGCACAACATAACATCACTCTATATCAGATGGATGTTAATAGTGCCTTCTTAAATGGTATTATAGAAGAAGAAGTTTATGTCCATCAACCTCCTGGTTTTGAAAGTGATAAATTTCCAGATCATGTTTTCAAACTCAAAAAATATCTTTATGGTTTGAAACAAGCTCCCAGAGCTTGGTATGAAAGATTAAGTAATTCTCTTCTGGAAAAGAACTTTATCAGAGGCAAAGTGGACACAACTCTTTTCTGTAAAACATTTAAGAAAGATTTACGAGTTTGTCAAATTTATGTGGATGATATTATTTTTGGATCTACCAATATTATGCTGGGAAAGGAGTTTGCTTTGTCTATGCAGGCTGAATTTGAAATGAGCATGATGGAAGAACTTAGATTCTTTCTGGGAATCCAAGTAAATCAGACTCCAGAATGCACATACATTCACCAGACTAAATATGTCAAAGAGCTTCTGAAGAAATTCAATCTGAATGAAAGTAAATTGGCTAAGACTCCAATGCATCCTACAAGCACACTTGGTAAGGAAGAGGTAAGTAAGAAAGTTGATCAAAAACTTTACAGAGGTACAATTGGATCTCTCTTATATTTGACTGCTTCAAGACCTGATATTTTATTCAGTGTGTGTCTGTGTGCTAGATTCCAATCAGATCCTAGAGAATCACACTTAACAGCTGTTAAGAGGATTCTAAGGTATCTGAAAGGTACTACTAATGTGGGTCTGTGTTACAGAAGATCTAATGAGTATAAATTAGTTGGATTCTGTGACGCTGACTATGTTGGAGACAGAGTAGAACGTAAAAGTACTTCTGGAAGTTGTCAATTTCTTGGAAGTCATCTGATCTCTTGGTTCAGTAAGAAGAAACCCACAATTGCACTTTCAACAACAGAAGCAGAGTATATTGCTGCTGCTAGTTGTAGCACCCAGATGCTCTGGATGAAAAGTCAACTGGAGGATTATTAGATCTTTGAGAGTAACATTTCTATCTTCTGTGATAATACTTCTGCTATATGCTTATCTAAAAACCCTATTTTACACTCTAAAGCTAAGCATATAGAGATTAAACATCATTTCATCAGAGACTATGTTCAGAAGGGAATTATCAATTTAAACTTTGTGGATACAGATCATCAGTGGGCTGATATCTTTACAAAACCCCTTGCTGAAGATATATTTAAATTCATTCTGAAAAATATAAGTATGGACTTCTGTCCAGAATAAAATATTCATCAGATGAAATTTTTTTTGATGATAAATGTCTAAACTCTGAAGTATTGTTTCTGTTCAATTCTGTGTTTATTTATTTGTGTGTAAATCTGAACTAACAAGGCTCATAGGATCTGAACGTTGCCTAACATTTCATTTATCAAAGAGATTCAGAGGCACATGCAAGCAAACACGTGTAGCTCAAAATCTGGAAAGGTAGAATGCACCATACTGAAGTGACGTTTGAGGTATTGCTTTGAAAATCCAAAATCTCTTGATTTTCCCCCCTTCTGTCAGAATCTTAAATGCTTGATATGATTTTATTCCTTGCATTAATTGCTTGGTATGATTATGTTTCACTTCATTCAATGCTTGTGCACGCTTGAGATTGTGTGTCTTTTTGCATGCCCTAAATTTTTCTATAAATTCTCACAACACTTCACAAATCACACTTTACACTCTCTTCATCTCTCATATGCATTTCTGCCTTCTCTATTGTTTCCATCTCATTTCAAAACCTAAAAACTCTCGTAAACCCAGACGCATCTCAAGAACTTCAATGGCTTCACCATCATCAACATCTGCTCAGATGCAAACTTCAATTGTTGCTGCATCTTCTCCTAATGCTGCTGGTTCATCCCAAACTGCTGTTGTGTACAAAGCACCTGTGAGAACTCTTCTCACTCCTATCAAAGAACTTGAAGTTCTGTGTGAGAACTTTGTGGATTTTGAATCCATCAAAGAAAATGGTTTTGATCTCCTTTCAACCATCAAAACTCAGAACTGGGAAAAGTATTTTGACAGGATGATGAGTCCTGTTTATCCAACTTTGGTAAAAGAATTCTGGATACACACTCAAGTTTGCCCTAAGTTTATTCATTCATCTGTTCTTGGGAAGGAAATTATCATCACTGAAAAATTAATCAGACAACTACTTGAGTATAAGGAAACTGAGGGAATCACAAGTATGGCTACTGATCGTGTGGATTTGGCTGACATTTTTCAAGAAGTTTGTGTTTCTGGAGAACCATCCAATAAGGTCAGAGATCTGAAGCCTGTTTACAGAATCTGGGCTAAGATCTTCATGAGTTCAATCTTTCATAGGAAATCTTCTAACTCACCAGATTATGTAAATTCAGAACAAATGTACTTCATGTTCTGTATGAGTAAAGGAAAGAAGGTGGATTTACCTTATCTTCTGTTCTGTCATCTTCTGAACCATATCAAAGAAACAAGAGAAGAAGTAAGGGTTAAAGTTGGAAAAATCAGAACTTGGATCCCTATGGGAAGACTGATATCAGACATTCTAACAGAGAATGGTCTTGTGAAACATCTGTTTGATGCTGGAGTAACAGATGATATGTCTTATGTTATAGGCTCTGTCATCAACGGGAACACTCTGAAGAGAATGAAGGTCATTTCAGAGCTTGCTGGAAAACCCAAGAAATTTCACTCTGAAGACGCCAGCAGAAGGAGAATTCCTTTAGCAGATTTTCCTATGTTCAGTGCTGATGAACCTAGGCACATCATTCTGACATACATTGCTGAATGTTTAAAATATGGTATTCCTCTGCCTGCTAACATAGTACAGAAGGAAGGAGAAGTATTGCCAAATCTTCTGAGAGAAAGGTGTAGGAAGAGAAAGGCTGAGGAAGGATCTGTTGCACAGCCCAAGAGGAAAGCCTATGATGCTGGTGACAAGCCTGAGAAGGACAAGAAGCAAAAGGAAAATCCTCCAGAAGCTACTGTGGAAGAAATCAGAGAAATAATTCACCAGGTATTAACATCTGATCCTAAACCATCTGTACCTTCACCCTCACCTTCACCTCCATCATCTCCTCCTAAACCATCTGAACCTCATTCTTCTGAACCCATTTTATCTCATACACATTCTCAACCATCTTCTGTTCAACTACCATCTGAACCCCCTCAACAGAAATCATCTGAACATCAACCCCCTCAACAGAAATCATCTGAACATCAACCCCCTCAACAAAAACAATCTGAACCACAACAACAACCATCATCTGAATCACAAAAACAACAATCCTCTGAATAACAAACACAATCAGAACAACAAAAACAATCTGAACCACTCTCTTCTACTCAACCACCAGAAGAACCAACCATCAAAAATCCTGAACCATCTGTCCAACAACCATCTGAAGACATTCTGGATGTATCACCACTTGCAACCATGTATGTCCTCTCTTCAACTTCATGTCATTCAACTGAATCATCTGATTCTGATGAATCTGAAGTCCCCTCACCAACTAGCTTACAAATTCCTGATCCCTATAAACCACTACCATCTGATCTACCTGCATCTGACAACCCTCTTCCCTTTAAATTCAACTTCACAGATTTTATACCATCCTCATCTGATGTTGTTACATCAACACCATATGATGCTGACACCTCCATTCCTCAACTCACCATACCACAAACATCCATACCCCAACCATCTGAACAACCACCATCTGAACATCCATCATCTGATCACCCACCTCCTTAACAAACTCAAACACCTCCTGAACCATCACAACCTGTCACCATTGATGACTTTCTGAACCCCAAACCCAGATCAGATGTTTCTACTCTGTTCAAGAATTTCAAGAAGGAACTACGTATGGGAATTGCTTCTGTGGAGAAAGAGTGCATGGCTAGTATGAATCCTGCTGAATCTGAAGCTTCTTGGAACAGATTTATATCTAAGTTCAACTCTGCTGCATCTGACCTCAGAACACTCTGTGTTGATGATGCAAAGGCTAAGTTTGCTGAAATGGTCAGACAGACTCTGCTGAACATTATCACAACTCCAGTGCTTCTTCTAGAAGATACTCCTGCTGAAGATTCTGCAATGATAGAAGATACTCCTGCATCTGACATGGAGACTGATCATCCAATGGCAACTGCATCTGCTTCTGAACCTTCTGCATCTGAGATGAAGACTGAGATTCCAGATGTTGTCCAAGAAGTCAAGGAAATCAGAACATGGATGATAAAACAGGAATAGACCACTGAAGAGATCAAGACTTGGATGGCCAAGCAAGAAGAGTCCACTGCTAAGATTACGGATCTTCTGACCTTGATTGCTTCTCGCCAGCCCTAGTTTTCTTTTTCATGTCTTTGCATTCTTGTTTTGCACGTGTTTTCTGTTTGTTCTATTTTCTATCATCTGCTGTATGAACTTCTTATGCCTTTGTGCTAATTTGATCTGATTAAATCTGGCTGTTTTGTCTTTCATTTCTGTGTTGTGTTTTTTCTCTTCTTCTGTTATCTTTTCTATCTTTAGAATTCTTTTTTATTATGACAAAAAGGGGGAGAAAGAGAATTTGACTGTTCAATCCATAAGCAAATACTAAAATGAAATTCAGACATTATTTTAATCTAACATTGAATCTTAAGACTTTCAGATCTTATTATTTCATCTAACAAAATGATCTGAAGTTACCCTGAGAATTATCCAACTAGGCTATGATCCTTGAAAGCAAATTTTGACCCTGATTCTGGAAGATACACCAGACTCTTCATTTTGAAAGAAATTATCAGACTCTAATTCTGGAAAGCATCCAAGCTCTGATTCTTTCTCTCAACAAGGATTTCTACCAGGTTCTAAATACTCAAACAAAAAGGGAAGTGTTCTCTTCTATTAGAGTATTCATTTCAGGGGGAGATTCTTAATCTCAGGGGGAGTTATTTATTTTATTTCTCTTTATTGAACAAAATTCCCTATGTTTTGTCATCATCAAAAAGGGGGAGATTGTTAGAACACAGATTGGTGTTTCTTATATCTCTATGTTTTGATGATAACTGTTATGGAATTTTGTAGTAAGAAAACATACACTCTAAAATTTGTTCAAAGTATTATTGTTTCAGGTATAAAATTAAATACACTTAAAGAAGCAAAATACATAAGTACAAAGAAACTATGCAAAGCTCTGAAGCATCAGATGCAAGACTATCAGAAGATTCTGAAGCGCTGCCAGAAGGATCTGAAGCAGAAGCTACAGAATGATCGGAAACATTAATGAAAGGAGTGTACAAAAGTTGAGGCTTTGACAATCAGACTCTTATCATTAATACTCACGCTCTTAGCATATACTGCTGCATACTCTGATGAAGACTCTAATCAAGATTGAGACTCTGATACATTAAAGATCTGATCATCTATCAAGACTCTGAACTTATCATTCATCTTAAGCTCTGATCATCTTAAAGCATTCCATACCTTTTAAGCCTACTACAAGTTCTGAAGTGCAGATTATGAAGACTTTATCTTGAAGGAAGCTTGTTGAAGAAGTTGTAAACTTGATTAGACGTGGTGCTACTTCCAAAGTAACCAACGACTAATTTGTCTAAAGAAGTGACGTGGTGCAAATCCCATGGCTTCTACAACCATACCTTTCTGCAGAAAGCATATCTCTGCCCATACTTTTGGTGATGAAAATTCATACAATCAAATATTATATTCAGCTGCACATCACTCAAAGCATTTGAAAAAGCTATAAAAGGAGAACTACTTCAACATTTTGAGGTTGGTAATTCACAACTCACCGTTGGCTCATTGCTAGATCACTCAGAAAGAAATACACACTTGATTCATAAAAGAGAAAATCTCACAAGATCTTACTCATTTGAACTCTCATAAAACCATATAGTTTTTGTTGTACTTAATCTTAAGTGTAAACATCACAGTTGTGATACAACTTATTAGAAGCATTCAAACACTAGTTAGTTTACATTAAATTGTAAGAAGTTCCTTAAGAAGACCAAGGTGTGGTCATTAGTTCTTGAGAAGACTAAGACAGTTGTTCTTAGTGCTTTTTATAGTAATCAGTTGATCAATAGTGGATTAAGTCCTTGCAGAGAAAGGCAGATCATCTTTGATAAGGTGGACTGGAGTAGTTGAGTTCAACGAACCAGGATAAAAATCTTAAGTTGTTTTTATTGCCATATTTCTTAAAACTCTTATTCAACCCCCCCTTCTAAATGTTTTTCTCACCTTCAAGATACACAATTACACAACAACATCACAATTCGAACGGATCGAAATCAACAAAATTCAATCGAATATGAAGATTAACATGATAAGCTCAAAAATTAAATCGTATCGAGAATTCCAACCTTCGAAGTGGAGATTTGCTTCGGTAAATGTTGATCAACTGAATTTGAGCAAATCAAATGCTAGAAATCCGGAAAACTTCAAGATCCACAATAATTGTTGTTGTATGAATGAATATCCACCAAATTTGAGTCAAAAAGCTTCAAATAATCACTTCTAGATCCAACTCCAGATTCAGATCCAAGCTTGCACGAAAATTGAAGATGAGAATTGATCCAATGATGGTGATGGAAAGAGGTTCTAGCTCAAGAATCCATTGATTCCAATGAAGAATCAAGAATTCCAATGAAAAAGAGTTTTGAGTGTGGGTTTTGGAAATGGAAAAGTTGAGAGAATTTGAGAGAGAATTGAGATCAAATGTGAAGTGAGAGTGAAAAATGAAGGTTAGAATGTATTGGTTTGGAGTGGATCACTTAAATACCAATTAGGTTGGGATCCAAAGCTAGGTTTGGGAATTTGGATTAGAAATCAAGGTTTGGAATGAGGAGTGGACATTTGGAGGGAAATATGAAATTTAAAGATGTTCTAGATCTTTCCCAAGTGAAAATTTGAATTCCAAGGTGATCAAAATTGGACCCCAAGTGCAATTGGCTTGCAAAATCACGTACAGGGCAAAATCTGCTATGGTTAACCGATTAACCATATGCGTTAATCAGTTAACACTGTTAAAACTTCAAATCTGGGTTAATTTCCCTTTGGTTAATCGATTAACCATATAGGTTAACCGATTAACACCTTCAAATTTTGAATTCTGGCGCCTTTTGGAGGGAAATTTGTCCATTTGCCCTGTTTCAACTGTCTGGAGCTCTGTTTAGCTGCTGAACCTCATTTTTGAACATTATCATTGTGAAAATGCTTGTTATGAGCCCGAGTGCTGATCCTGCTTTGAAATTAACTTGCAAAATAAAATCGTCCGCCTGACCGCTGGGCCAAATAAATGCCCGAGCCTCTGATGCTTGCTGTTTGTTATTCAGTCTTTTGCTCCGAAATGAACTTGAGTCACAGGAACGCCTTGATCCCATGCCTCGAGAACGAATTCTATGCAATGCAAAAAATGCAAAATGCAAAGAAACCAAAGCCAGTTACGGTTAAAACGAAAGGCAAATTTTGGGGTGCTACACTATCTACCATGGATGGTGAAGATTTTTCGTCCCCTGTGAACGCAGACGTGGTTAAAAAATACTTTGCTTAAAAGAGACCCGTTGGACACAAAAAGAAAAGTCCAGGAAAAATGGGGCATCCCGACAAACCATGAAAAGGAAAGAATCGAGCAAAAATTAGGGATAAAAGAAAAAGAATGAACCCACAAGGTTGAAAATCTGAGAAGGCGACCTTGGCAAAAATGGGTATCCCGGTGGATTGAAGACCCGAAAGGGCGATCCAGGCAAAAGTTAAGGATTTGAAAGCAAACGACTGTGGTTTGTGTTCGATCTGTGAGCTTATTTGGTACATGGTTATCCTGAAGAAAAGGAATCAGTCCAATCAGTCTTTTCAGAAGGCAAAACATGGGGGAACATCAAAGACATACAGGTCATAGTTGAATCGATGCATGGTGGTTGTCTGTTTCCATATTGCCGACATTTGTATATATTCTTTTTGTCTTTTTACGCAATTACCTCTTTTTAGGTATTGCATCCGAATTGTAAATTCGCCTATTTACATGCCTTTCATCAATAAAGTATTCATTCTAGTCAAAGAGCTTTTCATTTCTTGTTTTTACTTTTACTGTTTTGTTTGCAAAAACGTCTGATATTTTTGATAAACATTACAGGTGAAAACACGAGGCTTTACATAGCATAATGAAAGCAACGGATTTGCTTGAATGATAAGTGTCATGAATGGTAACTAAGGTAACCATTTCACATGGGGCATCCTATTGTTTCTTATTTGTTGCAGGATGGCAGGGTTCTAACAGTAATGCATGGTGAAATGTCCCTTCCCTAGCAGGAGTTGAGAGTTGTATTTCCCAGCCGAAGTGGATTCGTACTACCCAGTGAGTGTTCGGAGGTTGACTACTTCAGATAGAATGCAGTAAGGCATTTGTTCAATAAATATTTTTGCTTCCCCACAAAATTCTGTTATCAAATTGGAAGTGCTGTCACCAGCGGAGGTGTAGCGTGTCTCTAGCAGAGCAGAGTTTTTGTCTCCCCATAGAGGCTAATCCTCAATAGGGTGGATTTGTTCTCAGCATATTCAGCAGAGTAAGGTTAAAGGATATTCCCTCGGCGGCAGGGTAGATTTCAATTCAATGTTACTCTCTAGCGAAGGCAACGTCCTTCCCCAACGAAGTCGACGCTCTGGTGTCTCTCCCTGTAAAGATCAGTATTCATGAACTTCTTCCCCGAGCAGAGGTTAGTGATGATTCCCTCGACAAGTACATCAACAGAAGGTTGGTATCTCAAGCAAAGTCCAATGATCATTGGCATCTTTTAGGATCAGTTTTCGGGACGAGCTCCCAACAGATGGTTGTCGCTACTGCGAAAAATAACCGGCGGAAAAAAATAGAAGAGTCTCCACTTTCGTTATTTATCCCAAAGAGAGGGAAAGGAAACAATCGCAAAAATCTAAAGAAAAAGGAAAAGACAAGGTCATCGCAACCATGTCCGGGTTCGGGAGTCGGTTACGCAAGGGGAAGGTATTAGCACCCCTCACGTCCGTCGTACTCGACGGGATCCACGCATTGTTGTCTATCTAAAAAGGGTGTGTTGAAACTACCTAGATAAAGGCTTAGGGACAAAAGAAAAAGAAAGGACAGGACTCGACAGAGCATCGCTGCTCTGGGCCTACGTACTCCCTCGTGCAATGGGAGAGTCAGAGTCAACGTAGTTCGACTAACTACGGCTAAAGAAGGGGGAAAGGTTGCTCGCCGAGACGTCGCGTCTCGTGCCTACATACTTTTGTCTGGTACGAAAGATCAGAGCAAACGTAGTTCGGGTTCAAAGGACCACAGGTTGGTTCAAAAGTTTTTTAGGCCCGAGTAGGGTTAACAAATAGTTCTAGCAGTTGGTGTATGCAGCTCGACCTTTGGAGACTTAGGCGTTATCGTTTGCGGTAGAACTAAGAGTTAACGACACTCTTTTTGTGAAAAGATTTTCCTGATTAAGAACCCCGAAGGGTGAAAAAGGTTTGAAATTTTTTTGTGTTTTTTAGAGAAGAAGTGTTTTGAATTTGATTTGCAACTCATGTCGCACTAGAGACTATGACCTAAGAGCGAATGCATCGTATATCACCCAAAGGGTGTACACTAAACACTCTAGGTCCTTGAGAGAAGGCCCCTCAATTACCATTTCTCAAGTAGCTTAAGGCTCGTAGCGTGCTACACTTGTCATTCTTTATTAAGTGTTTTATGAATGTTTGAAGATGAGAAGAGAAGGAGGAACACTAATAGGAGACTAGTCAATCCTAAAAGTTGTCATGCAAAGGTGGACCTAAAGTTGAGATTCAAAAGGGAACTACCTAATGTTATCATGCATAGTTAAGCACCTAATGTCTATCATAACCTCAAGAGGTTAGAGAACATATGGGTAACATGGCAAAGAAAAACAAAAGAAGAAGAATAAGAAATGCATATGCAAATGAGAATGCAAACAAAATGCAACACATAGAATGATAGTGGGAGGAAAATAGTGTGGGGCAGTAGCCACCACAAGCTCATCTCAACCAAGCATGCATATGGAAATGCAAGAAAAGAGAAGAAGAAGAAGTGCACAAGAAGAACATTAAACAAACACAAGTAAACCACATAAAGATGCACCAAAAAGTGGGATGAAATGACCTAAGTCAAGCAACATCAACCACACCAATAAAATCAAATCCAATGAAAGGTAAATCAAACATCAAAGACAGGTAAGGATGGGAGACCAAATGAGGGCGACAAGGACCCCATAATAGGTACTCAACCATAAGCATCACTTATCAAACAAGAAGAAACACCAAAAGTGTCCTCAAGGATTCATCATTCTAGGTATGCTTCAAATACCTCCAAAGGAGGGACCAAGCCACCTTAAATGACACTCCAAGATCATTGGACAGAAGGGAGATGAAGAGAAGAAAGCTTAAAAGCAATATCAAAGCAAAATAAGAAGAAATGCAAGCAAAGGCACAAGGAAAGCAAGCATGTATGTCATAGGAGTTCAAGTTGAAAGCACAAAAAGAAAGGCATCAAACAACAAGCTATGAACATAATTTTGACCTAAAAATGAACCTACAGCAAGCTCAACATGTCTAGAATGTGAAACAAGAAGATTTGAGAGCTTATTGGATCCATAAAAGTCATTTCCAATCTAAACTAGGTCAAGCACTTGTGTGAGCTGTCCTATGAGATGACCTAACTTGTAAGTCACTTCAAAAATAGGAAAAGGGCTCAAAAAATATCAAATAAAATGCAAAAAGAAGCTACACAAGTTGTCAACCAGAGGCCAAAAAAACAAGACAAATGTCCTTTCAAAGCACCATTAAAAGAATTAAATCATTTAGATGTACCACTTTGAAATGGAAGAAACAAATGCAACAAGAAAAGCCCAAAAAGTCAACAACCAGGGGCAAAATGGTCCTCTAAAATTGATCAACTCATCATTGAGATGAGGATCAATTTTCAATCATTGGATCAAAAAGGGATGAGAGAAATAAATGCAAACACAAGACATGTTTCAATTTAAATCAATTAGAACAATTCCAATACTCAATTCAATTTTTAATTGAAAATAAAATGGAAAAAATAAAATAAAAATAACAAAAAAAAAGTAGACATCTCTAAGATGATTAAAAATATTTTTGGTGAATTTTTGGAGTATTGGAACTATTTTAATTAATTAAAATTGAAAACAGAAAAATAAAATAAAAACAAAAGAAATTAAAACGAAAATAGAAAAATGTTGTGTCAAATAGCAATAAACTCCAACTCAAAAATAGGACTGGGCCCAAGTGGTGGTGTAAATAGCAGGGCGCGCTGGGCCCATTGACCAAATGCAAAACTGAAATAACCCTGGGCAATCACACGCAACAGGTCAACAACTGGAACACCATGGAATTCAATGCAAGACGTTTGATCAAATGGCCAGTAATCACATCATGAGGTCCACAAGCTGACAACACATTAATGAAAATAATAAAAGAAATCACATGCTTTCAGTCAACAAGGGAGCACGATGTTTCTTAATCAACACCGTTGGAAGAAAAGTCCTCCAATCTAACGCATCACAAGGAGACACGTATGTCATCTTCTTCATGGAACAAGGAAAAAAAACAGAGGCGGCCAGACTGAACTTCCGGTCGTCTTCCTCAATAGCTCCGGCCGCCGCGCCTCATACACAACAACACACAGACTTCAATACTCAACCGTTTCACACGATTTTTAAACCAAAATTGCACTAGAGATCACAAGGATCTCATTTCTGGCCTTAAAAACTCCTAAACATGCATAAATCTCTCAAACCGAAAGCCACAAGGATGAACACCAAAATTCAAAGTTCATGGAAACTCAATCAAATTGATCCAAACATTATTTAGAGCTCACGTAGATCATAAATCAAGTGTCAAACAAGCCAAACTAGATCCAAACATAAATGAGCATCATCCAACAATCACAATCAGTGCCAGTTTGTTTTACATTTTAATGATCTACATTGATCCTACGTCTCAAGTATGCAAAAATGGCAGTGAATTGATGCTTAACAAAAGTGTAATGTTGAATTTCAATTACCTAGTGGAGAACTTCCACTGAGCCTTCAAATGGAGCTCAAGCTTGCAAGTAATTGCCCAGAATCTTTCACTGAACTCCAAGGAAGCTTTCTCAATTCACAATTCCTCCTGAAACAGCCTCAATCTTCAAATTCGAAATTTGAGTTTTCCACACTTTTTGAAAATCGTATTTGGTGAAATTGGCTCCAATTTTCACTTCTGAGGGTTTGTTCATGCCAGAAATGTTATATACAATGGATCTCAATTAAGATTAAGCCCAATCTCAACCTTTAAAGCCCAATTCAAAAATCCAAGGAATTGAAAATTTCCAAGTTTCATGTACACGAAAATGCACTAATTTTGGCTCCAAAATGGTTGGAATCACTTGCTGGTATCTCATGGAGCATGAATGGTCAGGATTGGAGCCTCAATTGATCTCAATGGCTCATGTTGATTGTGTAACTTCATAATGAAGAAACCTTGAAAATGGCTTGTTTAAACACCTCAATTCCAAAATGTAAAATTGCCAAAGTGTTTTAAATGATGTTTGCAATCAAAAAATGCATCCATTTGCACCAAAATGTTCAAAAGTGAATTAATTCTAATTTTCCCCTTTTTAACCTTTTTCCATGAAAATTCAAACATCAAGGCCTCAAACCAAGCCAATTCCTTAACTTCTCCATGCTTGACTAAGTAAGTAACACCATTTGGAACAAGTTTGATGTTGGAAAAATCTTCATTTGAAGTGTGCAAGTTGGTGAAATGGACCTATAATTTTATGACATGTAATCTTACTTTCCCAAAATACCCCTAACTTGTAAACCTCATAACTTGAGTTCTACAAATCAGATGAAAGACTTCTAGTACAATTTGGAAAGCTAAGATCAAGATCTACAACTTTCATGTTGGCCAAAAGTTGAGGAGAAACAACATTCTAGGTCAAAAATGGCTTGGAAGTTGGTTGACTTTTGTTGACCAAAATCACATCCCTTTGATGACCTGTAACTTGTTTGGATCATAACTTGAGTTCTATAAATCCAATCAAGGACTTCTAGTACTCAAATTAAAGATAAGAACATGCTCTACAAGTTCCATGTTGATCAAAAGTTGAGATGAAACTTGTATCTTGAGATAGGTGGTCTTGAAGTTAGGCACTAAATAGGGGATTTTACCCTGAGAACCCTAATTTAGTAACTTCTCACACACTTAAACCTTGATGAATTGAACTTGAAATTATGTCTCATATGTATTAACACAACATCCCATGACCATAGAGACTTTTAATTGAGTTTTAATCTCCTTCAATTGCACAATTGACTGATGATTAGCCAGATGAAAACCCTAGGTGCAACACCTTCAGCTGTAACCTTTCACACTTAGCACAAACACTTGGATGAGCTCCACAATGACCCTCAAGGCACTCAATGAGTTCTCTAAATATCTTATATCCATAACCATGACTTTACAAACCCCTGAGGATTTTCAATTGGCCTCCTAGTTAGGAGCTGACCCACATACGTCCATCCTTTCTTTCACAAGACCAATGCCCACTTCCTGATGACTTGATGACCATCCAAACTTGAGTAACACCCCCTGCTTAGGCTCAAACCTCTGAGTAGACTCTTCTTGATACACAATCTCTTGATCCCCTGTTCAATGAAAAACGCTATGCAATGCAAATGCTGGAACAAAATGAAATGAAACATAAGCCAAGTTAAGAAAAAGGTTGGGCAAATTTTGGGGTGCAACAATGGTATTCTCATTTTCCTTAGGGAAGATGTTTAAGCAGAGCTTGTTTATTCCGTAGCAGAGCGAAGTTCTCTGTGGATGTTCATTAGATTCCCTGTGGAGTGGAATCATTAACAGAGGTTACTTTCATCTCTTCGTCAGAATGAAATCTTCAGTAGAAGCCTCTAATATCCCCAGTAGGGCGGATTGCTATTTGTTTGTCCCCAATAGGGCGGATTATTATTCTTGTATTCCAAGCAGAGTGGAACCTTCAGCAGGTGCTTGTCATCCCCACCAGGTTGGATTTTTTAGCGCTATTCTTGATTCCCCAATTTTGGGGTTTTCCCCAGCAGGACAATGTTTTTCAAGGAGAGCCATCCAGGGCGTATTACCCAGCAGGGTGAAGTTTTGCAAGAAGGTCATCCAGGGCATATTCCTCAGCAGAGTTGGTTTGCTGGGCTTCTCAGCACTCATTCGGGTGGTGTTCCTTTGTATTTGCATTTTGCATTTTGCATAGCATCCTCCCAAATGCGTGGCATTTCCATTTCATATGGAGCATTACGCCATTTTCAAATATATGCATATGAAGCATAAGCCAGGTTGATACTTTTGGTGTCAGTTGTCTCTTCGGCAGATGATGGTTTTATTTAGAAGATTTTTGCGTTATCTCCATCAGGGTGGATCTTTTGGCCGTTCATCTTATTGGGTTCTTCCCGGCTAAGTTGTTTATTTAAACGTCTTTTCCTCAACAGAGTTGTTTGTTTAACTTCTTTTTCCTCAGCTGAGTCGTTTTTTTTAACGTTATTTTCCTCGGTAGAGTCGTTTGTTTAAACCTCTCTTTTCTCGTCGGAGCATCCTTTGCAAGTTATGAGCCAGTTCATTATGTTGCCTGCCTATTCTGGGTGTTTCATTCCAACTCTTGGTTGGTAATCCCCAGTTTAGTCCGAAGTTTTGTGGTTGTTATTCCAACTTTTGGTTGGTAATCTTCATTTCATGAGTGTTATTCCAACTTTTGGTTGGTAACCTTTGCTTCATTCCAACTTTTGGTTGGTAGTCCATTGGTGGTTAGTTGTTATCCCAACTTTTGGTTGGTAGTCCTCTTCTATTCCCCGGCGGAGTTGTTATCCCGACTTTTGGTTGGTAATCCGTCGCTTATTGGACGCTATTCCAACTTTTGGTGGATAATCTCCAGTTGGGTCCAAAGCTTTGTTGACAGTATTCCGACTTTTGGTTGGTAGTTTGCCTTTCCTGGATGTTATCCCAACTTTTGGTTGGTATTCTTCATTGTGGTAAGTTCGCCTTTGTTTGGAGTTCTGATTTTATTTCAACTATTGGTTGATAATCTTCAGTTTGTGGGAGTTATTCCAACTTTTGGTTAGTAACCCATTGGTGGTTGGATGTTATCCCAACTTTTGGTTGGTAGTCCTCTTTTATTCCCCGACGGATTCGTTATCCCAACTTTTTGTTGGTAATCCGTGACTTGTTGGATATTATTCCAATTTTTGGTTGGTAAGATTTTGTTGATGTTATTTCAACTCTCGGTTGATAATATTTAGTTTGTGGGAGTTATCCCAACTTTTGGTTGGTAACCTTTGCCTCGATCCTGACTTTTGGTTGGTAGTCTTCATCTTTTAGGTGTGATCTAAACTTTTGGTTGGTAGCCTTGGTGATTCCAACTTTTGGTTGGTAAAATTTTGTTGACATTATCCCAACTTTTGGTTGGTAGTCCTTGGTTTCCCCTGCGGAGTCGGTTCTTCCAACTATTGGTTGGTAGTCTTCGTTGTGGTCAGTTCGCCATCGATCAGTGTTCTAGCGATTCTAACTTTTGGTTGGTAGCCTTTGCTTAATTCCAACTCTTGGTTGGTAATCCCTAGCTTAGTCGTCTTGATGACGTTATTCCAACTTTTGGTTGGCAAACTTCGTTTCCTGGTTGACGATCCCAACTTTTGGTTGGTAGTTTTTGTTTTGGATTGTTGATTCCAATTTTTAATTGGTAGTCTTCCTTTGTTGGTTCAACTATTGAAGTTGGTATCTTTCTCCCTCAGAGTTCGCCTTCAGTCAGTGTTCTGGTAATTCTAACTTTTGGTTAGTAGCCTTGTTCTTCAGCTTTTGGGCTGGAGGTTATCCCTTGCAGATTGGAAGTGATTCCGACTTTTGGTTGGTAGTTTGTGTTCAATTTTGTTTCATCTAGTGATTTCAACTTTTGGTTGGTAGCTTGTGTTCAACTTTGTTTGGTATTTCGGTGATTCCTAATTTTGGTTGGTAGCTTGTGGTAATTACTTTTCATTTCATTCCAACTTTTGGTTAGTATACTCCCCGGTGAAGTTGTTGTTTTCAGGATGTTATTCCCCAGCATTTCACCTTCGATCGACGTTACGGTGATTCCAACTTTTGGTTAGTAGCCTTCGTTATTCCAACTCTTGGTTGGTAGTGTTTGATTTTTATCCCTAAGGAATAACCTTTATCCCAACTTTTGGTTGGTATCCATTGGGTATTACCTTCTGATGGATATCTTTCCCCGCAGAGTTGTCTGGTTAGACTTTTCTTTTTCCCCAGTGGAGTTATCTTTTCCCTCAGGTTGTAAGTCTGTTGATTGTACGTCCTGCAGGTCCTTGATTTGTTTTTGTCCCCAGAAGGTTACCTTTGGTTGGCATTCTCGTTATCACAACTCTTGGTTGGTATTCTTTGATTTTCATCTCAACTCTTGGTTGGTATCCTTCGGCTGTTATCCTAACTCTTGATTGGTATCCTTTGATTGTTATCCCAACTTTTGGTTGGTATCCTTTGGTTTATCCCAACTCTTGGTTGGTATCCTTTGGTTGTTATCCCAACTTTTGGTTGGTATCCTTTGGTTTATCCCAACTTTTGGTTGATATCCTTTGGTTTATCCCAACTCTTAGTTGGTATTCTTTGGTTGTTTATCCCAACTTTTGGTTGGTATCCTTAGGTTTATCTTAACTCTTGGTTGGTATTCTTTGGTTGTTTATCCCAACTTTTGGTTGGTATCCCAACTCTTGGTTGGTATCCTTTGATCGTTATCCCAACTCTTGGTTGGTATTCTTTGGTTGTCTATCCCAACTCTTGGTTGGTATCCGGCAGTTTTGTTCCAACTTTTGGTTGAAGTTTTGTTCATCTTGGATTGTTATCCTCAGCGTGTCGCATCCTAACTTTTAGTTGGTATTCGCTGTTTTGCATCCCCTTAGTTTGCAAATTTCCGGGTTCTTTTGGTATTCAATCTCCATGCACCTTGAATGTTTGAAAGTTTGTTGCTATCATCCCTTCAGGTTCAAGTCGATTGAATAGGGGTAGCTGTAGCACCCTAAAATTTGCCTCATCATTTCTTTTGGTTTATTGGATTTTGTTTCTCTGTATTTTTGCATTTCTGCATATCATAACATTGGTTCTCGAGAAAAAGGATCAAGATATTTTTGTGGCTCAAGGTTCCTTTTTGTTGCAGTATCGGAGGCTCTGACATTTATTTTCCCCAACGATCGAGCAGTCGCTTTTATTCTTTTCAGCAGATTATTTTCAGCTCAGGAGACAATGTATAAACTATGTCAAGCATTCTCACAATTATAATATCCAAGGGCAAGTTTCAGAGGCTTAATAGAGCTTATAACAGGTGGCAACGAGTAATTATAACGGATTCCCTCCATTTGGCGCCAAATTGGATTTTTTTTGAATGTGGTAACTAGTTACCATATATAGGGTAACTGATTACTTTATGCAAAATTTGCCAAGAAATTTGAATTTTCAGCATTGCAAGTTTTCACTCATTTTCAACCATTGATTTCACATGATCACCATTGGAAGGATCTAGAATTGTTTCAATTTTCACCATTTCCCTCCAAATTTCAAACACTTCATTCCTAATTCCACTCCTAATTTCCATTCCAAATGCTAATCCATATTCCAAACCATATTTTATTTCCAAACCTATAGCTTATTTAAGTGAATTTGCTCCAAACCTCACACAATTAACCTTCATTTTTCAGATTTCACATTCATTCTTGAGAATTTGCTCTCAACTTTTTCACTCCCAAAACCTCCATTAAATCTCTTTCACTTGAGTTCTTTGATTCTTCATTGAAATCCTTGAATTCTAGAGCTAAATCTCCATCATTCATCTCCATTATCTTCAATTCACCATTCAATTTTTGTTTGAATTGAGATCTGATTTTGGAAGCTAGATTGGAAGTGCTTTTTTGAGTCAATTTTGCTTGATCTTACTTGTTCTTTATTTCTACCATAAAGAAGCTCTTGGATCTTGAAGATTCTCTGGGTTTCTAGCTTGGATCTGTTAATTTCAAGTGAATCAACACTCACCAAAACAAATCTCAGCTTTGAAGGTTGGTAATTCTAGATCCAATTCTGTTTTGAGCTTATTTGAATAATCACAATGTAGATCCATGACTTTTGTTGCTTTTTGATCCATTTTGATGATTTGGATCTTGGTGATTTGTGATTTCAGTGTTTGATTGTGTTTATATGATGTTTGATCATGGATATCTGATGTTAATTTCGAGCTTAATTGATAACATGTTCATATAAGTGATTGGATAAGCTGTTGGATGCTGAAAACTGTGTTTTAAAGCTGATTTTCTGTTTTTGGTTCAGTGGTAACCGGTTACCTGATATAGGGTAACCAGTTACTCAGTACAAATTTCACGTTCTAGGCTGTTTTTTTTAATGGGTAACCAGTTATCTGATATTGAGTAACCAGTTACCACTGAGCAGAATGCTGTGTTTTTGCATTTTTCTTGCTTGTTTGGGCACCTTTTCACATGTAAACCTCATGGGTTGATATGATGCATTTATGTGTTGTGTTCTTGATATATTTTTTCATTCTTGAATGTTTGATCTTGATTCTTTAACGTGTAACTTTTGGTTTACGTTTTGAATGTTTAACATGTTATTGTTGCTTGATTGATGAATGATCACATTACCTTGTTTGCTTATAGCATGCTTAATTGATTATCATTGATGATTATGTTGCTGGATATTGTGATGCACGTTTGCATTTATTTTTGATTCTGCTTTTTTACGCGCTTGTTTAATTGTTCGATCGTTCAATTTGATTTGAAAAAAGCATGATGATCTTGATGATTCTTATTGATGCATGTTATTGATCGATTATGTTTGATTGTGGAAACATGTCCACATTTGCATGATATCTATCCATGATTGGTGTTTGTTTATGATTAATTGCATTCAAGCTTGCTTGATGCCCTGCTTTTCACAACTGTTCTTTTTCTGAACTTGCATGCTATCTTTGCCTTGCTTGCTTATTGCATGCCTGTTACACCTGCTTTTATGCTGAAACATGTAATGTGATAGGCTGTCTTGCTTGTGTGTTGAATTCTTTTTGTTGTTTTATGCAGGAGGCGCTGTTGTAGCTGCTATTTTTACCTTGTTTCTTTGCTTGTTGCTTTGCCTTTGCATGTTCCCTTAGGTTTCTTATTCCAATTTAATTTCCAATTAATTTGGAGTAGGATAGACATTAGGAGTTTAATCCTTGCATGATAACAAGTAGGATAGACCCTTTTAACCTCAACCTTAGGTTCATCTTTTGCATGCTAACATTAGGATAGAATCTCCTTTCGCATCTCAACTTTACGACCACTTTGCTTGACAACATTAGGGCAAAGTTTCCCTTAGACCTTTCTGTGCGTCTCTCTTCTCATCTCAAAACACCTTCTAACTCATCTAATAAATACGATGAACATTGTACGCTACGAGCCTTAAGCACATGGGAAATAATGAGTGAGGGGTCTCCTCTCGTTTGTCTAGAGTGTTTAGTGTATGTCCCGTCTGGGGGCGATATGCGATGCATTCGTTCCTATGTCATAGTTTTTAGTGCAACATGAATCACAAAGCGAACTAATTCACTTCACTAAAACTTAGAAACAAAATTCAAATCTTTTATCCTTCGGGATTTGCGTTTCAAACTCATTTTCAGAAATATGTTACTTTTCTGTTCTACTGCAAACAGGTATCGCCCTTACTGCTGGAACAGTAACTTAACATCGCTCATAAAAAAACACTTAACCAACCTGTGGTTTCTACCCGAACTACGTTTGCTTTGATTTCTCATACCAGATGAGAATATGTAGGCACAAGACGGTTGTCGCTACTCGAAAAATGCAACGACGGGGAGGCAAAAAGATAGACAGAAGAGTCGCCACCAAACCTTATTTATCCCATGAGGGGAAAGGAAAACATTGAGAAAACCTTAAGAAATGAACGGATAAGATGGTCTCGCAACCAAGAACAGGTTCAGAAGTCGGTTATGCGAAGGAAAGGTATTAGCACCCCTCGCATCCATCGTACTCGATGGGAAACATTTGTTTGTCGCATGTGTGAAGATATTTGCTAAAGGTATTGCTTATAAAGAGTGTTCCAAAGGGTAAAGAGAAGGGTTAGAAAAAAGGTAAAGAGAGGTAACGGGGAAAGAACATACTCGGTAGGACTTTGCGGTCCTAGGCCTACGTATTCTCAACAGATATGAGAAAGTCAGAGTTAACGTAGTTCAGGGAACTACAGATATATGGGGGAATGTGTTCTGCAAGGATTGTGGCCATTGTGCCTACGTATCTTCACTTTAAAAGAAGTAAAGAATCAGAGCAGCCGTAGTTCGGCCTATGGTTTGCGGGGAAGTTCTGGTCGACGATACTATCGTGCGAATTCTAGCAGTTTAGGTGTATTGATGCTCGCTCGTTGGAGACTTAGGCGTTACCTGTTTGAGGTAGAACAGACGTAGCATGCCTTTCTGGGGAAAGGGTGGAAAAGAGGAAAGGGTGCTCGCTCGGATATCGCAATCCTATGCCTACGTATTCTCAAAATGCAAGATAAATCAGAGCAACGTAGTTCGTGCTACTACGGGTAACTGGTGTTTTTGTGGATGATGTTATCGTGCGCATTCTAGCAGTTTAGGTGTTTTGCTGCTCGCATGTGAGGAGACTTAAGCGTTACCTGTTTGCGGTAGAACGGACGTAACATATCCTTTTTGAAAGACTGGTTTTCGCCATGTGAGGCAAGAAGTCACGTTTGATTTGTGGGTTGTTATTAGGGGCGAGATAGGTCCTCGGATAGTAACCCCTTGCGGGTAGTACCCAATTCTTTATCTCAAAAATTTTGTTATGAAATGGTGTGGCGAACGTAGCGTCTTTGTATTGAAAGACGAGTATCAAGACCACACACACTACAGTGAGTATCCTGACACTCATAGAGGAAGAAGTCTACACTCAATCCTCTCTCTTTAGTTCAACACAAAGAGAACTTCATTCTCTTATTAAATTGTTTTTGGTTTTGAATGGTAAGTGCTTTGCGACTGTAAACCCTATGGTAAATGTCAAGCACTCAGGATAGGAGAAGGCCTATGCCTAACCACTCCACGACCATTCAAGTTTTTGTTGTGAAAATGATTTTGAAAATGCACTTGGTACGAGACCGAGGTTTTAGGAGAAAAGGTTTCGAAGGAAATTGTGGAGAAGAGAGGTGGTGAATAAAGTCGTGTCTTCGTATTGAAAGACGAGTATCGAGACCACCCACACTACAGTGAGTATCGTGACACTCAGAGAGGAAGAAGTCTACACTCAATCCTCTCTTTTTAATTCAACACAACGAGAAATTCATTCTCTTATTAAAAGATGTTTTTGGTTTTAGAACGATAAGTGCTTTTGTGATTGTAAAGCCTACGGTAAATGTCAAGCACTCGGGATAGGAGAAGGCCTACGCCTAACCACTCCACGACCATTCAAGTTTTTGTGAAAAAGAGTTTGAAAATGCACTCGACATGAGACCGAGGTTTTTAGGGAAAAAGGGTGGCGCGAATACGAGCATCTTCGTATTGAAAGACGAGTATCGAGACCACACACACTACAGTGAGTATCCCAACACTCGAAGAGGAAGAAGTCTACACTCAATCCTCTCTCTTTAGTTCAATAAAAAGAGAACTCGATTCCTTTATTACAGATGGTTTTGAAAATTCACTCGGTACGGGACCGAGGTTTTAGGAGAAAAGGTGTGGAGAATACAAGCGTCTTCGTATTGAAAGACGAGTATCGAGACCACCCACACTACAGTGAGCATCTCGACATTCGGAGAGGAAGAAGTCTACACTCAGTCCTCTCTTTTTAATTCAATACAAAGAGAATTTTATTTCTTAATGAAAAGAATTAAAAACCTGCCAAAGTGATGAAAGACGGAGAGAAATATACACAGGATACAGATAAACAACATCCACCAATTAGGATTTTATGGTTTCGATATTTATTAAGTTTTTTTGAAAGAATGTACAAGTTAGTTGAATATTTACAGGATAATAATAATATACAGAATATATAATATGTACAAGAATATAAATGACTGAAAAATAAAGCAGTTAATATTTGACAGAAAGTAAAGCAGTTGTATATTAACAGAAAATAAAAGTTAGTCGTCAATTGGTTGGTGGATTGAATCGGGACACAAAAGAATAGGATCTCGTCTTAACCGCAAACAAAATGTCAATTAATCGAAGGTAGCCTATCGCGATCCCAAAGTAAAGAAAATGACCCAAATGGTCATTTTCCATAGATTTGAAATCGGGAAGGTTATCAACTTCGATAAATCCGTCGCCTGCGGATACAAGACTTCTTCGATCCAAATAGTCAAAAAATGAAATTGAATCGGAAAAGAAATAAGGAGAGATAGAGTTCTCATATCCAACATTATCCATCAACAATATAATTAATAACGGTTTAAAGATGTCTCGTCATCGACCAAAAAGATAGAAGTGAAATAAAGTCGAGAATGAGAAAGAAGAGAAAAAGTCGGTCTCGGATCCTTCATTTCTCATCAATAATTTGATGGAGAATCGAAGAAAATCTCTTCATCGACCTATGCAAATGAAAATGGTACAAAATGCCCAATAAGAAAGGAGAAAGCGAAATTAACTCTAAAATAAAATACTATTGAAATTCTAAATAGAAAACGTTAAGAAATTTAAATAAAACTCTAAATATCTAAAACTATAATAATATTACATAGAATAATAATATACATAACTTATTTACAAAATAGATATTAATATAGTTACATAATACAAATAATAAAAATATAATATATACAAACTAAAAAGTTTAAAAATAATAAAAAATCAAAAATCTATAATCTATTAGAAAGTGTATACAATTTAGAAAATAAATATTTATAAAATTCGTGGAATATATATATATATATATATATATATATATATATATATATATATATATATATATATATATATATATATATATATATATATATATATATATATATATATATATATATATATATATATATATATATATATATATATATATATATATATATATATATATATATATATATATATATACAATTTTTCCTAAAAAAAAAAGAAACAGGGTGCGTTAAAGAAAAAGGGGGTCTAAGAATTTCTATGGGCTTTACTGCCCAATAACCATAATCCATCAGCAAAATGATAAATAAATAAAAAACGTGAAAAAAAAGAAAAACGAAAAAAACAAAGTCTTCACGTTTCCACTTCCCTCTCTCCAACTCACTGCGTTTTACCCTCTCTCTTTCACGCTCTCTCTGTTCAAATCCCTCGTCGGCGACATCATTTACTCCGCTACGCCGGAGCTCACCATCAACGGCAGCGGAGCTCATAATACCTTCCCTTAACTATCCTCGACCTTTCCGCTTTTGCTTCTCTCCCACCTCAGCCCTCTGTTTGTCAAAAAACACAATAAGTTCTCCCAAAAATCTCTCCGATCTCGCTCTAATTCCTTTTTTTTTTAGATCTGTTTGTGGGTGTTTATGGTTTAACGGAAGTTAAAGTGGTTGTTTGGTGGTGCACGAAAGAGGGCGGAAATGGAGGAAACGAAGGGTGGAGGTCGTTCGAAGTGGGTTTTTGTTGGTTGTTTCGAAGGTGAGTAAAAATGGTGGAAGGTGGGTCTGTTGGTTAACGAGTTTCGACGGGTTTTATTGTGTTGGTCGGAGTTTGTTTGTGGGTATATGGGATTGTTGGTTGTGGCGCCGAAAATTTATTGAAGGAATGGGTTGTTGAAGTCACAGATGAAGGAATCTGGGTTTATTTTAGGGTGTGTTTCACGGTTGATGGAATGCGGAGATTTAGCGGTGAGGTTGATGATGTTGGCGTTGAAGATGAATAGGGGAAGAGTTTTCGTTGAAGGTTTGAAGCTTTCTAGGTAGTTTGAGTGGGTTTCTGGATGAGTTTGATGTTGAAGGTGAAAGTTGAAGGTGTTGCTGTTTGGAGAGGGTTCTGAAATGGTGGGAAAACAGGAGTTTAGAGTTGAAGTGTGTGTGTTTGAGAGTTTTTCGAAGGTGAGTGAGGGTTTGTTGGTGATGAAAGATGAACTGGGTTTGAAGAGTTTTGTTAATGGTGATTTATGAAGAAGGTTGAAGGTGAAGGTTGTAGTTGAAGTTTCTGGAGAATGGTGAAGAACAGATGAAGATGGTTGTTGATAGATGATGGAGGTGAAATTGATGGATAAATGAAGGAGTTTGAAGTTTGTAAAGTTGGGGTTGAATGATGATGGAGTCTCGATGAAGATGATAATGGTGGAGAATGATGATGTTTTTGCTGTTGAAGGTGGTGCGGCTGTTGATAAAGGAATGTCGTGAATGAGGAAGGACACTGTTTGGGGGCGGGTAGGGTTCTCAGTCTCCAATAAAGGAGACAATGAATAGTGGTTTTATACCACTAGGAACTGACACGTGGTATTGGTGAAATGATTGATTAATGGACTAAATGACAGATTAATGAAAATTAACAACTAATGAAATGCTTACTTAATCAAAGACTAATGAAATAAATCTATTAATAAAATAAACTTAATTTAATAATACTAATAATCACCAATTAATTCTAATTAAATTTAAAACTAGAAATCTAGCTAAAAAATAATTTTAATTAAAAGAAAATAATTTTAAAGAAAAAAACTAAACTATTCTAATATAATATTAAACTAAATTAATTCTAAACAAAAAATCTAATTCTAAACTAATAATTAAAAGAAAATAATTTTTAAAAGAAAATTCTAATATTCAAAATCCTAAATAAGAAAATAACTAACCTAAATAATCTTAATTAAACTAGCCTAGATTAATATCTATTAAAATAAAATAAAAACTAAATTCTAATAAACTATTCTATTTCTAATAAAATAAAAACTATTCTAAAATAAAATATGATGAAAAAACCTAATTAATTGAGTTAAAAACTATTTTATATAAAAAAACAAACAAAGCCCATTTAAAAACTAACTTCTAAAACAAAACTCATCCTATTCTAATTAATCTAAATGTTAAATAGAAGAAAATAATTCTATCCTAGTTAAAATTCTATTTAAAATCTAAACAAATATAACAAACTATTTCTATTAAACTATTTCTAAGAAAAAAAACAAAATTTTAAATTTAATTAGCTTAAAAAGTTAAAACAAAAATATATATAGTAAATTAATATTTGCAAAGAAAAAGAGAAATTAAAAATGATTAAAATTTACGAAAATACCCTTAGGCCACGTGTCACGCTCATGTTGGGCAAAAAAGTCGAGATTTGAAAAACGCCCAATCGGGGGTGGACACGTGTCTAAACGGTGCGAAATTAAGTAAAAAATGTAAAATAAAAAATACAAAAATATTTACAAAAGCTGGCGGGCAAATTTAGGGTATGACAGATGCCCTTATCTAATTGGCTTAGACCGAGTAAGATGAATTGCTGCAGCGTTCATTTTTCAAAGTAGAAGTCAATTAAATACAAAGAAGACCCTGAATTTGTCCAAAAAAGAAATAAAATGCTTGGGAATGAAATACTGGATATCTTGCAAATGTCACTACCACCAAAAGGATGGCAGTACACTCACACACTGCCCTGACATCAAAAGAATGTAAGGGACCCACTACCGAAAGGATAATGGGGGAACAATCGCTCGTCATGACACTAAAAGGATGTCAGACCCATCACCAAAAGGATGATGGAGCGAAACAAGGCAACCCTGACACCAAAAGGATGTAAGGAGTCCATTACCAAAAGGATAATGGAAAACACGCTTGTCATGACACCAAAAGGATGCCAGACCCATCACCAAAAGGATGATGGAGCGGAAACACTAGTCATAACACCAAAAGGATGTCAGACCTATCACTGAAAGGATGATGGAGCGAAACAAAATCAACCCTAACACCAAAAGGATGTAGGGGATCCATTACCAAAAGGATAATGGAAAACACACTAGTCATGACACCAAAAGGATGCCAGACCCATCACCAAAAGGATGATGGAGCGAAACAAGACAAACCCGACACCAAAAGGATATAAGGAGTCCATTATCAAAAGGATAATGGAATACACGCTACTCACGACACCAAAAGGATGCCAGACCCATCACCAAAAGGATGATGGAGCGGAAACGCTAGTCATAACACCAAAAGGATGTTAGACCCATCACCTAAAGGATGATGGAGCGAAACAAAATCATCCCTAACACTAAAAGGATGTAGGGGATCCACTACCAAAAGGATAATGGGAAATATACTAGTCATGACACCAAAAGGATGCCAGACCCATCACCAAAAGGATGATGGAGCGGAAACGCTAGTTGTAACACCAAAATGATGCTAGACCCATCACAAAAAGGATGATGGAGCGAAGCAAAATCAACCCTAACACCAAAAAGGATGTAGGGGATCCATTACCAAAAGGATAATGGAAAATACGCTAGTCATGACACCAAAAGGATGCCAGACCCATCACCAAAAGGATGATAGAGCGGAAACGCTAGTCGTAACACCAAAAGGATGTTAGACCCATCACCAAAAGGATGATGGAGCGAAGAAAAATCAACCCTAACACCAAAAAGGATGTAGGGGATCCATTACCAAAAGGATAATGGAAAATACGCTAGTCATGACACCAAAAGGATGCCATACCCATCACCAAAAGGATGATGGAGCGGAAACGGTAGTCGTAACACCAAAAGGATGTTAGACCCGTCACCAAAAGGAGGATGGAGCGAAGCAAAATCAACCATAACACCAAAAAGGATGTAGGGGATCCATTACCAAAAGGATAATGGAAAATACGTTAGTCATGACACCAAAAGGATGCTAGACCCATCACCAAAAGGATGGTGGAGCGGAAACGCTAGTCGTAACACCAAAAGGGATGTTAGACCCATCACCAAAAGGATGATGAAGCGAAGAAAAATCAATCCTAACACCAAAAAGGATGTAGGGGATCCATTACCAAAAGGATAATGGGAAATACGCTAGTCATGACACCAAAAGGATGCCAGACCCATCACCAAAAGAATGATGGAGGGGAAATGCTAGTCATAACACCAAAATGATGTTAGACCCATCACCTAAAGGATGATGGAGCAGAAACGCTAGTCATAACACCAAAAGGATGTTAGACCCATCACTGAAAGGATGATGGAGCGAAGCAAAAAGCTACTACCACAAAGAAGAATGATAATAACTCGCACGAGGAACGCCCATTGCCCTGAATAATATGCCCCTGACCGGGTTGAAATTTGCTTTTGATAATCTTGAATCTCGTGAGAAAAACCCATTGTCTTGAATGACATGCCCCTGACTGGGCCGATTTTTGTCTTGATATCCTCTGACTCTCGTGGGAGAAACCCACGATCTTGCAAGAGATGCCCCTGACTGGGCTGAAGGTTGCTTTGAAGCTCAAAAAGTTGCACAACTTCGTGGAGAACGCCCACGGTCTTGCGGGGAATGCCCTTGACTAGGCAGATTTTTGATTTGAAGATCTTATCAGCTACGAGGTTACAATACGTCATGGGAAAATACCCAAGGTCTTGAAAAGATGCCCCTGTCTGGGCTGAAATTTTCTTTGATATTCTTGAATTCCATGGGAGGACCCATGTTTTTTGCAGATAATGCCCCTGACTGGGCTAATGATCACTTTGAAGTTCTTGAATTTGCCCAACAAAAAAGTTGCACAACTTCGTGGGGAACACCCACAGTCTTGCGAAGAATGCTCCTGACTGGGCTGAATATGGTTTTGGACATCTTTGTGATTGATCCTGGACTTGAACTCGCATATGTGAATGCTTGATGATAATGATGTTCCATAAATGGAAATGCAAATACAAATGCTAACACGCGGAGATGCAAGAGCTGGGGGGATATGATATGATTTTGGATATGCATATGATGCAAGATGATTATGAAGTCGAATGCGATGTGTATGATGAATATGATTGCAAGTGGGTGGTTGAAAGTGCAGGTGCCGATACGGTGTACTTTGGTAGTTGCCAATGCGGATTGGACCTTGGGTTGGAAGTACCAGATGAGGGCTGGTATTTGAAGGGTAGGCTACCAGACAAGAACTGGCGGCGAAAGGTTAAGCTGTCAAACGGGGACTGATTGGTGGTTTGCCAGATGAGAGCTGGACTTTGGAACGAGGTTTACCAGACAAGAACTGGTTAAATGGAAGGCTAAAGGAAGGGTGACCAAATGGGAGTTGGTTTAAAAGCTGACATATACCAGACGTGAATTGGTATTCAGCGAAGGGTTGACCAGACAAGGACTGGGTTAAAGGTTTGCCAGACAAGAACTGGAGTTTGGAGGTTTTGGTTTGTTTTGATAGGTGACAGGTTTAGGCTGTGGGATGAAGAATCCGATGACAGTAAGGCCTTTTCGGAAGGTTAAGGTTATTGGGTGAGGTTGACAGTACGATTCCCCGACACTCGTTTTGAACTCAACAGTTGCTGATGAGGATGAACTTGCTTGAGTAACTTGCCATGAGAAGACCTCGAGATGGCTTGCCCCATAGTTTGTGCCACGAAAGGATTCATCATTGTTTAACCGATTCTTGTGGTAGTTGACTTTAATATACTCTTGGAGTAGCTTGCCCTTGAAAGAGCGTTGAAGCGACTTAACTTGTCCTGAAATGAGCACTAGAGGGATCTGCCCTCTAGTTAAAGAACCTCTAGGTGGCCTTCCCCTGATCGGTATTCTTGAGACGATTCACTTTTGATTAACCGAATCTTGAATAATTTACCCCATAATCAACCGATGCTTGGGGATTTGCCTCAGACTGACTGATTCCAAATTCAAGGGATGACAATGCCCCATATCCATAGAGCTATATGGTATACTTGGTTCCGATCCAGACCGCTGAATGATTCAGTCCTGTTTGATTGCTCTCTGTTGGAATTTCCTTGATGCCAACTACTGACTTGCAATTTAAAATTGTTTGTTCACGAATGGTAATCTTAATGCAAAGTTCATGAAAGTTTTTAAAAGAAGTGTCATTTATTAAGTGTCATGATAGTGAGACGAATGGACCGTTAGTCCAAACGTTGTGCTAACTTGATTGGTGTAAAAGATATAGCAAGGATATTGACACCAATGCTGATGATTAGCAAATCTGTGGGGAGTCAGTTTACGCAACCTTGCGACAATATGCTTTCAGAGTAAACCTCGCCTCAATTAGGTCTTTCGAGAGTTGTAACATGGTCTAGTTCACGGTTATTAAACAAAGGATACTAGGCTCAAAGTATGATTTGTACCCACCACTTCTTCTCGATAATCTCCATACCTATGTTTAGTTAATTCTGCACGTGTTTACCTCGACGGTAAGCTCGATAGTTCAAGGTTTGCTTGAGATGGCAATCACATTTTTGGTTTTGATGGTGATGTCAGTGACCCTTTTGATTTGGGTGGCCACTGAATCTTTTTTTGTTTTTGTTGAGGGTTTGAGGACCTCTTTCGATTTATTTTTGATCCCTTACTTTTGCATGGACTGATTTCGTTTGTCAGATCCATCGGGATTGCCTTGATTTTTGCCTAAGTCCCCTTTTGAGGTGCTTAACTTAGCTGGCTTTTGATTTTTTTTGGATTTCGTTGGAGGATTGTGACTGCCATGTCAAGGGTTATTGATGAACAACCGTCATGTCTCAGGATTTTTCTTTGTTGATTTGAGTGCGGAATTGGATTAACTGAACTCTACCCTGCCCCAGGTTGAATGTAAGGGTTTGAATATCCGAAGGAAACTCCTACTTCTTGGCTTGAAGTGGTTGACTAGGGATTAACTCCTTATATCTCCGGTGTTTAGGGTATTTGAAATAATGCCTGTACATTATTGACAAGGTTCTGTCTAAAAGAATACGGTTTGCAATTATGAGTATTCAGTTTTCATCATCCTCCCTCCAATATTGCTAAACAACAGTGAAAGAGTGGAGTGGATAAAAAATGTATGTGTCAGTGATTGTGATAAGTGGAAAAAATGAGTGAATACGACGTGACTGATTCGGAAAATGCATAATCACTTCATTAATATTACCATTCAAAACAACAATGTTTAAAAACAAGTAGCAATTAACAGGAAAGAAATTGCAAATGCGAATGATAAAAAAGTGCCCAAGGGCTGCCAATGTTGAGGATGTCTGCCTGTCTGGACCATTGGATTTTGTAGATGACCCTTGAAATCTTCGAGCTTAGGCAGGTGAGAGGTTGACATGAATGACCAAACCTCCTTCTGGAAAGGAAAGGTACCCTTTATCAATCAGCTGCTGCACTTTGGCTTGGAAGGCTATGCATTCTTCAATCGAGTGCCCCATGGATCCACCATGATATCCACACTGAACATTGGGATTGTACCCAAGAGGGTAAGGTTCTGGCACAAGCTTAAGAGTTTTAGGCTCCACCAATGAGTTTTGAATCAGATGCGGGAGAAGTTGACTGTACGACATAGGGACTGGATGAAGAGGAGCAGTCCTTCTTTCCAAGTTGTTGCTGGGCCTATTCTGATTACAACGCTGATTTGGATGACCTCGGCCATGGGCTTGTTGATTTGCATGAGGAGCAATCCATGGCTTGTGGGATGAAGCTTTAAACATGGCTGATTTCCCATAAGGATAACATGGAACTGAAAGTGATACCTGTTGAGCAGACGAGGGACCATAGAGTTTTGCTAGTACATCGTGAGAATACTCAACGTTTGCTATGAATGCGCTGGTTTCGTCCTTCTCTTCCTCATGGAAATCGTCGAAAGATTCAATCTCACTGGTCTGGTTGCCTGAGGCGTCTTGGATTTGTACGCTTTTGAGGTAGCTTTCGATGCGCTCTCCTACAATCACAAGGTCAGAAAAGCTTGATGGTGTACAACCAGCCATTCTTTCAAGATAAGAACCATGCAAACTGTTGATGAACATGTCAATCAGTTCCCTGTCCGAGAGTGGTGGTTGCACTCTTGCTGCGAATTCTCTCCACCGCTGTGCATATCCCTTAAAAGATTCATTTTCATTCTGAGATAAGTTTTGCAACTGCATACGGACGGGAGGAGTGTCTAGATTAAACTGGTAAAACTTTAGAAAAGCGCTAGCTAGGTATCTCCATGATTTTATATGGCTTCTTTCTAAATTCGTGTACCAACTTAATGATGCCCCACTCAGACTTTCTTGAAAATAGTGAATCATCAGCTTATCGTTATGAGTGTAGGAGGTCATTTTTCGACAGTACATCACCAAATGGCGCCTTGGGCAACTATAGCCTGTGTACTTCTCGAAGTTGGGAATTTTGAATTTTGGAGGAATCACTAGGTCTAGCACTAGACACATATCAGCAGCATCGAGGTCGGGCGTATCAAGCACTTTCATAGCTTGAATTGTCTCCTCAAGGGCATGAAGCTTTTCTTATATGGGATTAGTCAGTGGCATCCTCTGGGGTCGAGTAGGAACGTTTACTTGCGGAGGATGGTCATCCGGTGGAAGATCATACAGTGGATTATTCGTCACATTAAATCCTGGTGATGGATCAACATTTTGGCGATTGTTCTCAGACATGGCTATTTCAACTTGCTTCGTCTGAACGGCCTTTCGAAGCGTCTATGTTCCTCTTGCTTCAAATGCTTCACAACTCTCACAAGTTCAACAGGAGTGTCGGGAAATCAACTGCGGGTTATGAACAGATGATGGGTAAGGTCTTGGTATCTTGGTTAGGGAAAAAAATGCAAAATGATTCAGAGATGCTTATGCAAATGCAATGTAATGAGTGCACACGAGAACAGATCCACATCAAGGATTAAAGTCACAGATCCTGCAAGACAACAACAAAAGGTATCTCTCACCTCGGGTAGGAAATCTATTGGTTTATAAGAGGGTATCTCAAAGGCTTTAAAACAAAGTCCCATGCACTAACCCTCAAAAGTTTTCCATCAGAACGACTACTCGTAAGATGTTAATCCCTTCAAAGGATGAACACGGAGTTATGTTTTAGAAACCTTCGAAATAAGGTTCTACAAAAGGTCCTCAGAGTCACGGACTCCCAGGTCAAAAATAAAGACGCCATTACGACTACTCGTAAGACATAATCATCCCAAAGGGGTCTCATCTGAGCGGTGGAATTCAAACCAACTCAACGAGTCCTAAGTCTCGCAAATCAGAAAGAAACCACCTCCTAATCTTAATGTATACTAGAAAGCTCAGGTAGAAAGCTTTTAACCTCACAAACCATCCCAATAAACCCAACAGGTAAAAGGAACACAGCATAATATAATAGATAAAAGTAAACAAAATCATAAACGCGACAAACAAATTAGGCTCGGCTTGCTAGGCATCCCCAACAGAGTCGCCAGTTGTCGCTACTCGAAAAATTCAACGACGGGGAGGCGAAAAGATAGACAAAAGAGTCACCACCGAACTTTATTTATCCCATGAGGGGAAAGGAAAATATCGAGAAAACCTTAAGAAATGAACGGATAAGATGGTCTCGCAACCAAGAACAGCTTCGGAAGCCGGTTACATGAAGGAAAGGTATTAGCACCCCTCGCATCCATCGTACTCGATGGGAACCATTTGTTTGTCGCATGTGTGAAGATATTTGCTAAAGGTATTTCTTATAAAGAGTGTTCCAAGGGATAAAGAGAAAGGTTAGAAATAGGGGAAAGAGAGGTAACGGGGAAAGAATAGAGAAAGAACAGACTCGGTAGGACTTCGCGGTCCTAGGCCTATGTATTCTCAATAGAATAGAGAAAGAACATATCCTTTTTGAAAGACTGGTTTTCGCCATGCGAGGCAAGAAGTCACGTTTGATTTGTGGGTTGTTTTTAGGGGCGAGATGGGTCCTCGGATAGTAACCCCTTGCGGGTAGTACCCAATTCTTTATCTCAAAATTTTTGTTATGAAATGGTGTGGCGAACGTAGCGTCTGTTGCTTCCGCGAAAATAAGGTGCCGGCAAAACAGAAGAGTCGCCACCTTTCGTTATTTATCCCTCAGAGCGGGAAAGGAAATGATCGGAAAAACCTGGCGAAAAGGTATAAGACAAGGTCATCGCAACCATTGTCTGGGTTCGGAAGTCGGTTACGCAAGGGGAAGGTATTAGCACCCCTCACGTCCGTTGTACTCAACGGGATCCATGCTTGTTGTGTTTACTGGACGAGTTGGTTTATCTATCTACCTATCAAGGCTGGCTTAAAAAGAAAAGAAAATTACTTGGCAAAGCGTCGCGCTTTATGCCTACGTATTCCCATCAGAGAATGAGAAATCAGAGTCAACGTAGTTCGGCTAACTACGGGTTACGGGGAAGGTGGCTCGCCAATACGTCAGTATTGTGCCTACGTACTCTCAACAGGCATGAGAGATCAGAGCTTACGTAGTTCGGGATAATACAGATTACGGGAATTCAGATTCATCTGTTTTATCGAGTAGGGTTAACAAACAGTTCCAGCAGTTTGGCGTACACAGCTCGACCCTTGGAGACTTAGGCGTTACCGTTTATGGTAGGACTGGGAGTTAACGACACTCTTTTCTTCAGAAAAGCTTTCCTTTGAATTATGGGCCCACGGGGCAAAATGGTTTGAAGTTTGTTTTCTGTCTTTTACGAAAGAACTGTTTTTTATGGTTGTTTGCAACTAGTATCGCACTAGAGACTATGACCTGAGACTGAATGCGTCGCATGTTACCCAAAAGGTGCCATACTAAACATCCAGACTGTTGAAAAGAAACTCTCCAACAATCCTTTCTCAGATAGCTTAAGGCTCGTAACGTACGACGTCAGTTAAGCTTTATTACTGTATTTTAATTTGTTTTGAGATGAGAAGAGAGAGGGCTCAACTAAGGGAGATTATCAAGTCCTAATGTTGTCATGCCAAGGATTCATCCTATAGTTGAGGTTTGAAACAGGGATCTCCTAGAAGTTATCATGCATAGGTTTCAACCTAAAGTTCTAATCATCACTTCCTTATCAAAGGAAGTAAGATTCCTAAGGGATCATGTCAATGATAAACAGAAACAGATAAAGCATCAGCTTAAACAGTAAGCAGATATACAGTAACATGCATGCAGTGCAAGTGAGGGAGGAAATGTGTGTGGGGCATCAGCCTCCACAAGCTCATCTCAACCTCAAGCCAGATATGAATAACTGCCATCATACAGAAAGAATAACATGCTATCAAGCAAAATAAAAGTAACTGTAATCATACAGAGGAAACAAAATATGCTATCAAGCCAACACAAACCACATGGGCAAGGGAGCAGGGCTCTACCGAATACCCGTAAGCAAAGCCATACAGTAAAAGTACAAGCAGAGGGAGCAACTCAACCTCTAGTGCAATCATGCTCCTAGCTTACATCAGTCTAAATATGGACTTATTCTAATGCATCAAGCAAATCAAACAAGCCACATCAATACAGAAAAGAAAACAGACAAGAAAGAAAGCAAATCAACCCCTCTTTCAATTTCAAGCTTCAGCTCTTCTGACAGCAATTCAGTCTTCAGACTTCAATCACCCTTCAGGGCTATCATCTTTCATGACAAGTATCAACTTGCTTCTCCAAGGTTTCAACCCATCAGACATAAGTATCCACTTATTCTTTCTTCCTCAAGCCTCAGCTTTACAGCCAATCCCACCTTCAGGCTTTACTCCTAACTACAAGTATCAATTTGATTCCCTCACGCTCTCAATGCATCAATGTAAGTGTCAACTTTATCCTTCATTCCTCAAGCCTCAGCTCTCTTTGCTTTACCAGTATCAACTTGGTCTCCTTCTCCTACAAGCTTCAGCTCCTCAGAGTAATCTTCAACCACAAAGAAGTATCAACTTCATCCTTCAATATTCTTCAAGCAAGGAACTCCATCCTCTAACAAGGGAGAAAGATCCATCTATCAAGAGCAAAGTTTGGATGATTGGTAGCAGAGTGAAGACCAAAGGTCACCACTAAGCATCCTGTCATCAGAGAAAGGGACCCTCAAAGGTTCTACCAATTTGCAAAGAGCCACACATCCTACCAAAGGAGGGATGAGGCCTTTACAAGGGACCTTACATCATAGGGAAGAATGGAATTTATCAACATATTCCATGTTTATGAAGGAAGAGAACTATCTAGAAACTCTGCCTACAAAACCCTAATCTTAACCTAATCAAAACTACACCACAAGAAGGGAAGATCTTCAAATCCAATCCTCTTCAAGCAATCCAATGCATCTTCAACTTGCCTTCAACATTATCCAAGAACAAGAGAGACAAAACCCTAGTCTAAGGGAACTAAAGATGTCAATCTAGTTGAGTTAGTGCCTTAGAATCATCTAAAACTAGCACCTAAACTAAAAATCAATCAAAAATAGCAAACTATCTTATAAATTTCTACACAAATTCCTAAGGGATTCTAATTCAATTAATAATTCCTCATAGAAAAACCAGGGACTAAATCATCCATTAAGTCCTAAAATTAAATCCTAAATCCAAAGGTATCAACCATAAACCCTAAAAAGGGAGCTTCTAAAGGTTTCAACCTAAACTACCACCTATGTTCCTCAAAAAAATGTGAGAAAATTCTATGGGGAGCATGCATATCTATGCTAACAACTCACAAAAAATCAGGATCAAAATCATCATCACATGATCACACAAAATTCCACAAAATCAAGTATCAAACATGACTATTTTAATATCAATTAAAATATGAAAATTCCCATAAAATCAGAAAATGCATGAAATAAAAATATTATTTATCTAAAAACTACTATACCCTATCATGAATCTAATGCAAAAAGAATGAGATTAATTGGATCATTTTTCAATTTTTTATGATTTTATCAAGAACCATGAATAAAATGGAAAATTAAAGAAAATCAAAAGAAAAAGATAAATGCACGGTGCAGATAGCAATGCAATGCTGTGTAAATGTATGATGGGCCTGGGAAGGGGGTGTCAGTAGAAAAGAGCCTAAGCCCATATCACAATCAAAAATCAATTGAAAAATGGTAAAGAAAAAGATAAAGGCGCGGTGCAGGAAGCAAGCAAAATCAGTTCAAATTCACAAATGGGCTCGCTGGGGTGTGTGGATAGTGGTCTCTTACTAAAGCCCAAAACCTTTTGTTTAATGATACGCAGCGTTTAGAGCATCAGAATTCATCCCTCTTCACAACCTGAGATTAAAACACGACCCTTGGATCTAGCCCTGGTCAATGGTCATACGTGAATCTGATGGCTAGGACTTCATCACCTACCTCTAGCCATGAAAATGGAGGGAAGCATCCATTGTAACAGAGTTCAAACATCAACCTCATCCTCACTCGGGCTCCCTCAAATCTCCATCGAAATTCAAGATTTAAAACACTAAATCACTCTAAATCTCTCCTTGAGTCTAACCCTAGCCTCAGAATTTATTGAATCAACCTCTAACCTAAAACACGATTAAGAATCAAAATTATGCTCAAACCTCAACTATCGCTATTCTTCAAATTGTTTGGTCTAAAATGTTCACCACATTACCCTGATCACTTCTCGCTTTAACACTCACATTATCTCTCAATATCCAGCATGTTCTTGATCCAAACAGAAATTGTGTCATCTCATTGATCATCACCAAATCCTCTCTAAATTTCCAGAAACGATCTCCTAACCACATACTATCAATCTAACCTAACAAACTGAGGTAATTCTTCTTAAATTAAGGTGAGGGATGGAAGATTCAAACCTGTGAATTCTTGAATAACAGAAGTAGCAAAGCTTCAATTCAACCCTTCTACTGCTCTAGAATCATTCAATGTACCAAGTTCTTGCTTCTGTATGCAAGAGAATTGATTGCAAATGCTTGGAACTCCAAACCCGATGGTGACTTGCAGCAGGTGAAACTCAAATGCAAGAACACGATCCTTCAAGGCTTTCGCTATGGAATTGATCTGGAATCATTCAGTATCCTCAATAGAAGTTGTTGAGATCAAAAGAAAGGATCAAAATGGTGTAGAATGCAGAAACTGATTTCAATTTGCACATGGGGGTTTCAAAGTTCACTCTCTCTTTTTCCTCTCAATCCTCACCAACCTTTCATCTGAACCTCTTCTACTCAATATATAGATGATGTTGGACCTCTCTAGAATCTTATGGAATCATCCAAGGAGATGTTGAATTTCTCATGTCATCCAAATACCATCCATCTCATGCCATACTCACACCAGTTCTGGTTTCACTTGTTGCAGCAGCTTGTTATGATCCCAAATTCTCTCCAAATGAGATATTAGATGTGTTACAATGCCTTGGAAGCTTGTGCATTGATCTCTCATGTGTTTTGCAAATGTTACTTAAGATGTAAGTAACTACTTTTCAAAGCAAGTCCACAAAATACACCTCAACTCAAAAATGTGGCTAAACCAATGTTCTTAAAATGCTTTTTAGAGTCAAAATGATATATTACATGCCTTGGTTTGGATGTGTAGATCAAAAATATCAATTTCCAACTTTGGTTCATTTAACTTATACCCCCATTTTAGGTCATTTTTGCAACTTTGAGCTACAAGCACTTCCAACATCTCATGACCTCTTGACTAGCCTTAAAACATCACTTTGAACAAGTTTGATGTTGAACATTTTCCCATTTGAAGATTGGAAATGGTAGTTATGGCCTTATGGTTGAAATGACCTATAATCTCCAAATGACCAAAATGCCCTTGACTTGTCAAAGCCATAACTTGAGTTCTATAAATCCTATAAAGGACTTCTAGTACTCTCTAGAAATCTAAGAGGATAAGGAACAACATTCATTTTAACCAAAAGTCCATAGGAATCATCCCTCTAGGGCAAAAGTTTCATGCAAGTTGGACAACTTTCAAACTCCCAAATTCACATACCTCAGATGACCTGTAGCTTGTCAAAGTCATAACATGAGTTCTACAAATCCTATCAAGGACTTCTAGCACTCAAATTAAATCTAATATCATGCTCTACAACATTCATGTTGGGGGTAAGATGAGATGACAATCACATCTTGAGCTAAACTGCCTTGAAGATAGGGGTCAAACTAGGGAATTTTACACTATCAAGCCTTAGAAACCCTAGCCTGAAACTTCTCAAACTCTTCAATCATGATGAGTTAACCTTGGAATCATCCTTATAGCATCTCAATGTGTCAATCCATGATCACATGGCTCTTGGATTAGGTCTCAACCTTGTCCAAATCATCAGTTGACTCAGGGTTGACCCAGTCAAACCCTAATTGCACCACTCATGGCTGAGTCTCCTTAATCTTGCACAATGACCTGTCTAGGCCTCAAAGTGATCTTCAACACTTCTCATGAGCTCTCTCAAGACCTGAAGTCCATCCTCATGGCTTCAGAATCATCTGATGGCTTTCCACAACTTTCAAGTTAGGAGGCACACACTTGGCTTCAATCACTCCCTCTGAGGATCTTTTAACTTCTCTGACAAGGATATCAACCCTTGAACATCTGAACAACCTTCTTAGCTAGCTTCAAAGTCTTGTGTAGCTCTTGATTGGTAATCATACCTCTTGATCTCCTGCATACATGTCAATGAAATGCAAATGACAACGCTAATGTGAATGAAATGAAACATAAGCTAGGTAAAGAAATGTTGGGCAAATTTTAGGGTGCAACAGCTGCCCCTATTCAAACGGCTTGGACCTGACTGGGTGAGAAGCGAACGGCTCTCAAACAATCAAGGTAAAAGACGGTTGAATACCAACAAAACCTGGAAATTTGCCAACTACACAAGTACACGGTACTCTGATGGGAGTAGATCTTCGAAAACTGAAATAATAGCTGCACGACAACTAGCTGGGGAATCGGTCACACGGTAACCGGTGATACATGGTCGATCATGCCGTCTAGCATCAAGATTCCTCTGGATCCATCAGGTCAACAATCGCGTTGGTCATGCCATCGGGCATTCAAAGAAGTCTTTGGGCGTCAGCCGGGCTTCGTTAGTAAATCGGGAATAGAATTTTCGGTCAATCATGAACCCATTGGGGATATCCAAACTTCTACCATCATGCACTCCGTTTCAGCTGAGGGAACTGCTTCGTCAATACGGTTGGACTTTAATCATCAAGTCTTCAAGGGAAGTTTCAACTTCGCTGTTCAGAAACCTGCTGGGGATGACACATCTCCGCTTGGGATTCTGGAGAACTATCAAGTAACTCTGCTTCGGGGATCTATAAATCATTCCGGGTAAATCATCTCTCTGCTGAGGACTTCAAGAATCATCTTGGATAAATAGCTCCGTCGGGGACTTCAAGAATCATCTTGAACCCATAACTCTGCTGGAGATTTCAGGAATCATCCGGAGCGATCACTCTGCCGGGGACTTCAAAAAATCATCTTGAGCAACCCTCTCTGGTGACTTCACAGGGGATTTTAAGAATCATCTTAAACGAGCGCCTTCGCTGGAGAATTCAAGAATCATCTTGGGCAAATGACTTTCGCTGGCGGATCCAAGAATCGTCTTGAGCAAGCGACTCTGCGGGGGAACACCTGCAAAACAAGAACAGTAACGACCTAGCTCATGTTTAGTATGCATATGCTTTGACAATGGCGCAATGCTCCACACGGTGGAAATGCTACACGTTTATGATCAATGCTATGCAATCATGCAAAATGCTGCGACCCCATCAGCAAAATAAATGCTGAAGGGAAAATCTTCCCGTCAAGGAGAAAGGACCACTCTGGTGGAGGAAGGACTCATCCTGCCAACGAGAAGAAGTCACGCCAATCTCAATTGGACTCTGCCTGGGGAAACGAACTTCAGTCAACTGCTACAGGGGAACGAAGCTCTACGAGAACCTGGACCTGCTGAGGAAAGCAATGTCAATCGCAGAAATAAACTGCGCGGCATTCGCAGCCAAACCTTCCTGGAGATAACGACTCCGGCGGGGAAATACAACATCAGCTATTCAACATTCTACTGGGGAAAACCAATCATGGCCCAAACGGCTTCCAAGGATTCGGCTCTCTTAGGGATCTGCAAACTCGACTGGGGGAGGAGGAATCATCCTGCTTACCGGGGGGAGTACAGCTCTGTGGGGAATCTCAATTCCGATGGAGACTTCAGTCTGAACTATCGAGTGCTGCACACTTCAGACTCAGCTGGGAACATGACGTCCCTTCAGGATACATCTGATTGGGGAGAGACTCTTCTCTGCCAGGGGAGACATATCAGTGCTTTACGATCTCCCGTTCAGACTCTGTAGGGAGAGGCTGCTGAACTTTGCTGGAGAAGAAGGAATCATCCTGCTTGGGGGATGCATACAGCGTACTACCTGGTATATGCTACACCTGCAACAACACAAACAAACAGACAAAACACCCCTCTCAAAGGGACCTATCAAGGTTATCATCTTGTGACAATGTTCAAGTAATTCATTGTATCAACAACCAGTGGCCTAGGCCAGTAAGTTTATGTATGCGCATTTTATCAGAAACATCGGCGTTCTTTTTCGCAAACAAAACAGATAATGCTAAACAGACAGAATTGCTGAATAGTATACTTTTTATTGATAACGAACCCCTGAATGGGAAAAAATGTTTTACAACAGATGCAAGCTCCTGGAATGAGGAAGCCGCGCAAATATAAAAACATAAATATACATCGGTATATACACATGTCGGCAACGAGGCGTAGACGAACACCATGAGTTGATCCCTCTATGACCCACTCGACTTCGATACTTCTTTGACGCTTCAGCTTCAGAAGAGATTGATTCTGATAAACGGCCCTCAGGTCTTCCAAACCACTAAACAAATACAGTCCACACGCGGAACGCAACCATTTGCTTTTTCGAATCCCTAACTTTTGCCTGAATCGCCCTTCCGGGTTTTCGATTCACCGGGATACCCTTTTTTGCCAAAGTCGCCCTTCCGGGTTTTCGACTTTGCGGGTGTACATTCTTTTCTTTATATCCCTAATTTTTGCCCGAACCTTTTCCTTTTTTATGGTTCGCCGGGATGCCCCATTTTTGCCTGGATATTCTTTTTCTTTCCAGCGGGTCATTCTTAAGCAAAGTATTTTTTAACTGCGTCCGCGTTCACCGGGGATGCAAAATCTTTGCCATCCATCGTAGATAACAACAAAGCTCCTCCTGAGAAGATTTTGCTGACGACGTACGGACCTTCGTAATTGGGAGTCCACTTGCCCCGGTGGTCGGAGTGTGGAGGAAGAATCTTCTTCAGGACGAGATCACCCGTCTGAAAGCTTCTAGGACGCACCTTCTTGTCATGAGCTTTCTTCATTCGGCTTTGGTACAGACGACCATGCGCAATCGATGCTAATCTCTTCTCGTCCATCAGGCTGAGTTGGTTTAGTCGGTTCTTAATCCATTCTGCCTCATCGAGTTTTACGTCAACCAAAACTCACAAAGAAGGGATCTCCATTTCTAACGGTAGGACAGCTTCCATACCGTACACCAAGAAGAAAGGAGTTGCCCCGGTTGATGTACGTGCCGTTGTACGATAACCGTGCAATGCAAATGGAAACATCTCGTGCCAATCCTTGTAGGTCACAACCATCTTCTGAACGATCTTCTTGATGTTCTTATTGGCCGCTTCAACGGCGCCATTCATCTTCGGCCGGTAAGGAGATGAGTTGTGATGTTCAATCTTGAAACTCTGGCACAGCTCCTTCATCATCTTGTTATTCAGATTCGAACCATTATCAGTAATGATCCGCTCGGGAATTCCGTAACGACGGATGATGTCCCTCTTTATGAATTTAGCCACCACTTGCTTGGTCACATTAGCATATGAGGCTGCCTCCACCCACTTGGTGAAGTAGTCGATAGCTACTAGAATGAAGCGATGACCGTTAGATGCAGTGGGCTCGATCTTGCCTATCATGTCGACACCCCACATGGAGAACGGCCACGGGGAGGACAGACATTTAACGGGCACGACGGCACATGAATCTTCTCAGCATAAATCTGGCATTTATGACATCTTTTCGCGAATTTGAAGCAATCCGACTCCATCGTCAGCTAGTAATACCCTGCTCTCAGGATCTTTCTTGTCATAGCATGCCCGCCGGCATGCGTACCAAATGTACCTTCATGGACTTCTTCCATGAGCATACTCGCCTCTTTCTCATCTACACATCTGAGTAGCACGAGATCGTGGTTTCTTTTATACAAAACTCCATCAGGATTGAGATAAAAATTTCCAGACAGCCTCCTCAGAGTCTTCTTATCCCGGGCTGACGCTCCCGCAGGATACTCCTTAGTCATAAGGAAAGCCTGGATATCATGGAACCATGGCTTGCCGTCGGAGGCTTCCTCGATCGCAAAGACGAATGCAGGTCTATCAAGACGAGAAAGGACAATTCTTGGGGATTCATTCCAAAAATTGACTTTGTACATCGAAGCCAACGTGGCTAAGGCATCAGCCATCTGGTTTTCGGCCCTGGGCACATGATGGAGTTCCACTCGATCAAAGAACGGAAGCAGCCTTCTGGCATAGTTCATGTACGACACCAAATTCGATTGACGAGTCTCCCACTCCCCTTTAATCTGGTTAATCACAAGCGCTGAGTCACCATATACGTCTAGGTTCTTGATTCTCAAATCAATTGCTTCTTCTAGACCCATGATGCATGCTTCGTACTCCACTTCATTATTGGTGACTGGAAACGTCAGTCTCGCAGTGAACGGGATGTGGGATCCGTGGGGAGCCGTAACGATCGCCCCAATGCCACTTCCGTAAGAATTAACCGCCCCGTCAAATATCAATTTCCACTGGGATTTCCTATTTGGCCCCTCGTTGGGCAACGGTTCATCGCAATCTTTTGCTTTGAGAAACATGGTATCCTCATCAGGGAATTCAAATTTCATCGGCTGATAATCTTCGATTGGCTGTTCGGCAAGGTACTCAGACAATACTCTTCCCTTAATGGCCTTCTGGGAAACATACTGAATGTCATATTCCGTCAACACCATTTGCCATCTGGCAATCCTGCCCGAAAGCGCTTGCTTCTCGAAGACGTACTTGATCGGATCCATCTTCGAAATTAGCATGGTTATGTGGTTGAACATGTACTATCGTAAACGTTTGGCGGCCCAGGCTAGTGCGCAACACGTTTTCTCCAGCATTGAGTAACGCGATTCACAGTCTGTGAACTTTTTACTCAAGTAGTAAATGGCATGCTCCTTTCTGCCCGTCTCGTCGTGCTGACCGAGAACACACCCCATACTATTCTCAAGAACTGTCAAGTACATGATTAAGGGTCGTCCGGCCACTGGGGGTATCAAGATTGGAGGTTCTTGTAGATACTGTTTTATCTTATCAAATGCCTTCTGGCAATCCTCGTTCCAGATAATCGCCTGATCTTTCTTTAGTAGTTTGAACATCGGTTCACACGTGGCCGTGAGCTGAGAGATAAACCTTGCAATGTAGTTTATTCTGCCCAGGAAACCACGAACTTCTTTTTCTGTTTTTGGCGCTGGCATTTCTTGTATTGCTTTTATCTTCGCAGGATCAACCTCGATGCCTCTTTCGCTCACGATAAACCCCAGTAGTTTTCCGGATCGTACTCCGAAAGTACACTTGTTAGGATTCAGCCTCAACCTGAACTTCCTAAGCCTCTCCAAAAGCTTCAGCAAATTGACCAGATGTCCTTCCTCCATTTGGGACTTCGCAATCATGTCATCAACATAGACTTCAATCTCATGATGAATCATATCATGAAACAAAGTGACCATTGCTCGTTGGTAAGTGGCCCCTGCGTTCTTCAGACCGAAAGGCATTACCTTGTAGCAAAATGTTCCCCAAGGAGTGATAAACGTAGTTTTCTACATGTCTTCTGGCGCCATCTTGATCTGATTATAACCGGAGAAGCCATCCATGAACGAAAATACGGAGAACTGACCTGTATTGTCGACCAACACATCAATATGAGGCAGCGGGAAATCATCTTTAGGGCTCGCCCTATTCAAATCCCGATAATCGACGCACATTCGCACCTTACCGTCCTTCTTCGGTACAGGCACTATGTTGGCGATCCACGGAGGGTAAGTAGTGACCGCTAAGAAGCTAGCATCAAGCTGCTTTTGCACTTCTTCTTTGATCTTAACGGCCATATCTGGTCGTGTCCTCCTAAGCTTCTGCTTGACGGGAGGACAATCTTCTCGCAGCGGCAAGTGGTGGACCGCGATGTCAGTATCAAGTCCGGGCATATCTTCGTATGACCAAGCAAAGACGTCACTATACTCTCGAAGCATCTCGACCAATCTCTGCTTGACATCACTCTGCAATGCAGCCCCTATCCTGACGTTCCTTACAAGTTCTTCAGAACCTAGATTCACAATCTCGATCTCTTCCTCATGAGGTAGAATAACTTTCTCTTCTTGTTTCAACAAGCGGGCCAACTCTTCGGGAAGGTCTTCATCTTCATCAATCTCTTCTTCGGCTTGATAGATCGGGCAATCGAAGTCGAAGTGAGTCGTAGAAGGTCCAGAGTCGATGTCATCTGTCATGTGGATCCTGCAATAACAAGGGTTAAGCTTAAAACAAGGATATGCAGGTTAGCATAAACCTCATTGCCATTTTATTGTTTTTCAAAACAAATACAAAACATGAATAACAGAGATCATAACATTTGAATACGAAGAAAAACGCCTTTTGATTTATTGATAAAATGCATGTACATAATCAAACAAGGCCCTGACAATAAAACCACTATGCCCCGGGTAGGACATAGGGTTGTACAATGATTGGAAAAAGTAAATCATTACTCTTCGCTTGTCATCTGGATGATATCCCTGATGGACCAGTTGTTGAGGCTCTCGCCTGGCTTGCTTGGCTGGATCCAAGAGTCCAGGTCACAGTCGCTATCTCCGCTGTCTTTAGACACTGTGTTGACGCTTTCGAATATCACCCTGCCACTGGTAAACTGGATCGGCCCTTTACCTCATGACGCACTGCTAGAAGAGGCTTCAGCTCCCGGGGAATATCCCAACCCAAACTTGTCTTGCTTGTTTGGTATCTCTAGAATTCGCCCCCAGCATGGGGTAGATCCGGCTTGGACAACGGCCCGGGCTTCCTTGAAGGAGGAGAGAGTCATCTCTGGCTTCTCGGTGACTACAGGTGCTACGTTCTTGACTTTAACAACTTCAAACGCTTGACATAGGGTTTCGGGGATTTCCCCATCCATCTCAACATACTTGAAGGACGAAAAATGGCTCACCATTATGTCTTCCTCGCCATATACAGTCACAACGCTACCTCCAACAGCATACTTGAGCTTCTGGTGCAGCGTGGAGGTCACGGCGCCAGCAGAATGGATCCATGGCCAGCCTAGGAGACAGCTGTAGGCAGGCATGATGTCCATAATGTAAAAGACCGCATCGAATGTTTCCGGCCCGACTTGGATTGGCAACGTCACCTCCCCGAAAACATGGCATTTGGTTCCATCGAACGCCTTCACAACCAGATCACTGGGTGTGCAAATCACTCCGTGAGTATGTAACTTCATTAATGCCTTCTTCGGAAGAACATTGAGCGACGACCCCGTGTCTACCAACACGTGGGACATAATCGTTCCCCTACACTCTATCGAGATGTGCAGGGCACTGTTGTGATTCCTCCCCTTCGACGTCAGCTCCAGGTCAGTAAACCCTAACCCATTTCCAGCATTCACGTGGGCTACGACCCCTTCCAACTGGTTTACCGATATTTCCTGCGGTACATATGTGGCGTTCAACACCTTCAGCAGCGCGTTGCGGTGCGCCTCAGAACACAGCAACAGGTTCAAGATGGAAATCTTCGAGGGTGTTTGATGGAGATGATCCACGATCTTGTAGTCACTCTTTTTAATCAACCTCATAAATTCCTCGGCGTCTTTAACGAGTAAGTCTTTTTCTACCCTGCAAGGGATCTCTTCAACGACTTTACTTTTACCTTTATCAGTTGCGTCAGCCTTGTCCGCTTTATCCGTCACGATCTCAGGTGGAGCAAATATTCTTCCGCTGTGAGTAATTCCGCTAACGCCCGCTAGGTTCTCCACAGACGACCCAAACGGTTCTAATTCCAACTTATGTCCGTTGCAGTAGACCTTCGCCCCATAATGCCATGGGACAACATTAGTGCTTTCGAACGGTATCGGCCCAGCTTTGGTGATGGTAATTGTGGGCGGCCTGGGTGCAGAAATAGTTATCGTCCGACGAGGGATGGTGATGGTGGCAACCTCATCATCTTGCTTCAGCATTACCTCTCCTGATCCGCTTTCGGCCCTTCGGCTAAATTGCAGGATTCCTTCGGTCATCAGACTTTGAATCCCCTCTCTCAGCTGTTCACATCCATCAGGACTTGTCGCACAGCCCATACACAGCTCTCCACAACCTGGAAAGAAACCTCTTTTCATCAGCTTAGCTTTAACGAAGCTAAGCGGTGTCTTCAGATCTTTGACGTCAGTCAACAAATCCAAACTCTCGTCTTCAGTAATGGCGTTTACCCCACCTCCCCTATGATTCTGCATAGGGTTCTTCGTGACGTTTGGCACATTATCTGAGAAGTTGATGATCTTGGCGTCCACCATGTCCTGCACCTTATGCTTGAAGGCTTTGCAATTCTCTATTGTGTGGCCTGGTGCCCCTGAGTGAAACTCACAAGTTGCATTCGCGTCATAACCTGGCGGAGGTGCCACGGTCAAGGGAGTCAGGGTTCTCTTCTGGATCAACTGTAGCTGAAGCAAAGTCTATAATAGCTGTGCGTACGACATGGACAGAGTCTCGAGGTGACGGCTCAACAGAGGTGCCCGGTTCTGATACTTTTTGTACCCTTGTTGATTCGGCTGTTGCTGCTGTTGAACTGCCGGGATAGTTATGTTGGCCACCTGCTGGTGAGGGCCTTTACCCTTCCTTCGAGCTTTGGTCACGGCGCTCATTTCTCCTTCCCTCCTTTTTCCGCTATAAGGTTTCTTTCCGCCTCCTCCAGCTGAGGACAGATCACCTTGAATTTTCCACAGTTTGATCCCATTTTCGATGTGCTCACCCGTGATAATGAGATCTGAGAAGGTTCCAGACATACCGCTGACCAATTTCTCATAATAAACCCCCGGGAGGGTGGCTACGAACATTTGCACAAGCTCACGTTCAACCATCGGCAGCTGAACCCTGGCTGCCAATTCTCGCCATCGCTGGGCGTATTCCTTGAACCCTTCATTGTTCCTTTGCGACAGATTCTGCAGTTGGACTCGGTTCGGGGCCAAGTCGCTGTTATATTGGTAGTGGTGCACAAATGCTTCAGCAAGGTCCTTCCACGTGCGCACACTGGTAGGTTCCAGACTCATGTACCATTCGAGGGAGGGTCCGGACAGACTGTCCTGAAAGAAGTGCATCAGCAACTTCTCGTCCTCAGAATGAGCTGACATTTTTCGATAGTATGATCTCAGGTGGACACGAGGGCAAGTGGTGCCCTTGTACTTTTCAAAGTCAGGTACCTTGAACTTGGGAGGCACCTTGAAATCAGCAATCAGTCCCAGCTTGGACATATCAACACCCAAGGTGTTTTGGTTCTCGATATTCCTCATCTTATCCTCGAGTGCCTTGAACCTTAGACGTGCTTCAGCAGTCAGCTCACCTTCGGCGCCTCTCTAAGAGAACACATCGTCTTGACGATCTTATAACCATGGCTGAGGCCCAAACAGATTTCCAACACCCGCATTGCCGTTGCTCAGCCCAACATTGACGTTAGCTTCAAAATTCCCATTACCGACGCCCGTCGTATTACCATTGAGTCCCATATTAGCGATTACATTGCCGTTGGCACTGCCATTTCCCCCGGTCACGGGGATGCCATTCTGAGGAGTTTCAACTGGTAGAGGGGTAGGCACGGTCCCACCATGGAGTACGCCATTGCTATCGACCCTTGAAATCAGAGGCTGAACCAAGGTTCTGAGCTGATCCTGGCCATTAGCGACCGCTTGCATGAGCTCCATGAAACGGTCCATTCTTTCGCGGAGTTCTTGAACATCAGTTTGCACTTGCTCCATGATTCTGGTTTGATTTGCTCTGGTCGGATAGCGGTGGATTGGTCTCTGATCAATCCTGGAACAACCTGAAACAACCTGTAAATACAAAAGGGTTAGGAAAAACGACAAAGTGCTCGTTATGCAAATGCTTCATGCAAATGCAAACGTGTGTCTGTGCGTTAGGGAGGTATCCCCCGATCCTAGTGCCTGAGTGTCGGTGCTGATAATAAGAAGTCCAAGTCCAATCATGGAAATAACATCTCATATATGAAGAAAGCCCATCAAGGCAGTGCATAACATCACTGAGTACAAGATGAATCACTAGCATGACCTCGACCAATAAGCCTGGTGATGGTCAGCATACAACAATGATCAAACAAAAGGAATACAAATAGTCAGGCACGGCCACGGGCGCGAAACTCTTCTAACAACCCCTTCGTTTCCGGATGACCAGGCCGAGTGAGTAACCCTTCGACGAGTAACTCCCTCTACACGATGGTGTACTGAAGACCTTCGACCGAATCTTCCCATGCTCCTTCGCCGAAACAATCTTCTAGCTTCCGCTTTTTGGACTCAAACGTCAGTTTGCGCTCCTTCAAGTTAGCGAGAGCTTTGTTGAGCTGGCCTTCAGCGGCATATCTGCGAGCGGTTTCTTCATCAAACCTCTTCTCACTGGCCTTCACCTGGGCTTTCAGCTTGGAGATCTGTTGCATCAGCTTATCCTCCCATTCTTTCCTGTTGGCTAGGGCGGCCTTCCAATGCTGATTAAACTTGGATATTCTTCGATACGCTTCATCCAAGTGCTGCTTCTTAGTGGCCAGTACATCGTTGACAGCTTTGAAGTCTCGACCCATGCGCTCGCGCTCGACTATCTGCTTAGTTAAATTTGTCCCCAACTGGTTCACCAGCTCGGTCTGCCTCTTGAAAGAATGAACGGCTTCGCTTCTCTCGCTTCTGAGTTGAGCCAATTCTTTCTCCAGTTCTTCATTTGCCTTATTCAACTCATCTCTCTCAGCTAACACCTGATTATACTGCTGAATAGGCACGGTGGTAAGCTCTTCGATCACTGGAGGGCTTTCTAGCTTGGCAGGAGGAAACGGCATCCCTATAGCGTCTGCTCTGGCTCTGATCCAAGTCACGTACGGAGCGTAGGCTTGACTATTACTTTTCCCTAGCAATGGTTTTCCCCGCTTACTGATACCATTCCAAGCGCGCCGAAGCTTAGATAACATATCCCCTTCCGGAAGACCAGTGAGGTACAGAGATTCCTGTACCTCTTCATCCTTCGGCGGAGCTCTCAAAGCATAAGCAAACTGACGGACCAGCAGAGATGGATTATAGTTTATACAGCCCTTCCTGCCTATCAAAGACACGTTCGGAAACCCGCTGCAGCTGAAGATAATCTCAGTACCCAACCTATCTCTATCAAACCAGGAAATATCCTCCGCTGACAGACTCATCAAGCGCTCAGACCACTCAGCTGTGGCTGCAGATGAAGCAAAGGGACCCTTCTTGGGTAGATGACTATCAAGCCATCTATAGAGTAGGGGCACACAGCACGAGACATTCTTGCCCCTTCTGTTCTCATTTTTGTAGTGGACGGAATGGTAGACATCTCCTATCGAGGTAGGGACTGGATTCCCTGAAGCAAAGATGTGGAAGGCGTCGAAGTCCACAAAGTCGGGCATATTGGGGAACAGAATGATGCCATATATGCACAAAGCAAAAATGGCGTTGAACACGACCCAACATCCGTCTTTGGCGCACTGCTGAGCTTTTCCCACTAGGAACTGCAAGGAGAAGTCGGGAACCTTGTTCCAACTAGACAAAACCAACTCGGAGGCATCCAGATGAAGTGACGGAGCTAGACTAGCCAGATTAGGCTCAGCATCCATATGAACAAAGGGCATCTGACTCTTGATAGGTACACCTAACAAATCAACATACTCCTCTAGTGTAGGTGCGAGAACGAAATCCTAGAAAGTAAAGCATCTCAACGGAGGATCGTAGAACTGCAGTAGAGCGTGCAACCCATTCAACTCAAACACAGAGGGTTTACGAACCAAACTGAGCAGTTTACCGTAAGACTTTCTGAATTCATCTCTCACAGAATCATCTGCTAGAGCAATCAGACCAGTTAGCTGAACAACATCAGGAGCGGGGAGTTTGTAAGCCACGGTCTTCCTCAGAGAACCCATAATATCACAATAGAAGGCAAGAAAACCTGAATCGGGGGAAACGGTACCTGCAACACAGACACACGTTAATGAAATGCAAATGGGTATGCAAAGCAATGTAAAATGCAATCATGCAGCAGGAGATCAAGGCAACTGTGCTGTTGAGGAGATGAAGGTGAAGATTCTGTATCAACAAAACCATTATACTGCTCTATCAAGAACAACCACTATCTCTGATAAGAAGAAAACCCTGGTATCGGACCATAAATTATGCTCTGTCAAGAACACACATATCTGATAATAAGGACCTCTGATACAGGACCAAAATTCTGCTCTGTGAAGAACAAACATACATCTGAAAATAAGGCCCTCTGATACAGGACCAAAACTCTGCTCTGTCAAGAACAAACATACATCTGATGATGAGAACCTCTGGTACCAACAAAACTGATTCACTATCAAGAAAACCAGGTAGTCTGAAGGTTAAAGTTTCCTGCAACAAACCCGACCCTGCTCACAGGTATGGACCTAAACTGACATAAGTTCGGCGTCCTATACGGTTATCAGTGTCACAGACATTCAAGAGGGGTGATACGATACCCAGAAGGTGTGGCATCACCAGCTCATGAAGCGGCCTCACTCGGCTGAATTCCAAATGATCGGTCCCCAGAGTCGACAATCCTTCAAACCAACAACCCCCTCAACCCAAAGGGTTGAAAAAGAAGTCAACCGGGAGAACCTCGTCTAAGCGTGGATTTCATGAGACACTAGTGCCTGCAAAGCAAGCACGCGCCCACTAATTTCCACAACTAATGCTAAGTACACTCAAGCCTGGGTCTGGCTTTTCACTCATCAGAATGCCCCTCCCACAACAGCACAGATAATCATATCATACTGAAAGTAAAATGCGGGAAATAAAGTGCGATAAATAAACACAACCCAACAAGTAATCATACAAGCGCTAGGATTGACTCTCGCAGGGGACGTTGGATCCCCAAACTGACTCGCATAAGGGACGTTGGATCCAAGGAAACTATCAACTCCCCAGCAGAGTCGCCAGCTGTTGCTTCCGCGAAAATAAGGTGCCGGCAAAACAGAAGATTCGCCACCTTTCGTTATTTATCCCTCAGAGCGGGAAAGGAAACGATCGGAAAAACCTGACGAAAAGGTATAAGATAAGGTCATCGCAACCATTGTCTGGGTTCGGGAGTCGGTTACGCAAGGGGAAGGTATTAGCACCCCTCACGTCCGTTGTACTCAACGGGATCCACACTTGTTGTGTTTACTGGACGAGTTGGTTTATCTATCTACCTATCAAGGCTGGCTTAAAAAGAAAAGAAAATGACTCGGCAAAGCGTCGCGCTTTATGCCTACGTATTCCCGTCAGAGAATGAGAAATCAGAGTCAACGTAGTTCGGCTAACTACGGGTTACGGGGAAGGTGGCTCGCCAATACGTCAGTATTGTGCCTACGTACTCTCAACAGGCATGAGAGATCAGAGCTTACGTAGTTCGGGATAATACGGATTACGGGAATTCAGATTCATCTGTTTTATCGAGTAGGGTTAACAAACAGTTCCAGCAGTTTGGCGTACACAGCTCGACCCTTGGAGACTTAGGCGTTACTGTTTGCGGTAGGACTGGGAGTTAACAACACTCTTTTCTTCATAAAAGCTTTCCTTTGAATTATGGGCCCACGGGGCAAAATGGTTTGAAGTTTGTTTTCTGTCTTTTACGAAAGAACTGTTTTTTATGGTTGTTTGCAACTAGTATCGCACTAGAGACTATGACCTGAGAGTGAATGCGTCGCATGTTACCCAAAGGGTGCCATACTAAACATCCAGACTGTTGAAAAGAAACTCTCCAACAATCCTTTCTCAGATAGCTTAAGGCTCGTAACATACGACGTCAATTAACCTTTATTACTGTATTTAAATTTGTTTTGAGATGAGAAGAGAGAGGGCTCAACTAAGGGAGACTATCAAGTCCTAATGTTGTCATGCCAAGGATTCATCCTATAGTTGAGGTTTGAAACAGGGATCTCCTAGAAGTTATCATGCATAGGTTTCAACCTAAAGTTCTAATCATCACTTCCTTATCAAAGGAAGTAAGATTCCTAAGGGATCATGTCAATGATAAACAGAAACAGATAAAGCATCAGCTTAAACAGTAAATAGATATACATTAACATGCATGCAGTGCAAGTGAGGGAGGAAATGTGTGTGGGGCATCAGCCTCCACAAGCTCATCTCAACCTCAAGCCAGATATGAATAACTGCCATCATACAGAAAGAATAACATGCTATCAAGCAAAATAGAAGTAACTGCAATCATACAGAGGAAACAAAATATGCTATCAAGCCAACACAAACCACATGGGCAAGGGAGCAGGGCTCTACCGAATACCTGCAAGCAAAGCCATACAGTAAAAGTACAAGCAGAGGGAGCAACTCAACCTCTAGTGCAATCATGCTCCTAGCTTACATCAGTCTAGATATGGACTTATTCTAATGCATCAAGCAAATCAAACAAGCCACATCAATACAGAAAAGAAAACAGACAAGAAAGAAAGCAAATCAACCCCTCTTTCAATTTCAAGCTTCAGCTCTTCTGACAGCAATTCAGTCTTTAGACTTCAATCACCCTTCAGGGCTATCATCTTCCATGACAAGTATCAACTTGCTTCTCCAAGGTTTCAACCCATCAGACATAAGTATCCACTTATTCTTTCTTCCTCAAGCCTCAGCTTTACAGCCAATCCCACCTTCAGGCTTTACTCCTAACTACAAGTATCAATTTGATTCCCTCAGGCTCTCAATGCATCAATGTAAGTGTCAACTTTATCCTTCATTCCTCAAGCCTCAGCTCTCTTTGCTTTACTAGTATCAACTTGGTCTCCTTCTCCTACAAGCTTCAGCTCCTCAGAGTAATCTTCAACCACAAAGAAGTATCAACTTCATCCTTCAATATTCTTCAAGCAAGGAACTCCATCCTCTAACAAGGGAGAAAGATTCATCTATCAAGAGCAAAGTTTGGATGATTGGTAGCAGAGTGAAGACCAAAGGTCACCACTAAGCATCCTGTCATCAGAGAAAGGGACCCTCAAAGGTTCTACCAATTTGCAAAGAGCCACACATCCTACCAAAGGAGGGATGAGGCCTTTACAAGGGACCTTACATCATAGGGAATAATGGAATTGATCAACATATTCCATGTTTATGAAGGAAGAGAACTATCTAGAAACTCTGCCTACAAAACTCTAATCTTAACCTAATCAAAACTACACCACAAGAAGGGAAGATCTTCAAATCCAAGCCTCTTCAAGCAATACAATGCATCTTCAACTTGCCTTCAACATTATCCAAGAACAAGAGAGACAAAACCCTATTCTAAGGGAACTAAAGATGTCAATCTAGTTGAGTTAGTGCCTTAGAATCATCTAAAACTAGCACCTAAACTAAAAATCAATCAAAAATAGCAAAATATCTTATAAATTTCTACAAAAATTCCTAAGGGATCCTAATTCAATTAAGAATGCCTCATACAAAAACCAGGGACTAAATCATCCATTATTAAGTCCTAAAATTAAATCCTAAATCCAAAGGTATCAACCATAAACCCTAAAAAGGGAGCTTCTAAAGGTTTCAACCTAAACTACCACCTATGTTCCTCACAAAAATGTGAGAAAATTCTATGGGGAGCATGCATATCTATGCTAACAACTCTCAAAAAATCAGGATCAAAATCATCATCACATGATCACACAAAATTCCACAAAATCAAGTATCAAACATGACTATTTTAATATCAATTAAAATATGAAAATTCCCATAAAATCAGAAAATGCATGAAATAAAAATATTATTTATCTAAAAACTACTAGACCCTATCATGAATCTAATGCAAAAAGAATGAGATTAATTGGATCATTTTTCAATTTTTTATGATTTTATCAAGAACCATGAATAAAATGGAAAAATTAAAGAAAATCAAAAGAAAAAGATAAATGCACGGTGCAGATAGCAATGCAATGCTGTGTAAATGTATGATGGGCCTGGGAAGGGGTGTCAGTAGAAAAGAGCCTAAGCCCATATCACAATCAAAAATCAATTGAAAAATGGTAAAGAAAAAGATAAAGGCGCGGTGCAGGAAGCAAGCAAAATCAGTTCAAATTCACAAATGGGCTCGCTGGGGTGTGTGGATAGTGGTCTCTTACTAAAGCCCAAAACCTTTTGTTTAATGATACGCAGCGTTTAGAGCATCAGAATTCTTCCCTCTTCACAACCTGAGATTAAAACACGACCCTTGGATCTAGCCCTGGTCAATGGTCATACGTGAATCTGATGGCTAGGACTTCATCACCTACCTCTAGCCATGAAAATGGAGGGAAGCATCCATTGTAACAGAGTTCAAACATCAACCTCATCCTCACTCGGGCTCCCTCAAATCTCCATCGAAATTCAAGATTTAAAACACTAAATCACTCTAAATCTCTCCCTGAGTCTAACCCTAGCCTCATAATTTATTGAATCAACCTCTAAACTAAAACACGATTAAGAATCAAAATTATGCTCAAACCTCAACTATCGTTGTTCTTCAAATTGTTTGGTCTAAAATGTTCACCATATTACCCTAATCACTTCTCGCTATAACACTCACATTATCTCTCAATATCCAGCATGTTCTTGATCCAAACAGAAATTGTGTCATCTCATTGATCATCACCAAATCCTCTCTAAATTTCCAGAAACGATCTCCTAACCACATACTATCAATCTAACCTAACAAACTGAGGTAATTCTGCTTAAATTAAGGTGAGGGATGAAAGATTCAAACCTGTGAATTCTTGAATAACAGAAGTAGCAAAGCTTCAATTCAACCCTTCTACTGCTCTAAAATCATTCAATGTACCAAGTTCTTGCTTCTGTATGCAAGAGAATTGATTGCAAATGCTTGGAACTCCAAACCCGATGGTGACTTGCAGCAGGTGAAACTCAAATGCAAGAACATGATCCTTCAAGGCTTTGGCTATGGAATTGATCTGGAATCATTCAGTATCCTCAATAGAAGTTGTTGAGATCAAAAGAAAGGATCAAAATGGTGTAGAATGCAGAAACTGATTTCAATTTGCACATGGGGGTTTCAAAGTTCACTCTCTCTTTTTCCTCTCAATCCTCACCAACCTTTCATTTGAACCTCTTCTACTCAATATATAGATGATGTTAGACCTCTCTAGAATCTTTTGGAATCATCCAAGGAGATGTTGAATTTCTCATGTCATCAAAATACCATCTCATGCCATACTCACACCAGTTCTGGTTTCACTTGTTGCAGCAGCTTGTTATGATCCCAAATTCTCTCCAAATGATATATTAGATGTGTTACAATGCCTTGGAAGCTTGTGCATTGATCTCTCATGTGTTTTGCAAATGTTACTTAAGATGTAAGTAACTACTTTTCAAAGCAAGTCCACAAATTACAACTCAAATCAAAAATGTGGCTAAACCAATGTTCTTAAAATGCTTTTTAGAGTCAAAATGATACATTACATGCCTTGGTTTGGACGTGTAGATCAAAAATATCAATTTCCAACTTTGGTTCATTTAACTTATACCCCCATTTTAGGTCATTTTTGTAACTTTGAGCTACAAGCACTTCCAACATCTCATGACCTCTTTACTAGCCTTAAAACATCATTTTGAACAAGTTTGATGTTGAACATTTTCCCATTTGAAGCATGGAAATGGTAGTTATGGCCTTATGGTTGAAATGATCTATAATCTCCAAATGACCAAAATGCCCTTGACTTGTCAAAGCCATAACTTGAGTTCTATAAATCCTATCAAGGACTTCTAGTACTCTCTAGAAAGCTAAGAGGATAAGGAACAACATTAATGTTTACCAAAAGTCCATAGGAATCATCCCTCTAGGGAAAAAGTTTCATGCAAGTTGGACAACTTTCAAACTCCCAAATTCACATACCTCAGATGACCTGTAGCTTGTCAAAGTCATAACTTGAGTTCTACAAATCCTATCAAGGACTTATAGCACTCAAATTAAAGCTAAGATCATGCTCTACAACATTTATGTTGGGGGTAAGATGAGATGACAATCACATCTTGAGCTAAACTGCCTTGAAGATAGGGGTCAAACTAGGGAATTTTACACTGTCAAGCCTTAGAAACCCTAGCCTGAAACTTCTCAAACTCTTCAATCTTGATGAGTTAACCTTGGAATCATCCTTATAGCATCTCAATGTGTCAATCCATGATCACATGGCTCTTGGATTAGGTCTAAACCTTGTCCAAATCATCAGTTGACCCAGTCAAACCCTTATTGCACCACTCATGGCTGAGTCTCATTAATCTTGCACAATGACCTGTCTAGGCCTCAAAGTGATCTTCAAAACTTCTCATGGGCTCTATCAAGACCTCAAGTCCATCCTCATGGCTTCAGAATCATCTGATGGCTTTCCACAACTTTCAAGTTAGGAGGCACACACTTGGCTTCAATCACTCCCTCTGGGGATCTTTTAACTTCTCTGACAAGGATATCAATCCTTGAACATCTGAACAACCTTCTTAGCTAGCTTCAAATTCTTGTGTAGCTCTTGATTGATAATCATACCTCTTGATCTCCTGCATACATGTCAATGAAATGCAAATGATAACGCTAATGTGAATGAAATGAAACATAAGCTAGGTAAAGAAATGTTGGGCAAATTTTAGGGTGCAACAACGTCTTCGTATTGAAAGATGAGTATCAAGACCACACACACTACAGTGAGTATCCTGACACTCGGAGAGGAAGAAGTCTACACTCAATCCTCTCTCTTTAGTTCAACACAAAGAGAACTTCATTCTCTTATTAAAGTGTTTTTGGTTTTGAATGGAAAGTTCTTTGCGAATGTAAACCCTACGGTAAATGTCAAGCACTCGGGATAGGAGAAGGCCTACGGCTAACCACTCCACGACCATTCAAGTTTTTATTATGAAAATGATTTTGAAAATACACTCGGTACGAGACCGAGGTTTTAGGAGAAAAGGTTTGGAAGGAAATTGTGGAGAAGAGAGGTGGTGAATAAAGTCGTGTCTTCATATTGAAAGACGAGTATCGAGACCACCCACACTACAGTGAGTATCCTGACACTCAGAGAGGAAGAAGTCTACACTCAATCCTCTCTTTTTAATTCAAAACAACGAGAACCTCATTCTCTTATTAAAAGATGTTTTTGGTTTTAGAACGGTAAGTGCTTTTGTGACTGTAAACCCTACGGTAAATGTCAAGCACTCGGGATAGGAGAAGGCCTACGCCTAACCACTCCACGACCATTCAAGTTTTTGTGAAAAAGACTTTTAAAATGCACTCGACATGAGACCGAGGTTTTTAGGGAAAAAGGGTGGCACGAATACGAGCATCTTCGTATTGAAAGACGAGTATCAAGACCACACACACTACAGTGAGTATCCCAACACTCGAAGAGGAAGAAGTCTACACTTAATCCTCTCTCTTTAGTTCAATACAAAGAGAACTCGATTCCTTTATTACAGATGGTTTTGAAAATGCACTCGGTACGGGACCGAGGTTTTAGGAGAAAAGGTGTGGAGAATACAAGTGTTTTCGTATTGAAAGACGAGTATCGAGACCATCCACACTACAGTGAGCATCTCGACACTCGGAGAGGAAGAAGTCTACACTCAATCCTCTCTTTTTAATTCAATACAAAGAGAATTTTATTTCTTAATGAAAAGAATTAAAAACCTGCCAAAGAGATGAAAAACGAAGACAAATATACACATGATACACATACATAACTGTCCACCAATTAGGATTTTATGGTTTCAATATTTATTAAGTTTTTTTGAAAGAATTTACAAGTTAGTTGAATATTTACAGGATAATAATAATATACAGAATATATAATATGTACAAGAATATAAATGACTGAAAAATAAAGTAGTTAATATTTGACTGAAAGTAAAGCAGTTGTGTATTGACAAAAAATAAAAGTTAGTCGTCAATTGGTTAATGGATTGAATCGGGACACAAAAGAATGGGATCTCGTCTTAATCACAAACAAAATGTCGATTAATCGAAGGTAGCCTATCGCGATCCAAAAGTAAAGAAAATGACACAAATGGTCATTTTCCATAAATTTGAAATCGGGAAGGTTATCAACTCCGATAAATCCGTCGCCTGCGGATACAAGACTTCATCGATCCAAATAGTCAAAAAATGAAATTGAATCGGAAAATAAATAAGGAGAGAAATAGGTCTCGGATCCAACATTATCCATCAACAATTTGATTAATAACGGTTTACGGAGGTCTCGTCATCGACCAAAAAGATAGAAGTGAAATAAAGTCGAGAATGAGAAAGAAGAGAAAAAGTCGGTCTCGGATCCTTCATTTCTCATCAATAATTTGACGGAGAATCAAAGAAAATCTCTTCATCGACCTATGCAAATGAAAATGGGACAAAATGCCCAATAAGAAAGGAGAAAGCAAAATTAACTCTAAAATAAAATACTATTGAAGTTCTAAATAGAAAATGTTAAGAAATTTAAATAAAACTCTAATTATCTAAAACCATAATAATATTACATAGAATAATAATATACATAACTTATTTACAAAATAGATATTAATATAGTTACATAATACAAATAGTAAAAATATAATATATACAAACTAAAAAGTTTAAAAATAATAATAAATCAAAAATCAATAATCTATTAGAAAGTGTATACAATTTAGAAAATAAATATTTATAAAACTCGTGGAATATATTATAGAAATTGATTTACAAAATAAAATAAAAAAATAAAAAATATATATATACAATTTTTCCTATAAAAAAAAAAGAAACAGGGTGCGTTAAAGAAAAAGGGGGTCTGAGAATTTCTATGGGCTTTACAGCCCAATAACCATAATCCATCAGCAAAAAGATAAATAAATAAAAACGTGAAAAAAAAGAAAAACGAAAAAAAAACAAAGTCTTCACGTTTTCACTTCCCTCTCTCCAACTCATTGTGTTTTACCCTCTCTCTTTCACGCTCTCTCTGTTCAAATCCCTCGCCGGCGACATCATTTACTCCGCCGCGCCGGAGCTCATAATACCTTTCCCTAATTATCCTCGACCTTTCCGCTTTTGCTTCTCTCCCACCTCAGCCCTCTGTTTGTCAAAAAACACAATAAGTTCTCTCAAAAATCTCTCCCATCTCGCTCTAATTCCTTTTTTTTAGATCTGTTTGTGGGTGTTTATGGTTTAACAGAAGTTAAAGTGGTTGTTTGGTGGTGTACGAAAGAGGGCGGAAATGGCGGAAACGAAGGGTGGAGGTCGTTTGAAGTGGGTTTTTGTTAGTTGTTTCAAAGGTGAGTAAAAATGGTGAAAGGTGGGTCTGTTAGTTAACGGGTTTCGACGGGTTTTTACGGGTTTTATTTTTGTTGGTCGGAGTTTATTTGTGGGTATATGGGATTGTTGGTTGTGGCGCCGGAAATTTGTTGAAGGAATGGGTTGTTGAAGTCACAGATGAAGGAATCTGCGTTCATTTTAGGGTGTGTTTCACGGTTGATGGAATGCGGAGATTCAGCGGTGAGGTTGATGATGTTGGCGTTGAAGATGAACAGGGGAAAAGTTTATGTTGAAGGTTTGAAGCTTTCTGGGTAGTTTGAGTGGGTTTCTGGACGAGTTTGATGTTGAAGGTGTTGCTGTTTGGAGAGGGTTCTGAAATGGTGGAAAAATAGGGGTTTAGAGTTGAAGTGTGTGTGTGTTTGAGAGTTTTTCGAAGTTGAGTGAGGTATTGTTGGTGATGAAAGATAAATTGGGTTTGAAGAGTTTTATGAATGGTGATTTATGAAGAAGGTTGAAGGTGAAGGTTGTAGTTGAAATTTCTGGAGAATGGTGAAGAACAGATGAAGGTGGCTGTTGATAGATGATGGAGGTGAAATCGATGGATGAATGAAGGAGTTTGAAGTTTGTGAAGTTGGGGTTGAATGATGATGGAGTCTCGATGTAGATGATAATGGTGGAGAATGATGATGTTTTTACTGTTGAAGGTGGTGCGGTTGTTAATGAAGGAATGTGGTGAATGAGGAAGGACACTGTTTGGGGGAAGCTAGGGTTCTCAGTCTCCAATGAAGGAGACAATGAATAATGGTTTTATACCACTAGGAAATTGTTGCACCCCAAAATTTGCCCAACCTTTTTCTAACCTAGGTTTATGTTTCAATTGCATAGTCATTTGCATTGTCATCATGTACATAGTGTATTCATCTGCATTGCATAGCATAAGCAAGCTAATCTTAATCAGGGGATCAAGTACTATTCTTATCTCAAGAGGCATATTCAAGGAGTTTTCAAATGAATTCTTGGCAAACATAAGAGTTGTTCCTCATGGTGTCCCCTTTCCAAAAAGGTATGGTATGACTTCACCTGATTTTCAGAACTCAACTTATAGTTTGTACAAGACAAGGGTATTTTGGTCATTTGGTGATTATAGGTCATTTTAAGCAAAGGCCATATCTCCTATTTCCAAGCCTCAAATGAAAAACTTCACAACATCAAAGTTTCTCAAAATGGCATTTTTAGTCTAGAAAAGAGGTCATGAAAGTTTGGAAATGCATGGAACAAGAATTGACAAAAGTTGGTGAAAATGACTTAAAAAATGGACATAAGTTGAAAAAGTTCAAGTTGGAAATTGGTTTGGGCAATCTATAAATCCAAAATGGGGCATATGATATATCAAATTGAGTCTAAACAACATTTTAAAGACTTTGGTTCAGCCACAATTTTGATTTGAGGGTTTAAAAATGGACTTGCTTTGTAATTCCATCACTTGCATAATAAGGTACATGTGAGAAACTCAACATAAGGCAAAGGAATCCCTTGTTTTTCACCCATATCGCTCCAACTTGTCATGTCATGAGATTTTCAAAAGTGTTTAAGGGGCTGCAAGTTAGATTGAAGGGAGATATCATGAGATGGGGATTATGTCATAACATGAGAAATTCTTGAAGTTTCTAGAATCATCTTGGATTGAGCTAGAAGTCTCTAGATCTTTCCATGCTCTCCTATATATTGGATTGAGATCATTAAGAGTAAAGGTTGGTGATAGTTGATGTTGAATCCATTTTCTCCATTTGCAAATCATATTGAATCTTCATTTTTCTCTTCACCATTTTTCCATTTTTCCCACATTTTTCTACACTTGAAAACTCAAATTTTCAATTCCATTTTTCTCCCACTTTTGGTTCATTCCACCATTGCAAATACATTCCTTATCATTCTTACAATTGATTCAACACTTTTTTGGCCATAATTGATGCATGAACCAAGCTACACAACTCCATTAAAGTGAGCTCCAAGTGAAAAATTGATTTTTTGTTTTCCATCAATTCACTCCTTTCTTTCCATCCAAACACCTTCCTCATCAATTATAGGACGTGTCTACATCATTTTCTCAAAGAATTGGTGATCGAGTGAAGCTCCATAAGCCATTTTTCGGAGGTATAAAGAATTCGACATAACTCATGATTTATGAGTCTTTCTTGCATTATTGTTGTTGCATTACATTGCTCTCATCTCCTACATGGATTCTAGTACAAAAAAGATGGGTTTTATGACAATTTTTGGTTCTTGAGTTTTTCTTAAGGTGCCACGTTTTGGGAGTTGGAGAGAGTTTCAAGAAAATCTAAGACCATATTTGGACTCCTTGATTTTTTCCTTCAAGTTTGACCAAAATTTTGTGCGAAACGGATAATTATTGATGGAGTTATGGTGCTTCAAAGTAGCAAAAAACTCATGTTCATGGAGCTGCGGGTTACTATTCACAAAGTTGAAAAATTTGATTTGGAGAAGAAGGTGTTAACACCGTCGGATGCATTTCCAAGTCAAGGTTTCTTCCATTCATCCAACGCCTCTCACTGCGCCACGCAATCGGTCACATAAGCTTCATGCCACTTTTATTTATTCATGTTATTTTCTTTTATTTTCCTATTGCCATGTTTCTTTTATTTTTTCTGTTTTATATGCTGACTTCAAATAATCATAAAAAATAGGAAAATTAGTCTTTTTGATCCCCATTTTTTTGTGCTGAATCTTTAAGATGTCTAGGATTTAATAAAACTGGAATTATAATTTTACCATTTTTTGACATTTTCTTTGGAGTTTTTACATTTGGCTCGTCATAAAAAGGCCAATGCTGGTGCTATCATTTTGTTGAATTTCTTTGACCTATCAAAACACAATTTAAATGTCAATCCTTTTGCAGGGATCTCATAAACACGTTGAGGTATTGTGATATATTTTTGTGGGAATTTTATTGTACCATTTTAATTGGTTTTGGATGCTTTCTTTAACATGCTCCACTTTAATCTTTCCTTTGGTATACATGAGATATCTTGCATTGTTTTCATCTTGTTTGACCATTTCATTGTGGATATTTTTATGGTATCTCTCACCCCTGGTTTATGGATTGATGTAGGTAATGGGAGATTTTTATTTGATTTTTTTATCACCTTTTTCTATTCTTCTTATATTTTTGTATTCGGACTTGTAATTTGGACTTCCGAACGGACTTTATTTTTGTTAAGGCTCCAACGGCCGCTTTGTGTTTGCGTGATGAACGCCGTGGCTTATATTTCTTATTGTAGGTAGGTTAGAGGTATTGGAAGACCCTTAGGTGGCTGTTATTTGTATGTGTAGCTTGCCCGATTATCGACTTGTTTGCATGATAGCACGTTGCGATTCCAAATAGTGGATTACGCGTTTCATTCGGAGTTTTCACTCGATTCTTTGCATATGATCACTTGATATTTTATTATTCCATCCATGAATGGGCTTGAGGTTGAGACGGACCGTCCTCCCTCCTTTGCATTGCATTTACCATTGCTATATTCATGTTCACTTGTATGCGGTTATTACTTGTATTTCCGTTTCTCCCTTTCGTTTTCCTTTCCCGTAGGAGCTAACCCATGTATGATAACATTAGGGTAGATTTTTTATCCCTTTTTGTAACCCTAGGAGTTTTTTATAGTGTCATCTCTTCTTTCTTCAGAACGACAGAAAAACATTAATAAAGGTTATAACAACAATCAATTCACTTCTTCCGTCAAAAGATTTGAACAAACACAAACCTTTTTGCAATAAGAAAACCCTTGTTTAAGGTGAGATTTTTCATAAAAGACATTTGAACAGCTTGTGTCGTGCGTAGCCCGAACTACGTTTGCTCTGATCTTCCATGCTGTGTGGAAGTACGTAGGCATAGGATGCGATATCCTAGCGAGCAACCTTCCCCACCTTCACCCGTAGTTAGGCGAACTACGTTGACTCTGATTTCTCGTTCCAGACGGGAATACGTAGGCATAAAGTGCGATGCTTTGCCGAGTCATGTTTTCTTTTCTTTTCAGACCTCATCCTTTAGTTTAGATAGAAGTGTAATCCGTACAAACCAAGCAAGCGTGGATCCCATCGAGTACGATGGACGTGAGGGGTGCTAATACCTTCCCCTTGCGTAACCGACTCCCGAATCCAGGTTTTGGTTGCGATGACCATACCTTTTCCCGTCTTTGCGTTAGGTTTACTTCGAGCGTTTCCTTTCCCTCCTTTGGGATAAATAACGCACGGTGGCGACTCTTCTGTTCAGCCGGCGCCGATTTTCGCAGTAGCGACAGCTGGCGACTCTGCTGGGGACTATGAGGGTTCCCTACGCGAGTCAATCCTAGCGCTTGTTTTCCCGTCGTGGGCTTTGTATGGATTTACATTTCTGTATTTACATTTCAGCATTTTATTATCATTATTATTGTTGTATTGTGGGTTTGATGGGGGTTCTATGATTGAGAGATAAGCCGGACCTGGGCTTGAGTGCACCTAGAATTAGAGTAGAGATTAGTGGGGGTGTGCATGCTTTGCATGTACTAGCTTCCCGCGAAATCTACGCTCGGACGAGGTCTTTCTGGTTGACTTCCTGTTTCACCCTTTGGGTGCAGTGGGCTGTTGGTTAGTTGGATTGTCGACTCCGGGGACCGATCATTTGGAAGTTGGCTAAGTGAGGTCTCTTCAGGATTTGATGATGCCACTCCTTCTGGGAATTGTATCATCAACCCTGAAAGTCTGTGACGCCAACGACCGCATAGGATGCCGTACCTTGTGCCAGTTATAGGGACATCTACCTGTGAGAGGGACTTGGGACATGCAGGTACCCTGACCTTCAGACTACCGGTTTATTTCTCATGAGATACAGGATTGTGGATATTTTATGGGCTGTTATCAGGGTCTGTCAGAGACCAGGTGTGGGTTATGTTATTGGGTCTATCCGAGACCAGGCTGGAGTTCTTTGTGAGGTCTGTCTGAGACCAGGGTTTGATGAGTATTGGAGGGTCTGTCTGAGACCTGTTCTTGGTGTGACTTGGGCTTCTTATTCAGGGCACTTGATCCCCTGTTGCAGCTGTTTGCATTGTATTATTTGCATACCCATTTATCATTGCATTTCATTAACGTGTGTCTGTGCTGCAGGTGCATTACGTACTTCCCTGTTCTAGTGCTCCGGACTTCTGATTGTTGATATGGGTAGTGTGCGGAAGACAGTTGCGTATAAGCTGCCCACTCCGGATGTGAATTCTATATTGAGTTTGATTGCCCTTGCGGATGATGAGGTTAGGGCTAGCTTCAAGAAGAGTTATACTTTCTCCTTTGAAGGCCTGTTCAATATATGAGTTGTTTTCTCTTTTGTGATTGAATTTCAACTTCTTGCAACTTTTGTCACCGCACTGTCACGGCGCTACCCTGTATCAAATGTATTAGCACTAGAATGGGGGGAGTAATATTCCCCAATGCACAGGCACATATTGCATTTTGCATACATACTCATATTTGCATTACAGGTTTGTGATCCGTGTATCTTTTCTCCTGCATCCATTACAGGTACTTTCAGGATTGCAGATCAACGAATCCATCGTTATTCCACAAGGACTAATCAGAAGAAGATTATGGACAACGTGCAGAGTGAAATGCAAGAGATGCGTGACAGGATGGCCCTGCTCATGCAAACCATGGAGACCATCGCCAAGGGACAAGAGCAGCTGCAAAATCTGGTTCAACCGATAGTCGCACGGGCTGAAAACAACGGGACACCGCATGGTGAAAATATTGTTGCTTCTCCCCGAGTTGAGAATCGTCAAAGTGCTGATGTTATTCCCGTAAACGGTTCTAATGCTGGAGAAACTGGTCCTGTAGGTGGAGGTGGGAACGCCGGTAATATGAATGCCAATGCAGATACTGCTGGGGTATTTGTGGGTAATGTCAACCAGGGTTTCAATGGGGGCGTTGAGAATGTCGGAATGAATGGTATTAATGGTAACCAGGGCTTCAATGGTGTGAACATGGGGTATGGCAACATTGTTGGCACCAAGGCTGGGTTTGGTGACTATGGTTATGGTAATCGTGGATATGGAACTAGTGCATACAACGCTCAAGAGACGGGCAATCTGAGGTATGACCCCAGGTACTTCCAAACGGGTCCGGGCCGTGATGCAGATTATGTTGGATACGATGCAGTACCTCGCTGGGAGGATCGTCAGGAGGATGTGTTCTCTGGTCAGAACAAGGGTTATGAAAGAGCCAGGGATGACAACCATCAGATGAGATTGCTAGAAGAGAAGGTAAATGGTTTGGCTAGCCAGAATGCTGTGGGGCTGGATATGTCCAATATGGGATTGGTACCAGGGCTGAGGGTACCTCTGAAATTCAAAGCGCCATCTTTTGATAAATATAAAGGGGACACGTGCCCGAGGGTACATGTTCGTTCATTTTACAGGAGGATGTCCGCGTATTCAGACGACGAAAAGATGCTCATGCATTTCTTCCAGGACAGCTTGTCAGGGCCGTCGCTGGAATGGTATATGAGCCTAGAGCCAACACAGATAAAAAGCTGGAAAGAGCTAGCGGAAGCTTTCGTGAAGCATTACCAATACAACAGCGATCTCGCCCCTAACCGGGTTCAGCTGCAAAGCCTCTCTCAGAAGCCCAGTGAAAGCTTCAAAGAATACGCCCAGAGATGGCGTGATTTGGCTGCCAGAGTACAACCTCCTATGGTGGAGCGTGAAATGATGGACTTGTTCGTAGGGACATTCTCAGGAATGTACTATGACCGGCTGCTCAACTTCTCAATGAGTACCTTCTCCGAGTTGATCCTGATGGGGGAGCGTATAGAAAACGGGATAAAAATCGGTAAGATTCAAGCGGGAGAGTCTGCTTCAGCTGGAAGCAATAAGAAAGCTTTCGGGGGTAGAAAACAGGAAGATGCCAATTCGGTATGTAGCTCTCGGGGAAGAAATAGGGGATGGAGGCAATACCAACCGCAACAAGTTGCAAGTGTGATAATCCCCGCGCAGCAGCAGGGGCAACAACATCCGGCTCAGCGAAGAATTCAGAACGGGAAGCTGAAAAGGGTATTTGATCCGCCGCCAGTATCGTACGCTGAGCTTCTTCAGAATTTGTTACGGTTACAGTTGGTCGAGAAAAGAACGATGGCTCCTCCGACAGGGATCCCCCCACCCAGTTATAACGCTAATGAGCATTGTGAATTCCACTCTGGGGCACCCGGCCATAATATCGAAAACTGCCACGCTTTCAAGCATAAAGTGCAAGATTTGCTTGATAGCACTGCTATTAATTTTGGTACGGAAGGGCCCAATATTACACAACAACCAATGCCAAACCATGAATAGGCTGGAGGATGGTGGACAAAGAGGAGTTCTATAGTTCGGGTGGGCCGTTAAAAGTAGATCAGAACAGTGGCAGGCTGCCTCTAATAACTGATTGTGAAGATAGCTGGTTCAGCAGCAGGACAGATGTGAAAGCCCGGTTCTCGGAAGCTGGCATTTTTCTTTGTTTTATCTTGTCATTTCTTTACGTTTGTAGTTTCTTTCCTGTTTAAAATGCAATCTTGTTTGTAAAACTTGTTGTTTCCATTCAATTGATGATAATGAAATAAATATGCATGTTTTGATTAAATCCATTCGTGTTCACTAATTGTTTTTACAAATGTCCAACGCCTGGTTAAGAGGAATCCGGGGAGGATGACGAAAATGAACGACATGCAAAATTCCGATTGTATGCTTTTTGAAACAAAACCTGCTGATGATGTACAGGCATTGTTTCAAATCCCTAAACACCGGAGATATAAGGAAGATAATCCCTTGTCAACCCCTTTGAGCCTTGTAGTAGGAGTTTCTTTCTGTGAATGAAAAACCCTCAATCTTAACCTGGGGCAGGGTAGGTGTTAACTAATTTGACCGAGCGTCCAAATTGCAAAAGGAGTGTACGTTCGAGGATCAATCACACCTCTAGAGGTCGTGCCAGAGAAACCGTGGTGGTTAAGCATCAGGAGTGAAACAGTCACATTATTCTCCAATGAGTCAGACAACCAGTGTCACACGACTTGTTCGAAAAAAAAAAGAAAGCAAAGAGAATCAAAAGCCCGCTAAGTCAAAACTTCAAGACAAATGACTTAGGCAAAAATGAGGGCATCCCGCTGGACTTAAAAAATCAAAAGAAACTCAAAAGGAGTCAGTCCAGGCAAAAGTTAGGGATATGAAAAGAAAAAAAGATGAAAGGATGGAAAAATCCTCAAATGAAATACGAGTCGTGTGACCTCAAGTGTCAAAGACGAAAGGTGAGTGGCTGTCACTCCCAACAATCATAATTTCTCGAACTATCACTCCTATCTTTCAGCCTCTGAGAGGTGAGTGCTAAGGTCGAATTAGCTGAACATAGGATCGGAGAACATCAAGGAGAATGGGTGGGTTAAAATAAACTTTGAGCCTTTATCCTTTCCTTCAAAACCGTGAACCTGACCACGTTATAACCTTCAAAAGTCCTAATTGAAGCAGGTTGTTTCGAAAGCATACTTCGGTAAAGGTCGCGTCGATTCTGACTCCTGAAAGGGTTCCTCTTACCATGTTGGTACTGATGTTGATAAATGTTTTGTGCATTATATGCTATAAACTGTTTTTCCCTTTTCCCAGTGAACAGATTGGATGTCAAAACTATCATATGTGTTGCATTAATACGTCTTTTACGCAGAACAACTTGTTTTACTTGCGAGTAAGCGCTTGACAGCAGAAAAGTTTCCTACAGTGGAATGTATGGTCAGGATAGAATGCAGAGCGCCCGAATGCTCCGCAAGCCGGGGCAAGCCATTAAGTGCTCCCCAGTCAGGTCAGCCATTCAAAGTCAGTTACTCTGGGGCAATCAGGTCGAGATTCGGTAAATCTCTCGTAGTTGGAGGTACTGCTCTGGATCAGCTAATCAGGGGCAAAGTCATTGCAATCAGGGGTAGGTCATCTTAAGAGCGCAGAAGTTATTCTTTACTCGAGGGGCATTTGGTGTGAAGTATTTCTCCGAAGTTCAGAATGCTGGGGCAGTTCATATCAGACCAACGGGGTACAAATGTTCAGATTCCCTTTTGAGGACTATCCCCACAGAGGTCCCGCAGGCTGGGGCATGTCAGAAGCAAAGGGATTGTTCTTCTCAGTACCATCAGGGTTATTCAGAGTTATTCGAGCAGATTTAGTCAATCTTAAGGTGTGAGACGAATGTCGGGAAGTCATGTTACTGTCTTCCGATTCTTCACCCAAATCCATGTTGGCGATCACTGTGAGGCCCATCCGTGTTGGCGCATCAGTTTCCAAATCCAATCGTCATCAGTACGCAGGAAGACTCCGTCTATTTTCTCCAACAAAAGTCCAGTTTTTCAGTGGCACGGGTGAGCTATCCCCAGAGAAGTCCAATCATACTTGGCACATCTGCTATTCCCCAGCAGAGTTATATTCCCCAGCAGGGTGTTACTTCAACGAGGTGTTTGGTTAAGTTCCCAAATTCCCCAGCGAAGTTGATGCTACTCTTCCAGCATTTATTTTGCTGGAATAATTCTGTGATATCCGGTTTATCCCCAGCGGAGTTGGCTTCGTCTTCAACATTTATTTTGCTGAAATGGTTTTCTGTACCCGACTTTCTCCAGCAGCCCGAGCCTGTATTAGCATATTGCATGCATCATCATATTTGCATCATCATATTTGCATCATACTTGCATTTCAGTTTCAAAATACGTAGCATTTCCATGCTATATGGAAACATTACGTCATTATCGAACATACGTATTCAGAAACATAAACCAGGTTGGTTACCTCGTTGGTTTCAGATGTTTGTTTTCCCCTGCAGATAATTGAGATTATGATTCAGGAAGATGTTCGGATAGTCGGATTTGGGGCGCAAGGCGAGCAGTGATCATGTTCATCCTATCATGTGGACCCCTAGCAGAGTTGCTTGGTTGAGTTTCTCTTTTCCCCAGCTGAGTCCTTCTCAGGTCGCTGTTATGTCGGCATTACAAGATTTCATAGTTCAGATTTTTTGGAGTTATCGTCGTGATTTCCCCAGTAGAGTTTTCTTCCCCATCAGAGTTGCTTGGTTAAGCTTCTCTTCTTCCCCAGCGAAGTTTTCTTCAGACTGTTGTCATGTCAGTATTGAAAATCTTGAAATTACTACCTGCCGTCGAAGTAGGTGTTTGACGGCTGTCGTCAGAATTACCCCAGTAGAGTTTTTCTTCGGATTGTTGTTACAAGAATCTTGTGGATTAAACCTTCGGAGTTACTACCCCGGTTGAAGGAGTTATTACCCTGGTTGAAGGAGTTATACCCTGGTTGAAGGAGTTATTACCCTGGTTGAAGGAGTTATACCCTGGTTGAAGGAGTTATACCCTGGTTGAAGGAGTTATACCCTGGTTGAACGAGTTATACCCTGGTTGAAGGAGTTATACCCTGGTTGAGGGAGTTATTACCCTGGTTGAGGGAGCTGTTACCCTGGTTGAGGGAGTTGTCACCCTGGGTGATGGAGTTACACCCTGGTTTGAGGAGTTATTATGCCTTGTTTGAGGCAGTTTGTTATCCTGGTCGATGGAGTTGTTACCTTTTGTCAAAGGAATTATTATCGGTGTTGGCAGAATCATTACCCGTGCTAACGGAGTGGCTCCCTGCGGAATTATTTGTTCAAGTATCTGTGTCGTCGGAGATGTATCCCACAGAGTAACTTGTTCAAGTCACCGGATGCCTGATTCGCGCTTTACGTAGCATTTTGTTTGTTTCTCTACAAACGAAGGTCAAGACTTTTGTGTTTTCGACGTGGTCCTTTGGCTCGATGCATGCTTATTGTAGCAAAATTTGGAATTAATTGTGGATTCAAGGCCTGTGGCGTCACGCAGGTGGTTGAGGACGAAATCAAGTCAGTTCTTATCAGATAATTGATCAGTTGTTGCCGTGACAACCGGATTCGGTTTTCTGAATGATATTTTCCCCAAGCAGTAGTCGTATTAGAAACTTAATTTTGCGGTTGGCAAATTTCCGGGTTCTTTCGTATTCAACCGTCTCGTACCTCGAATGTCTGAAGGTTGCGCGCTCTTCATCCCGTCGGGTCCAAGTCGCTTGAATAGGGGCAGCTGTTGCACCCCAAAATTTGCCCAACCTTTTTCTAACCTAGGTTTATGTTTCAATTGCATAGTCATTTGCATTGTCATCATGTACATATTGTATTCATCTGCATTGCATAGCATAAGCAAGCTAATCTTAATCAGGGGATCAAGTACTATTCTTATCTCAAGAGGCATATTCAAGGAGTTTTCAAATGAATTCTTGGCAAACATAAGAGTTGTTCCTCATGGTCTCCCCTTTCCAAAAAGGTATGGTATGACTTCACCTGATTTTCAGAACTCAACTTATAGTTTGTACAAGACAAGGGTATTTTGGTCATTTGGTGATTATAGGTCATTTTAAGCAAAGGCCATATCTCCTATTTCCAAGCCTCAAATGAAAAACTTCACAACATCAAAGTTGCTCAAAATGGCATTTTTAGTCTAGAAAAGAGGTCATGAAAGTTTGGAAATGCATGGAACAAGAATTGACAAAAGTTGGTGAAAATGACTTAAAAAATGGACATAAGTTGAAAAAGTTCAAGTTGGAAATTGGTTTGGGCAATCTATAAATCCAAAATGGGGCATATGATATATCAAATTGAGTCTAAACAACATTTTAAAGACTTTGGTTCAGCCACAATTTTGATTTGAGGGTTTAAAAATGGACTTGCTTTGTAATTCCATCACTTGCATAATAAGGTACATGTGAGAAACTCAACATAAGGCAAAGGAATCCCTTGTTTTTCACCCATATCGCTCCAATTTGTCATGTCATGAGGTTTTCAAAAGTGTTTAAGGGGCTGCAAGTTAGATTGAAGGGAGATATCATGAGATGGGGATTATGTCATAACATGAGAAATTCTTGAAGTTTCTAGAATCATCTTGGATTGAGCTAGAAGTCTCTAGATCTTTCCATGCTCTCCTATATATTGGATTGAGATCATTAAGAGTAAAGGTTGGTGATAGTTGATGTTGAATCAATTTTCTCCATTTGCAAATCATATTGAATCTTCATTTTTCTCTTCACCATTTTTCCATTTTTCCCACATTTTTCTACACTTGAAAACTCAAATTTTCAATTCCATTTTTCTCCCACTTTTGGTTCATTCCACCATTGAAAATACATTCCTTATCATTCTTACAATTGATTCAACACTTTTTTGGCCATAATTGATGCATGAACCAAGCTACACAACTCCATTAAAGTGAGCTCCAAATGAAAAATTGATTTTTTGTTTTCCATCAATTCACTCCTTTCTTTCCATCCAAACACCTTCCTCATCAATTATAGGACGTGTCCACATCATTTTCTCAAAGAATTGGTGATCGAGTGAAGCTCCATAAGCCATTTTTCGGAGGTATAAAGAATTCGACATAACTCATGATTTATGAGTCTTTCTTGCATTATTGTTGTTGCATTACATTGCTCTCATCTCCTACATGGATTCTAGTACAAAAAAGATGGGTTTTATGACAATTTTTGGTTCTTGAGTTTTTCTTAAGGTGCCACGTTTTGGGAGTTAGAGAGAGTTTCAAGAAAATCTAAGACCATATTTGGATTCCTTGATTTTTTTCCTTCAAGTTTGACCAAAATTTTATGCGAAACGGATAATTATTGATGGAGTTATGGTGCTTCAACGTAGCAAAAAACTCATGTTCATGGAGCTGCGGGTTACTATTCACAAAGTTGAAAAATTTGATTTGGAGAAGAAGGTGTTAACACCGTCGGATGCATTTCCAAGTCAAGGTTTCTTCCATTCATCCAACGCCTCTCACTGCGCCACGCAATCGGCCACATAAGCTTCATGCCACTTTTATTTATTCATGTTATTTTCTTTTATTTTCCTATTGCCATGTTTCTTTTATTTTTTCTGTTTTATATGTTGACTTCAAATAATCATAAAAAATAGGAAAATTAGTCTTTTGGATCCCCATTTTTTTGTGCTGAATCTTTAAGATGTCTAGGATTTAATAAAACTGGAATTATAATTTTACCATTTTTTGACATTTTCTTTGGATTTTTTACATTTGGCTCGTCATAAAAAGGCCAATGCTGGTGCTATCATTTTGGTGAATTTCTTTGACCTATCAAAACACAATTTAAATGTCAATCCTTTTGCAGGGATCTCATAAACACGTTGAGGTATTGTGATATATTTTTGTGGGAATTTTATTGTACCATTTTAATTGGTTTTGGATGCTTTCTTTAACATGTTCCACTTTAATATTTCCTTTGGTATACATGAGATATCTTGCATTGTTTTCATCTTGTTTGACCATTTCATTGTGGATATGTTTATGGTATCTCTCACCCCTGGTTTGTAGATTGATGTAGGTAATGGGAGATTTTTATTTGATTTTTTTAGCACCTTTTGCTATTCTTCTTATATTTTTGTATTCGGACTTGTAATTTGGACTTCCGAACGGACTTTATTTTTGTTAAGGCTCCAACGGCCGCTTTGTGTTTGCGTGATGAACGCCGTGGCTTATATTTATTATTGTAGATAGGTTAGAGGTATTGGAAGACCCTTAGGTGGCTGTTATTTGTATGTGTAGCTTGCCCGATTATCGACTTGTTTGCATGATAGCACGTTGCGATTCCAAATAGTGGATTACGCGTTTCATTCGGAGTTTTCACTCGATTCTTTGCATATGATCACTTGATATTTTCTTATTCCATCCATGAATGGGCTTGAGGTTGAGACGGACCGTCCTCCCTCCTTTGCATTGCATTTACCATTGCTATATTCATGTTCACTTGTATGCGGTTATTACTTGTATTTCCGTTTCTCCCTTTCGTTTTCCTTTCCCGTAGGAGCTAACCCATGTATGATAACATTAGGGTAGATTTTTTATCCCTTTTTGTAACCCTAGGAGTTTTTTATAGTGTCATCTCTTCTTTCTTCAGAACGACAGAAAAACATTAATAAAGGTTATAACAACAATCAATTCACTTCTTCCGTCAAAAGATTTGAACAAACACAAACCTTTTTGCAATAAGAAAACCCTTGTTTAAGGTGAGATTTTTCATAAAAGACATTTGAACAGCTTGTATCGTGCGTAGCCCGAACTACGTTTGCTCTGATCTTCCATGCTGTGTGGAAGTACGTAGGCATAGGATGCGATATCCTAGCGAGCAACCTTCCCCACCTTCACCCGTAATTAGGCGAACTACGTTGACTCTGATTTCTCGTTCCAGACGGGAATACGTAGGCATAAAGTGCGATGCTTTGCCGAGTCATGTTTTCTTTTCTTTTCAGACCTCATCCTTTAGTTTAGATAGAAGTGTAATCCGTACAAACCAAGCAAGCGTGGATCCCATCGAGTACGATGGACGTGAGGGGTGCTAATACCTTCCCCTTGCGTAACCGACTCCCGAATCCAGGTTTTGGTTGCGATGACCATACCTTTTCCCGTCTTTGCGTTAGGTTTACTTCGAGCGTTTCCTTTCCCTCCTTTGGGATAAATAACGCACGGTGGCGACTCTTCTGTTCAGCCGGCGCCGATTTTCGCAGTAGCGACAAAAATGACACGTGGTATTGGCGAAATGATTAATTAATGGACTAAATGACAAATTAATGAAAATTAACAACTAATGAAAAGCTGGCTTAATCAAAGAGTAATGAAATAAATCTATTAATAAAATAATCCCAATTTAACAATACTAATAATTGTTGTACCTCAAAATTTGCTCAACCTTTTCTAACTTGGCTTATGTTTCATTTCATTTCATTTTGTTCTAGCATGTGCATTGTATAGCATGTTTCATTGAACAGGGGATCATGAAGTTTATGCATAGCAAGAGAAGTCTTCTCAAGTTGTTGAGCCTAAGCAAGAAGTGTTACTCAAGCTTGAAGGGTCATCAAGTCATCTTGAAGTGGTCAAAGTCTTGTGAAAGGATTGATGGATGTGTGTGGGTCAACTCCTAACTTGGAGGCCAACTGAAGAGCATCAGGGGATTGTGAATGCATGATTATGGGTATAAGATGTTGAGAGAGCTCATTGAGTGCTTTGAGAGCCATTTGGAGCTTATTCAAGTTGTTGTGTGAAGTGGAACAAGCCCCAGGCAAGAATGTGGCATCTAGGGTTTTCATCTGATAAATCCTCAGTTAACTGTGAAATTAAAGGAGGTTAAAACTCAATTCCAAGTCTCTATCGTCATGGGATGTTGTGTTGATATGTTTAATATATCATTTCAAGATCAATTCATCAAGGATCAAGAGTGTGAGAAGTTACTAAATTAGGGTTCTCAGTGTAAAATCCTCTATTTAGTGCCTAACTTCAAGACCACCTATCTCAAGATACAAGTCTCACCTCAACTTTTGACCAACATGAAACTTGTAGAGCATGTTCCTAGATTTATTTTGAGTACTAGAAGTCCTTTATTGGATTTATAGAACTCAAGTTATGATCCAAACAAGTTACAGGTCATCAGATGAATGTGATTTTGGTCAACAAAAGTCAACCAACTTCCAAGCCATTTTTGACCTAGAAGAATGTTTCTCCTAAACTTTTGGCAAACATGAAAGTTTTAGGGTATGGTCTTAGCCTTCCAAAGAGTACTAGAAGTCTTTCATAGGATTTGTAGAACTCAAGTTATGAGGTTTGCAAGTCAAGGGTATTTTGGGAAAGTGAGATTATAGGTCATAAAATTATAGGTCCATTTCACCAACTTGCACACTTTAAATGGAAATATTTTCAACATGAAACTTGCTCTAAATAGGGCCATTTGAATTACCAAATCATCTCTTGTCATGGTTGGAGCTTGGATTGAAGAATTGGGATTTGAATTTTTCATAAAGAAGGCTTAAAATGAGAAAATGGGATTTAATTGATTTGGAACTTTTTCAAGGAAAATTTAAACATTTTTTGAGTGCAAATGATGTTCTAAAGACAATGCCAATTTTACATTTGCAATTAGAGGTCATTTGGTTATTGATTTCCATGGTTTCTTCATCATGAAGTAACAAGTGTAAAATCTACCATAGAATTAAAACAAGGCTCAATTCTTGGCCCTTTGATCAACTCAAGCCATGTGGAATTTATTTGGAACATAATTAAGGTTGGTGCAGTAGAGAATACACGAGTATGGCAAGTAAAAAAATAAGAAAAAATTGATTTGTCAATTGGGCTTTAGGGCATGAATTAAAACACCATTCTCATCTGAACCCAACATATAAAAGGCTAGGAAGCCTCCCAAGCCCTCAGAGCTCGTTTTGGTGGTGAATTGGCAGAAATAGCAACTTGAAAAAGGGAGAGAAAAGTGAGAATCAGTTTTGTAGTTTTGGCCCTTATCAAGTGAAATTGAGCTCATCAAAAGCTTCATTGAAGTATTTGGAACGTTTCTGGGTGGTTAAATTGAAGGTTCAGCCAAAGACAAGACCCAGTGGAGGTTCTCCACTAGGTAATTTCAAAATCACCATATCTATTTATTTAAGCTTTGATTCTGTGCCATTCTTGCATATTTGAGACGTAGAAATAATGTAGATCATTAATATGTAAAATGAACTGGCATTTGGTGTGATTTCTGTTTGGTGCACAAATCTTGTTGTTTGAATTTTGGCTCGTTCTTGAGTTTTTAGAGCAAATGAAACATGGATTTGAACTCCTTGTGAAGTGTAGATGAATTCTGGATATTTTGGTTGGCTGATTTTGAGTTTCACAGTTTATGCACATTTCTCATTTGCTTTCGATTTGCTTTGTTTATTGCTCAAAAGTGAAAACCAAGGTTGGATTTGAGTTCCTCATGATGAGAGGATGAATTTGCACTATGATTTTGTTATTTTTAGTGGATTTTTAGAAACTGTGATTTTATGGGAACTATTCACGACGGTTGAGGGGCCGGAGAAGATGACCGGAAGGGATCTCCAACCACCCTCTGATTTTCTGGTTTTGGTTGACTCCTCAATGTAGGAGATGATGTCCACACTGTTAGATCTGATGACTTTTATGTTTATCACTCACGATTAAGACACAACGTATACCACTTTTGACCATGCTCACTTGATTACGTTTGAATTAGTCATTAATGCGTTGGCGTGCTTTTGGCCACGTGATTGGAATACCAGATGATCAGACGGTCTCAATTGCATTCCACGCTGGTCCTTTCGTTGACCAGCCCTGGTGGATCATTGGTGTAACCCTGATTTCTTTTGGGCGCTTGGGCCTCAGTTGCTATTCGCCCCCCCCCCCCTTTGGCACAGTTCCTATTTTCAATTGGTTTTTCTTGCTATTTACACCGTTGGTCTTTTTATTTTATTTTTATTTTCATTTCTTTTTTTGTTTATTATCTGTTTGTATTTAAATCATTTTAATTACTTCCAATTATCCAAAAAAATCAAAAAAATATTTTTTAGATACTTTGAGATGTCTTTTAATTTTGGAAAATTTTTATTTTATTTTTTAGTTTATTTTTCAATTAAAATTGGATTTTAATATTGGAAGTGTATTAATTGATTTAAATTATGACATTGTGTGATCTTTTAATTGTTTCTTCCTTTTCCCTTTGGTCCAATGAATGAAAATTGATCCTCATACTCTTGATGAATTGAACAATTTTTGAAGACCATTTTGTCCCTGGTTGGTTGACTTTAGGGTTGACTTTGGTGGCTTTTCTTTTGACCCTCGATTCTCCCATTTCAAAGTGGTACATCTTGAATTTGATTTTCTTTTGATGGTGCTTTGAGAGGATATTGGCCTTGTGCTCTTGGCTTCTGTTTTCCAACTTGTTTAGCTTTCTTGTCCATTTTATTTGGTTATTTTTGAACCATTTTCCTAATTTTGAGGTAACTTGCAAGTCAAGTTACCTCCAAGGGAGGTTCATACATGCACCTTGACCTAGTTTGATTTGGATATGACATCTTTGGATCCTTTGAGCTCTCAATCCCTTTTGTTTCATGTTGCTAACATGTTAAGGATGACGTGTGTTCAATTTTAGGTCATGATATTGGTTTTCCCTTGTTCTTTTGTTTGTTCTCTTTTGAGCTTTCAAGTGTGTTTTCATTGTGTAGTTTGCTTGCACTTCTTTGTATTCTAGCTTGTATTTCTCTTTGTGATGATTTGTTTTTACTTTTGGGATTTCCTCTTCATCTTTACCTTCTGTCCAATGACCTTGGAGTGTCATTTAAGGTAGCTTGGTACCTCCTTAGGAGGAACTTAAAGCTTACCTAAAGTGATGAGTCCATGAGGACTTTTCTTAGTGACTTTGTCACACTTGTTTGTTTGCTTGTTTGCATCTCTCTCTATTTTCTCTTTGCATCATCATATGCATGCTTGGTTGATATGAGCTTGTGGTGGCTACTGCCCCACACATGTTTTCCTCCCACTTTCATTCTATGTGTTCTTACTTGTGCATTCCATGTATGCATTCTTTCATTTACATGTTTCCATTGTTCTTTCTTCTTCTTCTTTTGTCTTCCTTCCCTTAGGATTTCTAATCTCTCTTGTTTAAGAGAGATTATAATAGACATTAGGGTCCTAACCATGCATGATAACATTAGGTAGATGTTTCCCTTTTATAATCTCAACTTTAGGTGCACTTTGCATGACAACTTCTAGGGTTTGGTCTAGTCCCCCTTTAGTTTGTCCCTTTCTCTTTTTATCTTCAAACAACTTCAATCCACTTAATAAAGATAATGAATGTTGTGCCATGAGCCTTATACTGGGAAATGGTGATTGAGTGGCTACCTCTCAATTGCCTAGAGTGTTTAGTATACGTCCTTAGGACGATATGCGACGCATTCGATCCTAGGTTTTAGACTTTGTTACAACATACATTATAAACACTCTAAATACTTCTTCTTTAAAAAACACAAAAACAATTCAAACCTTTTTTACCCTTCGAGATCTTAATCAGGAAAAGCTTTTTCATAAGCAAGAGTGTTGTTAACTCTTAGTTCTATTGCAAACGGTAACGCCTAAGTCTCCAACGGTCGAGCTGCATACACCAAACTGCTAGAACTGTTTGTTAACCCTACTCGGGTAAAACTTTTGAACAACCTGTGTTCTCATAAGCCCGAACTACGTTTGCTTTGATATTTCATACCAGATGAAAGTATGTAGGCATAAGACGCGACGTCTTAGCGAACAACCTTCCCCCCTTCTTTAGCCGTAGTTGGTCGAACTACGTTGACCCTGACTTTCCCATTGCACGAGGGAGTACGTAGGCACAGAGCGGCGATGCTCTGCCGAGTCAGTCCTTTTTATTTTTTTCTTGTCCATAAGCCTTTAGCATAGATAGTTTACACACCCCTTTTAGATAGACAACACATGCGTGGATCCCGTCGAGTACGACGGACGTGGGGGGTGTTCATACCTTCCCCTTGCGTAACCGACTCCCGAACCTAGGACTTGGTTGCGATGACCTCGTCTTTTCCCTTTTTCGTTAGGTTTTTTTCCAATCATTTCCTTTCCCCTCTTTGGGATAAATAACGATAGGTGGCGACTCTGTTAGTCATTGTCGGCCTCTTTTTTCGCAGTAGTGACAGTTGGCGACTCTGCTGGGGACTGGAATATCCCCTATGCGAGTCAATCCTAGCGCTTGTGTGTTTTCTTTTTGGAGTGTTTATATATGTGCTTTATCTTTATTTACTTCCACATTTTACTTTCCGCATTGTATCATACTTGCTGTGCTGTGGGGAGGGAAGTTCCATTGAGAGATAAGCCGGATCCGGGCTTGAGTATAAACCTATTATTAGTAGTGGAGATTAGTGGGTGAACCTGTTTTCTTAGCAGACACAGTTCCCCATGAAATTTACGCTCAGACGAGATTCTCTTTGACAATTTCCTTTCTGATCCTTAGGATCCGACTGGAATTTGGATTTGAGGGTTGTCGACTCTGGGGACCGATCATTTGGGATTCAACTAAGTGAGGCCTCTTCGAGAGTTGATGATGCCAAACCAAAAATGGTGAACGTATCATCATTTCTCGAAAGTCTGTGATGCTGATGAACGTATAGGATGCCAAACCTTGTCAGTGGATAGGTCCATACCTGTGAGTGGGTGGGTTATGCAGGAAACTTTGACCTCCAGATTACCTGGTTCTTCACAGTGTGAACCTGTGTTCATGGTACAAAGGGGTTCTTATGTCAGTGATTTGACGATACTAAAGCGAAGCGCTGGTTCTTCTCAAGCTACAGCACAGCAAGCCTGATCCTCAGTTTGCATTTGCATCTTCATTTGCATATCTTCATTAACATGTATTTATGTTGCAGGTGTATATCTCTCTCCTAATTCTAGTGGTTCTGTTCTTCGTTCTTGACATGGAGCCCTTGAAAAGGACAGTTGCTTATAGAATTCCTACCCCAGATGTTAGTTCTTTGAGGAGTCTGATTGCTATGGCTGAAGGGAATGTGATGGAACAATTTAGACAAGATTATGGGAGACTGGCCAGATGTGTCTGCAAGCCTTCATCCTTTGAGATCAGTGGTGTCTATACTCTCTTGCAGTTCTACGACGCCCAGTTGAGATGCTTTGTCTTTCCGGATTTTGTTTTGGCGCCTACGTTGGAAGAGTATTCTGATATGTTAGGGGTGTCTATCCGTGATTAGATGTCGTTTGTCCATACAGATGCGGAGCCTGATCTGGCTAGGCTTGCTGCTATATTACATTTGGACGCTGCAGAGTTATAGGGAAAGTTAGTTGAGAGGAAAGGAACTTATGGTTTTCTGTTACCGTTTCTTGTTGAGAAAGCTCAGAAGTTTGCTAAGAATGGTTGTTGGATTGTGTTTAGTGCTATTTTGGCACTTTGCATTTATGGCATTGTTTTGTTTCCGAACCTTCCAGACTTTGTAGACGTGGATGCCTTCTACCTACTAGCCTCAGGGAACCCGGTCCCTACACTCCTAGGAGACGTTTATCATTCTATGCACCACAAGAATGAAAACCGAAGGGGAAAGAACATCTCGTGTTGTTTTCCTTTGCTTTATAGATGGTTGATGAGTCATATGCCTAAGACTGGTCAGTTTGTAGACACTATTGCTACTTCAGAGTGGTTTGAGAGGATGATGGGCCTGACTGCCAAGGATATTATTTGGTTTGATAGAGACATGCTTGGCACATACATTATTTATAGTTGTGGCAGATTTCCTAACGTCCCTCTGGTCGGAAGGAAAGGGTGCGTCAACTATAACCCTTCTTTGTTGGTACGACAGTTCGGATATGCTCTCAGGGACGCTCCAAAAGAAGAAGAGATACATGAATCTCTGTATCTCACGAGTTTGTTAGAGGGTGAAGATTTGATCAGACTTGAACGTGTTTCGCGAAGCATCCATAGGAGAGGCAAGACACTATTAGGGAAGAGCAACAGTCAGGCCTATGACCCCTACGTGGTTTGGATTCATGAGAGGGCCACGAAGTTCTTGATGTCGTATCCTCCAATGGAGCCTGTTTGCCCTCCCGTGATTGAGGAGCCTACCACAGTGGACATCCAAAGGTATAATCAGGTATGTCGTGAAAAGAAAGAGTTACAGAAGACAAATGAAGAGTTGGAGAAGGAGATTGCTCAACTCAGAAGTGAGAGGAATGAAGCAACTTATTCTTTGAAAAAGCAAACTGAGTTGGTGAACAAGTTGGGAACAGACTTGACTAAGGAGATGAGCGATAGTGAGCGGTTGGGTTTAGATATAAATGTTGTTAGTAGTGTGCTTGCTACTAAAAAGCAGGAGCTGAATAGATCCTATTTGCGGATTTCCAAGTTTGAGGCTCAATGGAACGCTGCCATGTTCAACAGCAAGCAGCATGAAGACCAGTTGAAATCGTAGATCAACAAGCTGAAGGCTCGGCTCAGAGCTAAAGATGAGGAGATCTCAAAGGAAGCTTCGCTCAGGAGACATAGTGACTGCAAACTATATGAAGCGCTTACAACCTTGGAGGAGCATAGAGAGGGAGCTAATGCCAAGAGGCGTAGACTTGAGGAGGTTTTTGGGAAGGAGGACTCGGTCAAGGATCTTCAGTCCACCATCAGTCAGCAGGAGTTGCTCATACGTGGTTTGCTCGCTAGGCCAGACCATCCGGATACACAGGCGTTGCTGACGGATTTCCAATCTCGCCACCTCGCTTGATTTGTTTCTTTGTATTCTATAGCGTAGACTTTTTGTATGGACCATCACCAGACCTGTTGGTTGAGGTCCTCTTCTTCTTGTACTTATTTGATGTTTATACATTGCTTATGGGCTTATGATTGTATATATGAGGAGCTTTTATTCTGTGCTTGTCTGTGGGGTTCTCCATCGTCTTGGTTGTTTCCCGAAAATAGAATCATGGGGGAAATTTCCCTATTTCATATGTACATGTTTGCATTTTAGCATGTTTCTCGCATTTGCAGGTGCATCGAAACTGTTAACCTTATCTTGTTTCTTGTGCCACTAGTGTGTTTCAAGATTACAGATCAGATAACTCACCGATACGGTACCAGAAGAAACCAGAAAAGACTGATGGATCAGATGCAGGCGGAAATGCAAAAGATGAGAGATCGGATGGCACAGCTGATGGAGGTCATGCAAGGGGTTGCTAGTGGCCAGGCACAACTTCAGACTTTAGTGCAACCTCTGATTGCACGAGTTGATAATGATGGTGTGTTACACGGTGAGGTTGTTGTTAACCCTCCCCACATTGAGACTCCCCGAGTTAACACTTCTGTACCTATCCCTAATGCTGGAGGGAACGGTAATGCTGGGAATGTTGGAGGAAATGGTAATGATGGTAACATTGGAGGGGTTGGAAATATCTTCGGAAACGTGGGAAATATTGGTATTGGTGCTGGAGAAGGCGAGTATGCTGGTAACAATGATGGTTTTTACGACCATGGAGCTGATTATGCTATTCATGGAAATCTGTGTAATCCTCGACTTGAGGATCAGCAAGGGGATGTTTTCTCAATGAGAGACTTCAAGCCTGAAATGTCAGCTGAAGCGAGCAGAAGATTTAAGCTTTTAGAAGACAAGATGAAAAGCTACGAAAACCAGAATTCCATGGGTTTAGATATGGCCAATTTGGGTTTGATTCTTGATCTAAGGGTGCCTCACAAATTCAAAGTTCCTGACTTTGATAAGTACAAAGGCACTACTTGCCCGAGGGTTCACCTGCGCTCGTACTATAGAAAGATGTCTGCATACTCGGACGACGAAAAACTCTTGATGCACTTCTTCCAGGAAAGCTTGTCTGGCCCTTCTTTGGAGTGGTACATGGGGCTGAAGCCCACTAACGTCCGCAGCTGGAAAAACCTAGCCGAAGCTTTTGTAAGGCACTATCAGTACAACAGTGACCTCGCACCAAATAGAGTCCAGTTGTAGAATCTTTCCCAAAAGAATAATGAATGCCTTAAAGAATATGCCCAGAGGTGGCGAGAGCTTGCTGCTAGAGTGCAGCCCCCCATGGTAGAGCGCGAGCTCATTGACATGTTCGTTGCTACTTTACCGGGAGTGTACTATGAAAAACTAATTAGCAGTATGTCGGGAAGTTTTTCAGACTTGATAGTCACCGGTGAAAGGGTGGAAAACGACATCAAGCTCGGAAAGATTCAGGCGGGAGAGGTACCCTTAGGTGGAGGAGGAGGGAAGAAGGTATTTGGGAACAAGAAGCGTAAAGTTGATGTTAACTCAATGACAGGTTCTAGAGGAAGAGGAAGGGGTCAGCCACATAACCAATATCGCCAACAGCAAGTTGCCAGTGTTACTATTCCTGTGCCACAACAACAGCAACCACAATAACAACAACAACAACAACAAAGGCAGTATCAACCACAACAACAAAATCAACAAGGATATAAGAGGTTTCCTGATAGGGCCAGGCCGAATAAAGTATTTGACACTCCACCGATGCCATACTCTCAAGTGCTTCAGACTTTATTACAGCTACAATTGATTCAGAAAAGGACTCTAGCTCCTTTGACAGGTCCTTCCCCACTTGGCTATGACGCAAATGCTCGTTGCGAGTTTCACTCTGGGGCGCCTGGTCACTCTATTGATGATTGTAAGGATTTTAAACACAAGCTACAAGATCTCATTGACAGCAAAGCAATAAATTTTTCTCATGATGCACCTAACGTTGTGCAAAACCCTATGCCAAACTATGGGCAGGCTAGGGTTGGTGCTATCTTGGTGGAGGAGAATTTAGACTTGAAAATGGATGTGAATGAACTGAAAACTCCATTGAAGTTTGTAAAAGACAAATTGCTGGGAGGAGGTGTATTCCCAGGCTGCAGTAAAGACTGTGTTGATTGTTTAAGTCATCCTGAGGGATGCATTGATTTGAGAAAGTGTATCCAAGGAATGATAGATGAGGGGACATTGCAGTTTGAACGAACCGTAGAAAAGAAACCTATTAAGGAAGTAAGTGAGGAGAGAGATGAGGTCGCTACGATCTCGATCCCATATAAGACTATAACAATCTCAGTGCCTCCTAGGCCACCAACAATCACTATCACCAAAGCAGGACCTGTGCCATATGAAAGCACCAGAGCGATTCCGTGGAACTACAGAGCTGAGGTGTATTGTAATGGTCAGAAGATAGACTTGAAGACTTTTCCTGTGGAGTCAGTAGAGAATGTTGTGGGAGCAGGAGCAATCACCCGAAGCGGCAGGGTCTTTTAATCGCCTGAAGTGGTGGCTGAAAAAGCGGATAAAGGGAAAGGTAAAATGGTAATAGAAGAAACCTCCCATTCTGGCGAAAGAGAATCTTTTGAGAAGGATGTGGAGGAAGTCATGAGGCTGATACGTAAAAGTGACTACAAGATAGTCGAGCACTTACAGCAGACACCTTCCAAAATTTCAATATTATCGCTGTTGTTGAGTTCCGAAGCACACAGGAATTCATTAATGAAAGTGTTGAAACATCAGTGAATCAACTTGAAGGGGGTTGTTGGGCATGTAAACGCGGTAAATGGCCTTGGATTTACAGATCTAGACTTAACGCCAAGAGGCAGAAACCACAATTGTGTGCTGCACATTTCTGTTGAATGTAGATGAGTGGTTATGTCTCATGTCCTTGTTGACACAGGGTCATCTTTGAATGTGCTACCAAAGAAGGCACTTATGAAGCTAGATACTCGGGGCAGTACCTGTACACCAAGTGACTTGGTTGTACGTGCTTTCGACGGTACTCGAAGGTCTGTCTTTGGTAAGCTGACTTTGCCTATCCAAGTGGGCCCAGAAGTTTTTGACGCTGTATTTTATATCATGGACATTCATCCCGCTTATAGTTGTTTGTTGGGCAGACCATGGATCCACTTGGCTGGGGCTGTTACATCAACTTTGCATCAGAAGCTGAAATACATGGTTGGTGGTAGTGTTGTGACAATATGTGGATAAAAGGACATCATGGTTAGCCACCTGTCTTCTTTCAAGTATGTCGAAGTAGACGGGGAAATTCATGAGACCTTGTGACAAGCCTTTGAAACCGTTCAGTAGAAGGAGAAGTCTCTGGTGGTGAGAAAAGAGCCCAAGGTGGCTATGTCTTCTTTCAAAGAAGCGCAGGCTGTGGTGCAAGCTGGTTCAGCCCAAGGCTGGGGGCAGGTGATTGATATACCTCAGAAGTAAGACAAGTTCGGTCTAGGGTACCACCCATCGTCTTCACAAAGCACGCCAAATTTCAAGGGGCCGATCAGGTTTACTAGCGGGGGTGTCTTCTTTGAGCAGATTAATGCCGTTTCTGATGATGAAGCTGGAGACAGTGACTGTGATATGGATGCTTGGATCAAGCCATGCATTCCAGGACATCATCTATGCAACAGGTCCATTGAGGAATTTGTCCAAGTGACCAATGAACAGTAATGCTTTGTTTTTCAATTATTGTACGACCCTATGTTCTACCCAGAGCATAGTGGTTTGTTATTTCAGGGTTTGTTTGTTTATGTTTGAATATTGTTTCATCTATTAATCAAAGGGCGTTTTTTCATTCAAATTTTGAGATCTTTGTTTTTCTTGTTTTTGTTTTTAACAATAAAATGGCAATGTGTTTGTTTGCATATCATTTGAAGCACTTAACCATTTTCATTGCAGGTCTCACATCATTGCAGATGACACCGATCAAGAATCTTCTATGACTCGCTTCGACTTTGATAACCCGATATTTCAAGCTGAAGAAGAGATTGATAAGGATGAAGACTTGCCTGAAGAGCTAGCTAGACTCTTGAGACAAGAAGAGAAGATCATTCTGCCTCATGAAAAAGAGATTGAGGTCGTTAACTTGGGTTCTGAAGAGGTTGTCAGAAATGTCAGAATAGGGGCTGCATTGCAAGACGACATCAAGCAAAGGTTGGTCGAGATGCTTCGAGAGTATAGTGACATCTTTGCTTGGTCTTACGAAGATATGCCCGGGCTTGACACTGACATTGTGGTTCATCGCTTACCATTCTGTGAAGAATGTCCACCCGTCAAGCAGAAGCTTAGAAGGACGAGACCAGACATGGCTGTAAAAATCAAAGAGGAAGTCCAAAAGCAGTTGGACGCTGGATTTTTAGCCGTGACAACTTACCCTCCATGGGTCGCCAACATCGTGCCGGTACCAAAGAAGGACGGTAAGGTACGGATGTGCGTTGATTATAGAGATTTGAATAAGGTGAGCCCAAAGGATGATTTCCCGCTCCCCCACATTGACGTATTGGTCGATAATACGACCCAATTTTCAGTGTTTTCTTTCATGGATGGCTTCTCCGGTTATAATCAGATAAAAATGGCACCGGAAGACATGGAAAAAACAACATTCATTACACCGTGGGGAACATTTTGCTATAAGGTGAAGCCGTTTGGGTTGAAAAACACAGGGGCAACTTATCAGCGGGCAATGGTGACTTTGTTTCATGATATGATTCATCATGAGATTGAGGTCTATGTTGATGACATGATTGCAAAGTCCAAAATGGAGGAAGAGCATTTGGTCAACTTATTGAAGCTGTTTGAGAGGCTGAGGAAGTTCAAATTGAGGTTGAATCTGAATAAGTGCACTTTTGGAGTTTGGTCCAGAAAGTTATTGGGGTTTATCGTCAATAGAAAAGGAATCGTGGTAGATCCTGCAAAAATAAGAGCTATTCAAGAAATGCCAGCGCCGAAGACTGAAAAAGAGGTTCGTGGCTTCTTAGGGAGGTTGAACTACATCGCTCGGTTCATATCTCATCTAACAGCCACGTGTGAACCAATGTTTAAACTGTTAAAGAAAGATCAGGCGGTTGTCTGTAACGAAAATTGTCAAAAAGCATTCAATAAAATAAAAGAGTATTTGCAGTAGCCTCCGATACTGGTACCCTCAGTTGCTAGAAGACCATTAATCATGTATTTAACGGTTCTTGAGAATAGTATGGGTTGTGTTCTCGGTCAACACGACGAGACAGGGAGAAAAGAGCATGCGATTTATTATCTGAGTAAAAAGTTCACAGATTGTGAGTCCCGTTACTCAATGCTTGAAAAAACGTGTTGCACACTCGCTTGGCCGGCCAAACGTTTAAGACAATACATGCTCAATCATACAACCATGCTAATTTCGAAGATGGACCCGATTAAATATGTCTTTGAAAAGCAGGCACTTTCTGGAAGGATTGCCAGATGGAAAATGGTACTGACAGAATACGACATCCAGTACGTTTCCCAGAAAGCCATTAAAGGGAGTATTTTGTCAAAATACCTTGCTGAACAGCCAATTATGATTACCAACCAATGAGATTTGAATTTCCTGACGAGGACATTATGTACTTGAAAGCGAAACATTGTGATGAGCCATTACCCACTGAAGTTCCGGAGAAGGGTTCTCAATGGCAAATGATATTCGATGGTGCAGTTAATTCATATGGTAGTGGAATTGGGGCAATTATCACGACTCCTCATGGAACTCATATCCCCTTCACTGTCAGATTAACTTTTCCTTGCACCAACAATGAAGTCGAGTACGAAGCATGTATCATGGGTTTGGAAGAAGCTATTGATCTGAGGATCAAGAATCTCGATGTATATGGCGATTCAGCGCTAGTTGTTAACCAGATCGAAGGAGAATGGGAAACTCGACAGCCCAATCTGATCCCTTACAAGGATTACGCAAGAAGACTGTTACCATTTTTCGATCGTATAGACTTCCACCATGTGCCAAGAGCGGAGAATCAAATGGCAGACACTTTGGCTACACTGTCTTCAATGTACAAGGTCAATTTTTGGAATGAAGCTCCAAGGATTGTTATCTCACGCCTCGACAGGCCCGGTTTCATATTTGCCATTGAGGGAGTTTCCAACGGTAACTGTGGTTCCATGACATCCAGAATTTCCTTAAGAACCAAGAGTATCCTCCAGGGGCTTCGACCCAGGATAAGAAAACTCTTAGGAGATTGTCTGGTAACTTTTACCTCAACCCAGACGGTGTGCTTTATAGAAGGAATCATGATCTGGTATTACTCAGGTGTGTGGACGAAAAAGAAGAAAGTTTGCTCATGGAAGAGGTCCACGAGGGTACTTTTGGCACACATGCCGGCGGACATGCCATGACTCGGAAGATACTACGAGCTGGGTATTTTTGGATAACAATGGAGTCGGATTGTTTCAAAATCGCGAAGAGATGCCATAAATGCCAAATTTATGCTGATAAGATTCATGTGCCGCCGTGCCCGTTGAATGTTATGTCATCCCCTTGGCCGTTCTCCATGTGGGGCATCGATATGATTGGAAAGATCGAGCCCACTGCTTCCAACGGACACCGTTTTATCCTGGTAGCTATCGATTACTTCACCAAGTGGGTGGAGGCAGCCTCGTACGCTAATGTGACCAAGCAAGTAGTAGCAAGATTCATAAAGAAGGACATCATCTGCAGATATGGAATTCCTGAGTGAATCATTACTGATAATGGTTCGAATTTGAACAATAAGATGATGAAGGAGTTATGCCAGAACTTCAAGATTGAACATCACAACTCATCTTCCTATCGGCCGAAGATGAATGGCGCTGTCGAAGCGGCCAACAAGAACATCAAAAAGATAGTGCAAAAGATGGTTGTTACATACAAATATTGGCATGAAATGTTGCCTTTCGCCTTGCACGGTTATCGTACGACGGTACGCACATCAACCGGGGCAACTCCTTTCTCGCTAGTGTATGGTATGGAAGTTGTCCTACCGCTAGAGGTCGAGATTCCTTCTTTAAGGGTTTTGGTTGACGTAAAGCTTGATGAGGCAGAATGGATCAAGAACAGATTGAATTAGCTTAGTCTGATGGATGAAAAGAGGCTAAAATCTACTGCATATGGTCGGTTGTATCAGAGCCGGATGAAGAAAGCTTACGACAAGAAGGTGCGCCCTTGAAGCTTTCAGACGGGCGATCTGGTGTTGAAAAAAATTGTCCCACCACACTCCGATCACAGGGGAAAATGGACTCCCAACTACGAAGGTCCATTTGTTGTACGAAAGGTTTTCTCTGGAGGAGCCTTAGTGCTATCCACCATGGATGGTGAAGATTTTGCATCTCCTGTAAACACAGACGCAGTTAAAAAATACTTTGCTTAAAAGAGACCCGTTGGACACAAAGAGAAGGTCCAGGCAAAAATGGGGCATCCCGGCGAACCATAAAAAAGGAAAAGAGGTTCGGGCAAAAATTAGGGATAAAATGAAAAGATGTAAACCCGCAAAGTGGAAAACCTGAAAAGGCGAATTTGGGGAAAATGGGTATCCCGGTGAATCGAAAACCCGAAAGGGCGGTTCAGGCAAAAGTTAGGGATAAAAATGAAAAGATGTAAACTTGAAAAGCAAATGATTGTGATCCGCGTATGAACTTCATTGCTTAGTGGATTGGGAGAACCTGAGGGCCGTTTATCCGAATCAATCTCTTCTGAAGAAGAAGCGTCGGGAAAGCGTCAGGGTCAGGCGAGTCATAGAGGAATCAGCTCATGGTGTTTGTCTGCGCCACATTGCCGACATTGCTGTACTTTTTGTTTAAAATGTACACTTTTGTATTTACTTTTATGCATACTTGTATTTTTGCGCAACTTCCTCTTTTCAGGAGTTGCATCTTTTGTAAAACTTTTCCTATTTACAGGCCGTTTATCAATAAATATACTATTCAGTACTTGTCTGTGTGCTTTTGTTTTAGCCTTTACTGTTTTGTTTGTGAAAAACGCCTGATGTTTTTGATGAACTTGCATACATAAACTTGCAGGCCTTGACCAATAATTGTTAAAACTTTGATATTAATTGAACAATGTCACGGATGATGACCAAGATAGTCCTGTTGTATAGGTTGGCTTGTCCGTTTGCCTTTTGCAGGGTTGTTACTCTTGGGGCAAGGCTTTATGAATATGAATGGATTCATATGTTCCCTAAACAGTGTTGTTCTCCAGCTGTTGATTTTGCATCTCTATCCTAGTAGAGTTATGTGCAGTGTATTAGCATGTCCCTAGCAGTTTGCCGGTGTGCTTTTAATCCTCCGCAGGGTACGAGTATGTGCTTACTCCCCAGAGAGTTAAGATTCAGGCGTATCCCCACGGAGTAGTGTCGCTACTGCGAAAATCCGCGCCGGCTATGACAGAAGAGTCGCCACCGTGCGTTATTTATCCCAAAAGAGGGAAAGGAAACGCTCAGAGTAAACCTAACGCAAAGAGGGAAAGGAATGGTCATCGCAACCAAATCCTGGATTCAGGAGTCGGTTACGCAAGGGGAAGGTATTAGCACCCCTCACGTCCGTCGTACTCGACGGGATCCACGCTTGTTTTCTATCTAAGGGTGTGTTTATCTATCTACTCTAAAAGTCTGGGTTAAAAAGAAAAGAAAATGACTCGGCAAAGTATCGCACTTTATGCCTACGTATTCCCGTCTGGAACGAGGAATCAGAGTCAACGTAGTTCGCCTAACTACGGGTTAAGGGGGGGAAGGTTGCTCGCCGAGATATCGCATCTCGTGCCTACGTAATTTCATACGGCATGAAAGATCAGAGCAAACGTAGTTCGGGCTACGGAAGGCACAAGCTTGTCTAACAGTTTTTATCTCCTTCTGAAAAGGGTTTTCCTGATTAAAGGTCCAAGAGGACAAAAACAGAGTTTGAATGTTTGTTTGAGTTTTTTACGAAAGAACTGTTTTTTAGGATGTTTGCAATCTCAGTCGCACTAGAAACTATGACCCAGGAGTGAACGCTTTGTATGTAACCCAAAGGGTACCACACTAACATCCAGATGACTGGAGAGAGACCCTCCACCAACCTTTTCCCAGATAGCTTAAGGCTCGTAACACACGACTTCAATTAACCTTATTACTGTGTTTTTGAATTTGTTTTGAGATGAGAAAAGAAAGACACCCTAAAACTATGGTTGAAAGGGGAATCTACTTGCAGTTATCATGCATGGCTCAAAACCTAATGTCTGTCATAATTCCCTCTTGCACAGAGGAAATCAGAGATCCTAGGGGAAACAGCAGAAGAAAGCAAGCAGTAAACAGTAAACAGTAAAATGCATGCTATGCAACAGTACCATTGAGGCAAGGGAGAAAACAATAGGCAAGAGGAGACAAGCTCCACCACAAACCTAGAGGTAATCATCACAAGCAAAAGGGCAAATACAGAGAAATATAAAAGATACAGAGGAGGCAGCCCAAACAGCAGCAACAAACTCCTATAGCTGACAGCAACAGCAAGCTCTTAACAACACAGTTGAAAAGACAGCAAAGTCGACAGCAAGACTTCATCTTCAAGCTAGCTTCTATCTCAAGCTCTATCAAACTTCATCTTCAAGCTCTAGAAAGCACACTCCAAGCAGAGGAACAATCACCAAGATCAAGGTTGAAATGTTGAAAACTTAATGAAAACCAAAGGAAATCATCAAGTACCAACATTGAAATGGAAAGGTATCCTCAAAGTTCTACTCAACTATGGGCATACCACACATCCCTCCAAAAGAGAGATGGAGTTTCCCTAGGAGGACTTCATGTCATTGGATGGAATAGAAGCACACAATGCATTCTATGTTTGATGAAGAAATCAAAACTAGCTCTAATAGCACTTCCTAAAACCCTAATTTCCTAAGCTCCTAAAACAACCCCTAAAGGAAAAGGAAAATCCAACTCCAAGCTCCAATATTCAAGCCATAGCATATACATCAAGTCCATAAGACCTCCCAAAAAGGATTCCAAGCCAAGCAAGCTCCAAAGTCACCAACCAAGCCAAACAAGCAAAGGTATTCAAGAGAGAACAACACAAACACAAGCAATTTGCAAAATTCAACAAAAACAGCAAACAAAATTGTAAAATTCTAATTAAATTCATGGGGTAACATACATATTTGAACAGCCTAGGGTTAAAATATTAAAGCCTAATTCAACTTCTAAGTCACCTAAGTAATTTCTAGAATGAAATGTATCAAGGTAATCGATAAGTTTGGGAAGGCTCTAATCTCAACACCTAAAACAGAACCTAAAGATGTTTTAAAATTCTAATAAAAATCCTAAGGGAACATGAATATATATCCTAAAACATACTAAAAAATCAAAGCCAAATTCATCACCAATTGGAAGAATAAAATTCTCCAAATAGATGGTCAAATATGCAACACAATGGACGTTAGCACAAAAGAAAAATCATAACTAATTCAGATTAAATCCTAAAAATGTAAAATCAACGCCTAAAAATTCTTAAGACATTCAGGAACTACAAAAAAAAATTCATAACTTTTTGATGATTTTTACTATTTTTAAACTAATTAAAGCAAACAGGCAATAAAACAGAAAAATAAAAAGAAAATAAAAAAATAAAATGGAAAATGAAATGGTGAATTAATGGAAAACCAAAGCAGGAAAATGAAAACTGCACGAGGGAGGATTCGAACCCACGCGCGCCTGGCCTCCTTGCTAGGCCAAAAAGTTTTGGCGTGATGACACGTGGCACGATCGTGCGCCTTGGATGCGCGGACTTGGTCACAAGATCTGACGGTTCCTGTTCATCTTCTTCCTTGAACTCGCCGGAACAGTTCCGGTCGGATTTCCTCCACCATACTCGCCGGAATTCTTCCAACAACCATAACTCATTCAATTCTCATCCGTTTTGCATGTTTTTTGGACCGAAATCGAAGGATTTTTCGCAAGGATTCCAAATATCTCATTAAAAATCATTAATAATGTAAGCTCAAAGAAAAACGAATCAAACAAAGTTTGACACCAAAACCTCAAGTTCATTAAAACTTCTCCAAATTAATTCTAAACTCATCCTTATGTCATGGAGGTTATAAATCAAGCAAAAACTAAGCCAAATCATGTCAAAACAGTCCATATAAAATCTCACAAGTTTGGAGCTCCAAATTTCGAACGTCATAAACATCAACAATTATAATCCAGAAACGATCTACATGCTTCAAGGAGTGCAAAGAAACGAAAATGGCAAAGAATCATCAAGTATTAAGAGAGATATGGTGAAATTCAAGTACCTAGTGGAGAACTTCCACTGAGCCTTTAATCCTTGATGAAGCTTCGCGAAACTCTCCAGAATCGTTCAATGATCTTCAATAAAGCTTTCTCAATTTATAATTTGGCCTGAAACGATCTAGATCTTGGAATTCAATTTTTGAGTGTTCTTCACTTTTTCAATCTTGTTCTTGATCAATTCTGCTCCAATTTCCAGAACTAATGAATTGTGAAGGTTAGAAATCTTATATATAATGGATATGGATCAAAAGAAAGCCCAATCCTTGCCTCTAGGCCCAAAATGAATTTTCAAAATTTCACCACTTTTTGCTCTTGAAGGTACACGAAAATGGCATTGTTTTGGCTCCAAGATGATCCAATTCAACTAATAACAGCATGTGGATTGTGAATGGCTGAGATTTGCTCCTTGTATTTGATCCAATGGCTATTTTTGATTATGTAACTTCATGGTGAAGTAATCTAAATGACAACTCCCAAAACTTGGCCTATGCTTAAAATTCTGCCAATGCCAATGTTCTTAGAATGTTATTTCCATTCAAAAAATATACTCATATGCCATGTTTTGGTCCTCTAACTCAAAAAGTCAATTTTCCCTCCTTAATCCATTTGAAAAATTCCCTTTTTTAGGCCATTTTAAGTGACTTTTTGCTATAAGCCAAACCAATCCCAAATGACCACTTGGTTGCACTTAAAATCATGTTTTAAGCAACTTTCATGTTGAACAAAAATCCATTTGACAAGTGCAAGTTGGAGATTTTGACCAATGATTGAAAATGACCTATAATCTCACTTTCCCAAAATACCCCTGACTTGTAAACCTCATAACTTGAGTTCTATAAATCATATGGAAGACTTCTAGTACAATTTAGAAATCTAAGATCATGAGGAACAACTTTCATGTTGGCCAAAAGTTCAGGTAAAACCTCTTTCTAGGTCAAAAATAGCTTTGAAGTCAGATGATTTTCGCAGACAAATTTCAGTGGTATTCGAGGACTTATAACTTGTCTGGGCCATAACTTGAGTTCTATAAATCCAATGGAGGACTTATAGTACTCAAATTAAAGGTATTGAGATACTCTACGAGTTTCATGTTGGCCAAAGATCCATTTGAAACTTGTATCTTGACTTATGTGGTCTTGAAGTTAGGCACTAAATAGGGGATTTTACACTGAAACCCTAACTTAGCAACTTCCCACACTCTTGAATCTTCTTGATTTGATCTTTGCACAACACCAAAAATGTCTTATCACATCACTTTATGAACTCCATAACCTAAAAGTAGGCCTTGATACTCTTCAATTGTCCAGTTGACCTAGAATTGATCCAGATGAAACCCTAATTGCTTGCACCTCACCTGTGGCTCTTGCACTTGACACAATGGCTTGATTAAACTCTCCCATGGCCCTCTAGGCATTCTATGAGCTCCATACACATCCTCTTCTCACATTCAACACTTCACAACCCTCTGATGGTCTTCAGTTGATCCTCAAATTAGGAGAAGATTCACACTCAAACATCTAAACCACCTTCTGATGACTTTGATAACTCTCAATCTTGAGTGAGACCTCTTGCTAGGCTTCTCTTGACAAAAACACACTTGATCCCCTGTTGGATGAATGATATCATGAATGCAAATGATATAACTATGCAAATGCTAATGCAATGAAATATAAACCATGTAAGAAAAGGTTGGGCAAATTTTGGGCTGCAAAAGCTGCCCCTATTCAAACGGCTTGGACCCGACTGGGTGAAGAGCGAACGATCTTCAAACAATCGAGGTAGAAGACGGTTGAATACCAAGAAACCCGGAAATTTGCCAACCGCGGAAATAAGCTGCGAAAACTGCTTGGGGAACAACATCTGTTGTGCTGAACCCAGTTGTTACGGCAACAACTGATCAATCTTCTAATAAAACTTTTGATTTCAACATTAACTCCCTGTGTGACGCCACAGGCATCGAATTAACTTTACGAGAAACAACTCCGTCCATAACCAGAATAAACTTTGTCAACACGAGGAAGGACTCCATCAACATGGGTACAATTTCGTCCATAATCGGAATAACGATCTTTGTCAGTCACAAGTACCAACTTCACTGGGGATAATCCATCGATTACGGATAATAACTTCGTCCACACTGGTAGCAATCACTGTCAACACAGGTAACACTTATTGTTACATTTACTGGGGACAACTCCGTCGATCACGGGTAACGACTCTGTCAATACAGGTACGATTTCTGTCAACACAGGTACAGTCTCTGTCAGCCACAGGTAAACATCTCTGTCAACACAGGCGCAATCTCTGTCCATCACAGGTAACAATCTCTGTCAACACAGGTGCAATCTCTGTGCATTACAGGTAACAATTCCGTCAACACGGATAACAATCACTGTCAACACAGGTAACAAATCCCTCAACACGGAGAACAATCACTGTCAACACAGGTCCAATCTCTGTCAGCCACAGGTAACCATCACTGTCAACACAGGCGCAATCTCTGTGCATCACAGGTACGGTCTTTACACAGATAATAATCACCGTCAGCACGGGTAGCAATCACTATCAACACAAGCGCAATCTCTGTCAATCACAGGTACAAATCATTGTCGATCACAGGTAACAATCTCTGTCAATACAGGGAAGAATTCCGTCAACATGGACAACAATCACCGTCAGCACGAGTATTATCCCGTCAACACGGATAACAATCACCGTCAGCACGGGTAAACATCACTGTCAACACAGGTACAATTTCGTTAATATGGAGAACAAACTCTGTCCATCACAGGTAACAATCTCTGTCAACACAGGCGCAATCTCTGTCCATTACAGGTAATAATTCCGTCAACACGGACAACAATCACCGTCAGCACAGGTAGCTATCACTGTCAACACAGGTGCAAGCTCTGTCCATCACAGTTACAATCTCTGTCAACACATGTAACAATTTCGTCAACACGGATATCAATCACCGTCAGCACGGGTAGCTATCACTGTCAACACAGGTGCAAGCTCTGTCCATCACAGGTACAAACTCTGTCAACACAGATAACTTCTTCGTCCATTACGGGTAACAATCTCTGTCAACACAGGTAACTTCTCTGTCCCTTACGGGTAACAATCTCTGACAACACAGGTAACTTCTCCATCCATTACTGGTAACAATCTCTGTCAACACAGGTAACTTCTCCGTCCATTACGGGTAACAATCTCTGTCAACACAGGTAACTTCTCCGTCCATTACAGGTAACAATCTCTGTCAACACAGGTAACTATCTTCGAGAAATCTAATCAAGCAACTCTATGAGGAAAAACTTCACCGGGGGAAATCACTAGTGATAACTCCAAAGGTTTAAACCATGAAATCTTTTAACGCTGACGTAACGGCAACCTGAGAAGAATTCTGCTGGGGAAGAAAAGAAACTTAACCAATCAACTCTGTTAGGGGACGAACGTTATCGTCACCTATCTCCCGCCGAGAATTTGAATATCTAGAAATCCTTCTGAGCAAGAATCTCACTCCTCTATAGGGAACAACACCTGAAAACAAAGGGGGAACCAACCTGGCTTATGTTTCAGAATGTGTATGTTTGACAATGGCGTAATGCTCCATACGGCATGGAAATGCTACGCGCTTAGGTAGATGCAAATATGATGATATATGCACAATGCCAAGATGCCGAGAGGCGTTTCAGCAAAATAAATACTAAAGACAAAGCCGAATCCGTTGGGGATAACCAGGTATCACAGACATATTCCAACAAAATAAATGCTGGAAATGTGAAACCAACTCTGCAGGGGATAACCCTCCTGCTGGGGAATAGCTCACAAGCATGAAATTATAAACTTTGTTGAGGGTAATCATCCTATCGGAGGAAAAACAACCTGCTGGAGAAAAGAAAAAGGAAATCCTGCTCGGGGATGCTCCTTTCAAACCAATGATCACCTAATCATGCTCTGTGGGGATTAACCATGTTGTTGGGGATCCTAAGCTGGGAATCGATTCGTACTCTGATTGTACTCTACGAGAACTCTTTCTGGGGAGTAAATGCGCTCATAATCAACCACTGGGAATACGTGCCCCGCTGGGTATGTCAATCTCGACCCACTGGGGATGACTTTATCCTACCGAATAAGTCAATCTTGAATTGTTGAGGATAATCTGATCCTGCTCTGATGCAATCCCAACTCTCTGGGGATAAAACTTCGACTTCTATCTGCCCGAGATGAAGAGTAAATTATGTCTGCTAGGGAGGAATAAGCTTCACATAAAGCCTGCTCTTGCTGAGGAACACTCTCCCTTGGCTATCTGTTGCAAAGGTGACAATAATGCCCCAGTCCAAACATTTCATCTTGAAAAGGCAAACTCGCCACAAACCGACTTCGAGATGGCTTGCCCCTAACCCTGCGTCAATTTCTGGTAAACCCCGATAAAACAGAGAGGAACATTTCCTTCGCTTCTACTTCTGCTCCCAGCTCATGGGCTCTTCGTAAAATCTTCCCCCAAAAGGGTCCTGCAATCTTTGTACCCTGATGGTTATCTATGAACTACTTTCGCGTTTCGAACCTCGAAGAGGTGTTTCAGACTAATTGCCTTCTGATTGACAATAGCCTTTATGCTCTCAGGGTGGTCTGCCCCAGTCTTGCAACGACTCTGCCCTTGATTAGCTGATTCGTGGTAGTGCTTCCGACTATGAGAGATTTACCGAATCTCGACCTAATTGCCCCAGATGGATGACTTCATTGGGGATCATTTGATACGGCTGGCCACAACTTGACGAAGTATTCAGGCCTTCTACATTCTACCCCGATTAAACTTTCCACTGCGGAAACTTTCCTGCTGTCAAGCGCTTACTCGCAAGTAAAACAAATCGTTCTGCATAAAAGATATATTAAATGCAATGCATATGACAGTTTTGAAATCCAAGTCTATTCACTGGAGAAAATTTTTATGACATATAATAAATGAATCAACTATTAAAATGTCAAAATTAATACAACGCTGCAAGAGGAATCCTTTCAGGAGTCAGTTTCGATGCGGTCTTTACCGAAGTATGCTCTCGAAATAAACCTGTTTCAAGTAGGACTTTTTCAGGTTGTAACGTGGTCGGGTTCACTGTTTAAGAAAGAAAGGATAAGTGCTCAAAGTTCTTTTTTAACCCACCCATTCTCCTTGATGTTCTCCAATCCTATGTTCAGCTAATTCGACCTTAGCGCTCACCTTTCAAAGGTTGTATAGGAGTGGTAGTTCGAGAAACCATGAGTTTTTGGAGTGACAGCCACTCACTTTTCATCTTTGACACTTGGGGTCACACGACTCGTATTTTCGAGGATTTTTCTTTTGCAATCCTTTTGCTTTTCGTTTTTTCCGTTTCCGTTTTTCCCCTAACTTTTGCCTGGACTAATTATTTTGAATTTAAAGTCCAGCGGGATACCCTCATTTTTGCCTAAGTCGTTTGTTTTCAAGATTCGACTTAGCGGGCTTTCTCTTTCTCTTTTTTCGAACAAGTCGTGTGACACTGGTTGTCTGACTCTTTGAGGAATAACGTGACTGTTTCACTCTTGACGTTTAACCATTGTGGTTTTTTAGGCACGACCTCTAGAGGTGTGATTGATCCTCGAACGGATACTCCTTTCTGCAACTTGGACGCTTGGTCAAATTAGCTAACATCTACCCTGCCCCAGGTTAAGATTGAGGGTTTTTCATTTTCAGAAAGAACTCCTACTACTTGGCTCAAAGGGGTTGACAAGGGATTATCTTCCTTATATCTCCGGTGTTTGGGGATTTGAAACAATGCCTGTACATCACCAGCAGGTTTCATTTCAAAAGCGTACAATCGGAAGCTCTGGGTCTTTCGATTTTCGTCATCCTCCCCGGATTCCACTTAAACAAGCGTTAGAAATAAATGAAAGCAATAGAGTGAACACGAATGGATTAATTCAAAACATGCATATTTATTTCATTGTCAATATCAATTGAAAAACAACAAGTTTTACAAGCGAAAATTTGCAATTCTAACAGGAAAGAAACTACAAATGCAAAGCAATGACATGATAAAATGCAGACTGCCAGCCTTCGAGTACTGGCTTTCACACTATTTTGCTGCTGGGCTAGCCATCTTCAGAGTTGATCGTCGAAATCATCCTGATACTTCTCTAAACATCTGTTTTCAGTGAACTCCCTCATAACCTGAACTGACACACCCACTTGGCTAGATGAAGGAAGGTTGACACCCCGAGGCGTGATAGATATCCTGTTAGAGTCCAACAAGGTCTGAATTTGGCTTCGCAGCACCTTACAGTCATCTGTTGAATGCCCCAGTGCCCCAACATGGTACTCACAGCGAGGGTTGGCATCAAAACCTGGAGGGTAAGGCTGGATCATTGGATCAGTCTCTTTCGGCACTATCAGCCCACTTTTGACCAAATCTGGCAACAATTGACTATACGACACCGGTAGCTGAGTAAATTGCCTTTCGGGCTTCTTTGGTCTTCGTCGGGTGTGCTGACGCTGTTGATGGTGATACGATCGTTGGTTCCGGCAGGGAGATGATGTCTGAGGCGCGGCCCCTAGGGGTTGTTGACTTTGAATGGTCAAGACATCTGGAAATTTAGCCTGAGATACCAGGGAGTCCTTTTGCTCTGAGGCGCTTATCCTTAGGTTTAGCCCCGGAATTGGCAAGAGTTGCGGGCATGGAGATTCAGAAGTCATAAATTGCAGGGCCTCCTTGGGGTCCGCTGCCGTTTCGGGGACAAAAGCAGGAGTGTCAACCTTTTCGGTAATGCCTGGGATGGGACCCTCTGTTAGGCTCATGTCGCCCGACGCGAAATTAATAGCCTTTGAGTCGATCAAGTCCTGAACTACGTGCTTAAAAGCTTTGCAGTTCTCAATGTAGTGTCCGGGAGCCCCCTCATGGAAACCACAACGGGGGTTTGCATTATAGCCGCGTGGTAGGGTCCCAGTTAGTGGATGTAATTTCCGTAATTCGACCAATCAAAGCTGACGTAAGACTGGCAACAACTGAGCATAAGTCACGGGGATCGGATCGAAAGTTCTTTCAGCTAACATTACCTTCTGGGTGTTCTCCTTTTTAGCCATATGATTATCCCTAGCAGCGCCACATTGAAGAGCAAAATTCACAGCTCTTTGTCGACTATGAGACATCTGAGGCTTATCATCCTTCAGCACCGGTTTCACGGGCACAGGTTCCACAGGCACAAGTGGAACTAGCATCTTTGCTGCAGCCTCAGGTAGCTGATCACCTTCTTTACTGAGCACATTCTTCATCACTTCCATGATCAAGCCCACCTGGGCCTTCAGCTGATGGTTTTCCTCCCTGAGTGTCTTCTGATTCAGACGCAACTCTTGCATGTCTCTCGTCATTTCCCTAGCTGGCTTCGGACCTCAATCAATTCACCTTGAATCTGCTCCATTGCTCGGAACCTTCGATCTATCCAGCCATACCAGCACACACAGAGGGTTAGGCGAAAACACTCAAAGTACCTGTTATGCAATATGATTATGCAAACATGAAAATGCAGATGATGCATATGCAGACAGGGGATCAAGTGCAATGATGAAGAACTGTGCTGTGATGTACTGCAGCTTGAGAACCAATCAGATCTTCTCCTTAAACCAAACTATCCACAAAAGAACCCTCACAATCAATTCTCCTTGACAGAGACAAACTAGGTGTTCTGAGGCTAGAGTTTTCCTGCAAAAAGACCCACTTACCCTCTCACAGGTATGTACTTAACTTGCAGACGAGGTACGACATCCTATGCGGTCATCAGCGTCACAGACTTTCAAGAGCGATGATACGATACCCAGAAGGTGTGGCATCATCATCCCTTGAAGAGGCCTCACTTAGCCGAATCCCAAATGATAGGTTCCCAGAGTCGACAACCCTCAAATCCAACAACCTGTCGAGCCCAAAGGGCCAGGCAAGATGCCATCAAAGAGAATCTCGTCTGAGCGTAAATTTCGTAGCTAGCTGGTGCAAGCAAAGCAAGCAGGCTAACCACCACTCTCTACTTCTAAGTCTATGTACACTCAAGCCCAGGTCCGGCTTATCTCTCAAACTAACCCTCTACCCACAACACAATAACAAATATATACAGTACTGAAAGTAAAGACAGAAAAATAAATACATACAAAACCCCAGACGGGAAAACAAGTGCTAGGATTGACTCGCATAGGGAACCAGATCCCCAGCGGAGTCGCCAGCTGTCGCTACTGCGAAAATCGGCGTCGGCTATGACAGAAGGGTCGCCACCGTACGTTATTTATCCCAAAAGAGGGAAAGGAAACGCTCAGAGTAAACCTAACACAAAGAGGGAAAGGAATGGTCATCGCAACCAAATCCTGGATTCAGGAGTCGGTTACGCAAGGGGAAGGTATTAGCACCCCTCACGTTCGTCGTACTCGACGGGATCCACGCTTGTTTTCTATCTAAGGGTGTGTTTATCTATCTACTCTAAAAGTCTGGGTTAAAAAGAAAAGAAAATGACTCGGCAAAGTATCGCACTTTATGCCTACGTATTCCCGTCTAGAACGAGGAATCAGAGTCAACGTAGTTCGCCTAACTACGGGTTAAGGGGGGGAAGGTTGCTCGCCGAGATATCGCATCTCGTGCCTACGTACTTTCATACGGCATGAAAGATCAGAGCAAACGTAGTTCGGGCTACGGAAGACACAAGCGTTTCTGACAGTTTTTATCTCCTTCTGAAAAGGGTTTTCCTGATTAAAGGTCCAAGAGGACAAAAACAGAGTTTGAATGTTTGTTTGAGTTTTTTACGAAAGAACTATTTTTTAGGATGTTTGCAATCTCAGTCGCACTAGAAACTATGACCCAGGAGTGAACGCTTCGTATGTCACCCAAAGGGTACCACACTAACATCCAGATGACTGGAGAGAGATCCTCCACCAACCTTTTCCCAAATAGCTTAAGGCTCGTAATGCACGACTTCAATTAACCTTATTACTGTATTTTTGAATTTGTTTTGAGATGAGAAAAGAAAGACACCCTAAAACTATGGTTGAAAGGGGAATCTACTTACAATTATCATGCATGGGTCAAAACCTAATGTCTGTCATAATTCCCTCTTACACAGAGGAAATCAGAGATCCTAGGGGAAACAGCAGAAGAAAGCAAGCAGTAAACAGTAAACAGTAAAATGCATGCTATGCAACAGTACCATTGAGGCAAGGGAGAAAACAATAGGCAAGAGGAGACAAGCTCCACCTCAAACCTAGAGGTAATCATCACAAGCAAAAGGACAATTACAGAGAAAGATAAAAGATACAGAGGAAGCAGCCCAAACAGCAGCAACAAACTCCTACAGCTGACAGCAACAGCAAGCTCTAAACAGCACAGTTGAAAAGACAGCAAAGTCGACAGCAAGACTTCATCTTCAAGCTAGCTTCTATCTCAAGCTCTATCAAACTTCATATTCAAGCTCTAGCAAGAACACTCCAAGCAGAGGAACAATCACCAAGATCAAGGTTGAAATGTTGAAAACTTAATGAAAACCAAAGGAAATCATCAAGTACTAACATTGAAATGGAAAGGTATCCTCAAAGTTCTACTCAACTATGGGCATACCACACATCCCTCCAAAGGAGAGATGGAGTTTACCTAGGAGGACTTCATGTCATTGGATGGAATAGAAGCACACAATGCATTCTATGTTTGATGAAGAAATCAAAACTAGCTCTAATAGCACTTCCTAAAACCCTAATTTCCTAAGCTCCTAAAACAACCCCTAAAGGAAAAGGAAACTCCAACTCGAAGCTCCAATATTCAAGCCATAGCATATACATCAAGTCCAGAAGACCTCCCAAAAAGGATTCCAATCCAAGCAAGCTCCAAAGTCACCAACCAAGCCAAACAAGCAAAGGTATTCAAGAGAGAACAACACAAACACAAGCAATTTGCAAAATTCAAAAAAAATAGCAAACAAAATTGTAAAATTCTAATTAAATTCTTGGGGGAACATACACGTTTGAACAGCCTAGGGTTAAAATATTAAAGCCTAATTCAACTTCTAAGTCACCTAAACAATTTATAGAATGAAATGTGTCAAGGTAATCCATACGTTTGGGAAGGCTCTAATCTCAACACCTAAAACAGAACCTAAATATGTTTTAAAATTATAATAAAAATCCTAAGGGAACATGAATATCTACCCTAAAACATACTAAAAAATTAAAGCCAAATTCATCACCAATTGGAAGAACAAAATTCTACAAAACAGATGGTCAAATATGCAACACAATGGACGTTAGCACAAAAGAAAAATCATAACTAATTTAGATTAAATCCTAAAAATGTAAAATCTACGCCTAAAAATTCTTAAGACATTCAGGAACTATAGAAAAAAATTGATAATTTTTTAATGATTTTTACTATTTTAAAACTAATTAAAGCAAACAGGCAATAAAACAGAAAAATAAAAAGAAAATAAAAAAATAAAATGGAAAATGAAATGGTGAATTAATGGAAAACCAAAGCAGGAAAATGAAAACTGCACGAGGGAGGATTCGAACCCGCGCGCACCTGGCCTCCTTGCTAGGCCAAAACGACTCCGTTTTGGCGTGATGACACGTGGCGCGATCGTGCGCCTTGGATGCGCGGACTTGGTCACAAGATCTTGTTAGAACACAGATTGGTTCTTAATAATAACTCTTTGTTTTGATGATAACTGTTAGGAAATTTATATTTAAGAATTATATACTCTAAAATTTGCTTGAGAGTTTTACTGCAGATTGAATTGAAATTAACTCTCTAGAAGCAAATCTGTATTGTATACAAGAAGTTATCCTGACTCTGAAGCGCCAGATGCATCTTACAAAAGAATCTGATTGCTCCTTACAGAAGATCCTGAGCATAGTCTCCAGAAGGATCTGAAGCAAGAAGCTCCAGAACATTCTGAGTCAGAAGCATCTGAAGATAGTCAGAAGCATCTGAAGCTGAAGCATCTGAAGCAAAGAAGAATATTGTTTGAAGAGTTTCTCAAAGCATAATTCTACAGAAGTTTCTGAAAGTACCAACGCTGCCAAGTACTGAAGTTCTGTGTCAAATATGCTCTGATGATCAACACGCTGAAAGCACACATGCTGCAGAAGACTCTGATATAGAAAAGTTCTGAATATCATTAGAAGACTCTGATCTATTCAGACTCTGAAGAACTTGCTGAAAACTGAAGAAGTAATATTCAAGAATATATCCGTTGGAGTTAATCAACGTCTCTTTCCTCATTTGTGCTAGACACAATTACACAGACAAAAAGGATTTTTCTGTGTTATCTACTTTAAGGAAAGGTCACTTGATGTGAAGACAAAAAGGCTCAGACCTTTTTGGGACTCTCTTTTCAACACTCAGCATCCTTGGATCAGCTGCCTATAAAAGGAGAACTCCACCACATTCTTCAGTTACACAATTTGCTGAAAAGAAATCATATTATTCTAAGCTCTCATTCTTTCATATTCTTCTTAGAATTTATTGTACTTAAACTTAAGAGAAAAATCACTGTTGTGATAAAAGCTTTATAGAAGCATTAATACTCTTGTATTTAATTTACATTGATTGTAAAGGCTTTTCCTTAAGAGGATTCAGTTGGAATCAGTAGCTCTTGAGAAGACTAAGAATAGTTGTTCTTAGGTGTTACTATTGTAATCAGTTTGATTTAATAGTGGATTAAGTCCTTGTTGAGAAAGGCAAATCACTCTAGGAAGGGTGGACTGGAGTAGTTGTTTAAATGAACCAGGATAAAAATAATTGTGTGATTATTTTTTAAGTCTTAATCTTTCATACTTATTCAACCCCCCTTCTAAGTATTATCTCACCTTCAGTTGGTATCAAAGCTCCGGTTCTGAGTGTGCTACCACTTAACAGTGTCAGTAAAGATCCAGAGAGAAATACTTTGATATATATTTATTTGTTACCATGGCTGATAATTCAATGTCCAATATTAACAATAAATATGAAGAGAGGGATAGGATCAGCACCAAACCCCCAATGTTTGATGGGGAGAAATTTGACTACTGGAAAGACAGAATTGAGAGTTTTTTCCTAAGATATGATGCTGATCTATGGGATCTAGTCATAGATGGATATGTACATCCCACAGATGGGAATGGCAAAAAGATTGACAGAAAATCTATGACAGATGCTCAGAAGAAAGATTTCAGAAATCACCACAAAGCCAGGACTATATTATTGAATGCAATTTCACATACAGAGTATGAGAAAATTACAAACAGGGAGACTGCTTTTGATATGTTTGAATCCCTAAAAATGACTCATGAGGGAAATTCTCAAGTTAAGGAGACAAAAGCTCTGGCTCTGATCCAGAAGTATGAGGCTTTCAAAATGGAAGACTCTGAATCTGTTGAAGCCATGTTCTCCAGATTTCAGATACTCACTGCTGGGCTGAAAGTTCTGGACAAGGGATATTCTACATCAGATCATGTAAAGAAAATCATCAGAAGTCTGCCTACCAGATGGAGACCAATGGTGACTGCCTTGAAGATGGCTAAAGATCTGAACAAGATCTCTCTAGAAGAACTCATCAGCTCACTGAGGAGCCACGATATTGAGCTTGAGGAAGATGAACCTCAGAAGAAAGAAAAAGGTAAATCTGTTGCATTAAAATCTAACAAAACTGCTAAAGCTTTGCAGGTCATTCAAGAAAGCTCTGAAGAATCTTCTTCTGAAGAAGAAGATGAGTTATCCATGATGTCCAGAAGGATTAATAGACTCTGGAAGCACAAGGGAAATAAGTTCAACAACTTCAGAAGATCTGATAATAGAAAGGAATCTTCTGGACACAGAAGATCTGCCAAGAAAGAAGTTGTGTGCTATGAGTGCAAAGAACCTGGGCACTACAAAAATGATTGCCCCAAACTTCAGAAAGAAAAACCCAAGAAGAAGTTTAACAAAAAGAAGAAGGTTCTGATGGCAACATGGGATGACTCAGATGAATGTGAATCATCTTCTGAATCAGAAGAAGAATGTGCAAATGTTGCACTGATGGCCAGCACAGAGGATCAAGAGGAAGGTACCTCAGGATATGAATCAGAATCTGAATCTGATGATGACGCAGAAGAGGTAATGGCTAAACTTACCAAAGAAGAACTCATAAAAGTTTTAACAGAAGTTCTTAAAAGTTATAACAATATCAAACTCAAATACAAGAAGCTGAAAAGCAATCTTGAATCTGAGATTGATCTTCTGAAAACAGAACTTGTTGAGCAAAAAGAAATAAATCTGAAAATAAAAAATGACTTTGAAATAACTCAACAAGAATCTGAATCTGAGACTAAGTCATGTGAAAATATTTTAGAAAAATATGACTCTAGCTTTCAGAGATTTCTCACTAAGAGCATAGACAGAAGCAAGATGGCTTCTATGATCTATGGTGTTAGTGGAAACAACAGAAGAGGTATTGGATATGAATCTTCATCTGGAAGCAATCCAAAACATGTTGACAAACTTTTCATCAAAAAGACACCTCTGTATTCTCAATTCAAATTTGGTCACTTGAATGACATTAAACACACAAGCTCTGAGAAGAATACTTATGTGTTTAAACCCAAGGCAAGTCAAAATAAACATTATGTTGTAAAACAGAAGTTTAGACAAACCTACAAACCAACTAACCCCAAAGGACCCAAGAAGATCTGGGTACCTAAAAGCAAAATAATTCCTGTTGCAGATGTTCTTAGCAGTAAGGTCAGGACACCAATCATGGTACCTGGACTCTGGATGCTCACGACACATGACAGGAGAAAAGTCTATGTTCCAAAGCCTGGAACTTAGATCTGGAGGTGACGTGAAGTTTGGAGGGAACCAGAAGGGCAAGATCATTGGATCTGGCACTATTGGAAATGGTAAACTTCCCTCTATTACTAATGTTTTACTTGTTGAAGGGTTAAAGCATACCTTATTGTCCATAAGTCAATTAAGTGACAATGGTAATGATATTACCTTTAATCAAAAATGTTGTAAAGATATTAGTCAGAAGGATGGCTCTATCCTATTAGTGGTAAAAGGAAAAACAACATTTATAAAATAAATCTTTCAGAACTTAAAGTTCAAAATGTTAAATGCCTCTTGTCTGTTAATGAAGAGCAATGGGTCTGGCATAGAAGATTGGGCCATATTAATATGAGACGTATATCTCAGATTAATAAACTTAATCTTGTCAGAGGACTCCCTAATCTGAAGTTCACTTCAGATGCTCTTTGTGAAGCATGCCAGAAAGCGAAGTTTTCAAAAACATCTTTCAAATCAAAAAATGTTGTTTCTACTTCTAAACCACTAGAACTACTTCATATTGATCTGTTTGGACCAGTGAAAACTGCATCCATCAGAGGCAAGAAGTATGGATTAGTCATTGTTGATGACTTTAGCAGATGGACATGGGTAATGTTCTTAAAACACAAGGATGAGTCACATTCTGTGTTCTTTGACTTCTGCAAGCAAGTCCAGAATGAAAAGAATTTCAAAATTATAAAAGTCAGAAGTGATCATGGTGGTGAATTTGAAAATAAATATTTTGAAAAATATTTTTCTGAAAATGGCATTGCTCAGGATTTTTCCTGTCCTAGAACTCCACAACAGAATGGGGTTGTAGAGAGGAAAAACAGAACTTTGCAAGAAATGGCCAGAACCATGATCAATGAGACAAATCTGGCAAAACATTTTTGGGCAGAAGCAATCAATACAGCATGTTACATTCATAACAGAGCGTCTGTTAGACCTCTTCTGAAGAAGACTCCTTATGAACTGTGGAAGAACAAAAAGCCCAACATTTCATATTTTCATCCTTTTGGATGTATTTGCTATATGTTAAACACTAAGGAAAATCTGAGCAAGTTTGATTCCAAAGCACAGAAGTGTTTCATGCTTGGATATTCTGAACGCTCTAAAGGCTACAGCGTATACAACACTGAGACACAGATTGTGGAAGAATCCGTTCATGTCAGATTTGATAATAAGCTTGGCTCTGAAAAGCCAAAGCAGGTTGATAACTCTACAGATAGGGAAGTAGTCTTTATTGACTCTGAAGTTCCAGAAGCAGACAAAACTCAAGTGAAGGAACCAGAAGCAACTCCAGATGCTACTCCCTTAACTTCTCAGATGAATAATCTAAACATTTCTGAAGAGTTAACTATCAGAGGATCATCATCCAGAATTAAAGCTTCTCATCCAGAGGATGTCATTATTGGAAAGAAGGATGATCCCATCAGAACAAGATCCTTTCTAAGATCATCTGAAGCATCATTATTTGGACTAGTGTCAGAAATTGAACCATCTTCTGTAGAAGAAGCTCTGCAAGACAATGATTGGATTATTGCCATGCAAGAAGAGCTAAATCAATTCAGCAAAAATGATGTATGGGATCTAGTTCAAAGACCTCAAGGATTCAATATAATTGGTACAAAATGGGTCTTCAGAAATAAGCTAAATGAGAAAGGAGAAGTTAAGAGAAATAAGGCAAGGCTGGTTGCTCAAGGGTACAGTCAGCAAGAAGGTATTGATTACACTGAGACATATGCTCCAGTGGCAAGGTTAGAATCTATACGCCTTCTTATTTCCTTTGCTGCACAAAATAACATCACTCTGTATCAGATGGATGTTAAAAGTGCCTTTCTTAATGGTATTATAGAAGAGGAAGTTTATGTCCACCAACCTCCTGGTTTTGAAAATGAAAAATTTTCAGATCATGTTTTCAAATTAAAGAAATCTCTATATGGATTAAAACAAGCTCCCAGAGCTTGGTATGAGAGATTGAGCAATTTTCTTCTGGAGAAGAATTTCATCAGAGGCAAAGTGGATACAACATTATTCTGTAAAACAATTAAGAAAGATCTTCTAATTTGCCAAATTTATGTAGATGATATTATTTTTGGATCAACAAATATTATGCTTGGAAAGGAGTTTGCTACATGTATGCAGGCAGAATTTGAAATGAGCATGATGGGAGAACTCAGATTCTTTCTAGGAATCCAAGTTAATCAAACTCCAGAGTGCACCTACATACATCAGACAAAGTATGTTAAAGAACTTCTGAAGAAATTCAACATGTCTGACAGCAAGCTGGCAAAGACTCCAATGCATCCTACTAGCTCACTTAGCAAAGAAGAGGTAAGTAAGAAAGTAGACCAGAAGCTCTACAGAGGTATGATTGGCTCTCTTCTTTATCTTACTGCTTCTAGACCTGACATATTGTTCAGTGTTTGTCTGTGTGCTAGATTCCAATCAGATCCTAGAGAATCACACTTGACAGCTGTCAAGAGGATTCTAAGGTATCTGAAAGGTACTTCTAATGTGGGTTTGTGTTACAGAAAATCTGATGATTTCAAATTAGTTAGATTCTGTGATGCTGACTACGCTGGAGACAGAGTGGAAAGAAAAATTACTTCTGGAAGTTGTCAATTTCTAGGAAGAAATTTAATCTCCTGGTACAGCAAGAAGCAACCCACAATTGCACTTTCAACCACAGAGGCTGAATACATTGCTGCTGCTGGATGTAGTACGCAGATGCTCTGAATGAAGAGTCAACTAGAAGATTATCAAATTTTTTAGAGTAACATTTCTATCTTTTGTGATAATACTTCTGCTATATGTTTGTCCAAGAATCCCATTTTACATTCTAAGGCAAAACATATAGAAATTAAGCATCATTTCATCAGAGACTATGTTCAGAAGGGAATCATAAATTTAGCCTTTATTGATACAGATCATCAATGGGCAGATATTTTTATAAAACCCCTTCTTGAAGATAGATTCAATTTTATTCTGAAAAATATTGGTATGGATTTTTGTCCAGAATGATATTTATCAGAAGCAAATTGTTACAGATGCAAAAATGCTTAAATGCTCTGAAATATTTCTTCTGTTTATTTATTCTATTCTGATCAATATTTCTGATGTGAAACTCTGAACTAACCATCTTTAGAAGATCTGAACATTGGCTAACGTTTCAGTTCTTAAGAGAATTCAGAACAGCATGCAAGTAAACACGTGTCACACAAAATCTGAAGAGGTGGCGTGTACATAACTGAAGAGACGTTTGAGGTGAAGTTTGAATAGTAAGAATCTTGGTTTTTCCCCCCAAATTGTCAGAAGCATTTAATGTTTTGAAATGATTTTTATTCTCTTCATTTAATGCTTGTTCAAACGTGCGTTTTTCTGACTTTTGATGTGCCTAAGTGTTTAGTATAAATACTTGTCTTGTATTCACTTTCACACTTTTCACTCTCTCAGAATTTACATGCGTTTTCATCTCCTATTTTCTCTGCATAAAAACCCAAAACCTAAGTGTTTGAAAAAGCATTCTTCAATGGCGTCTTCTTCATCAACAACTGCTCAGTTCCAATCTACTATGGCTGTTGTGACTTCAGAAAACTTGGGTGTTGCTCCATATTCTCCTCCCAAAAGAACACTTCTAACGCTTGTTGATAAAATAGAAGTTCTGTGTGAATCTATGGTTGAGTTTGATTCTCTGGCAGAAAATGGATTTGAATTTCGTTCCATAATTAGAGCTCAAGGATGGGTTAAGTACTTTGATAGGCTGTTTGGACCAGTTTACCCTCTCCTTGTGAAAGAATTCTGGATTCATGCATCAGTTTATCCCAAATTCATCTTATCTTCTGTACTGGGAAAAGAGATTATTATCACAGAGGATCTGATAAGAAGACTGATAGGTTATGAAGAAACAGATGGTGTTTCCCACTTGTCAGCTGGGCGTGTGGACATGGAAGAGGTTTATGAGGAAGTTATGACTGCTGGTCAAGCTTCTAACAGATTCAAAGATCTGAAGCCTGATTACAAGATCTGGGCCAAGATCTTCATGGGATGCATCCACCACAGGAAATCAACCAATTCTCCAGACTATGTCAATAATGAACAGATTTATTTCATGTATTGCCTTAGTCAGAGCACCAAGGTAGATCTTCCATACATTCTATTTATGCATCTGTGGAATCATATCAATGCATCTAGAGAATCTGTGAAAGAGAAAGGCCAGAAGATCAGGACTTGGATCCCCTTTGAAAGGTTGATCTCAGATCTTCTCACTGAAAATGGTTTAGTGACTGCTCTGTACGCTGCTGGGGTTACAGAGGAATTAGAGTTTATTATGGGAAAACCTCTGAACGCTAAAAGTCTTCTGAGACTCAAAATTGTTGATGAACTCACTACTGCTCCAAAGAGGCTGAATATGTCTGAATTGAATAAGAGGGTTCCTGTAGCTGACTTTCCTCTATTCTTTGCTGAAGAACCCAGACATATAGTGCTTATGTATATAGAAGAATGCAAGAAGGAAGGAATACCTGTTCCAACTAATGTGTTTCAGCTTGTCAAACAACCACTACCAGATGCAGGAGAAGAAGAAGTACCACTTCAGAGGAAAAGGACTCAGCCTGCAGAAGAATCTGAACCTGTCCAGAAGAAGGTCAAGATTGCTGAGAAGCCCAAGAAGCTCTTGAAGAGAAAAGATTCTGAAGAAGCTGCCTCTGTACCTGCCAAGAGGATTAAAGTAAAAGGTACTAAGACTTCTGTAACTTCTGCAAATCTTGTTATTAATGATTCAAATATTAAGTCTGTTCCAAAACCACCTGTTACTAAAACCACTTCTGTTACTGCCCCCAGTTCTGTTTCACCTCAAAAACAAACAACTGCTTCTGTATCAAAACCATCTCAACCCAAAATACATATCAAACATTTTGTTCCACGACAACAACCATCAGATCCAAAACCATCAGATCATCAACCATCAGATCAACCACCATCAGAACAACAACCATCTGAAAAACAAAAATCTGATCAACAACAAACCTCTGAACATCCAGAAAACCAACCAAAAGAAGTTCACCTTCTGAATATTCCACCTTCAAATATTCCACCTTCTGAACCTATTGCACCTGTTACTTCTGAACCTACAAAAGTAACCTCTGCTCCTGTTTCATCAGAACCACCATCCAAACAATCTGACATTCCTTCAGAACCTACCAACACATCTGAACCTCACATCCCTGAGACAGAAGTCCTTGATGTCACTCCACTAAAAACAGTGTTTCAAGTATCTTCTACCTCTTGTACACCTACAACATCCTCCAACTCATCAGAATCATAAATCCACCCAGATTTTCTAATTTCTCCATCTGACAAATACCCTGAACCTGAACCTGAATCAACCATACCTTCTAAAACTCCCATTCCAGATCCTATGCCTCCACCTGCACCATCATCTGAGATGTTAATCCCCAATTCCAATCCAACATCATCTGGTATATCTTGTGCCCAAGTTTCTTCTCTTTATCATAATCTATCTTATGGTTTCAAACTGAAAGATTTTTATGATAGAGTTGAACCTTCTGAACCCCTCAACCCTCTAAAACCAAAACTCAGACAGGCTCTTCCATCTGTGATTCTTTCATATATTCAATCAATGAACAATATAGGATCCTTAGCAACAATATCTGGAACCTCTGGTAAAGCTGTTGTTTCAGCTCTGCATCTTGCATCTGATAACACAGTTGCATCTACTGAACAACCAACATCTGCTTTTCAACCATACTCAAATGAACCTTTTGATGATGTTTGCCCACGCACAAGACCAAAACCTCATTTGCTTAATGCTTTAAACAGATCCCTACCTCCTAAACCAGAAATTCCTTTCATTCCATATTATCCTCCTCCTCTGATTTCCATCCAAAAATCACGTTTACCACCAACTCCCAAACCTAAACATATGACTCTGGAAACCTTGCTTAAACCACAACCCAGACTTAATATTGATCGTTTATTTCAAACCTTTTTGCAAGAAATACAGATGTCTTTAGGTACTGTTCATAAGAAATACTCTGAAACTATGGATGCAAATGAATCTGACATCATCTGGAAAGGATTCATCAATAGATTTAACACTGTAGCTTCAAATCTGAAGAACGTCTGTTCTGATGATGTAAAGCTCAGAGCTGAAAGGACTCTATTCTGGACTGTCAACAAAACTGAACCTCTGCTTCGTTTAGATGCTCCTCCACCTCCAACAGAATCTACTGCCAATGCATTAACTATGACTCTGGTAGAACCCTCTTCAGGATCTACAGAACCTATGGCAATTGACTCTGTTCAGGCTGCAGAACCTCCACCTTCTTCACCTGAGATAAAGACAGAACATCCAGACTTTGAAGACAAGATTGCTGCTCTGGAGGCTGGTCAGTCAGAGATAAAATCCTGGATGGCTAAGCAAGATAAGAAGTCTGAGGATATGACAGAATGGATGTCAAAGAAAGATGAGAAGAATGAAACTATGACTAAGTGGATGTCCAAGCAAGAGCAATCCTCCTCTGAGATTACAGATCTATTGAAGATGCTTTTGTCCAAACACTCTTAGATTTTTTTTTCATTCTAATGTTTTTGCATCTGTTGTTTGCATCTGAATTTTATTGCTATATCTTCTGATGTTTATCTATGTACTCTTGCTCTGTTATTTTGAATGAATCAGTTTTCTCCATTGAATTATCTTATTTATTGTTCCTTTTATTTGTCTTTTTAAAAGTTTTTTCTTTTTGCTTATGACAAAAAAGGGGGAGAAAATAAAGATCTGAACTGTTTAGTATAACTTCACTAGAATGAATCTTCATACATTTCTATTTTATCTAATATTTAACTTGACTATTTCAGAACATTTGATAAGAACACTCTATAAAAGAATCTCTGAGTCTCTCATATCATTTGTCTTTTATCAAACTCTGAATCTTATATCTACAAGACTTTCTGAACCTAAAATGTTATAAGAACAAACAAGATCTAACTCTGAAGATTACTCAAGACAAAAGGGAAGTTTCTATTCCTTTTTCATATTTAACTCAGGGGGAGATTCATCATCTCAGGGGGAGTTATAATTCTTTATGTTCAGTTAAATAAAATTTCTGATACTTTTTGTCATCATCAAAAAGGGGGAGATTGTTAGAACACAGATTGGTTCTTAATAATAACTCTTTGTTTTGATGATAACTGTTAGGAAATTTATATTTAAGAATTATATACTCTAAAATTTGCTTGAGAGTTTTACTGCAGATTGAATTGAAATTAACTCTCTAGAAGCAAATCTGTATTGTATACAAGAAGTTATCCTGACTCTGAAGCGCCAGATGCATCTTACAGAAGAATCTGATTGCTCCTTACAGAAGATCCTGAGCGTAGTCTCCAGAAGGATCTAAAGCAAGAAGCTCCAGAACATTCTGAGTCAGAAGCATCTGAAGATAGTCAGAAGCATCTGAAGCTGAAGCATCTGAAGCAAAGAAGAATATTGTTTGAAGAGTTTCTCAAAGCATAATTCTACAGAAGTTTCTGAAAGTACCAACGCTGCCAAGTACTGAAGTTCTGTGTCAAATATGCTCTGATGATCAACACGCTGAAAGCACACATGCTGCAGAAGACTCTGATATAGCAAAGTTCTGAATATCATTAGAAGACTCTGATCCATTCAGACTCTGAAGAACTTGCTGAAAACTGAAGAAGTAATATTCAAGAATATATCCGTTGGAGTTAATCAACGTCTCTTTCCTCATTTGTGCTAGACACAATTACACAGACAAAAAGGATTTTTCTGTGTTATCTACTTTAAGGAAAGGTCACTTGATGTGAAGACAAAAAGGCTCAGACCTTTTTGGGACTCTCTTTTCAACACTCAGCATCCTTGGATCAGCTGCCTATAAAAGGAGAACTCCACCACATTCTTCAGTTACACAATTTGCTGAAAAGAAATCATATTATTCTAAGCTCTCATTCTTTCATATTCTTCTTAGAATTTATTGTACTTAAACTTAAGAGAAAAATCACTGTTGTGATAAAAGCTTTATAGAAGCATTAATACTCTTGTATTTAATTTACATTGATTGTAAACGCTTTTCCTTAAGAGGATTCAGTTGGAATCAGTAGCTCTTGAGAAGACTAAGAACAGTTGTTCTTAGGTGTTACTATTGTAATCAGTTTGATTTAATAGTGGATTAAGTCCTTGTTGAGAAAGGCAAATCACTCTAGGAAGGGTGGACTGAAGTAGTTGTTTAAACAAACCAGGATAAAAATAATTGTGTGATTATTTTTAAAGTCTTAATCTTTCATACTTATTCAACCCCCCTTCTAAGTATTATCTCACCTTCAGATCTAACGGTTCCTGCTCATCTTCTTCCTTGAACTCGCCGGAACAGTTTGGTCGGTCTTTCCTCCACCATACTCGCCGGAATTCTTCCAATAACCATAACTCATTCAATTCAAATCCGTTTTGCACGTTTTTTGGACCGAAATCGAAGGATTTTTCGCAAGGATTCCAAATATCTCTTCAAAAATCATTAATAATGTAAGCTCAAAGAAAAACGAATCAAACAAAGTTTGACACCAAAACCTCAAGTTCATTAAAACTTCTCCAAATTAATTCTAAACTCATCCTTATGTCATGGAGGTTATAGATCAAGAAAAACTAAGCCAAATCATGTCAAAACAGTCCATATTAAATCTCACAATTTTGGAGCTCCAAATTTCGAACGTCATAAACATCAACAATTATAATCCAGAAACGATCTACATGCTTCAAGGAGTGCAAAGAAACGAAAATGGCAAAGAATCATCAAGTATTAAGAGAGATGTGGTGAAATTCAAGTACCTAGTGGAGAACTTCCACTGAGCCTTTAATCCTTGATGAAGCTTCGCGAAACTCTCCAGAATCGTTCAATGATCTTCAATAAAGCTTTCTCAATTCACAATTTGGCCTGAAACGATCTAGATCTTGGAATTCAATTTTTGAGTGTTCTTCACTTTTTCAAGCTTATTCTTGATCAATTCTGCTCCAATTTCCAGAACTAATGATTTGTGAAGGTCAGAAATCTTATATACAATGGATATGGATCAAGAGAAAGCCCAATCCTTGCCTCTAGGCCCAAAATGAATTTTCAAAATTTCACCACTTTTTGCTCTTGAAGGTACACGAAAATGGCATTGTTTTGGCTCCAAGATGATTCAATTCAACTAATAACAGCATGTGGAGTGTGAATGGCTGAGATTTTCTCCTTGTATTTGATCCGATGGCTATTTTTGATTATGTAACTTCATGGAGAAGTAATCTAAATGACAACTCCCAAAACGTGGCCTATGCTCAAAATTCTGCCAATGCCAATGTTCTTATAATGTGATTTCCATTCAAAAAATGTACTCATATGCCATGTTTTGGTCCTCTAACTCAAAAAGTCAATTTCCCTCCTTAATCCATTTGAAAAATTCCCTTTTTAGGCCATTTTAAGTGACTTTTTGCTACAAGCCAAACCAATCCCAAATGACCACTTGGTTGCACTTAAAATCATGTTTTAAGCAACTTTCATGTTGAACAAAAATCCATTTGACAAGTGCAAGTTTGAGATTTTGACCAATGATTGAAAATGACCTATAATCTCACTTTCCCAAAATACCCCTGACTTGTAAACCTCATAACTTGAGTTCTACAAATCATATGGAAGACTTCTAGTACAATTTATAAATCTAAGATCATGAGGAACAACTTTCATGTTGGCCAAAAGTTTAGGTAAAACCTCTTTCTAGGTCAAAAATAGCTTTGAAGTCAAATGATTTTCGCAGACAAATTTCAGTGGTATCCGAGGACTTGTAACTTGTCTGGGCCATAACTTGAGTTCTATAAATCCAATGGAGGACTTCTAGTACTCAAATTAAAGGTATTGAGATGCTCTACAAGTTTCATGTTCGCCAAAGATCCATTTGAAACTTTTATATTGACTTATGTGGTCTTGAAGTTAGGCACTAAATAGGGGATTTTACACTGAAACCCTAACTTAGCAACTTCCCACACTCTTGAATCTTCTTGATTTGATCTTGGAACAACACCACAAATGTCTTATCACATCATTTCATGAACTCCATAACCTAAAAGTAGGCCTTGATACTCTTCAGTTGTCCAGTTGACCTAGAATTGATCCAGATGAAACCCTAATTGCTTGCACCTCACCTGTGGCTCTTGCACTTGACACAATGGCTTGATTAAACTCTCCCATGGCCCTCTAGGCATCTATGAGCTCCATACACATCCTCTTCTCGCATTCAACACTTCACAACCCTCTGATGGTCTTCAGTTGATCCTCAAATTAGGAGAAGATTCACACTCAAACATCTAAACCACCTTTTGATGACTTTGATAACTCTCAATCTTGAGTGAGACCTCTTGCTAGGCTTCTCTTGACAAAAAAACACTTGATCCCCTGTTGGATGAATGATATCATGATATGCAAATGATATAACTATGAAAATGCTAATGCAATGAAATATAAACAGGGTAAGAAAAGGTTGGGCAAATTTTGGGGTGCAACAGCTGCCCCTATTCAAACGGCTTGGACCCGACTGGGTGAAGAGCGAACGACCTTCAAAAAATCGAGGTAGAAGATGGTTGAATACCAAGAAACCCGGAAATTTGCCAACCGCATAAATAAGCTGCGAAAACTGCTTGGGGAACAACATCTGTTGTGCTGAACCCAGTTGTTACGGCAACAACTGATCAATCTTCTAATAAAACTTTTGATTTCAACATTAACTCCCTGTGTGACGCCACAGGCATCGAATTAACTTTACGAGAAATAACTCCGTCCATAACCGGAATAAACTTCGTCAACACGAGGAAGGACTTCATCAACATGGGTACAATTTCGTCCATAATCGGAATAACAATCTTTGTCAGTCACAGGTAACAACTTCACTGGGGATAATCCATCGATCACAGCTAATAACTCCGTCCACACGGGTAGCAATCACTGTCAACACAGGTAACACTTATTGTTAACTTTACTGGGGACAACTACGTCGATCACGGGTAACGACTCCGTCAACACAGGTACGATCTCTGTCAACACAGGTACAGTGTCTGTCAGCCATAGGTAAACATCTCTGTCAACACAGGCGTAATCTCTGTCCATCACAGGTAACAATCTCTGTCAACATAGGCGCAATCTCTGTCCATTACAGGTAACAATTCCGTTAACACGGATAACAATCACTATCAACACAGGTAACAAATCCCTCAAAACGGAGAACAATCACTGTCAACACAGGTCCAATCTCTGTCAGCCACAGGTAACCATCACTGTCAACACAGGCGCAATCTCTATGCATCACAGGTACGGTCTTTACACAGATAATAATCACCGTCAGCACGGGTAGCAATCACTGTCAACACAAGCGCAATCTCTGTCAATCACAGGTACAAATCATTGTCGATCACAGGTAACAATCTCTGTCAATACAGGAAGAATTCCGTCAACACGGATAACAATCACCGTCAGCACGGATAAACATCACTGTCAACACAGGTACAATTCCGTTAATATGGAGAACAAACTCTGTCCATCACAAGTAACAATCTCTGTCAACACAGGCGCAATCTTTGTCCATTACAGGTAATAATTCCGTCAACATAGACAATAATCATTGTCAGCACGGGTAGCTATCACTGTCAACACAGGTGCAAGCTCTGTCCATCACAGGTACAATCTCTGTCAACATAGGTAACAATTCCGTCAACACAGATATCAATCACCGTCAGCACGGATAGATATCACTGTCAACACAGGTTCAAGCTCTGTCAATCACAGGTACAATCTCTGTCAACACAGGTAACTTCTCCGTCCATTACAGGTAACAATCTCTGTCAACACAGGTAACTTCTCCGTCCATTACGTGTAACAATCTCTGTCAACACAGGTAACTTCTTCGTCCATTATGGGTAACAATCTCTGTCAACACAGGTAACTTCTCCGTCCATTACGGGTAACAATCTCTGTCGACACAGGTAACTTCTCCGTCCATTACGGGTAACAATCTCTGTCAACACATGTAACTATCTTCGAGAAATCTAATCAAACAACTCTATGAGGAAAAACTTCACCGGGGGAAATCACTAGTGATAACTCCAAAAGTTTAAACCATGAAATCTTTTAACGCTGACGTAACAGCAACCTGAGAAGAATTTCACTGGGGAAGAAAAGAAACTTAACCAATCAACTCTGTTAGGGGACGAACGTTATCGTCACCTATCTCCCGCCGAGAATTTGAATATCTAGAAATCCTTCTGAGCAAGAATCTCACTCCTCTACAGGGAACAACACTTGAAAACAAAGGAGGAACCAACCTGGCTTATGTTTGAGAATGTGTATGTTTGACAATGGCGTAATGCTCCATACGGCATGGAAATGCTACGCGCTTGGGTAGATGCAAATATGATGATATATGCACAATGCAAAGATGCCGAGAGGCGTTTCAGCAAAATAAATACTGAAGACAAAGCCGAATCCGCTGGGGATAACCATGTATCACAGAAATATTCTAACAAAATAAATGCTGGAAATGTGAAACCAACTCTGCAGGGGATAACCCTCCTGTTGGGGAATAGCTCACAAGCTTGAAATTACAAACTCTGCTGAGGGTAATCATTCTATCGGAGGAAAAACAACCTGCTGGAGAAAAGAAAAAGGAAATCCTGCTCGGGGATGCTCCTTTCAAACCAATGATCACCTAATCATGCTCTGTGGGGATTAACCATGTTGTTGGGGATCCTCAACTGGGAATCGATTCGTACTCTGAATGTACTCTGCGAGAACTCTTTCTGGGGAGTAAATGCGCTCATAATCAACCACTGGGAATACGTGCCCCGCTGGGTATGTAAATCTCGACCCACTGGGGATGACTTTATCCTACCGAATAAGTCAATCTTGAATTGCTGAGGATAATCTGATCCTGCTCTGATGCAATCCCAACTCTCTGAGGATAAAACTTCGACTTCCGTCTGCCCGGGATGAAGAGCAAATTCCGTCTGCTGGGGAGGAATAAACTTCACATAAAGCCTGCCCTGGCTGGGGAACACTCTCCCTTGGCTATCTGCTGCAAAGGTGACAATAATGCCCCAGTCCAAACATTTCATCTTGAAAAGGCAAACTCGCCACAAACCGACTTCGAGATGGCTTGCCCCTGACCCTGCGTCAATTTCTGGTAAACCCCGATAAAATAGAGAGGAACATTTCCTTCGCTTCTACTTCTGTTCCCAGCTCATGGGCTCTTCGTAAAATCTTCCCCTAAAAGGACCCTGCAATCTCTGTACCTTGATGGTTAGCTACAAACTACTTTCGCGTTTCGAACCTCGAAGAGGTGTTTCAGACTAATTGCCTTCTGATTGACAATAGCCTTTGTGCTCTCAGGGTGGTCTGCCCCAGTCTTGCAACGACTATGCCCCTGATTAGATGATTCGTGGTAGTGCTTCTGACTATGAGAGATTTACCGAATCTCGACCTGATTTCCCTATATGGCTGACTTCATTGGGGATCATTTGATACGGCTGGCCACAACTTGACGGAGTATTCAGGCCTTCTACATTCTACCCCGATCAAACTTTCCACTACGGAAACTTTCCTGCTGTCAAGCGCTTACTCGCAAGTAAAACAAATTGTTTTGCATAAAAGATATATTAAATGCAATGCATATGACAGTTTTGAAATCCAAGTCTATTCACTGGAGAAAATTTTTACGACATATAATAAATGAATCAACAATTAAAATGTCAAAATTAATACAACGCTACAAGAGGAATCCTTTCAGGAGTCAGTTTCGATGCGGCCTTTACCGAAGTATGCTCTCGAAATAAACTTGTTTCAATTAGGACTTTTTCAGGTTGTAACGTGGTCGGGTTCACGGTTTAAGAAATAAAGGATAAAGGCTCAAAGTTCTTTTTTAACCCACCCATTCTCCTTGATGTTCTCCAATCCTATGTTAAGCTAATTCGACCTTAGCGCTCACCTTTCAAACGTTGTATAGGAGTGGTAGTTCGAGAAACTATGAGTTTCTGGAGTGACAGCCACTCACTTTTCATCTTTGACACTTGGGGTCACACGACTCGTATTTTCGAGGATTTTTCTTTTGCAATCCTTTTGCTTTTCATTTTTTCCATTTCCGTTTTTCCCCTAACTTTTTCCTGGACTAATTCTTTTGAATTTAAAGTCCAGCGGGATACCCTCATTTTTGCCTAAGTCGTTTGTTTTCAAGATTCGACTTAGCGGGCTTTCTCTTTCTCTTTTTTCGAACAAGTCGGGTGACACTGGTTGTCTGACTCTTTGAGGAATAACGTGACTGTTTCACTCTTGACGTTTAACCATTGTGGTTTTTTTGGCACGACCTCTAGAGGTGTGATTGATCCACGAACGGATACTCCTTTCTGCAACTTGGACGCTCGGTCAAATTAGCTAACACCTACCCTGCCCCAGGTTAAGATTGAGGGTTTTTCATTTTCAGAAAGAACTCTTACTACTAGGCTCAAAGGGGTTGACAAGGGATTATCTTCCTTATATCTCCGGTGTTTGGGGATTTGAAACAATGCTTGTACATCATCAGCAGGTTTCATTTCAAAAGCGTACAATCGGAAGCTCTGGGTCTTTCAATTTTCGCCATCCTCCCCAGATTCCACTTAAACAAGCGTTAGAAATAAATGAAAGCAATAGAGTGAACACGAATGGATTAATTCAAAACATGCATATTTATTTCATTGTCAATATCAATTGAAAAACAAGAAGTTTTACAAGCGAAAATTTGCAATTCTAATAGGAAAGAAACTACAAATGCAAAGCAATGACATGATAAAATGCAGACTGCCAGCCTTCGAGTACTGGGCTTTCACACTATTTTGCTGCTGGGCCAGCCATCTTCAGAGTTGATCGTCGAAATCATCCTGATACTCCTCTGAACATTTGTTTTCAGTGAACTCCCTCATAACCTGAACTGACACACCCACTTGGCTAGATGAAGGAAGGTTGACACCCTGAGGCGTGATAGATATCCTGTTAGAGTCCAACAAGGTCTGAATTTGGCTTCGCAGCACCTTACAGTCATCTGTTGAATGCCCCTGTGCCCCAACATGGTACTCACAACGAGCGTTGGCATCAAAACCTGGAGGATAAGGCGGGATCATTGGATCAGTCTCTTTCGGCACTATCAGCCCACTTTTGACCAAATCTGGCAAAAATTGACTAAACGACACCGGTAGCTGAGTAAACTGCCTTTCGGGCTTCTTTGGTCTTCGTCGGGTGTGCTGACGCTGCTGATGGTGATACGACCGTTGGTTCCGGCAGGGAGATGATGTCTGAGGCACGGCCCCTAGGGGTTGTTGACTTTGAATGGCCAAGACATCTGGAAATTTAGCCTGAGATACCAAGGACTCCTTTTTCTCTGAGGCGCTTATCCTTAGGTTTAGCCCCGGAATTGGCAAGAGTTGCGGGCATGGAGATTCAGAAGTCATAAATTGCAGGGCCTCCTTGGGGTCCGCTGCCGTTTCGGGGACAAAAGCAGGAGTGTCAGCCTTTTCTGTAATGCCTGGGATGGGACCCTCTGTTAGGCTCGTGTCGCTCGACGCGAAATTAATATCCTTTGAGTCGATCAAGTCCTGAACTACGTGCTTAAAAGCTTTGCAGTTCTCAATGTAGTGTCCGGGAGCCCCCTCATGGAAACCACAACGGGCGTTTGCATTATAGCCGCGTGGTAGGGTCCCAGTTAGTGGATGTAATTTCCGTAATTCGACCAATCAAAGCTGACGTAAGACTGGCAACAACTGAGCATAAGTCATGGAGATCGGATCGAAAGTTCTTTCAGCTAACATTACCTTCTGGGCGTTCTCCTTTTTAGCCATATGATTATCCCTAGCAGCGCCACATTTAAGAGCAAAATTCACAGCTCTTTGTCGACTATGAGACATTTGTGGCTTATCATCCTTCGGCACTGGTTTCACGGGCACAGGTTCCACAGGAACAAGTGGAACTAGCATCTTTGCTGCAACCTCAGGTAGCTGATCACCTTCTTTACTGAGCACATTCTTCATCACTTCCATGATCAAGCCCACCTGGGACTTCAGCTGATGGTTTTCCTCCCTGAGTGTCTTCTGATTCAGACGCAACTCTTGCATGTCTCTCGTCATTTGCCCTAGCTGGCTTCGGACCTCAATCAATTCACCTTGAATCTGCTCCATTGCTCGGAACCTTTGATCTTTCCGGCCATACCAGCACACACAGAGGGTTAGGCGAAAACACTCAAAGTACCTGCTATGCAATATGATTATGCAAACATGAAAATGCAGATGATGCATATGCAGACAGGGGATCAAGTGCAATGATGAAGAACTGTGTTGTGCTGTACTGCAGCTTGAGAACCAATCAGATCTTCTCCTTAAACCAAACTATCCACAAAAGAACCCTCACAATCAATTCTCCTTGACATAGACAAACTAGGTGTTCTGAGGCCAGAGTTTTCCTGCAAAAAGACCCACCTACCCTCTCACAGGTATGTACTTAACTTGCAGACGAGGTACGGCATCCTATGCGGTCATCAGTGTCACAGACTTTCAAGAGCGATGATACGATACCCAGAAGGTGTGGCATCATCATCCCTTGAAGAGGCCTCACTTAGCCGAATCCCAAATGATAGGTTCCCAGAGTCGACAACCCTCAAATCCAACAACCTGTCGAGCCCAAAGGGCCAGACAAGATGCCATCAAAGAGAATCTCGTCTGAGCGTAAATTTCGTAGCTAGCTGGTGCAAGCAAAGCAAGCAGGCTAACCACTACAATCTACTTCTAAGTCTATGTACACTCAAGCCCAGGTCCGGCTTATCTCTCAAACTAACCCTCTACCCACAGCACAATAACAAATATATACAGTACTGAAAGTAAAGACAGAAAAATAAATACATAAAAAACCCCAGACGGGAAAACAAGCGCTAGGATTGACTCGCATAGGGAACCAGATCCCCAGCGGAGTCGCCAGCTGTCGCTACTGTGAAAATCGGCACCGGCTATGACAGAAGAGTCGCCACCGTGTGTTATTTATCCGAAAAGAGGGAAAGGAAACGCTCAGAGTAAACCTAAAGCAAAGAGGGAAAGGAATGGTCATCGCAATCAAATCCTGGATTCAGGAGTCGGTTACGCAAGGGGAAGGTATTAGCACCCCTCACGTCCGTCGTACTCGACGGGATCCACGCTTGTTTTCTATCTAAGGGTGTGTTTATCTATCTACTCTAAAAGTCTGGGTTAAAAAGAAAAGAAAATGACTCGGCAAAGTATCGCACTTTATGCCTACATATTCCCGTCTAGAACGAGGAATCAGAGTCAACGTAGTTCGCCTAACTACGGGTTAAGGGGGGGAAGGTTGCTCGCCGAGATATCGCATCTCGTGCCTACGTACTTTCATACGGCATGAAAGATCAGAGCAAACGTAGTTCGGGCTACGGAAGACACAAGCTTTTCTGACAATTTTTATCTCCTTCTGAAAAGGGTTTTCCTGATTAAAGGTCCAAGAGGACAAAAACAGAGTTTGAATGGTTGTTTGAGTTTTTTACGAAAGAACTGTTTTTTAGGATGTTTGCAATCTCAGTCGCACTAGAAACTATGACCCAGGAGTGAACGCTTCGTATATCACCCAAAGGGTACCACACTAACATCCAGATGACTGGAGAGAGACCCTCCACCAACCTTTTCCCAGATAGCTTAAGGCTCGTAATGCACGACTTCAATTAACCTTATTACTGTGTTTTTGAATTTGTTTTGAGATGAGAAAAGAAAGACACCCTAAAACTATGGTTGAAAGGGGAATCTACTTACAGTTATCATGCATGGGTCAAAACCTAATGTCTGTCATAATTCTCTCTTGCACAGAGGAAATCAGAGATCCTAGGGGAAACAGCAGAAGAAAGCAAGCAGTAAACAGTAACCAGTAAAATGCATGCTATGCAACAGTACCATTGAGGCAAGGGAGAAAACAATAGGCAAGAGGAGACAAGCTCCACCTCAAACCTAGAGGTAATCATCACAAGCAAAAGGACAAATACAGAGAAAGATAAAAGATATATAGGAGGCAGCCCAAACAGCAACAACAAACTCCTACAGCTGGCAGCAACAGCAAGCTCTAAACAGCACAGTTGAAAAGACAGCAAAGTCGACAGCAAGACTTCATCTTCAAGCTAGCTTCTATCTCAAGCTCTATCAAACTTCGTCTTCAAGCTCTAGCAAGAACACTCTAAGCAGAGGAACAATCACCAAGATCAAGGTTGAAATGTTGAAAACTTAATGAAAACCAAAGGAAATCATCAAGTACCAACATTGAAATGGAAAGGTATCCTCAAAGTTCTACTCAACTATGGGCATACCACACATCCCTCCAAAGGAGAGATGGAGTTTCCCTAGGAGGACTTCATGTCATTGGATGGAATAGAAGCACACAATGCATTCTATGTTTGATGAAGAAATCAAAACTAGCTCTAATAGCACTTCCTAAAACCCTAATTTCCTAAGCTCCTAAAACAACCCCTAAAGGAAAAGGAGACTCCAACTCCAAGCTCCAATATTCAAACCATAGCGTATACATCAAGTCCAGAAGACCTTCCAAAAAGTATTCCAAGCCAAGCAAGCTCCAAAGTCACCAACCAAGCCAAACAAGCAAAGGTATTCAAGAGAGAACAACACAAACACAAGCAATTTGCAAAATTCAACAAAAATAGCAAACAAAATTGTAAAATTCAAATTAAATTCTTGGGGGAACACACATGTTTTAAAAGCCTAGGGTTAAAATATTAAAGCCTAATTCAACTTCTAAGTCACCTAAATAATTTCTAGAATGAAATATATCAAGGTAATCCATAAATTTGGGAAGACTCTAATCTCAACACCTAAAACAGAACCTAAAGATGTTTTAAAATTCTAATAAAAATCCTAAGGGAACATGAATATCTACCCTAAAACATACTAAAAAATCAAAGCCAAATTCATCACCAATTGGAAGAACAAAATTCTACAAAACAGATGGTCAAATATGCAACAAAATGGACGTTAGCACAAAAGAAAAATCATAACTAATTCAAATTAAATCCTAAAAATTTAAAATCAACGCCTAAACATTCTTAAGACATTCAGGAACTACAGAAAAAAATTTCATAACTTTTTGATGATTTTTACTAGTTTTAAACTAATTAAAGCAAACAGGCAATAAAACAGAAAAATAAAAAGAAAATAAAAAAATAAAATGGAAAATGAAATGGTGAATTAATGGAAAACCAAAGCAGGAAAATGAAAATTGCACGAGGGAGGATTCGAACCCACGCGCGCCTTGCCTCCTTGCTAGGCCAAAAAGTTTTGGCGTGATGACACGTGGCACGATCGTGCGCCTTGGATGCGCGGACTTGGTCACAAGATTTGACGGTTTCTGCTCATCTTCTTCCTTGAACTCGTCGGAACAGTTCCGGCCGGCCTTTCCTCCACCATACTCGTCGGAATTCTTCCAACAACCATAACTCATTCAATTCTCATCCGTTTTGCACGTTTTTTGGACCGAAATCGAAGGATTTTTCGCAAGGATTGCAAATATCTCATCAAAAATCATTAATAATGTAAGCTCAAAGAAAAACGAATCAAACAAAGTTTGACACCAAAACCTCAAGTTCATTAAAATTTCTCCAAATTAATTCTAAACCCATCCTTATGTCATGGAGGTTATAGATCAAGCAAAAACTAAGCCAAATCATGTCAAAACAGTCCATATAAAATCTCACAAGTTTGGAGCTCCAAATTTCGAACGTCATAAATATCAACAATTATAATCCAGAAACGATCTACATGCTTCAAGGAGTGCAAAGAAACGAAAATGGCAAAGAATCATCAAGTATTAAGAGAGATATGGTGAAATTCAAGTACCTAGTGGATAACTTCCACTGAGCCTTTAATCCTTGATGAAGCTTCGCGAAACTCTCCAGAATCGTTCAATGATCTTCAATAAAGCTTTCTCAATTCACAATTTGGCCTGAAACGGTCTAGATCTTGGAATTTAATTTTTGAGTGTTCTTCACTTTTTCAAGCTTGTTCTTGATCAATTCTGCTCCAATTTCCAGAACTAATGATTTATGAAGGTTAGAAATCTTATATACAATGGATATGGATCAAGAGAAAGCCCAATCCTTGCCTCTAGGCCCAAAATGAATTTTCAAAATTTCACCACTTTTTGCTCTTGAAGGTACACGAAAATGGCATTGTTTTGGCTCCAAGATGATTCAATTCAACTAATAACAGCATATGGAGTGTGAATGGCTGAGATTTTCTCCTTGTATTTGATCCAATGGCTATTTTTGATTATGTAACTTCATGGTGAAGTAATCTAAATGACAACTCCCAAAACTTGGCCTATGCTCAAAATTCTGCCAATGCCAATGTTCTTAGAATGTGATTTCCATTCAAAAAATGTACTCATATGCCATGTTTTGGTCCTCTAACTCAAAAAGTCAATTTTCCCTCCTTAATCCATTTGAAAAATTCCCTTTTTTAGGCGATTTTAAGTGACTTTTTGCTACAAGCCAAACCAACCCCAAATGACCACTTGGTTGCAATTAAAATCATGTTTTAAGCAACTTTCATGTTGAACAAAAATCCATTTGACAAGTGCAAGTTGGAGATTTTGACCAATGATTGAAAATGACCTATAATCTCACTTTCCCAAAATACCCCTGACTTGTAAACCTCATAACTTGAGTTCTACAAATCAGATGGAATACTTCTAGTACAATTTAGAAATATAAGATCATGAGGAACAACTTTCATGTTGGCCAAAAGTTAAGGTAAAACTTCTTTCTAGGTCAAAAATAGCTTTGAAGTCAAATGATTTTCGCAGACAAATTTCAGTGGTATCCGAGGACTTGTAACTTGTCTGGGCCATAACTTGAGTTCTATAAATCCAATGGAGGACTTCTAGTACTCAAATTAAAGGTATTGAGATGCTATAAAAGTTTCATGTTAGCAAAAGATACATTTGAAACATGTATCTTAACTTATTTGGTCTTGAAGTTAGGCACTAAACAGGGGATTTTACACTGAAACCCTAACATAACAACTTCCCACACTCTTGAATCTTCTTGATTTGATCTTGGAACAACACCACAAATGTATTATCACATCATTTCATGAACTCCATAACCTAAAAGTAGGCCTTGATACTCTTCAATTGTCCAGTTGACCTAGAATTGATCCAGATGAAACCCTAATTGCTTGCACCTCACCTGTGGCTCTTGCACTTGACACAATGGATTGATTAAACTCTCCCATGGCCCTCTAGGAATCTATGAGCTCCATACACATCCTCTTCTCACATTAAACACTTCACAACCCTCTGATGGTCTTCAGTTGATCCTCAAATTAGGAGAAGATTCACACTCAAACATCTAAACCACCTTCTGATGACTTTGATAACTCTCAATCTTGAGTGAGACCTCTTGCTAGGCTTCTCTTGACAAAAACACACTTGATCCCCTGTTGGATGAATGATATCATGATATGCAAATGATATAACTATGCAAATGCTAATGCAATGAAATATAAACCAGGTAAGAAAAGGTTGGGCAAATTTTGGGGTGCAATAGCTGCCCCTATTCAAACGGCTTGGACCCGACTGGGTGAAGAGTGAACGGCCTTCAAAACATCGAGGTAGAAGATGGTTGAATACCAAGAAACCCAGAAATTTTCCAACCGCAGAAATAAGCTGCGAAAACTGCTTGGGGAACAACATCTGTTGTGCTGAACCCAGTTGTTACGGCAACAACTGATCAATCTTCTAATAAAACTTTTGATTTCAACATTAACTCCCTGTGTGACGCCACAGGCATCGAATTAACTTTACGAGAAATAACTCCGTCCATAACCAAAATAAACTTCGTCAACACGAGGAAGGACTCCATCAACATGGGTACAATTTCGTCCATAATTGGAATAACGATCTTTGTCAGTCACAGGTAACAACTTCACTGGGGATAATCCATCGATTACAGATAATAACTCCGTCCACACGGGTAGCGATCACTGTCAACACAGGTAACACTTATTGTTAACTTTACTAGGGACAACTCCGTCGATCACGAGTAACGACTCCGTCAACACAGGTACGATCTCTGTCAACACAGGTACAGTGTCTGTCAGCCACAGGTAAACATCTCTGTCAACACAGGCGCAATCTCTGTCCATCACAGGTAACAATCTCTGTCAACATAGGCGCAATCTCTGTCCATTATAGGTAACAATTCCGTTAACATGGATAACAATCATTGTCAACACAGGTAACAAATCCCTAAACACGGAGAACAATCACTGTCAACATAGGTCCAATCTCTGTCAGCCATAGGTAACCATCACTGTCAACACAGGCGCAATCTCTGTGCATCACAGGTACGGTCTTTACACAGATAATAATCACCGTCAGCACGGGTAGCAATCACTGTCAACATAAGCGCAATCTCTGTCAATCACAGGTACAAATCATTGTCGATCACAGGTAACAATCTCTGTCAATACAGGAAGAATTCCGTCAACACGGATAACAATCACCGTCAGCACGGATAAACATCACTGTCAACACAGGTATAATTCTGTTAATATGGAGAACAAACTCTGTCCATCACAGGTAACAATCTCTGTCAACACAGGCGCAATCTCTGTCCATTACAGGTAATAATTCCGTCAACACGGACAACAATCACCGTCAGCACGGGTAGCTATCACTGTCAACACAGGTGCAAGCTCTGTCCATCACAGGTAAAATCTCTGTCAACACACGTAACTTCTCCGTCCATTACAGGTAACAATCTCTGTCAACACAGGTAACTTCTCCGTCCATTACGGGTAACAATCTCCGTCAACACAGGTAACTTCTCCGTCCATTACGGGTAACAATCTCTGTCAACACAGGTAACTTCTCCGTCCATTACGGGTAACAATCTCTGTCAACACAGGTAACTATCTTCGAGAAATCTAATCAAACAACTCTATGAGGAAAAACTTCACCGGGGGAAATCACTAGTGATAACTCCAAAAGTTTAAACCATGAAATCTTTTAACGCTGATGTAACAGCAACCTGAGAAGAATTCCGCTGGGGAAGAAAAGAAACTTAACCAATCAACTCTGTTAGGGGACGAACGTTATCGTCACCTATCTCCCGCCGAGAATTTGAATATCTAGAAATCCTTCTGAGTAAGAATCTCACTCCTCTACAGGGAACAACACCTGAAAACAAAGGAGGAACCAACCTGGCTTATGTTTCAGAATGTGTATGTTTGACAATGGCGTAATGCTCCATACGGCATGGAAATGCTACGCGCTTGGGTAGATGCAAATATGATGATATATGCACAATGCAAAGATGCCGAGAGGCGTTTCAGCAAAATAAATAGTGAAGACAAAGCCGAATCCGCTGGGGATAACCAGGTATCACAGACATATTCCAACAAAATAAATGCTGGAAATGTGAAACCAACTCTGCAGGGGATAACCCTCCTGCTGGGGAATAGCTCACAAGCTTGAAATTACAAACTCTGCTGAGGGTAATCATCCTATCGGAGGAAAAACAACCTGCTGGAGAAAAGAAAAAGGAAATCCTGCTCGGGGATGCTCCTTTCAAACCAATGATCACCTAATCATGCTCTGTGGGGATTAACCATGTTGTTGGGGATCCTCAACTGGGAATCGATTCGTACTCTGATTGTACTCTGCGAGAACTCTTTCTGGGGAGTAAATGCGCTCATAATCAACCACTGGGAATACGTGCCCCGCTGGGTATGTCAATCTCGACCCACTGGGGATGACTTTATCCTACTGAATAAGTCAATCTTGAATTGCTGAGGATAATCTGATCCTGCTCTGATGCAATCCCAACTCTCTGGGGATAAAACTTCGACTTCCGTCTGCCCGGGATGAAGAGCAAATTCCGTCTGCTGGGGAGGAATAAACTTCATATAAAGCCTGCTCTGGCTGGGGAACACTCTCCCTTGGCTATCTGCTGCAAAGGTGACAATAATGCCCCAGTCCAAACATTTCATCTTGAAAAGGCAAACTCGCCACAAACCGACTACGAGATGGCTTGCCCCTGACCCTGCGTCAATTTCTGGTAAACCCCATAAAACAGAGAGGAACATTTCCTTCGCTTCTACTTCTGCTCCCAGCTCATGGGCTCTTCGTAAAATCTTCCCCTAAAAGGACCCTGCAATCTCTGTACCCTGATGGTTAGCTACGAACTACTTTCGCGTTTCGAACCTCGAAGAGGTGTTTCAGACTAATTGCCTTCTGATTGACAATAGCCTTTGTGCTCTCAGGGTGGTCTGCCCCAGTCTTGCAACGACTATGCCCCTGATTAGATGATTCGTGGTAGTGCTTCTGACTATGAGAGATTTACCGAATCTCGACCTGATTTCCCTATATGGCTGACTTCATTAGGGATCATTTGATATGGCTGGCCACAACTTGACAGAGTATTCAGGCCTTCTACATTCTACCCCGATCAAACTTTCCACTGTGGAAACTTTCCTGCTGTCAAGCGCTTACTCGCAAGTAAAACAAATTGTTCTGCATAAAAGATATATTAAATGCAATGCATATGACAGTTTTGAAATCCAAGTCTATTCACTGGAGAAAAATTTTATGACATATAATAAAAGAATCAATAATTAAAATGTCAAAATTAATACAACGCTACAAGAGGAATCCTTTCAGGAGTCAGTTTCGATGCGGTCTTTACCGAAGTATGCTCTCGAAATAAACCTGTTTCAATTAGGACTTTTTCAGGTTGTAACGTGGTCGGGTTCACGGTTTAAGAAATAAAGGATAAAGGCTCAAAGTTCTTTTTTAACCCACCCATTCTCCTTGATGTTCTCCAATCCTATGTTCAGCTAATTCGACCTTAGCGCTCACCTTCCAAAGGTTGTATAGGAGTGGTAGTTCAAGAAACTATGAGTTTCTGGAGTGACAGCCACTCACTTTTCATCTTTGACACTTGGGGTCACACAACTCGTATTTTCGAGGATTTTTCTTTTGCAATCCTTTTGCTTTTCGTTTTTTCCGTTTCCGTTTTTCCCCTAACTTTTGCCTGGACTAATTCTTTTGAATTTAAAGTCCAGCGGGATACCCTCATTTTTGCCTAAGTCGTTTGTTTTCAAGATTCGACTTAGCGAGCTTTCTCTTTCTCTTTTTTCGAACAAGTCGCGTGACACTGGTTGTCTGACTCTTTGAGGAATAACGTGACCGTTTCACTCTTGACGTTTAACCATTGTGGTTTTTTTGGCACGACCTCTAGAGGTGTGATTGATCATCGAACGGATACTCCTTTCTGCAACTTGGACGCTCGGTCAAATTAGCTAACACCTACCCTGCCCCAGGTTAAGATTGAGGGTTTTTCGTTTTCAGAAAGAACTCCTACTACTAGGCTCAAAGGGGTTGACAAGGGATTATCTTCCTTATATCTCCGGTGTTTGGGGATTTGAAACAATGCTTGTACATCATCAGCAGGTTTCATTTCAAAAGCGTACAATCGGAAGCTCTGGGTCTTTCAATTTTCGTCATCCTCCCCAGATTCCACTTAAACAAGCGTTTGAAATAAATGAAAGCAATAGAGTGAACACGAATGGATTAATTCAAAACATGCATATTTATTTCATTGCCAATATCAATTGAAAAACAACAAGTTTTACAAGCGAAAATTTGCAATTCTAACAGGAAAGAAACTACAAATGAAAAGCAATGACATGATAAAATGCAGACTGCCAGCCTTCGAGTACTAGGTGTCGCTACTGCGAAAATCGGCGCCGGCTGACAGAAGAGTCGCCACCGTGCGTTATTTATCCCAAAGGAGGGAAAGGAAACGCTCGAAGTAAACCTAACGCAAAGACGGGAAAAGGTATGTTCATCGCAACCAAAACCTGGATTCGGGAGTCGGTTACGCAAGGGAAAGGTATTAGCACCCCTCACGTCCATCGTACTCGATGGGACCCACACTTGCTGGTTTGTACGGATTACACTTCTATCTAAACTAAAGGATGAGGTCTGAAAAGAAAAGAAAAGATGACTCGGCAAAGCATCGCACTTTATGCCTACGTATTCCCGTCTGGAACGAGAAATCAGAGTCAACGTAGTTCGCCTAACTACGGGTGAAGGTGGGTGAAGGTTGCTCGCTAGGATATCGCATCATATGCCTACGTACTTCCACACAGCATGGAAGATCAGAGCAAACGTAGTTCGGGCTACGCGCGACACAAGCTGTTCAAATGTCTTTTATGAAAAATATCACCTTAAACAAGGGTTTTCTTCCCTTTTCAAATACCCTTTTCGGCTTCCCGTTCTGAATTCTTCGCTGAGCCGGATGTTGTTGCCCCTGTTGCTGTGGCTGTTGCTGATGTTGCGCGGGGATTGTCACACTTGCAACTTGTTGCGGTTGGTATTGCCTCCATCCCCTATTTCTTCCCCGAGAGCTACATACCGAATTGGCATCTTCCTGTTTTCTACCCCCGAAAGCTTTCTTATTGCTTCCAGCTGAAGCAGGCTCTCCCGCCTGAATCTTACCGATTTTTATCCCGTTTTCTATACGCTCCCCCATCAGGATCAACTCGGAGAAGGTACTCATTGAGAAGTTGAGCAGCCGGTCATAGTACATTCCTGAGAATGTCCCTACGAACAAGTCCATCATTTCACGCTCCACCATAGGAGGTTGTACTCTGGCAGCCAAATCACGCCATCTCTGGGCGTATTCTTTGAAGCTTTCACTGGGCTTCTGAGAGAGGCTTTGCAGCTGAACCCGGTTAGGGGCGAGATCGCTGTTGTATTGGTAATGCTTCACGAAAGCTTCCGCTAGCTCTTTCCAGCTTTTTATCTGTGTTGGCTCTAGGCTCATATACCATTCCAGCGACGGCCCTGACAAGCTGTCCTGGAAGAAATGCATGAGCATCTTTTCGTCATCTGAATACGCGGACATCCTCCTGTAAAATGAACGAACATGTACCCTCGGGCACGTGTCCCCTTTATATTTATCAAAAGATGGCGCTTTGAATTTCAGAGGTACCCTCAGCCCTGGTACCAATCCCATATTGGACATATCCAGCCCAAGAGCATTCTGGCTGGCTAACCCGTTCACTTTCTCTTCTAGCAATCTCATCCGATGGTTGTCATCCCTGGCTCTTTCATAACCCTCGTTCTGACCAGAGAAAACATCCTCCTGACGATCCTCCCAGCGAGGTACTGCATCGTATCCAACATAATCTGCATCACGGCCCGGACCCGTTTGGAAGTACCTGGGGTCATACCTCAGATTGCCCGTCTCTTGAGCGTTGTATGCACTAGTTCCGTATCCAAGATTACCATAACCATAGCCACCAAACCCAGCCTTGGCGCCAGCAGTGCTGCCATACCCCATGTCCACACCATTGAAGCCCTGATTACCATTGATACTATTCATTCCGACATTCTCAACGCCCCCATTAAAACCCTGGTTAACATTACCCACAAATACCCCAGCAGTATCTGTATTGGCATTCATATTATCGGCGTTCCCACCTCCACCTACAGGACCAGTTTCTCCAGCATTCAAACCGGTTACGGGAACAACATCAGCACTTTGACGATTCTCAATTCGGGGTGAAGCAGCAATATTCTCACCATGTGGTGTCCCGTTGTTTTCAGCCCGCGCGACTATCGGTTGAACCAGATTCTGCAACTGCTCTTGTCCTTTGGTGATGGTCTCCATAGTTTGCATGAGCAGGGCCATCCTGTCACGCATCTCTTGCATTTCACTCTGCACGCTGTCCATAATCTTCTTCTGATTAGTCCTTGTGGAATAACGATGGATTCGTTGATCTGCAATCCTGAAAGTACCTATAATGGATGCAGGAGAAAAGATACACGGATCACAAACCTGTAATACAAATATGAGTATGTATGCAAAATGCAATATGTGCCTGTGCATTGGGGAATATTACTCCCCCCATTCTAGTGTTAATACATTTGATACAGGGCAGCGCCGTGACAGTGCGGTGACGAAAGTTGCAAGAAGTTGAAATTCAATCACAAAAGAGAAAACAACTCATATATTGAACAGGCCTTCAAAGGCAAAAGTATAACTCTTCTTGAAGCTAGCCCTAACCCCATCATCCGCAAGGGCAATCAAACTCAATATAGAATTCACATCCGGAGTGGGCAGCTTATACGCAACTGTCTTCCGCACACTACTCATATCAACAATCAGAAGTCCGGAGCACTAGAACAGGGAAGTATATAATGCACCTGCAGCACAGACACACGTTAATGAAATGCAATGATAAATGGGTATGCAAACAATGCAATGCAAACAGCTGCAACAGGGGATCAAGTGCCCTGAATAAGAAGCCCAAGTCACACCAAGAACAGGTCTCAGACAGACCCTCCAATACTCATCAAACCCTGGTCTCAAATAGACCTCACAAAGAACTCCAGCCTGGTCTCGGATAGACCCAATAATATAACCCACACCTGGTCTCTGACAGACCTAGTAACAGTCCACAAAATATCCACAATTCTGTATCTCATGAGAAATGAACCGGTAGTCTGAAGGTCAAGTTACCTGCATGCCCCAAGTCCCTCTCACAGGTAGATGTCCCTATAACTGGCACAAGGTACGGCATCCTATGTGGTCGTTGGCGTCACAGACTTTCAGGGTTGATGATACGATTCCCAGAAGGAGTGGCATCATCAAATCCTAAAGAGGCCTCACTTAGCCAACTTCCAAATGATCGGTCCCCGGAGTCGACAATCCAACTAACCAACAACCCACTGCACCCAAAGGGTGAAACAAGAAGTCAACCAGAAGGACCTCGTCCGAGCGTAGATTTTGCGGGAAGCTAGTACATGCAAAGCATGCACACCCCCACTAATCTCTACTCTAATTCTAGGTGCACTCAAGCCCAGGTCCGACTTATCTCTCAATCATAGAACCCCCATCAAACCCACAAAACAGCAATAATAATGATAACATAAAGCTGAAAGGTAAATACAGAAATGTAAATCCATACAAAGCCCACGACGGGAAAACAAGCGCTAGGATTGACTCGCGTAGGGAACCCTCATAATCCCCAGCAGAGTTGCCAGCTATCGCTACTGCGAAAATCGGCGCCGGCTGACAGAAGAGTCGCCACCGTGCGTTATTTATCCCAAAGGAGGGAAAGGAAACGCTCGAAGTAAACCTAACACAAAGACGGGAAAAGGTATGGTCATCGCAACCAAAACCTGGATTCGGGAGTCGGTTACGCAAGGGGAAGGTATTAGCACTCCTCACGTCCATCGTACTCGATGGGATCCACACTTGCTGGTTTGTACGGATTACACTTCTATCTAAACTAAAGGATGAGGTCTGAAAAGAAAAGAAAAGATAACTCGGCAAAGAATCGCACTTTAGGCCTACGTATTCCCTTCTGGAACGAGAAATCAGAGTCAACGTAGTTCGCCTAACTACGGGTGAAGGTGGGTGAAGGTTGCTCGCTAGGATATCGCATCCTATGCCTACGTACTTCCACACAGCATGGAAGATCAGAGAAAACGTAGTTCGGGCTACGCGCGACACAAGCTGTTCAAATGTCTTTTATGAAAAATATCACCTTAAACAAGGGTTTTCTTATTGCAAAAAGGTTGATGTTTGTTCAAATCTTTTGACGGAAGAAATGAATTGATTTTGTTATAACCTTTATTAATGTTTTTCTGTTGTTTGAAGAAAGAAGAGATGACACTCTAAAATCCTAGGGTTAAAAAGGGAATAAACTCTACCCTAATGTTATCATACATGGGTTAGCTCCTAATGTCTATCACATCCTCCCTTGAACAAGGAAGAATGGAAGTCCTACGGGAAAGGAAAACGAAAGGGAGAAACGGAAATACAAGTAATAACCGCATACAAGTGAACATGAATATAGCAATGGTAAATGCAATGCAAAGGAGGGAGGACGGTTCGTCTCAACCTCAAGCCCATTCATGGATGGAATAAGAAAATATCAAGTGATCATATGCAAAGAATCAAGTGAAAACTCCCAATGAAACGCGTAATCCAATATTTGGAATCGCAACGTGCTATCATGCAAACAAGTCGATAATTGGGCAAGCTACACATACAAATAACAGCCACCTAAGGGGTCTTCAAATACCTCTAACCTATCTATAATAAGAAATATAAACCACGGCGTTCACCATGCAAACACAAATCGGCCGTTGGAGCCTTAACAAAAATAAAGTCCGTTCGGAAGTCCAAATTACAAGTTCGAATACAAAACATAAGAAAAATAGCAAAAGGTGCTAAAAAAATCAAATAAAAATCTCCCATTACCTACATCAATCCACAAACCAGGGGTGAGAGATACCATAAAAATATCCACAATGAAATGGTCAAACAAGATGAAAACAATGCAAGATATCTCATGTATACCAAAGGAAAGATTAAAGTGGAGCATGTTAAAGAAAGCATCCAAAACCAATTAAAATGGTACAATAAAATTCCCACAAAAATACATCACAATACCTCATCATGTGTATGAGATCCCTGCAAAAGGATTGACATTTAAATTGTGTTTTGATAGGTCAAAGAAATTCAACAAAATGATAGCACCAGCATTGGCCTTTTTATGACGACCCAAATGTAAAAACTCCAAAGAAAATGTCAAAAAATGGTAAAATTATAATTCCAGTTTTATTAAATCCTAGACATCTTAAAGATTCAGCACAAAAAAATGGGGATCAAAAAGTCTAATTTTCCTATTTTTTATGATTATTTGAAGTCAGCATATAAAACAGAAAAAATAAAAGAAACATGGCAATAGGAAAATAAAAGAAAATAACATGAATAAATAAAAGTGGCATGAGGCTTATGTGGCCGATTGCGTGGCGCAGTGAGAGGCGTTGGATGAATGGAAGAAACCTTGACTTGGAAATGCATCCGGCGGTGTTAACACCTTCTTCTCCAAATCAAATTTTTCAACTTTGTGAATAGTAACCCGCAGCCCCATGAACATGAGTTTTTTGCTACTTTGAAGCACCATAACTCCATCAATAATTATCCGTTTCGCACAAAATTTTGGTCAAACTTGAAGGAAAAAAATCAAGGAATCCAAATATGGTCTTATATTTTCTTGAAACTCTCTCTAACTCCCAAAACGTGGCACCTCAAGAAAAACTCAAAAACCAAAAAATTGTCATAAAACCCATCTTTTTTGTACTAGAATCCATGTAGGAGATGAGAGCAATGTAATGCAACAACAATAATGCAAGAAAGACTCATAAATCATGAGTTATGTCGAATTCTTTATACCTCCGAAAAATGGCTTATGGAGTTTCACTCGATCACCAATTCTTTGAGAAAATGATGTGGACACGTCCTATAATTGATGAGGAAGGTGTTTGGATGGAAAGAAAGGAGTGAATTGATGGAAAACAAAAAATCAATTTTTCACTTGGAGCTCACTTTAATGGAGTTGTGTAGCTTGGTTCATGCATCAATTATGGCCAAAAAAGTGTTGAATCAATTGTAAGAATGATAAGGAATGTATTTGCAATGGTGGAATGAACCAAAAGTGGGAGAAAAATGGAATTGAAAATTTGAGTTTTCAAGTGTAGAAAAATGTGGGGAAAATGGAAAAATGGTGAAGAGAAAAATGAAGATTCAATATGATTTGCAAATGGAGAAAATGGATTCAATATCAACTATCACTAACCTTTAGTCTTAATGATCTCAATCCAATATATAGGAGAGCATGGAAAGATCTATAGACTTCTAACTCAATCCAAGATGATTCTAGAAACTTCAAGAATTTCTCATGATATGGTATTTTGATGTCTCATGATATCTCACTTCAATCCACTAACAGCCCCTTAACCACCTTTTAAAATCTCTTTTCATGACAAATTGGAGTGATATGAGTGAAAAACAAGGGATTCCTTTGCCTTATGTTGAGTTTCTCACATGTACCTTATTATGCAAGTAATGGAATTACAAAGCAAGTCCATTTTTTAACCCTCAAATCAAAATTGTGGCTGAACCAAAGTCTTTAAAATGTTGTTTAGACTCAATTTGATATATCATATGCCCCATTTTGGATTTGTAGATTGCCCATACCAATTTTCAATTTGAACTTTTTCAACTTATGTCCATTTTTTAAGTCATTTTCACCAACTTTTGTCAATTCTTGCTACAAGCTTTTCCAACATGCCATGACCTCTTTTCTAGGCTTAAAATGTCATTTTGAACAACTTTTATGTTGTGAAGTTTTTCATTTGAAGCTTCCTTATAAGAGTTTTAGGCATACGCTAAGAATGACATATAATTCCACTTTCCCAAAATACCCCTGACTTGCACAAACTATAACTTGAGCTTCACAAATCAGATGAAGGCATACCATACCTTTTAAGAAAGGGAAGATCATGAAGAACAACCCTTATGTTTGCCAAGAATTCATTTGAAAACTCCTTGAAGGTCAAAAGTTGCTTGGAAGACAGGCAACTTTCACAGACAAATTTTAGTGTCCTCTGAGGACCTGTAACTTGCACGAGCTAGAACTTGAGTTCTATAAATCATCTTGATGACTTCCACCACTCAAATTAATGCTATGAAGATGCTCTACAAGTATAATGTGGACCAAAAGTTCATATGAAGCTTGCATTTTTACTTACACTGCTTGGAAGTTTGACCTAAATCAGGGGATTTTACACTGAAACCCTAATTTGGTAACTCCTCTTCTCCTTGACTCCTGTTGATTCTTCTTTGGCACAACACCACATCCATATCCATATAGCAAATAATGAGTCCCACATTCTTCAAATGAGCCTTGATGCCTTTCAAAACAAGTCTTTGACCTAGGGTTGACCTAGTGTTGACCCAGATAAAACCCTAGTTGACTGACTTCAACTGAGGCTCTTGTAATCATTCCAATGACTTGGCTCTTCTTCAAAATGATCATCTGGACTTTCCATAACATCCATACACACTCCATGCTCTTGGCTCATAGCTCATACACCCTCTGATGATCCCCAAACAACCTCAAGATAGGAGAGAACCCCGTGATTGATCTGTCAACTCTTTAAAGCTCAAATTCTTCTATGATGACCTGAGTAGTCTTGAATATGAATGAAACCCCTTGAATATGCCTCTTGAGACAAGAATAGCACTTGATCCCCTGATTAAGATATCTTTCTTATGCTATGCAATGCAGATGAATACACTATGTACGTGATGACAATGCAAATGACTATGCAATTGAAACATAAACCTAGGTTAGAAAAGGTTGGGCAAATTTTGGGGTGCAACAGCTGCCCCTATTCAAGCGGCTTGGACCCGACTGGATGAAGAGCGCGCAGCCTTCAGACATTCGAGGTACGAGACGGTTGAATACGAAAGAACCCGGAAATTTGCCAACCGCAAAATCAAATTGCTAATACGACTACTGCTTGGGGAAAATATCATTCAGAAAACCGAATCCGGCTGTCACGGCAACAACTGATCAATTATCTGATAAGAACTGACTTGATTTCGTCCTCAACCACCTACGTGACGCCACAGGCCTTGAATCCACAATTAATTCCAAATTTTGCTACAATAAGCATGCATCGAGCCAAAGGACCACGTCGAAAACAAAATGCTACGTAAAGCGCGAATCAGGCATCCGGTGACTTGAACAAGTTACTCTGTGGGATACATCTCCGACGACACAGATACTTGAACAAATAATTCCGCAGGGAGCCACTCCGTTAGCACGGGTAATGATTCTGCCAACACCGATAATAATTCCTTTGACAAAAGGTAACAACTCCATCGACCAGGATAACAAACTGCCTCAAACAAGGCATAATAACTCCTCAAACCAGGGTGTAACTCCATCACCCAGGGTGACAACTCCCTCAACCAGGGTAATAACTCCTTCAACAAGGGTATAACTCCTTCAACCAGGGTAATAACTCCTTCAACCAGGGTAATAACTCCTTCAACCGGGGTATAACTCCTTCAACCAGGGTAATAACTCCTTCAACCAGGGTAATAACTCCATCGACCAGGGTAATAACTCCTTCAAACAGGGTATAACTCCTTCAACCAGGGTAATAACTCCTGCAACCAGGGTAATAACTCCTTCAACTAGGGTATAACTCCTTCAACCAGGGTAATAACTCCTTCAACTAGGGTATAACTCCTTCAACCAGGGTATAACTCCTTCAACCAGGGTAATAACTCCTTCAACCGGGGTATAACTCCTTCAACCAGGGTATAACTCCTTCAACCAGGGTATAACTCCTTCAACTAGGGTATTTAGCCTGAGATACCAAGGACTCCTTTTGCTCTGAGGCGCTTATCCTTAGGTTTAGCCCCGGAATTGGCAAGAGTTGCGGGCATGGAGATTCAGAAATCATAAATTGCAGGGCCTCCTTGGGGTCCGCTGCCGTTTCGGGGACAAAAGCAGGAGTGTCAGCCTTTTCTGTAATGCCTGGGATGGGACCCTCTGTTAGGCTCGTGTCGCCCGACGCGAAATTAATAGCCTTTGAGTCGATCAAGTCCTAAACTACGTGCTTAAAACCTTTGCAGTTCTCAATGTAGTGTCCGGGAGCCCCCTCATGGAAACCACAACGGGCGCTTGCAATATAGCCGCGTGGTAGGGTCCTAGTTAGTGGATGTAATTTCCGTAATTCGACCAATCGAAGCTGACGTAAGACTGGCAACAACTGAGCATAAGTCATGGGGATCGGATCGAAAGTTCTTTCAGCTAACATTACCTTCTGGGCGTTCTCCTTTTTAGCCATATGATTATCCCTAGCGGCGCCATATTGAAGAGCAAAATTCACAGCTCTTTGTCGACTATGAGACATCTGAGGCTTATCATCCTTCGGCACCGGTTTCACGGGCACGGGTTCCACAGGCACAAGTGGAACTAGCATCTTTGCTGCAGCCTCAGGTAGCTGATCACCTTCTTTACTGAGCACATTCTTCATCACTTCCATGATCAAGCCCACCTGGGCCTTCAGCTGATGGTTTTCCTCCCTGAGTGTCTTCTGATCCAGACGCAACTCTTGCATGTCTCTCGTCATTTGCCCTAGCTGGCTTCGGACCTCAATCAATTCACCTTGAATCTGCTCCATTGCTCGGAACCTTCAATCTATCCGGCCATACCAGCACACACAGAGGGTTAGGCGAAAACACTCAAAGTACCTGCTATGCAATATGACTATGCAAACATGAAAATGCAGATGATGCATATGCAGACAGGGGATCAAGGGCAATGATGAAGAACTGTGTTGTCCTGTACTGCAGCTTGAGAACCAATCAGATCTTCTCCTCAAACCAAACTATCCACAAAAGAACCCTCACAATCAATTCTCCTTGACAGAGACAAACCAGGTGTTCTGAGGCCAGAGTTTTCCTACAAAAAGACCCACCTACCCTCTCACAGGTATGTACTTAACTTGCAGACAAGGTACGGCATCCTATGCGGTCATCAGCGTCACAGACTTTCAAGAGCGATGATACGATACCCAGAAGGTGTGGCATCATCATCCCTTGAAGAGGCCTCACTTAGCCGAATCCCAAATGATAGGTTCCCAGAGTCGACAACCCTCAAATTCAACAACCTGTCGAGCCCAAAGGGCCAGGCAAGATGCCATCAAAGAGAATCTCGTCTGAGCGTAAATTTCGTAGCTAGCTGGTGCAAGCAAAGCAAGCAGGCTAACCACTACTCTCTACTTCTAAGTCTATGTACACTCAAGCCCAGGTCCGGCTTATCTCTCAAACTAACCCTCTACCCACAGCACAATAACAAATATATACAGTACTGAAAGTAAAGACAGAAAAATAAATACATACAAAACCCCAGACGGGAAAACAAGCGCTAGGATTGACTCGCATAGGGAACCAGATCCCCAACGGAGTCGCCAGCTGTCGCTACTGCGAAAATCGGCGCCGGCTATGACACAAGAGTCGCCACCGTGCGTTATTTATCCCAAAAGAGGGAAAGGAAACGCTCAGAGTAAACCTAACGCAAAGAGGGAAAGGAATGGTCATCGCAACCAAATCCTGGATTCAGGAGTCGGTTACGCAAGGGGAAGGTATTAGCACCCCTCATGTCCGTCGTACTCGACGGGATCCACGCTTGTTTTCTATCTAAGGGTGTGTTTATCTATCTACTCTAAAAGTATGGGTTAAAAAGAAAAGAAAATGACTCGGCAAAGTATCGCACTTTATGCCTACGTATTCCCGTCTAGAACGAGGAATCAGAGTCAACGTAGTTCACCTAACTACGGGTTAAGGGGGTGAAGGTTGCTCGCCGAGATATCGCATCTCGTGCCTACGTACTTTCATACAGCATGAAAGATCAGAGCAAACGTAGTTCGGGCTACGGAAGACACAAGCTTGTCTGACAGTTTTTATCTCCTTCTGAAAAGGGTTTTCCTAATTAAAGGTCCAAGAGGACAAAAATAGAATTTGAATGTTTGTTTGAGTTTTTTACGAAAGAACTGTTTTTTAGGATGTTTGCAATCTCAGCCGCACTAGAAACTATGACCCAGGAGTGAACGCTTCATATGTCACCCAAAGGGTACCACACTAAAATCCAGATGATTGGAGAGAGACCCTCCACCAACCTTTTCCCAGATAGCTTAAGGCTCGTAATGCACGACTTCAATTAACCTTATTACTGTGTTTTTGAATTTGTTTTGAGATGAGAAAAGAAAGACACCCTAAAACTATGGTTGAAAGGGGAATATACTTACAGTTATCATGCATGGGTCAAAACCTAATGTTTGTCATAATTCCCTCTTGCACAGAGGAAATCAGAGATCCTAGGGGAAACAGTAGAAGAAAGCGAGCAGTAAACAGTAAACAGTAAAATGCATGCTATGCAACAGTACCATTGAGGCAAGGGAGAAAACAATAGGCAAGAGGAGACAAGCTCCACCTCAAACCTAGAGGTAATCATCACAAGCAAAAGGACAAATACAGAGAAAGATAAAAGATACAGAGGAGGCAGCCCAAATAGCAGCAACAAACTCCTACAGCTGACAGCAACAGCAAGCTCTAAACAGCACAGTTGAAAAGACAGCAAAGTCGACAGCAAGACTTCATCTTCAAGCTAGCTTCTATCTTGAGCTCTATCAAACTTCATCTTCAAGCTCTAGCAAGAACACTCCAAGCAGAGGAATAATCACCAAGATCAAGGTTGAAATGTTGAAAACTTAATGAAAACCAAAGGAAATCATCAAGTACCAACATTGAAATGGAAAGATATCCTCAAAGTTCTACTCAACTATGGGCATACCACACATCCCTCCAAAGGAGAGATGGAGTTTCCATAGGAGGACTTCATGTCATTGGATGGAATAGAAGCACACAATGCATTCTATATTTGATGAAGAAATCAAAACTAGCTCTAGTAGCACTTCCTAAAACCCTAATTTCCTAAGCTCCTAAAACAACCCCTAAAGGAAAAGGAAACTCCAACTCCAAGCTCCAATCTTCAAGCCATAGCATCTACATCAAGTCCAGAAGATCTCCCAAAAAGGATTCAAAGCCAAACAAGCTCCAAAGTCACCAACCAAGCCAAACAAGCAAAGGTATTCAAGAGAGAACAACACAAACACAAGCAATTTGCAAAATTCAACAAAAATAGCAAACAAAATTGTAAAATTCAAATTAAATTCTTGGGGGAACACACATGTTTTAAAAGCCTAGGGTTAAAATATTAAAGCCTAATTCAACTTCTAAGTCACCTAAATAATTTCTAGAATGAAATATATCAAGGTAATCCATAAATTTGGGAAGGCTCTAATCTCAACACCTAAAACAGAACCTAAAGATGTTTTAAAATTCTAATAAAAATCCTAAGGGAACATGAATATCTACCCTAAAACATACTAAAAAATCAAAGCCAAATTCATCACCAATTGGAAGAACAAAATTCTACAAAACAGATGGTCAAATATGCAACAAAATGGACGTTAGCACAAAAGAAAAATCATAACTAATTCAAATTAAATCCTAAAAATGTAAAATCAACGCCTAAACATTCTTAAGACATTCAGGAACTACAGAAAAAAATTTCATAACTTTTTGATGATTTTTACTAGTTTTAAACTAATTAAAGCAAACAGGCAATAAAACAGAAAAATAAAAAGAAAATAAAAAAATAAAATGGAAAATGAAATGGTGAATTAATGGAAAACCAAAGCAGGAAAATGAAAATTGCACGAGGGAGGATTCGAACCCACGCGCGCCTTGCCTCCTTGCTAGGCCAAAAAGTTTTGGCGTGATGACACGTGGCACGATCGTGCGCCTTGGATGCGCGGACTTGGTCACAAGATTTGACGGTTTCTGCTCATCTTCTTCCTTGAACTCGTCGGAACAGTTCCGGCCGGCCTTTCCTCCACCATACTCGCCGGAATTCTTCCAACAACCATAACTCATTCAATTCTCATCCGTTTTGCACGTTTTTTGGACCGAAATCGAAGGATTTTTCGCAAGGATTCCAAATATCTCTTCAAAAATCATTAATAATGTAAGCTCAAAGAAAAACGAATCAAACAAAGTTTGACACCAAAACCTCAAGTTCATTAAAACTTCTTCAAATTAATTCTAAACCCATCCTTATGTCATGGAGGTTATAGATCAAGCAAAAACTAAGCCAAATCATGTCAAAACAGTCCATATAAAATCTCACAAGTTTGGAGCTCCAAATTTTGAACGTCATAAATATCAACAATTATAATCCAGAAACGATCTACATGCTTCAAGGAGTGCAAAGAAACGAAAATGGCAAAGAATCATCAAGTATTAAGAGAGATATGGTGAAATTCAAGTACCTAGTGGAGAACTTCCACTGAGCCTTTAATCCTTGATGAAGCTTCGCGAAACTCTCCAGAATCGTTCAATGATCTTCAATAAAGCTTTCTCAATTCACAATTTGGCCTGAAACGATCTAGATCTTGGAATTTAATTTTTGAGTGTTCTTCACTTTTTCAAGCTTGTTCTTGATCAATTCTGCTCCAATTTCCAGAACTAATGATTTGTGAAGGTTAGAAATCTTATATACAATGGATATGGATCAAGAGAAAGCCCAATCCTTGCCTCTAGGCCCAAAATGAATTTTCAAAATTTCACCACTTTTTGCTCTTGAAGGTACACGAAAATGGCATTGTTTTGGCTCCAAGATGATTCAATTCAACTAATAACAGCATGTGGAGTGTGAATGGCTGAGATTTGCTCCTTGTATTTGATCCAATGGCTATTTTTGATTATGTAACTTCATGGTGAAGTAATCTAAATGACAACTCCCAAAACTTGGCCTATGCTCAAAATTCTGCCAATGCCAATGTTCTTAGAATGTGATTTCCATTCAAAAAATGTACTCATATGCCATGTTTTGGTCCTCTAACTCAAAAAGTCAATTTTCCCTCCTTAATCCATTTGAAAAATTCCCCTTTTTAGGCGATTTTAATTGACTTTTTGCTACAAGCCAAACCAATCCCAAATGACCACTTGGTTGCATTTAAAATCATGTTTTAAGCAACTTTCATGTTGAATAAAAATCCATTTGACAAGTGCAAGTTGGAGATTTTGACCAATGATTGAAAATGACCTATAATCTCACTTTCCCAAAGTACCCCTGACTTGTAAACCTCATAACTTGAGTTCTACAAATCAGATGGAAGACTTCTAGTACAATTTAGAAATCTAAGATAATGAGGAACAACTTTCATGTTGGCCAAAAGTTCAGGTAAAACCTCTTTCTAGGTCAAAAATAGCTTTGAATTCAGATGATTTTCGCAGACAAATTTCAGTGGTATCCGAGGACTTGTAACTTGTCTGGGCCATAACTTGAGTTCTATAAATCCAATGGAGGACTTCTAGTACTCAAATTAAAGGTATTGAGATGCTATACAAGTTTCATGTTGGCCAAAGATCCATTTGAAACTTTTATCTTGACTTATGTGGTCTTGAAGTTAGACACTAAACAGGGGATTTTACACTGAAACCCTAACTTAGCAACTTCCCACACTCTTGAATCTTCTTGATTTGATCTTGGCACAACACCAAAAATGTCTTATCACATCATTTCATGAACTCCATAACCTAAAAGTAGGCCTTGATACTCTTCAGTTGTCCAGTTGACCTAGAATTGATCCAGATGAAACCCTAATTGCTTGCACCTCACCTGCGGCTCTTGCACTTGACACAATGGCTTGATTAAACTCTCCCATGGCCCTCTAGGCATTCTATGAGCTCCATACACATCCTCTTCTCACATTCAAAACTTCACAACCCTCTGATGGTCTTCAGTTGATCCTCAAATTAGGAGAAGATTCACACTCAAACATCTAAACCACCTTCTGATGACTTTGATAACTCTCAATCTTGAGTGAGACCTCTTGCTAGGCTTCTCTTGACAAAAACACACTTGATCCCCTGTTGGATGAATGATATCATGATATGCAAATGATATAACTATGCAAATGCTAATGCAATGAAATATAAACCAGGTAAGAAAAGGTTGGGCAAATTTTGGGGTGCAACAAGTAGGTGCAGAGTTTTCCCCAGCAGTGGTCTGGTATTCTTCCCTCTCCATCAGTTTGATTGTAGGTACTCAGCTTTCAGCAGTTAGACCTTTGTTCCCCGAGATAGTTGTGTCTTGGAAGGCCCTTCAGGGCATTGTTATTCTCTATCAGGTAAATTAGGCTGTTTAGCCTGGATGTTTAAGTGCTCGTTGAGTTGTCTGTTACTCAGAAAGTTTGTATCCCGAAGAGTCAGCCCGGGCATTTTCCTCAGTAAGTGGTGATCTGCATCCTAAGTTGAGTTTGGATTTCCTGTTCTTGTATGAACTTTATTCCCAGTAGATGAGCCCTTTGAGGCCTTTTCGCTTCAGTGTAAGTCCAATTGTTATTGGCATGGGTAAGTTGTTCCCTGCAGGGTTGTTTACTGTTCCTGACAGGATGGTTTCTGTTTCTCTAGCATTTATTTCGCCGCTTCAGTTATGTTGCATCTGCGTGCGTTCATAGCATCTACCCAAACGCGTAGCATTTCCATTTCGTATGGAGCATTACGCCATTTTCAAACATTTGCATGTGAAACATAGACCAAGTTGCTATCTCTTTGTTTCAGGTGTATCTTTGGAGGTTTGATCTTTTCCTTTGGTATCCAGACCATGTGTTTTCCCTTAGCCCGCGCGGTATCCAGACTCCGGCTCGTGTTATTCCCCAGCAGTATCTTCGGATCTGAGTGGATCATGATAAGTATGGTGATGATCTCCTTTCCCCGTTGAGTATCCAGACTCCGGTCCATTCCTAGTTGATGAGGTTTTCCTTTTTCCGTCGAGTATCTAGACTCCGGTAAAGATGGTTGTGGCATCCATACCATGGTGATTGATATTATTATTCTTTCTCCATTGAGTATCCAGACTCCGGTAAGGTCAGTTGGGTATCCAGACCTTGATAGATTTTTTGGTTGTACTTTTTGTCCGGTGAATATCCAGATTCCGTTGAGTTTCCGATTGATGGTATATTGTTTTGTCCGTAGAGTATCCAGACTCCGGTCAGTTCCGTTGAGTATCCAGACTCTGGTAATTTTCCAACAGGTATTTTCTCTTGATCCGTTGAGTATCCAGACTCTGGTCAAGCTCCCTCATGATGTCTAGATCACAGCAAGTGTATTTGTGTTCTTTTTGCCATATGGTATCTAGACCATGGCTTATGCTCGTGTTATTATGCTTTCTCCGCTGAGTATCCAGACTCCGGTAAAGTCGGTTGGGTATCCAGACCCTGATGAATTTCTATCTGTACTTTCTTCGTTGAGTATCCAGACTCCGGTAAAGGCAGTTATGTATCCAGACCATATTAGTTTATTTGATGCTCCGTGATATCCAGATCACAGTAATTGTTGTTATTTCCTATCGCCGTATGGTGTCCTGACCTTGGCACCTAATGTTTTTCTCAGCCATGTGGTATCCAGACCGCAACTCATATTGTTTCCCATCAATGTTGTTTGACTTGAACTCGTAGGATATCCAGATCCTGATGAATATATTCCTTATTGCATGAGCATCCAGGCTCAGATTGCATTGAGCATCCAGACTCCAGTTATTGAGTATCCAGACTCAGATTTATTAATCGAGTATCCAGACTCAGGTTATTTGCATAGAGCATTTAGGCTCAGATTGCATTGAGCATCCAGGCTCCAACTATTGAGTATCCAGACTCAGGCCAATTATTGAGTATCCAGACTCAGATTTATCGAGCATCTAGGCTCCAGTTATTGAGTATCCAGACTCAGGCCGATTTTTGAGTATCCAGACTCAGATTTATCGAGCATCCAGGCTCCATTTATTGAGTATTCATACTCAGATTTATTAACCGAGTATCCAGACTCAGGTTATTTGCATAGAGCATCCAGGCTCAGATTGCATAGAGCATCCAGGCTCCAGCTATTGAGTATCCAGACTCAGGCCGATTAATGAGTATCCAGACTCAGATTTATCGAGCATCCAGGCTCCAGTTATTGAGTATCCAGACTCAGATTTATTAATCGAGTATCCAGACTCAGGTTATTTGCATAGAGCATCCAGGCTCAGATTGCATTGAGCATCCAGGCTCCAGCTATTGAGTATCCAGACTCAGGACGATTATTGAGTATCCAGACTCAGATTTATCGAGCATCCAGGCTCCAGTTATTGAGTATCCAGACTCAAATTTATTATCGAGCATCCAGGCTCCGGTCACTTGGAGCATTCAGGCTCTAGGTTGTATCTTTGAGCATTCAGGCTCTGGTGTGTTTCTTTGAGCATCCTGGCTCCAATTTGTGTTTTTGAGCATCTAGGCTCCGATCATTTTGAGCATCCAAGCTCCGATTTCTATGGAGTACCCAGACTCCGGTAATTTGGATTCTTACTTTTCGCCAATATGGTATCCAGACCATGGCGCCGCTTTTGACGCTTGTATTCTTTTTCCCCAGCGGAGTGGTTTTGAGATCAATATAGCTATATTCAGATTTTCTGCGGTTGGCAAATTTCTGGGTTCTTTGGTATTCAACCGTCTTTTACCTTGATTGTGTGAAAGTCGTTCGCTTTTCACTCATTCAGGTCCAAGTCGTTTAAATAGGGGCAGCTTTTGTACCCCAAAATTTGCTCAACCTTTTCTAACTTGGCTTATGTTTCATTTCATTTCATTTTGTTCTAGCATGTGCATTGCATAACATGTTTCATTGAACAGGGGATCATGAAGTTTGTACATAGCAAGAGAAGTCTTCTCATGTTGTTTAGCCTAAGCAAGAAGTTTTACTCAAGCTTTAAGGGTCATCAAGTCATCTTGAAGTGGTCAAAGTCTTGTGAAAGGATTGATGGATGTGTGTGGGTCAGCTCCTAACTTGGAGGCCAACTGAAGAGCATCAGGGGATTGTGAATGCATGATTATGGGTATAAGATGTTGAGAGAGCTCATTGAGTGCTTTAAGAGCCATTTGGAGCTTATTCAAGTTGTTGTGTGAAGTGGAACAAGCCTCAGGCAAGAATGTGGCATCTAGGGTTTTCATCTGGTAAATCCTCAGTTAACTGTGAAATTGAAGGAGGTTACAACTAAATTCCAAGTCTCTATGGTCATGGGATGTTGTGTTGAGATGTCTAATATATCATTTCAAGATCAATTCATCAAGGATAAAGAGTGTGAGAAGTTACTAAATTAGGGTTCTTAGTGTAAAATCCCCTATTTAGTGCCTAACTTCAAGACCACCTATCTCAAGATACAAGTCTCACCTCAACTTTTGACCAACATGAAACTTATAGAGCATGTTCTTAGCTTTCTTTTGAGTACTAGAAGTCCTTGATTGGATTTATATAACTCAAGTTATGATCTAGACAAGTTATAGATCATTAGATGAATGTGATTTTGGTCAACAAAAGTCAACCAACATCCAAGCCATTCTTGACCTAGAAGGATGTTTCTCCTTAACTTTTGGCCAACCTGAAAGTTGTAGGGTATGGTCTTAGATTTCCAAATAGTACTGGAAGTCTTTCATCTGATTTGTAGAACTCAAGTTATAAGGTTTGCAAGTCAAGGGTATTTTGGGAAAGTGAGATTATAGGTCATAAAATTATAGGTCTATTTCACCAACTTGCACACTTCAAATGGAAATCTTTTCAACATGAAACTTGCTCCAAATAGGGCCATTTGCATTACCAAATCATCTCTTGTCATGTTTGGAGCTTGGATTGAAGAATTGGGATTTGAATTTTTCATAAAGGCTTAAAATGAGAAAATGAGATTTAATTGATTTGGAACTTTTTCAAGGCAAATTTATACATTTTTTAAGTGCAAATGATGTTCTAAAGACAATGCCAATTTTACATTTGCAATTAGAGGTCATTTGGTTAGTGATTTCCATGGTTTCTTCATCATGAAGTAACAAGTGTAAAATCTACCATATAATTAAAACAAGGCTCAATTCTTGGCCCTTTGATCAGCTCAAGCCATGTGGAATTGATTTGGAACATAATTAAGGTTGGTGCAGTAGAGAATACACGAGTATGGCAAGTAAAAAATGAGAAAAAATTGATTTGTCAATTGGGCTTTAGGGCATGAATTAAAACACCATTCTCATCTGAACCCAACATATAAAAGGCTAGGAAGCTTCCCAAGCCCTCAGAGCTCGTTTTGGTGGTGAATTGGCAGAAATAGCAACTTGAAAAAGGGAGAGAAAAGTGAGAATCAGTTTTGTAGTTTTGGCCCTTATCAAGTGAAATTGAGCTCATCAAAAGCTTCATTGAAGTATTTGGAACGTTTCTGGGTGGTTAAATTGAAGGTTCAGCCAAAGACAAGACCCAGTGGAGGTTCTCCACTAGGTAATTTCAAAATCACCATATCTATTTATTTAAGCTTTGATTATGTGCCATTCTTGCATATTTGAGACGTAGAAATAATGTAGATCATTAATATGTAAAATGAACTGGCATTTGGTGTGATTTCTGTTTGGTGCACAAATCTTGTTGTTTGAATTTTGGCTCGTTCTTGAGTTTTTAGAGCAAATGAAACTTGGACTTCAACTCCTTGTGAAGTGTAGATGAACTCTGGATATTTTGGTTGGCTGATTTTGAGTTTCACAGTTTATGCACATTTCTCATTTGCTTTCTATTTGCTTTGTTTATTGCTCAAAAGTGAAAACCAAGGTTGGATTTGAGTTCCTCATGATGAGAGGATGAATTTGCATTATGATTTTGTTATTTTTGGTGGATTTTTGGAAACTGTGATTTTCTGGGAACTGTTCACGACGGTTGAGGGGCCAAAGAAGATGACCGGAAGGGATCTCCGGCCACCCTCTGATTTTCTGGTTTTGGTTGACTCTTCAATGTAGGAGATGATGTCCGCACTATTAGATATGATGACTTTTATGTTTAACACTCACGATTAAGACACAGCGTATACCATTTTTGACCACGCTCACTTCATTACGTTTGAATTAGTCATTAATGCGTTGGCGTGCTTTTGGTCACGTGATTGGAATACCAGATGATCAGACGTTCTCAATTGCATTCGACGCTGGTCCTTTCGTTGACCAACCCTGGTGGATCATTGGTGTAACCCTGATCTCTTTTGGGCGCTTGGGCCTCAGTTTCTATTCGCCATCCCCCCCCCCCCCTTGGCCGAGTTCCTATTCTCAATTGGTTTTTCTTGCTATTTACACCGTTGGTCATTTTATTTTATTTTTATTTTCATTTCTTTTTTTGTTTATTATCTGTTTGTATTTAAATCATTTTAATTACTTCCAATTATCCAAAAAAATCACAAAAATAGTTTTTAGACACTTTGAGATGTCTTTTAATTTTGGAAAATTTTTATTTTATTTTTTAGTTTATTTTTCAATTAAAATTGGATTTTAATATTGGGAGTGTATTAATTGATTTAAATTATGACATTGTGTGATCTTTTAATTGTTTCTTCCTTTTCCCTTTGGTCAAATGAATGAAAATTGATCCTCATACTCTTGATGAGTTGAAAAAAATTTTAGGACCATTTTGTCCCTGGTTGGTTGACTTTAGGGTTGACTTTGGTGGCTTTTCTTTTGACCCTCAATTCTCCCATTTCAAAGTGGTACATCTTGAATTTAATTTTCTTTTGATGGTGCTTTGAAGGGATATTGGCCTTGTGCTCTTGGCTTCTGTTTTCCAACTTGTTTAGCTTTCTTTTCCATTTTGTTTGGTTATTTTTGAACCATTTTCCTAATTTTGAGGTAACTTGCAAGTCAAGTTACCTCCAAGGGAGGTTCATACATGCACCTTGACCTAGTTTGATTTGGATATGACATCTTTGGATCCTTTGACCTCTCAATCCCTTTTGTTTCATGTTGCTAACATGTTAAGGATGATGTGTGTTCAATTTTAGGTTATGATATTGTTTTTTTCTTGTTCTTTTGTTTGTTCTCTTTTGAGCTTTCAAGTGTGTTTTCATTGTGTAGTTTGCTCGCACTTCTTTGTGTTCTAGCTTGCATTTCTCTTTGTGATGATTTGTTTTTGTTTTTGGGCTTTCCTCTTAATCTTTACCTTCTGTCCGATGACCTTGGAGTGTCATTTAAGGTAGCTTGGTCCCTCCTTAGGAGGAACTTGAAGCTTACCTAAAGTGATGAATCTATGAGGACTTTTCTAAGTGACTTTGTCACACTTTTTTGTTTGCTTGTTTGCATATCTCTTTCTCTCTTTTCTCTTTGCATCATAATATGTATGCTTGGTTGAGATGAGCTTGTGGTGGCTACTGACCCACACATGTTTTCCTCCCACTTTCATTCTATGTGTTCTTACTTGTGCATTCCATGTATGCATTCTTTCATTTGCATGTTTCCATTGTTCTTTCTTCTTCTTCTTTTGTCTTCCTTCCCTTAGGATTTCTAATCTCTCTTGTTTAAGAGAGATTATGATATACATTAGGGTCCTAGCCATGCATGATAACATTAGGTAGATGTTTCCCTTTTGTAATCTCAACTTTAGGTGCACTTTGCATGACAACTTCTAGGGTTTGGTCTAGTCCCCCTTTAGTTTGTCCCTTTCTCTTCTTATCTTCAAACAACTTCAATCCACTTAATAAAGATAATTAATGTTGTGCCATGAGCCTTATGCTTGGGAAATGGTGATTGAGTGGCTTCCTCTCAATTTCCTAGAGTGTTTAGTATACGTCCTTAGGACGATATGCGACGCATTTGATCCTAGGTTTTAGACTTTGTTACAACATACATTATACACACTCTAAATACTTCTTCTTTAAAAAACACAAAAACAATTCAAACTCTTTTTTATCCTTCGGGATCTTAATCAGGAAAAGCTTTTTCATAAGCAAGAGTGTTGTTAACTCTTAGTTCTATCGCAAACGGTAACGCCTAAGTCTCCAACGGTCGAGCTGCATACACCAAACTTCTAGAACTGTTTGTTAACCCTACTCGGGTAAAACTTTTGAACAACCTGTGTTCTCGTAAGCCCGAACTACGTTTGCTCTGATATTTCATACCATATGAAAGTACGTAGGCATAAGGCGTGGCGTCTTAGCGAACAACCTTCCCCCCTTCTTTAGCCGTAGTTGGTCGAACTACGTTGACTCTGACTTTCCCATTACACGAGGGAGTACGTAGGCACAAAGCGGCGATGTTCTGCCGAGTCAGTCCTTTTTCTTTTTTCCTTGTCCATAAGCCTTTAGCGTAGATAGTTTACACACCCCTTTTAGATAGACAACACATGCGTGGATCCCGTCGAGTACGACGGACATGGGGGGTGCTCATACTTTCCCCTTGCGTAACCGACTCACGAACCTAAGACTTGGTTGCGATGACCTCGTCTTTTCCCTTTTTCATCAGGTTTTTTCCGATCGTTTCCTTTCCCCTCTTTGGGATAAATAACGATAGGTGGCGACTCTGTTAGTCATTGTCGGTCTCTTTTTTCGCAGTAGCGACAATAATCACCAATTAATTCTAATTAAATTTAAAACTAAAAATCTAGTTAAAAAAATTTTTAATTAAAAGAAAATAATTTTAAAGAAAAAAACTAAACTATTCTAATATAATATTAAACTAAATTAATTCTAAACAAAAAATCTAATTCTAAACTAATAATTAAAAGAAAATAACTTTAAAAAAAATTCTAATATTCAAAATCCTAAATAAGAAAATAACTAACCTAAATAATCTTAATTAAACTAGCCTAGATTAATATCTATTAAAATAAAATAAAACCAAATTCTAATAAACTATTCTATTTCTAATAAAATAAAAACTATTCTAAAATAAAATATGATAAAAAAAACCTAATTAATTGAGTTAAAAACTATTTTATATAAAAAAACAAACAAAGTCCATTTAAAAACTAACTTCTAAAATAAAACGCATCCTATTCTAATTAATTTAAATGTTAAATAGAAGAAAATAATTCTATCTTAGTTAAAATTCTATTTAAAATCTAAACAAATATAACAAACTATTTCTATTAAAAATCTATTAAACTATTTCTAAGAAAAAAAACAAAATTTTAAACTTAATTAACTTAAAAAGTTAAAACAAAAATATATATAGTAAATTAATATTTGCAAGAAAAAAGAGAAATTAAAAATGATTAAAATTTACGAAAATATCCTTAGGCCACGTGTCACGCTCATATTAGGCAAAAAAGTCGAGATTTGAAAAACGCCTAATCGGGGTGGACACGTGTCTAATCAGCGCGAAATTAAGTAAAAAATGTAAAATAAAAAATACGAATATATTTACAAAAGCTGGCGGACAAATTTAGGGTATGACAACGACGAAGTCTTGGCCAACACTCTTTTTCCCTTTTCCCGTAGTTTCCTGAACTACGTTTGCTCTGGTTTCTCATACCAGATGAGAATACATAGGCACAAGACGACGAAGCTTTGGCGAGCAACCTTCCCCCGGTCACCCGTAGTTTTCTGAACTACGTTGACTCTGACTTTTCCATTGCACGAGGGAAAACATAGGCATAGGGAGACGATTTCCTATCAAGTCTCTTTCTTTTTCTTTTGTTCTCGTTTCCATTTAGTAGTCACTTATAGATAAACACACCATTTGCTTAGATAACAAGCATGGATCCCGTTGAGTATAACGGACGTGAGGGGTGCTAATACCTTCCCCTTGCGTAACCGACTTCCTAACCCAAGATTCGATTGCGATGACCTCGTCTTTTCCCGTTCTTTAAGTTTTCTTTGATCATTTCATTTCCCTCTCTTTGCGATAAATAACATTCAGTGGCGACTCTTCTGTTTTTCCGTCGGATGTTTTTTGCAGTTGCGACAGTTATAAAGAATGACTCAAGCATATGAAAATATTATTGATAAACTTCCACTAATTCAAAATATCATAAGACCTACTCGTATGTATAAGTCTTTGGTTAATGATTATACTAATGAGTTTTCAAATTAAATGTCATAGAACATCTGCATAGGTTTAAGAATAGTAATTACATATAGGCATGCCCTATTACGAGAGTAATTATATTTAATCATAAGTACCTTAATAACACAATATCATACTCGATAGGAGTATTGATATTTACTTGTACTTTCATATTATAACTTGACAATTTTAAACTATTGAAGATAGAATAACACAATATTATTGCAGGATAAAGAATTATTGTGTTTTTTTAATATCGATCTAAACATCAAATTATGAAGTTTCCCGAGATTAAGAGAATAATAATATATATCTCGGTATAATAGAATAAGTTTTCTTAAAGTTATTGAGTATTTTGAAGTCTTCTTAGAATATGTCATATTCTATAAAATGTGCAAGAATATGTGACAATATCGAATTATATAATTGTGTACACATTCACTCCCACTGATCCAATATGTATAAGTAGGATAAGAATTTATCAAAGTCTGCTAGTATTAAATACTTTAATGATATAATACTCAATGGTGGGATACTTAATTGCTAGTGCAAAATTGTCGACAAAAGTGGTTGTATAATTTATCAATATTTCAAAAAACTTACCCGCTTATTTTACATATGAATATATCAGATCTATTAACACAAGTGGATACAAAATAACAATATAAAACTCAATATTTATCAATGGCCATTTTTTTAATCAAAATTTGAGTTTTATAGTTAACCACATATTCTGCATTTAGAATTAAGGAGATTGTTAATTTTCACTTACAATTTATAATGAAAAATATCCTTATAACAAATAAAATTATTAAAAGAATTTTTATAAACAAAATAACCTTCACATAAAATAGTATGATAATCATATAAAACAAAATTATCATAATATGAGTGAAATTAAATTCCTAGTATTTTAAATTGCAAAATGGGATTATATGAATTATTTTAATAGCTCACTCAAAACTCAAGTGTTACAATTAAAGTTACACACACTTGAGATATAATTAGGTTACACACAACAGAAATTAAAAAAAAAACTTTAATTTTAATTTTATTGAAGATACAACAAAACAATCATAGACTTTTGTATATACATAAGATTATATTGTCTTCAATATAAGTCTCTATACTAAGCAAATGTTTATTAAATAAATAACATTTGTTTCTTAGTTTTATAAAAATGACATTTCTATAAAATTAACATGTTAGATTTGTTTAAGAATAATTTCTTTATAAGATTGACATGTTAGATTCTCCCACTTGATAGAGAAAGATAGTTGATTTATCAATTTAAGAGTTTTGAAGTAAACAAACAAATATTCAACTATATTCTCTATCACGCAAGGATAATGTCAACTAACGTCACACCGATAGAGTATATTTGTCACTTACACAATACTAAGAGAATTGCAATCCATTTTAAATAAGATTTTAAAATAAATTATGCATAAAATAAATAGGTTTAATTGCAATTTTGGTCCCACTATTTTTTTTTTAGTTTTGATCCCGGTATTTTAAAATCCGGAATTTTTGTCCCTTTGTTTTCAGTTTTTTTGAGTTTTGGTTCCCCTATTTTAAAATTTGAAAATTTTGTCCATCTATTTTCATTTTTTGTGAGTTTTGGTCCCCATATTTTCATATTTTAAAACTTTTGATCCCCTATTAAATTGGTTCCCAATTGAAAAAGGGGATTAAAATTCAAAACAAAACTTAAAATAGGGGATCAAAACTATAAAAAAAATGAAAATAGAGGGATCAAAATTTTGGATTTTAAAATAGTGGGACCAAAACTCAAAAAAATTGAAAATAGAAGGACAAAAATTCCGGATTTTAAAATAGGGGGATTAAAACTAAAAAAAAGGAAAATAGAGGGACCAAAATTGCAATTAAGCCAAATAAATATAAAATTATTAAAGGTATTTCAAGAGAATTTCTTATTTATTGTAAATTTCAAAATAAGGGTCTAAAAAGAAATAATAAGAAATATAACAATGTACTTTACAAAAAAATTGTTTCACCAAAAACTCTAATACCGATAGGGTACTCGAACAATAATTTACATAATTACAAATCATAAGTATATTGAACAAAACACATTATACTAATAATAACATACCGATATGATATAACTAATATCAATATAATAGTTATTATAATTAAAATGAATTTAATTATTTTATTGAACAAAATTTTTATAGTTGTACTCACGATAGATGAGTTTACACTCATACAAATTAAGATTGATTCTATTTTATAAAAAATAGAAAATTTTGTATAACTGTATCCATGATAGGTAAGATTACCATTATACAAATTAAAACTCATTATTTAATTATTCAGAATAAAACTCTTAAAATAATAAGATTTCAAGTATACTAGATTTATATTTATTTTAGTATATTATATTAAATCAATTTATGACAATTGTTAGAAATACTTTATATTTTACAAACTTGGTGACCAAGTTTGTTAGAGGGTATTTTAGTATTTTATTGTGTTGTCTATGTGGCCCTAGCTTTCCGTGTGTAAATAGACTAGTGGTAGATATCACTTTTAATTAATTTTTTCTTACAATTTTGTAGCTGTCATTTGCAGAATATAAACATATTCTCTCATTCTATTAATCTTTTTTAACCTTGTGCACCAACAATTGGTATCTAGAGCTCCGTTTCTGATCCACGGGGAAACACAAGTGAAATAGTGAGGCATTGTATGGTTGATTTCGTCTCTTGAACTCGTGTTGAATCTTGAATGAAATCGTAACAGAATCACATTTTTTGATTCTGCAGGATTGGAAAACGCTGTGTTTGGTGAGATCTGAGTGATTGCACAAGGTTGAAGATGAACGGAAACGGTTGTCTGAGACCAAGCTTCTAGTGTTTAATGGAAAAACTAAACTCGTTGGATGATTCAAATGCGTGTATTGTTCGGTGCTCAAGATGTGCTTGATCTTGTCACTAAAGGTTACGTTCTAGTAGCAACAAATGCAACGGAGGAACAAAAGAATGCGAAGAAAGATACAAGGAAGAAAGATAAAAAAACATTGTTCTACATCCATTAGTGTGTGGATGCAAATGTGTTTGAGAAAATCGCTGATTCAATAACGATGAAGGTTGCGTTAGATACACTGGTCAGGTGCTATGATGGTGACGCATCAGCGAATAAGGTGAAACTTCAGTCCCTATGAAAGCAGTATGAGAATATCAACATGAAGAACAATGAGAAGGTATCTGAGTAAATCTCCAGAGTGATTCTAATCACTAATAAGATGAAAGCTTGTGGAGAAACCCTTTCTGAACAAGTAATCATTGAGAAGGTATTGAGATCCTTTATCCCTTAGTTTGATTACATTGTGGTAACAATAGAACATTCTAAAGATCTGAGCATCATGAGAATTGAAGAGTTGCAAAGTAGTCTAGAGGCACAAGAGTTGCGTCTGACTGAGAGAACTTTTGAAAGGGAAGTAAAACAGCAGGCTCTAAAAACAGTTTCTAGTAAGAAACATCATAAACAATCTTGGTCAGAATACAGGAGAAGATCTTATGGTGTTCAGAAGTCAAAAACCTCAACTTCTGATAGGAAGAAGAATGCTCATAAGGGAAAAGAGAGGCATGACAAGAAGAAGATCCAGTGCTACTGTTGTAAGAAGTTTGGCCATTTTGCTGCTGATTGTTGGTCAAACAAGGAAAGGAAGTCAGAAGAAGCAAATATAGCCAGAAGTTCTGATAATGAATCTGTGCTACTGATGACTTCTGAATCTGATGATACAGATTTGACAGGCTGGTGGTATATGGACACTGGCTGCTCAAATCATCTTACTGGAAATAAGAAATGACTAGTTGACTTTGACTCTGGAAAGAGGACAAAGATTAGATGTGCTGATGATAAATACTTCAACGCTGAAGGTATGGGAAACGTCAGAGTTGTTCTGAACAATGGGAAAACAACATTGATCCAGAAAGTGTGGTATGTACCTGGCATGAAAAGAAATCGGATGAGTGTGGGGCAACTAATTGAGAAAGGTTTTTCAGTTACCATGAAGGACAATCTTCTAAAGTTGTATGACTGTAATCAAAAGCTAATTATGGAGTCAGAATAGGTAAGGAATAGAACATTTAAGGTGAATGTAAGAACTGCATACTCTGAATGTCTTAGTGCAACAAGCGTTGTGAAGAAAAGTGAGTTGTGGCACAAAAGAGTTGGTCATCTGAATTTCAGAAGCTTAGGGCATCTGAACTCGAAGAAGATGATACGTGGAATTCCTATAATTAAGAAGCATGAGAAGTCATGCAAAGTGTGCATGGAAGGAAAGCAACCAAGATTTTCATTTGCATCAGAAGTAGCTCCAAGAGTAAAGGATGCCTTAGGAGTTGTACATTCTGATGTGTGTGGTCCATTTCCAATAGCATCGATTGGAGGGAATAAATAATTTGTGTCATTTGTTGATGAATTCATAAGAATGACATGGGTATCCCTTATAAAGTTCAAACACGATGTGTTTGCTGAATTCAAGAAGTTCAGAATGAAGGCTGAGAATCAGAGTGGTCAGACTCTGAAGATTCTCATAACCGATGGTGGAGGTGAGTATAACTCCATTAAGTTCAGAAAGGTCTGTGAGGAGAATAAAGTTGAGCATGAGGTTACTGCTCCTTATACTCCTCAACACAATGGTCTTGTTGAGAGAAGAAATCGTACTTTGCTTGATATGACGAGAAACACACTGAAGGAGAAAAGGCTTCCTATACCTTAAGGGGAGAATCTGTTGCCATCGCAACATATGTGCTCAACAGATGTCCAACGAAGAAGCTGAAGGAAATAGTTCCTATTCAGAAGTGGACTGGAGATAAGAAAAGTGTTAGCCATCTGAAGGTATTTGGTTCTGTATATTACAAACATGTTCCAAAAGCCAGAAGACAGAAGCTGGATGATAGAAGCAAAGTAATGTTACTAGTATGGTACCACAGTACAGGTGCATACAAGCTCTATTGTCTAGAAACTAATTAAGTTGAATTCAATAAAGACATCATTGTAAAAGAATCAGAAACTTGGGATTGGAACAAGTCTTAATCGAACTCCGATGTGAGAACTTCTGAAGAAAGTTCACAATTAGAAGTTTATGAAGATGAGTCAGAAAATGGATAAGATTCTGAAGCTGGAGTAGAATCTGATGGTGATTCTGACTCTGAAGGAGACTCAGAAGGTGAAGATGATTCTGATCTAGATTCTGATACTGATTCAGATTCTGGTGGTGATTCAGATTCTGGGAGGTGGTCAAGGTTCTAGAGGAGGTCAAACTTTTAAAGCAAGAGCTTCTGAAGATAGAACATCTGGAGTTCAAGCATCCGAAGGAGATTCTGAACGAGGTCAGAGGCCACAGAGAATCAGAAACATTTCGAGAAGATTTGCAGAGTTTGACATGCTACAAGACATTGAAGTAAATTCTGAAGGAGAAGTTATTTAGTGTGCCATGTTAGTAGACTCTGAACCCGTAAGCACGGAAGAGGCTATTGAGCATAAATTCTGGCTGAAGACCATGAAAGAAGAACTTGATGCCATAAAGAGGAACAAAACTTGGAAGCTAACAGAACTTCCAAAGGACAAGAAAGCCATCAGCGTCAGATGGGTTTTCAAGCAGAAGCTAAAACCAGATGGATCAATTGGCAAACACAAAGTGAGGTTAGTAGCAAGAGGATTTCTGTAGAAACCTGGGCTGGATTATTCTAAAGTGTTTGCACCTGTAACGAGACGTGAAACAATCAGACTGGTGATTGCAATAGCTGCTAACAGGAATTGGCCTTTGATGCATTTAGATGTGAAATTTTCATTTTTGAATGGTCCATTACAAGAAGAGGTATACGTGTCACAACCTCCTGGATTTGTTAAAAGGAATCAGGAAGGGATGGTGTACAAATTACATAAAGCTTTGTATGGATTGAAGCAAGCGCCCAGAGCCTGGAATATGAAGATTGATTCATTTTTCAAAGAGCATGGGTTTCAGAAATGTGAGATAGAGTACGGTGTTTATGTTCAACATACTTCTAAAGGAAATATGATTCTGGTGTGTTTGTATGTTGATGACATACTGCTGACAGGGAGTTCTGAATAAGAGATAGCTAAGTTCAAGAAGGTGTTGATGAATGAGTTTGAAATGACTGATCTCGGGAAATGACATATTTTCTAAGGATGGAGTTTATATAATTTGAGAAGGGTATCATTTTGCATCAGCTGAAGTATGAACTTGAGCTTCTGAAGAGATTTAAGCTGCAGAATTATATAGATGTTATCACACCTGGAGATACAAATCAGAAACTGAATTTTGACTCTGACGATGAGGATGTGGATGCTACAGCCTTCAAATAGTCGGTTGGTTCTATGAGGTATTTGTGTAATACCAGACCTGATATCTGCTATGTAGTTAGAATGGTTAGTAGGTTCATGAGTAAACCTAAGTGGTCCCATTACAAAGTTGCAGTCAAAATTCTAAGGTATGTCAAGGGAACTCTGAAGTATGGAGTGTTATTCCCTTCTGAAAGAAAGATTGAATCAGAATTTCTGAGTTATTTAGATTCTGATTGGTGTGGAGACAAAGTTGATAGAAAAGTACTTCTGGGTACTTGTTTAAGTTTTTGGGAGGTCCTATTCCTTGGTGTTTCAACCTGTTGTTGCGCTGTCAACTTGTGAAGCTGAATATATCGCAAGCAGTGTGACTGCATGTAAAGCTGTGTGGATTCTGAACTTACTGCAGGATCTGAAGATCAAAGTTAACAAGCCTCTGAAGCTGATGATTGATAACAAGTCTATAATCAATCTTGCCAGAAACCCAGTGCTGCATAGGAGAAGTAAGCATATTGAGACTAAGTATTACTTTCTGAGAAATCAGGTTCATAATGAAGTGCTAGAAGTTGTGCACTATAGCACGCAGAAGTAGTTGGCAGATGTTTTGATGAAGGCTATCAAGACCGATCAATTTCTTCGCTTAAGGATTGAAATTGGTGCCGTCAATTTTGGATAAGTATAAATTAAGAGATGGTGTTAGAAATAATTTATATTTTATAAACTTGGTGACCAAGTTTGTTATAGGGTATTTTAGTAGTTTATTATGTTGCCTATGTGGCCCTAGTTTTCTGTGTATAAATAGACTAGTGGTAGATGTCACTTTTAATTAATTTTTCCTTACAATTTTGTAGCCATCATTTGCAGAATATAAACATATTCTCTCATTCTATTAATCTCTTTTAACCTTGTGCACCAACAACAATAAATAAAAAGTTTTTAATTCAGAATATTTTAAAAATCAATTTCACTTTTATATAAATGCATATTTTATAATCTCAAAGGCTAAAATAATATTAGAAATAAAATTTTCCTTATATGCATTTCTATAATATGTCACAAGATATTTAAAATAATACTTCAATTTTGACTAACCTCAAAAAAAGTGTGACATTCATCCTTGTTTAAAAAATCAATAAATTTTGATGACTTATACGATATTAGAGAGTTATCTCAAATAATTTATAAATTAGTAACAAATTATTATAGCAAAATAAAAGACTTTATGAACAAATCAAGGATGGTATTTATTGATAGTAATTATAAATTAAGAATATAATATTGGATACAATATAAGAATAATATAACTTATATTTTCTTAATAATTTTGATAATATCATATAACAACACAATATTATGATATTGTATAGAATTGATGAAAAAAACCGTAATCAAATTATTTTAAGATAATTATGTGGAAAAAATAATTTATTTGGAGCTAAAGAGACCGTTCAATCAATTTAAAGTATTTAACTTAATTTGAGAATACTGTGGATCATTCAATACAGTTAAAAAAAATTAACCGAATGAAAAAATAGAAAATATATTTATGGAGCATTATTATTTGGCAAGCAATCCACAAAATTTGTAAAGATAAGGATCAAAGTTAAACCATATGTAAAAAAGAATTGGCAAAATAAATTTTTTCTTCCCTTAACTTTAGTTCGGGGTCCAGTTTGGTCCCTTAACTTTAAAAAGTGTCAAATTGGTCCTCTAACTTTTAAAATGGTGTCATGTTTATCCTTTCGTTTGTTGCCGTTAGTCAAAGTTTGAAAAAATGTCACATTTCCAGGTGGACTTGATGTTGCTGACGTGGATATGAAATGTCTTAAAATAAATCCCCTTTGACCTTGGTTCCCATTACCCAGAAGATAAAACGTTTGTACAGGTAAACTCAATGAATCATTGAAGACGATTCAAGGATTGAAGACGCGAAGGATTGAGAGCGGAGGATTGAAGACGATTCAAGGAGACATTATCAAAAGGATAGTTCATTTATCTCTTATTTAGGGTTTACGAATCTCATAGGGCAATATCTGCTAGAGGTTCAGATTTAGGGTTTATGTAAATTTGTTAGTGTAAACTCTAATTATTTAGATGATATGATTAGGTATCATGGATGAATACATAACTCTCAAAATTCACCATAGTGGTGAGTTCACCGATGAAGGTCGTAGTGTATATGAGAGTGGAGTAGTAGATGATTTGAGAGTAGATGTAGACAAATGGAGTTATTTTTAGCTAGTTGGTGTATTGAAAAACTTAGGTTATAGGGAGTTTGAAACAATATTTTACAAGGACCCTCAATTTGGGATGAAAGCACCTGTTGATGACAATGGTGCTTTAGAAATTGCAGATCTTTATAGGGTGCACCAAAATGTTGATATTTGTATTGATCACACCTTGTCTCAACCTGATTACTGTGATGTTGTTGTTGATGAAGTTGATGAGGAGCCTGCTAAAATTCTAGATGAGGTGGAGGAGTTACTTAGTCAGCTGCATGTTGAAGTTGTGGAAGTTGAACAAACCACTGTTGTGATGGAGGAAGGTGATGTTAGAGTTAATCAAGCCACTGTTGGGTTAGAGGAAGGTAATTGTCGCAGTGAGAATCGGATACCAAACTATTGATTAACTTGAGCAGCCAGAGTTGAGGCCTCACATGGGATAAAATAAATATCCACTTCATTAGGGGAACTCAAATCAAAGTCGTAGCTGCAGATATCAGAGCTGAGACTCTATGGGGATGAAATAAACATCCACTTTGTCGGGGAAGATTGAAGTTGTAAGAAGTCCGTTGAGGAGTGAAATAACATTCACTTCACTGGGAAGGTTGAAGCCAAGGAAATTCATTGGCGTATGCTTTGTTACCAATATGGGAAATCTTGCACCAGATATTCCATAACTGCTTGAAGTGGAGATTCACCAGGAAATTGTCATGACTACTTGTGGTAGAGACTTAATGGGGAATCATCACACCACTTGATACAAGAGCTCTTTAGGGTATGGGTGAAGAATGCTACGAGAACAAAGTAGCTCTGCATTGATGAACTGCATGGTGATCACCATTTCGAACAACATTTGTTGTGAATGGATAAAATAATCTTCAATTCTCAAATGCCCCAAGATCACATAGTTTATAAGAAGAAAGTCATTCCAAGAGGATTTTACAGAAAATTTAGAATCCAAGATGTTCTAATATCTTCCAACTCTTGGAGAGATTTGTCGAATCTTGGCGTAACAGCCCCAGATTGACTGTATTCTGTATAGCTGAAACTTCAAACTTGCACCCTTAGGGATGGTTAGTCTGTGAAAGCAACAATTGGGAAACAAACTTGTCCCTGGTCAGTAGAGCCTTCAGGCAACATGCCCCTGAATATGATCATTCTTGGAATGTTTCACCCTTTTTTTATCAGAGTTTCAAGTCTCAAAAGATTAAGCTCATCGTTATTGTTTGTATGCAAGCTTCTATGATGTCAAGAAATGTTAGCGAGCAAAAAAATGTTAATTTTGAAACTGCTAATGCAACACACATGTTTGACTTGAAGTTTTTATTTATTTATTGAAAATATATCACAATAACTTGTGACCGAATCACTAGTTAGGATAGGAAATTAATTAATTTTACAAAGTCAACATAACTTTTGAGCTTAGCTCATAGGAGTCAAGAAACATTAACTCATTCAGTATGCTTTCGAAATAAACCCTGCTTCAATTAGGTTTTTTAAAGGTTGTGTCGTGGCTTGGTTCACGGTTTAAGAAAAAAAGGATAAAGGCTCAAAGTTTATTTGTGCCCACCCATTCTTTGTGATGTTCTCCAATCCTACATTCAGTTAACTTGATATGACCACTCATCTCTCAAGAGGATTTTGATATGGTCGAGAACCCATTGAGGCTTTGGACATGGCAGTCACTCACCTATTTGCTTCTGGTGTTTGATCACACGACATTTTTCTTTGTTGAGGATTTTTCTTTGTAATCCTTTGTCTTTGCTTTTCGCATTTTATTTATTTATTTATTTTTTCTTTTATTCCCTAAATTTTTCCTGGACAAAGTCTTTGGATTTAACTTTGAAGTCCAGCGGGATAGTTTTGCCTAAGTCTTCTTTATAGGTTTTGACTTAGCGAGGTTTTTCTTTTTATTTTATTTTTGATTTATGAACAAGTCGCGTGACTCTAAGTTATTTTTACCCTTTTGAAAGGATTGTGGTTGCCTCACTCTTTAGATAGTCAAGGGATAATCATTGTGGATTTGACTTTCATCCTCCTAATGTGTGAGGGATAGATAAAGTGGATTCTCGAATGTTCACTCCTCCTTTTTGGAAAGTCTGGGCGCTCGATCAGCTTGACTGAAAACTACCCTGCCCCAGGATAAAATTGAGGTTTTTTTTTTAATTTGGAAAAGAAAACTCCTACTTCAAGGCTTAAAGGGGTTAATGAGGGTCTATCTCTCTTATATCTCCAGTGTTTGAGGATTTGAAACAATGCCTTACATCATCAGTCGAGTTTTATTCAAAATCACACGACCAGAGATCTTGCGTTTTTTATTTCGTCATCCTCTTCCCAATCCTCTATCAAAGCAAGAGATTGGGTAAAGTTGGAATTATAAAACATGAAAAAGCATTTTATGAGTGAATACAAATGGATTTCTTTAAGACAAACATATTTATTGCATTAATCATTCAAAACAAATAAGTTCTTACATGAAAATCATGCTTTCATAATCAAAGAAATAATAACAAATGCAAGCAAATAAACAAATAGCCCGATGAGCTCCTGTTCTTAATTTCACCGGCTTGGAAAGGACTTTCTTGAGTCTTCATATCCATCAGCATATAGGCATTCCATTCACAACTGGGCTTCCTCCTTTGAAGGTTAACACCTCATCATCGATCATCTCTTGGAATTTTTCTTGGAAAACCTTGCACTCTTCAATCGAATGCCCCATTTCTTTATCATGAAATTCACAACCGGTATCTGGATTGAACCAAAGAGGGCGATATTTCATGGCTCTGGTCTTTCTGGGTGTCATCACCAAGTTTCGGGCAAAACAAAACCATAATTGACTGTAAGTCGTTGGGATTGGATCAAATTTCCTTTGGGCATGACTCTGATGTGTTCTCTGACGAAGTTGTGATTGACAATTCAGAATGATTTGAGCGGTAGAAGCAGCATCAATAAGAACTTTCTTACTGCTTTCCAGTATAGTAGCATCATTTCTATAAGGCACAGAAGAGGATTTCTTACTGTTGCACGTAATTACCATTGATTATGGCATATTAAAATGCGGAACTATGACATTCACCCTTTCTCTAGTGATATGGAGAAGTTTCTGATCCAACATATCCTGGAGATCCCTCTTCACAATAGAACATCTACGAGAATTTTTTGAACAAATTTTGCAGGAAGCGTGATTATGCTCATAGTGGGTAAGCTTACACAAATCGACGTGCATATCCATTAAAGATCCTCTTATTGAATTCACGTCAGAGATACAGTATTCTTCGAGATCCTTCCACGGCGTTTCCATACTTGGGTGACAAATTTGTTGAGACATTGGGTCTAGAATCTTCAAAAGATCAAAGACCGTGAACAAAAGCTTTGTTTACTGTGAACTTGAATCTTTGTTTACCTATGATGTTTATAAACAAAAGCTTTGAATTCCATGAAACTTTTATGAACATGATGTTTATGAGTGCATGTATGCACAAACACAAGTAAACAAAGATCCACACATATATTCAAACAGACAAAGACTTCGGTTTGAAAGTCCACGAGCCTGGAGTAATGGTCTACCCATCCTAAATGGTGTGGACTAAGGGTTTATTTGTACCTGCAGAACAAGGGTTCTAAAAGGTTCCCAAAGTCATCAGTCCATCTTTCAGATATTATCAATTTCCCAAATACTCGGTAGTTAATAATATTCTCAAGAGAACCTCTTTTGAGTGTAGTATTGCGTATCAACTATTTTGGGACTACTCCCTCATAGTCATAGCACTACATCCTAAGAAAGGCCAAGTTGAGTTAAGGGTAACTAAAGGTTCCCAGTATCACAGGCTCCTAGGTCGAAAATAGTAAGTGTTTTCACGAATACTCGTTCAATAGTACCATTCTCAAGAGGGCCTCAACTGAGCGGTGATTCTCAAGTCAACTTGGTCGGGAATCAACTCCCTATAAGCCTTCTCGAATATATCACCTTCATATCATAAGTGAACTCAAGTCCGGGTGTAGGACTTATCTCACCACACAAAGATAACAACCCAAAGCATAAACAAGTATAGATAAACATATATATAGATATGCAACAAAAACAAAAATAAACAAGTTAGGGGGAACCCACAAGAATGTGCAAGCATCCCCAGTGAAGTCGCCATTTCTGTCGTGGTGAGAATCAGATACCAAACTATTGATTAACTTGAATCACAAATCATTTTTTCACCACCGATCTTTAATTTATCCAAGGGAGGGGAAAAAGAACGAATAAACCCATAAATATGCAATGCAATACAAAGAAAAAGAGAATATAAGGTTCAGGGGTTGGTTATACCTAATGTAGGTGCTAGCATCCTAAGTATTTGTGGTACTCTACGAGAAGCTCTTGTTTTATTGTGTTATTTGTTATTTTGTCTGCTAAGGGAATGACCTAGGGGGTTTATTTCTAACTATGCTTGCCAAGAAATCGCATCTTGTGCCTACGTATCCTAACGGGAATGGAATCAGAGCATCCGTAGTTCCCTTCAAAGGGTGAAAACAGTGTTTATTGGTTGATTTTTAGGAGAAGAGACAAGTTGTCATCTTAATGAGAATACTCAACTTAAACCACCATAAACATGTAGAAGATGGATCTTACTTCACATTAAGAGAAGGGCTCTCACTCGGATATAGAACTGACGAGTATGCCACATATCTCTTTCAAGTGGAAAAGAATCTACATCTTTCTCAACTATGTTATGGGGTAGGAGAATTATATCTCGACTAAGGATGACTAATGTCTAATTCTCTCATGGGAGAAAAGGGAACCTAATTGTAGGTTGTCTATTTAACATTCGAAGGGAACTAACCTAATTCTATGAATCTAAAATAAGATTGAAGGGGAAAGTTATCTTATTGTTATCATGTAATAAGGGATTAATCCTATAGTCTAATCTTAATTAAAATTAGTCATAGATTAAATTGAGTCAAGATATCCTAAGAGATCATGGAAATCAAAAAGATAGGAAATTAAACCTAAACTAAAAGATATCAAGCATTTATCAGGCGAAACATCGAAATCATATAGAAATACCATCCAGAGGCGCGTCAATCCCTACCTTTAGATACTTGTTCATGATTTATAACTTTGAATCAAGAAATTAATCACCAATTCAAAACAAAACTTAATCTTACTTAAGTCAATAATCAGTCATAAATTTTAATAAAAATTAAATCACAAATTTTAAATCATAAAATATACTCATCAAAAATTTAAAATTTGAAAATAGCATTTGTTATTAGTAAGAACAATGAGTGCAAAAAAAACATATGGGTCATCCTAAGCCCAAGAAAATTAAAAATATATAAAAAAATAAAATTAAAAAATAATAATAAAAAAATGAAATAAAATAAGAATAAAAGTAAATAGAAGGCTTCAAAAAAAACTGTGTGGGCATATCAATCTTCATTTCTTTTAGATTAAAAGAGGATAGGACAAAACCTCTAGCAAGCATGATTCTCACTCGCGACCTCCCTGCGTCTTCCCTCATCTCGCCGGCGTTCTCCCTTTCTGTCTCTTTCTCTCGATGCCACGTCGTGGTTTGTGAAAAGCTTTGCGGTTTGGATGTGAGGAAGATGAGGTATGAGTGTTTTTTCTTTTTTGTGTGATTGCTTGTTTTTTCTAATGCATATATATAGGACTAGAAAATAAACAAGAATGATAATAACAATTAACACAATATTTTTTTTGTTTTTTATAATAAGACAAGAATAAAATGAATTAAAAATCATGTTTTTGTGTTTTTTATGGCAAAACAAGAATAAAAGGAATTAAAAATCATGTTTTTGTGTTTTTTATGATAAGACAAGAATAAAAAGAATTAAAAAATATGTTTTTTATGTTTTTTAAAAAGAAAATATTAATAAACAAATTAAAAATAAAATTAATTAATAAAAATAAAATTTTACATTAAATATCTAATTAAATCTAAATAAATTAAATGATTAAAAAACGAAATAAAAAGTCAGGCAGAAAAGTGCTCGAAAAAATAAAATGAACACACCAAAATAATTAGCGCGAAATAAACATATTGGAAAAATATAGCGTTTGGTCAGATTTTGAAATTAAATTTAGACCAGTTTGTTTGTAAATCTAACAAATTTATTTTGACTGACATTTCAGACACTATGCAAGATGAAGTGCATGTTATGCTATGCAAATGATGCAAAACAAAATCTTAGGATAAAAAATTAGGGTATGACAGTAATGTTGGAGTTGATCAAGGGAACCCTACAGTGGATGAACATATTATTGGATTTGAGGAAATTAATGTTGGAGTTGAACAAGGGAATCCTGCAGGGGAAGAAGGTAATGTTGGAGTTGAAAAAGGTAAACCTGCAGTGGATGATGACTTAAGTTTATCTTCTGATGATAGTGAAGATGAGGACTACAATTATGATAGTACACAAGATGTGGCTTTTGAGGATGAGTCTGATGGGTGTGATGAGATTGAGGAAGATGAACTTGATACCTTAATTGGTCATGAAAATGATGGTAATGGAGAAGTCCAAGAACTTAATGATAAGTCTTTAGAAGATCAAGAGAGTGAAAATGACAGTGAGGACATGCAAAGTGGTTGTGACAGTGATGATAGTAGTAGAGTTCTAAGAAAAAAACATCCAATTTTCAGACAGCCAAAAGACATGTCAGATTACAAGTGGGATGTGGGAACATACTTTAGTTCAAAGGGTGATTTTAGGGAAGCAATAACAACTTATGTTGTGCAAAAGGGTAGAGACCTAAGGTTTGTAAAAAATGGCAGAGTTAGGGTAAGGGTTAGATGTAAAGTTGGTTGTGAATGGGAGGTTTATTGTAGCAAGTTGTCAAATAAAGACACTTGGCAACTCAGGAAAGTAATTGACAAACACAGTTGTAGTAGAAAGTATAATGTGAAGCTGATGAGTACAAAGTGGTTGAGTAAAAGAATTAAAAATAGCTTGAAAAACAATCCAAGGTTGAGTATAAAGGATATCAAGGAGAAGGCACAAAAAAAGTGGAATGTTGGGGTCAACAAAATAAATCTATAAAAGCAAGATTTGTAGCTAGAGATTATGTTGATGGTTCTTTTTTGAGAGATTACACAAGGGTCTATGACTACTTTCATGAACTGTTAAGAGCCAATCCAGGGTCAACAGTTAAGCTTAATGTTGAGCCTGTACAAGAAGGTGTTGAGGATGAAAGACCATATTTTAGAAGGCTTTACATATGCTATGTTGCGTGTAAGGAAAGCTTTAAGTTGTGCAAGCATATAATATGTCTATATGGGTGTTTTCTGAAGGGGTTGTGTGGAGGGCAGATTTTGGCTGCCATTGGGAGGGATCCTAATGACCAGATGCTTCCCATAACATATACAGTTGTGGAGAGTGAAAACAAGGATAGTTGGACTTGGTTTTTAAAGCTGTTAATTAATGACCTTGGAGGCAAAGATGAATGTCTGACTTACATCTTCATCTCAGACCAACAAAAGGCAAGTTTTTCATTTATTCTTATGGTTTTATGTGTTTTTGTTATGCTATTCCTGTTATGTTATACTGTATGTTATGCTATATTGTTATGCTACATTATATGTTATGCTATTGCAGGGTCTGCTACCTACTATGGATGACCTATTACCAAGGGTGGAGCACAGGTTTTGTGTTAGGCACCTCTATAACAATTTTAGGAAAAAGTTTCTTGGAAAGATGTTGAAGGACATAACATGGAAGACTTCCAAGTCAACATACCCACAGGCATGGGAAAGAGAGATGAAGAGAATGAGTGCCATCAATGAAGAAGCATTTAAACATATGATGAAGACCCCACCAAGGTTTTGGAGTAGATCTTACTTTAGGACTTAAAACAAATGTGATGTTATTCTCAACAACATGTCTGAATCCTTTAATAGTGTCATTCTTGATGCAAGGGAAAAACCTCTAATCACTATGTTGGAAGACATCAGAATATACATGACGGAGAGATGGGTAAATAACATAATGTGATTTGGTACTTTGGATGAGAATGATATATTGCCCAATATTAGAAAGAAACTTGATGTCACAAACACATACACCAACAACTGGCTAGTAAGGTATGTAATATCAACATACATTAATTCTTTAGGATGTCTATAACATACATGTGACTAATATATTTTGTTTGTTTAATTATTTAGGATGTCTGATGAACATATATTTGAAGTAAGGCACTCGAAAAATCAAGCTGACAAATTTGTTGTGAACCTGAAAGATCATATATGTTCATGCAGAAGATGGGAACTCACAGGACTCCCATGTGTTCATGCTTTGTCTGCTATGAAGAGTAGGAATTTCAAAATTGATACTTATATTCCAGATTATTATAGGGTTTCAAGGTACAAGGAAGTTTATAAGTGAAATTCTAGGTACTCAATAGTGGATGTTATCACGAATGTTATGACATCCACTGTAACCCAGACTACAAACCTTAATGACAAACTGTAAATGAAAATAGTAAATAACACAAGAAATTGTTTACCCAGTTCAGTGCAAACCACACCTACATCTGGGGGCTACCAAGCCAGGGAGGAAATTCACTATTAGTAGAATTAATTCAGAGTCAAACAACCAGTTTGAACTCTTCACTTAAGACCTACCCAATGACACTTCAGTCTAACACTAGACCCGAGTTACCAACTCACTCCCCTCAATCACAACAGTGATATCAACCAATTCAAAGTTACAAATGGCAATGAAGTCACACTTCAAACACACCTTGATCTTGCTTCACAGCTTTGATCAAGTGACACAACACTCTTGCTTAAAAGCTTTAGAGTGACACACTTAACAGATAGCTTAAGACCTCTAGACCAATGCAATCATACAACAGATAATTGCTTGGTTTACAAGTATTCCTAAGACACATTAAAACACGTGAAGAACAAAACTCTTCACTCACATATACACGATCTCTAAAACCCTGTCAAGAATTGTCTTCAAATAGGATTGTTGCTTCTGTATATATAGGCAGCATACAGTCCTTGGGCCTTTGTGTTGCACCCTAAAATTTGCTCAACCTTATTTCACTTGGTTTATGTTTCAATATCATTAGCATTTGCATATAGAGTCATGAACATAGGTTATTCATCTGCATAGCATAAGCATACCAAGTCATTCAACAGGGGTCCAATCATTATTCTCATCTCTAGAGGCCTATCAAGAGGTTATTATCCTAATTCCATCTCATTCAAGTCATCAGAAAAGAATTTGAAAGCAGAGAGTTCAGGGGATCAAGCTTTGAGTCTATCTCTTATCTGAGGGCATCTGAGGATCAACAAGGGGGTTGTGAGCTGTGAATGGAAGGCATGGAGAGTATCTAGACATCTTGGAGTACTTAGAAAGTCATTTGGAGAAGAAAACAAGTTGTTGATGGGATCACAAGAATTGCAGTTGAAGGCAGTCAACTAGGGGTTCATCTGGGTCAACCCTGGGTCAACCCTAGGTCAATTGATTGATTCAAGGGAATTCAGGTCTATTGAAGGAATGTGGGGTTCATCATTTGACATGAAGAATGAGGATATGTTGTTGTGCTAAGAAGAATTCAAGAGAAATCAAGGAGAAGAGGAGTTTCTAAATTAGGGTTTCTATGTAAAATCCCCTAGTTTAGGTCAAATTTCCAAGCAAGATAAGTCAAAATGCAAGCTTCAAATGGCTTCTTGGTCAACATGAAACTTGTAGAGGATATCAAGACCTTTAATTTGAGTGGTGGAAGACATCAAGGAGATTTATAGAACTCAATTTATGGTCCTTGCAAGTTACAGGTCATCTGAGGTATCTGAAATTTTGTCTGTGAAAGTGACTTGACTTCCAAGCAACTTTTACCCCTCAAGGAGATTTCAAATGAATTTCTGGTCAACATAAGAATTGTTCCTTATTGTCTTAGCTTTCTAGAATGGTATAGTATGCCTTCATATGATGTGTGGAACTCAACTTATGGTCTTGGCAAGAAAAGGGTATTTTGGTCATTTGTGAATTACAGGTCATTTTAACCTATGTCCAAAACTCATACAAGGAGGCCTCAAATGGAAAAACTTACAACATCAAACTTGCTCCAAATGACATTTTGAGTCTAGAAAAGTGACCATGAGAGATTGGAAAAGTTCATAGCACAAGGTTTCAAAATTGGTGAATTTAATGGAGAAAAATGGCTTAAAAAATGAGATTTTTCATATCTTGGCCAAATGATGCAAATTTATAGGTCATTTTGAATGGAAAAGGCATTTTAAAGACATTGGATAAAGTGGAATTTTGAGTTTAGTTCATAATTTGAGAGTTATTCATGGTTGCTTGAATTAAAAGTTACATAATCCAAATTGAAAAGGAAAAGTGTAAGGGAAACTTCTCCAATGTTCTAGGAGGTTCTAATGCAACCTATATATTCATGCAAGCTGATTCATGCAAGGGTTGGTGCTCCCATTTGTCCAAAAATCTCAATTTCCATTCATTTTCCTATTCTTGCATAAGCTTCCCAAACTCCCATAATCTCCATCAATCTTCAATATTCTTGATTCAATCTTCATCATCATCACACAAGGATCAGAATCCACACATTTATTTGGCAAATTGAACAAGGAATCGTGCTATTCATCATCATCATTCAAAGTGCAAGAATCTTGGAATTAGGAGATTCAAGGCTTTGGAGCATCTTTGATTGCATACAGAACTCATCACCAAGTTCACTGATCATTTTCCCCTCATTTCAAGCATTGGATCAAGAGGATTCCCTAACTGTTTTCATCATCACAACAGGTTGGTAACTTCATTCGAATTGCATGATTTAATGAGAATTATAGGGAATTGTTAGTATAGATCGGTTAGGATAAGTGAGATGATTGATTTTGGTGAGTTTGGACAAGTTTCATGGATATTGGTCATGGTGTATTAATTCTGGTGAAGCTTAGAATGTCAAGAATCATGAGAGATAATCTTAGATTAGGTGCTTAAAATGATCAGGGTGAGTTGTAGGTTAGTTTAGGTTGAGTTCTAGAGAGAATTGAGAGGATCAATATCAGTTGGAAAATGATGGATCAGATCTGTTACACCTATCGAATTGTTGTATTGAGTGAGTTTTAGGATGAGCTATTGGCATGAATGTGTAGAGGGATTGATATAGTGCAAGTTTGCTGTTGGAAGTATTTGATTTCATGGAGCAGGGAGAGAGAACAGGGAGCTCGAAGGTATGCGCATGGCTAGGGTTTTTCTGAGTTAGGGTTTGGGCTCAAGGTTGAAGATGATTCTGGCACCACACGATCCCAGCTTGACCTTTGACTTAATCCTTCATCCAACGATCCATGTTTGAAGTTGAAAACGGAGGGAAGAAGTGGACATGAAACGCGACGTTTCATTTAAATACTCTGAGTGGGCCTTGAATCACATTGCTACGCACACCCCTTTTTCACTAAGCCCAAATAAATACACGTGAATCACATGCTATTTGCACCGAGACCTTATTAATTTCCTGGCAATTTTCCAAATGTTTTCTGAACGCATATGGGCCTAGCTGCAGATGATATTCGCACCCCACCTTCCTCAGCCCAACTGAGATTACAACTGCTGCGTGTTTCTATTCTCACCCCTCTAGCTATGTCTTTATATTTTCTATTTTTATTTTCTTTTCATTTTTCATTCATTTTTAAAAATTCATAATAAATAGGAAAATCATTATTTTTAATTCATTCTTTTTGCATATTTTTCTTTATAATGTCTAGAAAATTATAAAAAAATAAAAATGGCATTTTATTTTTTATTTAATATTTTTCCCACATTTTCTAAATAAATAGCATTTTACATAATTTCATTTCATACATGATTTTGATATTTTTTGTTCTATTAATTGCTTCAATATTTTTCATCCATTCTTTTTAGGTTGTTTAGGTTAGACATTGAACTTGTAGATTCAATTTAGTTCCCATTTTTAGAAATTTAATTTAGGTGCTTAGTGTAAGTGTGAATAACATGGATAAAACTAGGGTTTTAGGTGATGACTTAGGAGATTTGATTCTTTTCCCTTAGGACTTAGGGCTTGACTAGTCTAGTTATGGGACTATAGGGGCTATGGGTAGTTATTAGATCCCCTAGAAAAAGTTAGGATTCCCCCTACTGCTATTAATGTACTGTATATCTGATTGACTGGTGTGGTGTGCCCTCTGGGGATTATTGCTTGATTGTCTGGGTATTGGGATTGTTTGGGGACTGGGGAGAGCTGAAGACTTGAGGAGATGAAGACCATTGGGGATCCAGAGATTGAAGAACAACTGCCAAAGTTGGAGAGGAGGCTCTTGCTAGCAGCTGCTGAGGAGACTAGGGTTTAGGAGCTAGGCAGAGCTCTAGATTAGAAAGCTTGCTTCTCAAACATAGATGGCTTTGTTTGCCTCTATCCTTTCTCTATGATTCAAAGTCTCTTTCAAATATCCACCTCCTTCCTTTGGAAGGATCAGTGAATGTATTTGAAAGATAGAACTTTTGAGAGAAAAATTTCTGTTTAATGTTAACAGTTGATGAACCACCCTTGGTAGGTAATTAACTGTCTAACATTCATTCACTTCATCTGGTTGGCTGATGTTCATCCTGGAGCCTGAGACTTGAAGAAAAGCCATTGCAGATAGAAGACTGATGATCAAAGCCATTACCTGAAGATCATGAAGATGGAGATTGATGCTTGTTGAAGCCCATAAATGATTGGAGATTACTTGAAGCCAGATGTTGATGCAGAGTTGTTGATGCTGTTTCTTTTTTGCTGTATTTCATTGCTTGATGTATTGATTGGTTTTCCTGACTGTATTGTTTGTTGTTTAACCTGTTGGGTTGAAAGTGAATCTTATTCACTTTTGCCTATTGTTTTCTAGGTTCGAGGTTGAGTGGGACTCCCTTGCCTCGCTTGTACTGTTGCATCCATGCATTTTACTGTTTTACTGTATATATCTGGTTTTGTTTCTGTTTCTGCCTATCCCTTAGGATCTCTGTTTCTCTCTGTGCAAGAGAGGAGCATGATAGACACTAGGTCTTAACCCATGCATGATAACATTAGGATAGTCTGATTCCCTTCGCAACCGTAGGTTAGAGTTCTGTTTCTCTTCTTACCTCAAAACAATAGAAAAACACGTAAAGATTTCAAACTCAATAAAAAACACTTCTTCCGTAAAAGAATGTGAACTCATCAAAGCGTCATTTTTGTCCGCTGGGACTGCTAATCAAGAAAACCTTTTCAGAAGGAATAAAATCAACCAAGACAGACTTGTGTCGTACGTGGCCCGAACTACGTTTGCTCTGATCTTTCATGCCGTGTGAAAGTACGTAGGCATAGGATGCGATATCCTAGCGAGCAACCTTCCCCTCCTTTCCCGTAGGTAGGCGAACTACGTTGACTCTGATTTCTCGTTCCAGACGGGAATACGTAGGCATAAAGTGCGATACTTTGCCGAGTCATTTTTATTTTCAGTTTTATTTTCTTTTTAACCCTTGACCTATAGTTTAGATAGAATAACAATCCATACCCGAAAACAAGCGTGGATCCCGTCGAGTACGACGGACGTGAGGGGTGCTAATACCTTCCCCTTGCGTAACCGACTCCCGAATCCAGGTTTTGGTTGCGACGACCATACCTTTCCCGTGTTGTGCGAGGTTTACTCTGAGCGTTTCCTTTCCCTCCCGTGGGATAAATAACGCACGGTGGCGACTCTTCTGTCCAGCCGGCGCCGATTTTCGCAGTAGCGACAGCTGGCGACTCTGCTGGGGACCCAGCGTCCCCTGGCTGCTAAGGACTGCGATGGTTCTTATGCATTTGGGATCCAACGTCCCTTAAGAGAGTCAATCCTAACGCTTGTTTTCCCGTCGAGGATTTTGTATGGATTTATATTTCTGACCTTTATTTTCAGCATTATATATTGTTTATTATTGCTGTATTGGGGTGTGACGGGTGTTCTGATATTGAGAGATAAGCCGGACCTGGGCTTGAGTGAACCTAGAATTAGAGTAGAAAGTAGTGGGCGCGTGCCGGCTTTGCTTGCATTAGTGTCTCATGAAATCTACACTCGGACGAGGTTCTTCTGGTTGGCTTCTTTTTCTACCCTTTGGGTCGAAGGGGTTGTTGGTCAGCTGAATTGTCGACTCCGGGAACCGATCATTTGGAAGTTGGCTAAGTGAGGCCTCTTCAGGATTTGATGATGCCACTCCTTCTGGGAATCGTATCATCAACCCTGAAAGTCTGTGACGCCGACGACCGCATAGGATGCCATACCTTTGTCAGTTACTAGGACATCCACCTGTGAGAGGGTTTGGGGTTATGCAGGTAACTAGACCTTCAGACTACCGGTTATTTCTTGATCAGAGATCCTGGGTATTTATGGAGAGTTAGGAGGTCTGTCAGAGACCATTTGGAGATGTGTTCTGAGGTTTGTCAGAGACCAGTTGGAGAGTTCTGAGGTCTGTCAGAGACCAGTTGGAGAGCTCTGAGGTCTGTCAGAGACCAATTGGAGATGTGATTTGAGGTCTACCAGAGACCAGTTGGAGTTATCGTTTGAGGTCTGTCAGAGACCAGTGTTGGAGCTTTGTTTTAGGTCTATCTGAGACCAGGGTTTGATGACTTCTGGATGGTCTATCTGAGACCTTTCTTGATTGGGTTCAGGCTATTCAGCCACAGCTTTGGTCCCTGTTGCATGTTACTTGCATTGCATTGCCTGCATATCCATTACCACTTGCATTTCACTAACGTGTATCTGTGCTGCAGGTGCATTTGCATATTCCCCGGTTCTAGTGCCCAGACTTCTGAGTATTGATTATGGCTGGTTTGAGGAAAACAGTTGCGTATAAGCTGCCTTCACCTGATATTACTTCTTTACTTGGTCTAATATCTCTTGCCGATGAGGAGGTTAGGAGAAGCTTCAGAATGAGTCATGGGAGATTACTGAGATTAGTCTGCATGCTCACTGCTGATGAGATGAACGGGCTATACACCTTGATGCAGTTATATGACCCCGCATTGAGATGCTTTACATTTGCTGACTTCATTCTAGGGCCTACCATTGAAGAGTATGTGGAGTTTACTGAGCTTCCCGTGCAGAACAAGGTTCCCTTTATTCACTCTGCTGCTGAGCCCAAGTTGGAGGACTTAGCCAAAGCCTTGCATATGAATGCTGCTGAGTTGTTGGTGACTTCTTGGCTTGGGGTTCCCGGTTTCTCTCTAGATTTTCTGGTTGGCAAGGCTCAAGAGTACGCCAAGAACGGTTGTTGGGTGGTTTTCAACGCTATTTTGGCTTTATGCATTTATGGAATTGTGCTGTTTCCTAACTTGCCCAACTTTGTAGATCTGGATGCTTTCTATCTGTTTGCTGCAGGCAACCCGGTGCCAACGTTGATCGGAGACTTCTACCACTCATTGCACTACAAGAACGAAAACCGAAGGGGAAAAGTTGTTTACTGCTGTGCTCCTCTATTAAATATGTGGTTCAAAAGTCATCTCCCCATGAAGGGACCATTTGTGGACAGTGCAACCTCAGCCAGTTGGTCAGAGCGCCTGATGAGGCTATATTCCGAAGACGTTGTGTGGTTTGATCGAGACCTGTTGGGATCTGAGCTCATCTTCAGCTGTTCTGGGTACCCTAATGTGCCGCTGATAGGAAGAAAAGGGTGTATCAATTACAACCCTTCTCTATTCATTCGTCAGTTCGGATATGCACTGAAGAATCCACCTCAGGAGGAGGAAGTACAGGAATCTCTGTACTTCACCGGAGACGTGAAGGGGGAGTTATTAGCCAAGTTGCAACATGCCTGGACACGTATTAACCGCAAAGGAAAGCCACTGTTAGGTAAGAACGATTGCCAGGCTTATGAACCTTACAGGGCTTGGATCCAGGAAAGAGCAAGTCAGTTATTAATGCCATTTCCCGCTGCACCCGTCACTGCTCCCGTCCCGGCAGAAGAGCCAACTACGGTTTCTCGGGAAGCCTACGAGCAAGTTGTGAGAGAAAAAGAAGCCTTATTGAAGATCAACGAAGGGTTAGAGCAGGAGCTAGCTCAGGTACGCAGTGAGAAAAACAAGGTCGTGTATGCTTTCCAACAGCAGATTGAGCTGTTAAATAGGTTAGGGGCTGAGTTGACCGAAGAAAAGAAGAAGCGCGAACGTCTGGGGCAAGAGTTCAGAAGCTCCCATGACATGCTGGAAGCCAAAAAGAAGGCGCTTGACGCAGCACACCGAGAAATCTCCTCTTGCAATAAGACTTGGAATGCTACTCTCACCAACAATAAGATGAGAGAAGATAAGCTGAAGCAGCAAATCTCCGACCTCGAAGGAAAGTTGAAGTCCAGCATCAAGAAGTGTGAGGAAGAAGTGATGACCCGGTATAGTGTCCAGCATGCACTGAACAAGGCAATCAAATCCAGAGATGAAGCGGTGTCTCAGAAGCGAAAGCTAGAAGATTGCTTCGGAGAAGCAACATGGGAAGAAACTGCTGAAGACGTGCGCCGTGTTCTTAAGAAGAGAAGCCAACTTGTTGAAGGGCTGCTTGATCGACCAAGCCATCCAGAGACCAAGAAGTTGATAGAAGAGTACCAGACTTTTGGGAGGATCTGATCATTTCATATAGTAGTTTGTATGCTTTATTTGCATAGTGCTGACCATCACCAGGATTGTTGGTTGAGGTCATGCCTTCTTTGTACTCTCAGTGATATTGTACTCTCGGCTTATTGATTTTCCCTGCAATATATGAGGCTTTCTATGATTCAGCTCCGATATTCCTATTGTCAGCACTGTCACCGCACTGGCACCTTCACACTAGAACTGGGGGAATGAATTTCCCTAATGCACAGACACATTGCATTGCATTCATATTCATATTGCATTACAGGTAATCTTTGAATAAGTGTCTTATGTCCTGCTCACAACAGGTACTTTTCAGGATTGCAGATCAGCACCCGCACCGCTATTCTACTCGCACCAACTGTCGAAGAATCATGGATCAAATGCAGAACGAGATGCAAGATGTGCGCGAGAAGCTCGCTCTCTTTATGCAGACCATGGAAGCTATTGCAAAAGGGCAGGAGAATTTGCAGGCCATGGTCCAGCCTCTGTTGGCTCGAAATGCTGGTCACGGTAACGAGGATCATCAGTCTGTACGGGTCGATACTGTTCATGGAGACGGCACTCCCACGCCAGTGGCTCCACCTGTAGTCAATATACCTGCTGCTAATGTCAACAACGCTACCGCTGCTGTGAATGGTAACGTCGGAGTTGGGAATGAGACTGCTGTCCATAACGTTGGGCTGGGTGATGTCAATTTGGGAGATAATACGGGAGGCAATGGCTTCGTCAATGCTGGATTCGGATTCAATGATCAGGGATTCGATAATGCTGGGAAATATGGTTTCAATGCTCAAGGCTTTGGGCAAGACGGTTATGGCGTGACCAACCAGGGTTACGGAGGCTTTGGAAACGGAAACGGCGCGGGGTTTATGGCTCTTGGTCCTGCTGGAGGAGTTCAAGGGTACGGCAACAGAGGCCGAGGTCCGGGGATGAATCAGATCAGAGCCGGACGTAATACTGGATATGATGGGTATGGGGCTGGAAATGGTATGTGGCAAGAAGATCAGCAGGAGGACGCTTTCTCCGGCGGAGGTTTCGAAGGGCCGATGGATGACTCCCAGAAGATCAGAATGCTGGAAGAGCAGATGAGGGGAGTCCTGAACCAAAGTGCTGTGGGTTTGGACATGGCAACAATGGGCTTGGTACCTGGCTTGAGGGTGCCAATCAAATTCAAAGCTCATGCGTTTGACAAGTATAAAGGAGACACATGTCCAAAAGTGCATGTACGAGCTTATTACAGAAAGATGTCTGCGTACTCCACTGATGAAAGAATGCTAATGCATTTCTTTCAAGATAGTCTGTCGGGTCCTTCCCTAGAGTGGTACATGGGGTTGGAGCCAACTGATATCAAGACATGGAAGCAATTAGCAGAGGCATTCGTAGCTCACTACAAGTATAACAACGACTTGGCACCCAATCGGGTCCAATTGGCAGGACTGTCGCAAAAGAAGGGGGAGAGCTTTAAAGAGTACGCGCAAAGGTGGCGCGATATGGCTGCCCGGGTCCGTCCTCCTGTAGAAGATAAGGAAATGAATGACATGTTTGTCGGCACTTTCACCGGTCTGTTTCATGACATGTTGTTTCACACGTCTCTGGCCAGTTTTTCAGACCTAATTCTGATGGGAGAAAAGATTGAACGTAACATTAAGCAAGGAAAGTTCCAAGTCGAGGAATCAACTGCATCTGGCAGTAATAGGAAAGCTTATGGTGGGCGCCGTCAGGGCGAGGCAAGCGCAGTATTTGGAGGCCGAGGCCGAGGCCGAGGCAGGGGACGAGGTCAATATCGTCAGCCGCAGCAGATGGCGAGTGTTACTATCCCGTATCAACAACAACCACTCCAGCAACAACAACCTGTCCAGCAACAGCCAATGCAACAGCAGCAGCAGCCTCAGCAGGGGGCACAGCAGGCTCAGCGAAGATTCCAGGGTAGTAAACCAAGAAGAGTGTTTGTGAAGCCTCCCTCAACCTATGCAGATTTGTTGCAGACATTGTTGGGATTGAACCTGGTAGAGAAAAGAACCCTGGCACCGATAACGGGAGCTCCCCCGTTTGGTTATGATGCAAGCAGGCACTGTGAGTTTCATTCTGGGGCCCCGGGCCACGATATAGAGGGCTGCCATGCTTTTAAACATGTTGTGCAGGACCTTTTGGACAATAAGACTATCAACTTCGGAACGACAGGTCCGAATATAGTGCAGAAACCCATGCCTAATCACGGGGCTAACGCCATTCTGACTGAGGAAGGGTTAAATCTGATCATGAATGTCGATGATTTAAAGACGCCTCTGAGCGAGATAAAGAGCCGACTGTTGCAAGGGGGTGTTTACCCGGGATGTGACGAGTATTGCTTAGACTGTTGGACCCTAGCTGGGGGGTGTGACGATTTGAAGAAGGGCATTCAGGCTCTAATTGATGAAGGCATATTGCAGTTTGACCAAGCAGCAACTGAAGAGCCCGCAGGGGCAGTAGCAGATGATCAGAATGATGTGGCCACGGTAACGATTCCTCGGAAGACAGTCACTATTGCAGCGCCAGCTCAGCGCCCACCGATCACTATAACTAAGGCCGGGCCAATCCCGTACGAGAGCACGAAAGCAGTCCCATGGTCATATGGGTTGGAGGTGTATTGTGACGGAATAAAAATTGATGTTAATAAGCAGCTAGCCGAGACTGTGGATAATGTTGTTGGGTCTGGAGGTATGACAAGGAGTGGCAGGATCTTTATATCCCCTGAAGTGGAGGCCGAAAGACTAGCGAAAGGAAAAGGGAAAGCGGTTGAGAATGTCCCAGCGCAAGCAAGTGATAAAGAATCAGCATCGAAAGACGTAGAAGAGTTCATGCGCTTGATTCGAAAAAGTGATTATAAGATTGTGGAGCATCTGCAGCAGACGCCGTCCAAAATATCTATCCTGTCATTGCTGTTGTGTTCGGAAGCTCACAGAAATGCTTTGCTGAAAGTCCTGGATACTTCTTTTGTACCCCAGGACGTCTCCGTAAATCAGCTGGAAGGAGTGTTGGCACATGTGAATGCAGGCCACAACCTGGGCTTTACTGATTTTGACTTGACCCCGAAAGGAAGAGATCACAATATGGCGCTACACGTATCTGTCGAGTGTAGAGGATCAGTAATGTCGCACGTATTGGTTGACACCGAATCGTCTTTGAATGTGCTGCCCAAGAAGGCAATGATGAAGCTGGATGTTAGAGGAATCTTGTGTACACCCAGTGATTTGGTAGTCAGAGCGTTTGACGGCACGCGGAGAACAGTCTTTGGATCGATCACATTGCCTCTACAGGTGGGGCCAGAGGTGTTTGCAACTGAGTTTTATATCATGGATATACAGCCTGCGTACAGCTGCTTGCTTGGAAGACCCTGGATTCATGGGGCGGGGGCAGTCACGTCCACCCTGCATCAGAAATTAAAATATATGGTCGGAGACAGCGTAGTCACCGTGTGCGGAGAAGAGGACATCCTGGTCAGCCATCTGTCGTCATTTAAATATGTGGAGGTCGACGGAGAAATCCACGAAACACCCTGCCAGGCATTTGAAGGTTTGCGTATCAAGGATAAAGGTCCCGGGCCGAGCAAAGCGTCGGAGATAGCCGTCTCATCGTATAAAGAAGCTCAAGCTCTGGTGGAAGCAGGAGAAGCAAAGGGCTGGGGCAAAGTGCTGGACATTCCTGTGAAGATGGACCGGTTCGGGCTGGGATACCAACCGTCGTCATCAACTCCTTCCGTGGGAGCGCCCCGTTTCAGAGGGCCAATCACCATCTCTGCCAGTGGAGTGTGTCATGAAACCGTCAATGCTGCTTCGGAGTCTGACGAAGGAGACAGCGACTGTGATATGGATGCCTGGATTCAGCCAAGCACGCCAGGACAAGGACTGTGCAACTGGTCTATTCAGGAGCTTGTTCCTGTGACTTTTAAACAGTAATGCTTTGCTTTATTAATTGTTGAATAATCCGATGTCTTGCCCGGGGCATCAGGATTTGCTTAGGACTGTGTTGTTATGAACATTGCGTGTCAATCATTAAATAAATGGCGTTTTTCATGTGCAAATACTGTAATCCCTGTCTTTCTTGTTTTATATTTTTTCAATAAAATGGCAACGTGGTTGTTCGCTTTATACGCATTTTGAAGCACTTAACCATTCCTTTTGCAGGATAACATGTTCAGATAACATCCTTGAACCACCTATGACTCGTCCCGACTTCGAGCACCCGGTGTTCCAGGCCGAAGAAGAGGTTGTCGAAGATAGCGACGTTCCTGAAGAACTGTCTTGGTTAGTGAAGCAAGAGGAAAGAGCCATTCTGCCTCACGACGAGGTCATCGAGATTATCAACTTCGGGTCGGAAGGGGTTGAGAAGAATATTCGTATTGGAGCCGCACTACAGAGTGATATCAAGCGAAGATTGGTTGAAATGCTCAGGGAGTATAATGATGTATTCGCTTGGTCATATGAAGATATGTCGGGGCTCGATACAGATATGGTTGTGCATCGCCTGCCACTGAAAGAAGGTTGCCCGCCGGTCAAGCAAAAGCTTCGTAGAACTCGACCAGATATGGCAGTAAAGATCAAAGAGGAAGTCCAAAAACAGTGGGACGCTGGTTTCCTGGCTGTGACAAAGTATCCCTCATGGGTTGCCAACATCGTACCAGTGCCAAAGAAAGATGGCAAGGTTCGGATGTGCGTGGATTATAGAGATTTGAATAAAGCAAGCCCAAAAGACGATTTTCCACTTCCTCACATTGACGTGTTAGTTGATAATACTGCTCAATACTCCGTATTCTCCTTTATGGATGGCTTTTCCGGCTATAATCAGATTAAAATGGCGCCAGAGGATATGGAGAAGACCACTTTCATAACGCCCTGGGGAACATTTTGCTATAAAGTGATGCCCTTCGGTTTGAAAAATGCTGGGGCAACGTATCAGCGTGCGATGACGACTCTTTTCCATGACATGATGCATAAAGAGATCGAAGTTTATGTTGACGATATGATTGCCAAATCCCAGACGGAGGAAGAGCATCTGGTAAATCTGCTGAAGTTATTTAAAAGGCTTAGGAAGTTCAGGCTGAGGCTGAACCCTAATAAATGCACCTTCGGGGTGAGATCGGGTAAGCTCCTGGGGTTTATCGTAAGCGAAAGAGGAATAGAGGTCGATCCTGCTAAAATAAAAGCAATTCAAGAAATGCCGACGCCTAAAACAGAGAAAGAGGTGCGCGGGTTTTTAGGGAGGTTGAACTACATTGCTCGGTTCATATCTCACCTAACTGCTACGTGTGAACCGTTATTCAAGCTGTTGAAGAAAGATCAAGCTGTAACGTGGAACGAAAATTGTCAAAAGGCGTTCGATAAAATAAAACAGTATTTGCAGGAGCCTCCCATTCTGATACCCCCAGTGGCAGGGAGACCTTTGATAATGTATTTGACGGTTCTTGAGGGAAGCATGGGTTGTGTTCTCGGTCAACATGACGAGACGGGAAGAAAAGAGCATGCAATCTACTACTTGAGTAAGAAATTTACAGATTGTGAATCTCGATACTCGATGCTTGAGAAAACTTGTTGCGCGCTAGCCTGGGCCGCCAAGCGTTTGAGGCAGTACATGCTGAATCATACAACCATGCTCATCTCGAAGATGGATCCTATCAAATATGTGTTTGAAAAGCAGGCGTTGTCAGGTAGAATTGCCCGTTGGCAGATGGTCTTGACTGAATACGACATTCAATACGTCTCGCAAAAGGCTATAAAGGGGAGTGTGCTGTCTGAGTATCTGGCGGAGCAGCCTATTGAAGAGTACCAATCGATGAGATTTTATTTTCCTGACGAGGATATCATGTATCTAAAGATGAAAGATTGTGAAGAGCCGTTGCCAGACGAGGGACCAGAGTTGGGTTCTAAATGGAAGATGATATTTGACGGAGCCGTGAATGCTTACGGTAACGGAATAGGGGCAATTATCACCGCGCCACACGGGTCGCACATCCCGTTTACTGCCCGACTGACCTTTGCTGTTACCAATAATGAGGCCGAATACGAAGCTTGTATAATGGGGCTTGAAGAAGCCATTGATTTGCGAATCAAACATCTGGACGTATACGGAGACTCAGCTCTGGTGGTGAATCAGATCAAAGGGGAATGGGAGACACGGCAACCCAATTTGATACATTACATGAATTATGCAAGGAGATTGTTGCCTTTCTTCGACAAGGTTGAATTGCATCATGTACCGCGGGCAGAAAATCAAATGGCTGACGCCCTTGCCACTTTGTCTTCCATGTACAAAGTCAACTTCTGGAACGAGGCTCCCCGAATCATTATCTCTCGGCTTGACAGGCCAGCTTATGTATTTGCTATTGATGAAGCATCCGACGACAAACCGTGGTATTTTGATATCCTTAACTTCCTGAAGAATAAAGAGTATCCGGCTGGGGCATCCAGTCAAGATCAGAAGACTCTCAGGAGATTAGCGGGTAATTTCTATTTGAATCCGGACGGTGTCTTGTACAGAAGAAACCACGATTTGGTGCTGTTGCGTTGTGTAGACGAGAAAGAGGCGAAGTTGCTCATGGAGGAAATACACGAAGGTACCTTTGGTACGCATGCTGGTGGGCATGCTATGACGAGAAAACTGCTGCGGGCAGGTTATTTCTGGCTGACCATGGAAACTGATTGTTTCAAGTTTGCGAGGAAGTGTCACAAGTGCCAAATCTATGCTGATAAGATCCATGTGCCTCCAAGTCCTCTGAATGTAATGTCATCGCCATGGCCATTCTCTATGTGGGGAATCGATATGATTGGAAAGATCGAGCCGACAGCTTCTAACGGGCATCGGTTCATCCTAGTAGCAATCGATTATTTCACCAAGTGGGTGGAAGCGGCGTCTTATGCAAATGTAACGAAGCAAGTGGTGGCCAGATTCATCAAAAGAGATATCATTTGCCGATATGGGATTCCCGAGCGGATAATCACGGATAATGGTTCAAACCTGAACAACAAAATGATGAAGGAGCTCTGTCAGAATTTCAAGATCGAACATCACAACTCCTCCCCTTACCGACCCAAAATGAATGGCGCTGTTGAGGCGGCCAATAAGAATATCAAGAAGATCGTTCAGAAAATGGTGGTGACCTATAAGGATTGGCACGAGATGCTACCTTTCGCTTTGCACGGTTATCGTACGACGGTACGCACATCAACCGGGGCAACTCCGTTCTCGTTGGTATACGGAATGGAAGCGGTACTACCATTGGAAGTTGAGATCCCTTCTCTGAGGGTATTGCGAGACGTTCAGCTGGACGAGGCAGAATGGGTAAAAGACAGGTTGAATCAACTGAGTTTAATGGATGAGAAGAGGCTAGCTTCTCTAGCATACGGTCGTTTGTACCAGAGCCGAATGAAGAAAGCGTACGACAAGAAGATACATCCGCGAAGCTTTCAGACGGGCGACCTTGTGCTGAAAAGGATTCTCCCGCCGCAAGCAGATCACAGGGGCAAGTGGACCCCCAACTACGAAGGGCCATACGTTGTCAGGAAAGTCTTTTCAGGAGGAGCGTTGTTGTTGTCCACCATGGACGGAGAAGACTTTACGTCGCCTGTGAATTCGGACGCAGTTAAAAAATACTTTGCTTAAAATTGACCTGCTGGACAGAAAAAGAGAGTCCAGACAAAAATGGGGCATCCTGGCGAACCAAAAACAGAATGAAAGGTTCGGGCAAAAATTAGGGATAAAATTGAAAAATGTACACCCGCGAAGTTGAAAACCTACACTGGGCGACTTCGGCAAAAAAGGGTATCCCGGTGAACTGAAAACCCGTAAAGGGCGGTTCACGCAAAAGTTAGGGATTTGAAAAGCAAATGACTGCGGTCCGAATCTGATAATTGCAATAAGCATCAATGCGGGAGAATACATTTGAGGAGTCAGTTATCCGATACAATCTCTTCAGAAGTGGGGATACCGGGAAAGCATTAGGGTCGGACGAGTCATGGGAGGATCAGTTCGTGGTGTTCACCTGCATCCCGTTGCCGACATGTGTACAAATTTAAGTTGTCAATATTTATGCTTCTTGTGCATACTTGTATACTTGTATATTTGCTTTGTGTAGCTTCCTCATTTCAGGAGTTACATCCCATGTACAAAACTCCGCCCATTCAGGGGCCCAATCAATAAAATACGTTATTCAGTACTTGACACTGTTCTTTACTGTTTTGTGCATGATTAACGCCTAAAGTTTGATGAAACTAGCATGTGCATAACGTCACTGGCCCTTGCCAACAGTTGCTAAAGCTTTGAATTAACTGAAAATAACGTCACTAACCTGAATTGATTTGGTTGCACAGGCTTGTCGTGTCCTGTTTGTGTTATTGCAGGTTTCATAACCGTACGAGGAAGAGGATCAAAAGATTGCAATAACGAAAGACTCAGCCTTCACGCAGGTCATGCAGGTCCTTCCTGAAGAAGGATCGAACTCTCCAGCTAGTCGTAGCTTGTGCAAAAAGATTATCCCGCAAAGTCGTTCATCCTCAACAGAATCGACGACTCAAAGATTGTAGGCTGTATGCAGGCAGTGTGGCGTCCCCCAGAAGGATTCCTTATCTCAAGCAGAGTGGTTCAGCCCCAGAAGATTAATATCTCCGAATTGGTGAGCTGCATTCAGGCGATTTCCCTTTCCCCGTAAGGTCATTTATTCTTCCCCAGTGGAGCCAGTTAATTTTCCCTAAGAGAATCATCCCACCCCCAGTGGAATTCTCCTTTCAGCGAATGTCCTTTCCTCCCATTGGAACTTGAAGATCAAGACTCTCCCCAGAAGAGTTGGTGGTGGATCCTATCATTTATTTTGTCAGGGATACCGTGTAATATCAGTTCACTCTCCAGCAGAAATCCAATCGTACCGTGCACAGCTGCTATTCCCCAGCAGGGGGTTACCTCAACAGGGTGTTTGGTTTGAGTTCCCAATTTCCCAGCAGGGTTGACTTCACCCTTCCAGCATTTATTTTGCTGGAATAATTCTGTAGTATTTGGCTATCCCCGACGGAGTCGGCATTATCTTCGGCATTTATTTTGCTGAAGCGGTTCCTGTATCCCAGCAGGTGGAGAGAACTCTTGCTCAAATGAACTACCAAACATTCAAGATCTCGGCATGGGACATCCAATGATAATGTCAATTTCGGCCGTATTCCCCACAGAGCTATCAGGATAAGTTTCTCTTTATTCCCAGGCAGAGTTAGTTGTCATCAGGGGTTCCATGAATCAGAATTTCAGAGGCCACCGCCAGTTATCAGAACAGGTATCCGGTAATTTGGTTTCCAGATATCCCCAGTAGAGTCCGCCCTAAGGTCGCTGTCACGTCAGTGCTAAAGAAGTTTGTGGGTTAGGATCAATGGAGAACTACGTCCTGACGTGGACAATGTATTCCTATATTGGCGGGATTTCTTCAGAAGTGGGCGTCCTAACGTGGACAGATTTATTTCCCCGGGTTGATGAGATGTGTTAGTCCTAACGTGGACAGATTCGGGTTCTCGGAATGGGTGGAATGTGAAGTCACGACGTTGACAGAACTGATTACTCTTTGTGTTGGTGTCCTGACGTGGACCATTTACTCTCAGCAGTTATCTTTCTTCGTGTTGGTGAAGCGTGGGTCCTGACGTGGACAGATCGGACGAAGATGTGAGTCCTGACGCGGACAAGTTTTATTTCCTCAGCGGGTCGAAGAGGCCTGAGTCCTGACGTGGACAAATCAAGACGAGACATGGGTCCTGACGCGGACGAATCAAAAAGAAGTATTCCTTACGTGGAAAGAGATGCATTCCTAACATGGAAAAGAAGTTGATTCCTTACGTGGAAAGATTGGGGTCCTGACGTGGACAAATCAAGAGAAAATGTTTTCCTAACGCGGAAAGAGCGGAGTCCTTACGTGGACAGATTAAAATGGCATTCCTTACGTGGAAAATGTAGTCATGACGTGGACAGATTTAGAAGAGAAGTTGGTTTCCTCACGTGGAAAGAGGTGATTCCTTACGTGGAAAAAAGAGAGGTATTCCTAACGTGGAAAGATTTTATTCCTGACGTGGAAGAATCTAGTCCTGACGTGGACAGGTACAAAAGAGTTTATTCCTAACGTGGAAGGGTGAGTTCTAACGTGGACGATGTATTCATAGCCTAGAAAGTTTAGTCCTGACGTGGACAGATCCAGACGAAGTGTTATTCCTAACGGGGAAGAGTTTATTCCTAACGTGGACGATTTATTTCTGATGAAATGCAGACGAGTTATCCCCAACGAAGTCACCGAGATTTTTCCGGGTTGACAGCAGGTGGAGTCCTAACGTGGACAGGTTCTAGTTGAGATTTCTTCGTATTAATGGCAAACAGAGTCCTAACGTGGACAAGCAAGTAATCTGTTATGACAAATTCGTTTTCAGGACGATAAAGATAATTACCAGCATGGTCGTTACGAGATCAGTGAGCGGCTGCAAACAGTCGGATCCAGGCAGTGGATGTCGTTACCCAAGCAGGGGTGCAATTTATTTTTGTGGTTGGCAAATTTCTGGTTTCACTGGTATTCAACCGTCTCGTACCTCGAATGTCTGAAGGCCGTTCGCTCTTCACCCAATCGGGTCCAAGTCGCTTGAATAGGGGCAGCTGTTGCACCCTAAAATTTGCTCAACCTTATTTCACTTGGTTTATGTTTCAATATCATTAGCATTTGCATATAGAGTCATGAACATAGGTTATTCATCTGCATAGCATAAGCATACCAAGTCATTCAACAGGGGTCCAATCATTATTCTCATCTCTAGAGGCCTATCAAGAGGTTATTATCCTAATTCCATCTCATTCAAGTCATCAGAAAAGAATTTGAAAGCAGAGAGTTCAGGGGATCAAGCTTTGAGTCTATCTCTTATCTGAGGGCATCTGAGGATCAACAAGGGGGTTGTGAGCTGTGAATGGAAGGCATGGAGAGTATCTAGACATCTTGGAGTACTTAGAAAGTCATTTGGAGAAGAAAACAAGTTGTTGATGGGATCACAAGAATTGCAGTTGAAGGCAGTCAACTAGGGGTTCATCTGGGTCAACCCTGGGTCAACCCTAGGTCAATTGATTGATTCAAGGGCATTCAGGTCTATTGAAGGAATGTGGGGTTCATCATTTGACATGAATAATTAGGATATGTTGTTGTGCTAAGAAGAATTCAAGAGAAATCAAGGAGAAGAGGAGTTTCTAAATTAGGGTTTCTATGTAAAATCCCCTAGTTTAGGTCAAATTTCCAAGCAAGATAAGTCAAAATGCAAGCTTCAAATGGCTTCTTGGTCAACATGAAACTTGTAGAGGATCTCAAGACCTTTAATTTTAGTGGTGGAAGACATCAAGGAGATTTATAGAACTCAAGTTATGGTCCTTGCAAGTTACAGGTCATCTGAGGTATCTGAAATTTTGTCTGTGAAAGTGACTTGACTTCCAAGCAACTTTTACCCCTCAAGTAGATTTCAAATGAATTTCTGGTCAACATAAGAATTGTTCCTTATTGTCTTAGCTTTCTAGAATGGTATAGTATGCCTTCATATGATGTGTGGAACTCAACTTATGGTCTTGGCAAGCAAAGGGTATTTTGGTCATTTGTGAATTACAGGTCATTTTAACCTATGTCCAAAACTCATACAAGGAAGCCTCAAATGGAAAAACTTACAACATCAAACTTGCTCCAAATGACATTTTGAGTCTAGAAAAGTGACCATGAGATATTGGAAAAGTTCATAGCACAAGGTTTCAAAATTGGTGAATTTAATGGAGAAAAATGGCTTAAAAAATGAGATTTTTCATATCTTGGCCAAATGATGCAAAATTATAGGTCATTTTGAATGGAAAAGGCATTTTAAAGACATTGGCTAAAGTGGAATTTTGAGTTTAGTTCATAATTTGAGAGTTATTCATGGTTGCTTGAATTAAAAGTTACATAATCCAAATTGAAAAGGAAAAGTGTAAGGGAAACTTCTCCAATGTTCTAGGAGGTTCTAATGCAACCTATATATTCATGCAAGCTGATTCATGCAAGGGTTGGTGCTCCCATTTGTCCAAAAATCTCAATTTCCATTCATTTTCCTATTCTTGCATAAGCTTCCCAAACTCCCATAATCTCCATCAATCTTCAATATTCTTGATTCAATCTTCATCATCATCACACAAGGATCAGAATCCACACATTTATTTGGCAAATTGAACAAGGAATCGTGCTATTCATCATCATCATTCAAAGTGCAAGAATCTTGGAATTAGGAGATTCAAGGCTTTGGAGCATCTTTGATTGCATACAGAACTCATCACCAAGTTCACTGATCATTTTCCTCTCATTTCAAGCATTGGATCAAGAGGATTCCCTAACTGTTTTCATCATCACAACAGGTTGGTAACTTCATTCGAATTGCATGATTTAATGAGAATTATAGGGAATTGTTAGTATAGATCGGTTAGGATAAGTGAGATGATTGATTTTGGTGAGTTTGGACAAGTTTCATGGATATTGGTCATGGTGTATTAATTCTGGTGAAGCTTAGAATGTCAAGAATCATGAGAGATAATCTTAGATTAGGTGCTTAAAATGATCAGGGTGAGTTGTAGGTTAGTTTAGGTTGAGTTCTAGAGAGAATTGAGAGGATCAATATCAGTTGGAAAATGATGGATCAGATCTGTTACACCTATCGAATTGTTGTATTGAGTGAGTTTTAGGATGAGCTATTGGCATGAATGTGTAGAGGGATTGATATAGTGCAAGTTTGCTGTTGGAAGTATTTGATTTCATGGAGCAGGGAGAGAGAACAGGGAGCTCGAAGGTATGCGCATGGCTAGGGTTTTTCTGAGTTAGGGTTTGGGCTCAAGGTTGAAGATGATTCTGGCACCACACGATCCCAGCTTGACCTTTGACTTAATCCTTCATCCAACGATCCATGTTTGAAGTTGAAAACGGAGGGAAGAAGTGGACATGAAACGCGGCGTTTCATTTAAATACTCTGAGTGAGCCTTGAATCACATTGCTACGCACACCCCTTTTTCACTAAGCCCAAATAAATACACGTGAATCACATGCTATTTGCACCGAGACCTTATTAATTTCCGGTCAATTTTCCAAATGTTTTCTGAACGCATATGGGCCTAGCTGCAGATGATATTCGCACCCCACCTTCCTCAGCCCAACTGAGATTACAACTGCTGCGTGTTTCTATTCTCACCCCTCTAGCTATGTCTTTATATTTTCTATTTTTATTTTCTTTTCATTTTTCATTCATTTTTAAAAATTCATAATAAATAGGAAAATCATTATTTTTAATTCATTCTTTTTGCATATTTTTCTTTAGAATGTCTAGAAAATTATAAAAAAATAAAAATGGCATTTTATTTTTTATTTAATATTTTTCCCACATTTTCTAAATAAATAGCATTTTACATAATTTCATTTCATACATGATTTTGATATTTTTTGTTCTATTAATTGCTTCAATATTTTTCATCCATTCTTTTTAGGTTGTTTAGGTTAGACATTGAACTTGTAGATTCAATTTAGTTCCCATTTTTAGAAATTTAATTTAGGTGCTTAGTGTAAGTGTGAATAACATGGATAAAACTAGGGTTTTAGGTGATGACTTAGGAGATTTGATTCTTTTCCCTTAGGACTTAGGGCTTGACTAGTCTAGTTATGGGACTATAGGGGCTATGGGTAGTTATTAGATCCCCTAGAAAAAGTTAGGATTCCCCCTACTGCTATTAATGTACTGTATATCTGATTGACTGGTGTGGTGTGCCCTCTGGGGATTATTGCTTGATTGTCTGGGTATTGGGATTGTTTGGGGACTGGGGAGAGCTGAAGACTTGAGGAGATGAAGACCATTGGGGATCCAGAGATTGAAGAACAACTGCCAAAGTTGGAGAGGAGGCTCTTGCTAGCAGCTGCTGAGGAGACTAGGGTTTAGGAGCTAGGCAGAGCTCTAGATTAGAAAGCTTGCTTCTCAAACATAGATGGCTTTGTTTGCCTCTATCCTTTCTCTATGATTCAAAGTCTCTTTCAAATATCCACCTCCTTCCTTTGGAAGGATCAGTGAATGTATTTGAAAGATAGAACTTTTGAGAGAAAACTTTCTGTTTAATGTTAACAGTTGATGAACCACCCTTGGTAGGTAATTAACTGTCTAACATTCATTCACTTCATCTGGTTGGCTGATGTTCATCCTGGAGCCTGAGACTTGAAGAAAAGCCATTGCAGATAGAAGACTGATGATCAAAGCCATTACCTGAAGATCATGAAGATGGAGATTGATGCTTGTTGAAGCCCATAAATGATTGGAGATTACTTGAAGCCAGATGTTGATGCAGAGTTGTTGATGCTGTTTCTTTTTTGCTGTATTTCATTGCTTGATGTATTGATTGGTTTTCCTGACTGTATTGTTTGTTGTTTAACCTGTTGGGTTGAAAGTGAATCTTATTCACTTTTGCCTATTGTTTTCTAGGTTCGAGGTTGAGTGGGACTCCCTTGCCTCGCTTGTACTGTTGCATCCATGCATTTTACTGTTTTACTGTATATATCTAGTTTTGTTTCTGTTTCTGCCTATCCCTTAGGATCTCTGTTTCTCTCTGTGCAAGAGAGGAGCATGATAGACACTAGGTCTTAACCCATGCATGATAACATTAGGATAGTCTGATTCCCTTCGCAACCGTAGATTAGAGTTCTGTTTCTCTTCTTACCTCAAAACAATAGAAAAACACGTAAAGATTTTAAACTCAATAAAAAACACTTCTTCCGTAAAAGAATGTGAACTCATCAAAGCGTCATTTTTGTCCGCTGGGACTGCTAATCAAGAAAACCTTTTCAGAAGGAATAAAATCAACCAAGACAGACTTGTGTCGTACGTGGCCCGAACTACGTTTGCTCTGATCTTTCATGCCGTGTGAAAGTACGTAGGCATAGGATGCGATATCCTAGCGAGCAACCTTCCCCTCCTTTCCCGTAGGTAGGCGAACTACGTTGACTCTGATTTCTCGTTCCAGACGGGAATACGTAGGCATAAAGTGCGATACTTTGCCGAGTCATTTTTATTTTCAGTTTTATTTTCTTTTTAACCCTTGACCTATAGTTTAGATAGAATAACAATCCATACCCGAAAACAAGCGTGGATCCCGTCGAGTACGACGGACGTGAGGGGTGCTAATACCTTCCCCTTGCGTAACCGACTCCCGAATCCAGGTTTTGGTTGCGACGACCATACCTTTCCCGTGTTGTGCGAGGTTTACTCTGAGCGTTTCCTTTCCCTCCCGTGGGATAAATAACGCACGGTGGCGACTCTTCTGTCCAGCTGACGCCGATTTTCGCATTAGCGACACTTTGTACTGAAGTTAGGTTTACCCAAGACAAACCTCTCTTCATGAAACTGCGCACGTCCAATTGAGTCAGGGGCATCCCATGTTATCCTTAGCAATGCCTGATATGTCGCCTTAGATAACTAGGCTTCCTAAAATGTTTCTTGAAGTATAGCCTGAGCTAATACCAGAACTAATACCTGCGTGCCCCGATGTCATACGCTTGATGTCATAACATTCAACATGACATCCAACTTAAGTGACTCTTAGCTATTCAAACTTACCCTGCTGAATCCTCATTATATATGTCATAACATCAACCATGACATTCATACATCCATCAATGTTTTTCCACAAAATGCAGCCAATCAAAAGCATCTACAATAAGCATGTGATCTACCCTGTTAATGGATCAAACTTGTGGGTTAAGATACCATATCCAGATGTGCAACCACCCAAGTTCAGGAAGATGTCTGGTAGACCTAAAAAGAGAAGGAACCTAGAACAAGGTGAAATTGATGGGTCTGATTGCAAATTGAGAAGAACAAGTTTTATGGTGAAGTGTAGTAGGTGTAAGAAAGTAGGACACTACAAGTCTACATGTAAGGACACAACAACTCAGACTACTCAACAATCAACCCAACCCTCTCATACTCCAACTTAGACTGCTCAACAATCAGCCCAACACACTCCTACTCCAACAACTCAGCCTACTCAACAACCAAGCCAACCCTCTCAAAAAAAAGCAACACACACTACTAAGGGAACTTCTACTCAACAATCTAGCCAAGCATCTTAGACTTCTAAGGGAAATGCTGCGCAGAAGACACATGGACCTGCTAAGGGCAAGACACAAAAGTTTCCTGTTAGGAAGCCAATAAGACCTTTTGTACCACCTGGGCCTACAACTAGGTTGAGTGCTGCCAAGAATGTTGTTGGCCCAGTAACAAGGAGGTCTACTCCAACAAAGAGGACCATGCCAAAGAAGAAAATCTAGATATAAATAGGCTATCATGTCATGTGGAATCACATTATGTATTTTGTTGTATAATTAGTTTATATTTTTTGCTGTTGTTTGGAACATGTGTATTATAAGTTTATGTATCCCGTTGTTGTTTGAAACATGTGTGGAATGACTATGTATTTTGTGGAACATGTGTATCACTTTGTATTATGAAATGGACCTGTTATGAAATGTATTAGTTGTGTTAAAAGCAGAACCTATTTATGGATGTAGAACCAACTTATAGGTCGTTCATAATGTTTATGGACCTGTCATAATGTGGTGTAAAAAATGCAGACTAAAAAAATGCAGACCAATTTTGACAGGTCTATAACAGACCAGGTAAATATAAAAACAGAACATACCAAATATATCATTGTGTGTTAAAACCAAGCTAATCTTCAACTGACCAAATAACATAATCTTTAACAATGCAGACCAAGTTAAAAACACTTTGGCAGGATATTTAACAATGCATACCAAGTTAAAATAATCTTTAACTATTATATTCATGTGGAACTGATACAATCCAAAACTAAAACCGATACATTCATGTTGAACTACAAAAAGTAAAATTAAAATCCATTGCAGGATTAGAATTCAACTATTAGAATCCAACTATTACATTCATATTGAACTGATACAATCCAAAACTGATACAAACTTTAGTTGAACTTAAACCTAATTCTTACAACCAAAAGTTAACTTAATTCTTACAAACAAACCATAACATACTACTTCAAACAAACCTTAATACCCTAACTAATTCTAACAACTAATATAGTGATAATCATCACAAACATCATATTCAAAATCTTTTTCCACTTCATGATATTCTTCATTTCACTTTCAAGTTTCATTAACTTTTTCTCTAATTCTTCATTCTCCGTTGTCACTTTTTCAATGTCCTTTTTTGCTTTAGCAAGTCCCTTAGTTACCACACCCAGCCTATGCATCCAGAATTGCTCCTTCTCATCACCCACCTCCTCATAAAACCAACCAAAGAAACCACAACCAGCTTGCATACCTCCCTGTAAGTTTCATTGTTTAGAAGACAATGGAGAATGAATTTAAACTTAAACCGAAAAAAAATTTATTAACAAAATTCAAAAATCTTGCATACCTTATAATTTGGACAACCCCAGAAATATTTTTTCATATTCTTAACAGTAGTTTCCCTTTGAAGAACAACCATGTCTCCACAATGACATATGGGCTTCCATCGCGACCTATTACAAACATTTGAATCTCGAATTTCTTGTTTCAACATGGAGGACGAACAACCAGATTTCATGCTTGCCAAAAACAAAAGCCCTAGATTAATTTTGGGATTTGGGATTGGGAAGGAGGAAGGAATGACAAAACAAATTACAGTCGCAGTATGGGAACAAGAGGAGAAAGGAGAAGGAAACAACATGATGAAGATACTTGCCAAGTTATCTGTCACGTACACAAAATGAATGAGCGTTTGGGGACAACTAACGGCGAGGACTCAATTGACACCATTTTAAAAGTTAAAGGATCAACTTGACACTTTTTAAAATTAAGAGATCAAACTGGACCCCGAGATAAAGTTAAGGGACGAAAATAGATATTTTGCCAAAAAAATTCTACATTGTAAAAAAAATTAAGGGTTTTAAAGATTTTGATCATATATTTATATACTAAGAAAACTTATATTTTATAGGCAAAATATCCTTCTTGGTCCCTTAACTATACCTCGGGGTTCATTTTGGTCCTTTAACTTTAAAAAGTTCCATATTGGTCCCTTAACTCTTCAAACGTTCCATATTAGTCCTTTTTGACCTATTAGCAACGGAAAAAAAATCAAAAAATCGTCGCTAAATCCGTCGCTAATAGGTCAAAAAGGACTAATATGGAACATTTGAAGAGTTAAGGGACCAATATGGAACTTTTTAAAGTTAAGGGACCAAAATGAACCCCGAGGTATAGTTAAGGGACCAAGAAGGATATTTTGCCTATTTTATATACTAAGAAAACTTCTGCAATTTGATCTTTTAAAGGAGATAATTTGTCAAATCATGTAATTGGACTAACTATTGTTATGCTTTCAAAATCAAAACTCAATTTTATAATAGTACTTGGTTTAGTCAAATTAAACTTTTAAGGAATTCAAGAATATGACACTTAAAATTGCTACTGTTCTTGATCTATTAAAATTAGGATTTATCGAAAATTATTAATGACTCTAATACTAATTGATGAATTTAAATTAATCGGATAAATATAAATTATAGTATATTATTATTATAAAATAATTATAAATAATTAGAATAGTGTACTTTGATAAAATTGGAGAGATTATTGTCGGAAGAAGTGGATATGAGAGGATTACTATCCTTTTTGCCATTTAGAATTTTTCAGAGTATGTTAATTCTCTAATAGAGAGACACTTAAATATCTAATCGGGCTGAGGGCAAAAACCTCTCGTTAAGCTTAACTAAATGGTCCAATCTATCACAATCCATTCAATCACAAAATTTAGTCAAACAATGCATCTATTTAATATTTGATAATAATAGACAATAATATAATTAATTAATAACTAATTATATCAATTCATATTAGACTAATTACTAATTAATCTAACAATAATATCATGATGTGGATCATATAAAGAAAATTTTCAAATGAATGGCCATTACGTACAATAAATAAATTCAAAATGGATCTAGAAAGTAAAATGGATTTATAAATTATAATAGATATATGCATATAATATTCGTTAATGTGTATATTGATTATTGGAATCGGAATGTGATCAAATTTCAAATACAGCGTTGGTGATTTGATTGTAAAATTTTGCTCTTTTGTTTATTTTTAAAAATTAATTTGCATAGATGTTATTAATGTGCTGAATTAAGCTATTCAGATAAAAAAATAGAAAAAAAATTTAAAATTTAAAGTATAGATTTGTTAAGTACCAAAATAATCAAATCTATTAAATTTTCTAATTTTAAATTATACAAATTCAATTGTGTAATTTACTATCATAATTATACTTCTTAATATATGATATTTGTAACTCGGTCAAATTTATAAAAATTTACAATTGAATTTTGATTATAAACTTTAATCTGTTATTTAATTTTGAAGTTAGAAGTGTATTGTCTAATTCAAAATTATTTGAGTTATAAATTTGTTAATCATCAAAGTGGTCAAAATAATTAAAGTTTATGATTTTAAATTATGCAATTAACTTGATTCAGATTATGTGTGAATAACATAATTGTGTTCAATAATATATATATATATATATATATATATATATATATATATATATATATATATATATATATATATATATATATATATATATATATATATATATATATATATATATATATATATATATATATATATATATATATATATATATATATATATATATATATATATATATATATATATATATATATATATATATATATATATATATATATTATTCTGGCCTGAGCTCCGGTTTGGCCAAGCAGGCTCAGCCTAGTAATATTCTGCCAAGCCCAGTCCAACTTGGGCCACAACGTCGGGCACAGGGTCTCCAACGAGCAGGAAATGTCCCTCCGCGGGCAGAACCTGCCTCAGTTGCGTCGGGCATAAGACTTCTCCATCGACCAAACACTGCCCTTGCCGCGGGCAGGACAATGTGTCCTTCACACGTTCTCCACGTGCTCCCCTCCTCGGGGACACGTCACCGACCAACTGCCCACCTCCGAAAGAGTAGGTCAAACCCACTTTTCAGAGATCACGGGACAGTTGGACTAGGGAGAAGACCGCGTCCTAGTCTACGCCACGTAAGCCCTAGCAGTCACCTGGGTTGGGCCTGCCAATCCAGCCCAACACAAGTGACCGTTGGCCCAGCGCTATGGTCTCTCTATAAATACCCTCTTTCACAAGAGGGTCGGGTAATTCATTCTTTACCCCTTTTCTGTATTTGCTTTCACTCTGCCCAATTCCTTACTTTGGCATCGGAGTGTCTTGCAGGTACACCCCCTCCTCATCTTCATCACCGGTGAACAGGCAGCAGCCCAACAAAGTGTGGCCAGCTATTGATCCCCTTTTGGTCAGGTTAGATCATATATATATATATATATATATATATATATATATATATATATATATATATATATATATATATATATATATATATATATATATATATATATATATATATATATATATATATATATATATATATATATATATATATATATATATATATATATATATATATATATATATATATATATATATATATATATATATATATATATATATATATATATATATATATATATATATATATATATATATATATATATATATATATATATATATATATATATATATATATATATATATATATATATATATATATATATATATATATATATATATATATATATATATATATATATATATATATATATATATATATTTGAGTTATAAATTTGTTAATCATCAAAGTGGTCAAAATAACTAAAGTTTATAATTCCAAATTACGCAATTAACTTGATTCAGATGATATGTGAATAACAAAATTGTGTTCAATAATATATATATATATATATATATATATATATATATATATATATATATATATATATATATATATATATATATATATATATATATATATATATATATATATATATATATATATATATATATATATATATATATATATATATATATATATATATATATATATATATATATATATAGGCAAAATACCTTTTTTGGTCCCTTAACTATACCTCGGTGTTCATTTTGGTCCCTTAACTTTAAAAAGTTCCATATTGGTTCCTTAACTCTTCAAATGTTCCATATTAGTCCTTTTTGACCTATTAGCGACAGTTTTTTGATTTTTTTTTCCGTCGCTAATAGGTCAAAAAGGACTAATATGAAACGTTTGAAGAGTTAAAGGGACTAATATGGAACTTTTTAAAGTTAAGGGACCAAAATGAACCCCGAGGTATAGTTAAGAGAATAAAAAGGATATTTTGAGTAAGGATCAACTTACTCTAAGAATAAGTTTTTTAACTTACGCCACATCATAACCTTTAAATTGAGTCTAATCTACTGGTTAAATTAATATTTTTACTCATAACCATTCGATTAAATCTAATTTAAAGGATAAGATTGTGGAGTAAGTTATAAAAACTTACTCTTGGTGTAAGTGGTTAATATATATATATATATATATATATATATATATATATATATATATATATATATATATATATATATATATATATATATATATATATATATATATATATATATATATATATATATATATATATATATATATATATATATATATATATATTTGACTTAACAATTTTTAGCGCCAAACTAATTTGATATTATTTTTTTTAATTAAAAATAATAACATTTCCACTAACTTATAATTTATATTTTATATGTTGTATACATATTTTTTAATTTTCTATATTTATTTATTTAATAATAATTACTCCACTGCTAACTTAATATTGTTTTGTTTTAATTAAAAAAATTAATAATAATTACTCCACTACTAACTTAAATATTGTTTTGTTTTAATTAAAAAAATAATTATTCCATTAACTAACCATTTTTATTATTAGTAAATAAAACTAGTCATTAACCCACATTTTTTTAGTAACTATTTTTCACCGTATTTTCATCTAATGTATTTATCAAGAGCTTAATTACTATACACTGTTAGTGTAAAAAATGTTACACAGTCGATTCATCACCATCATCTGTTTGTCTTATTTTATAAGTGATTAAAATAAAAGTCAAACTCTTCTAAATATCTAATGTCTATGATTAACTGACGGATTTTTGGCGCCTACTTTATAAGTGATTAAAATAAAAGTCAAAATCTTCTAAACATCCAATGATTATGATCAATTGACGGATGTTTGGCGCCAAAACAAAAGTCAATTCTAGAAGTCATTATATTTATTTATTTAATAATAATTATGCCACTAACTTGATATTTATTCTTTTTATTAGTTTGCTATATTTATTTATTTATTTAATTACATTTACTCCGTTAAATTGATATTGTTTTCTTTTAATTAAAATAATAATTTTCCCAATAACTTATAATTTATATTTTATATTTTTGTTAATTTTCTATATTTTAACTAATAATGGAAATGGTTAGTTAATGGAATAATAATAATTATATTTAATTAAAAGAAAAACAATACCAAGTCAGTAGTGGAGTAATTATTATTAAATAAATAAATATAGCAAATTAACAAAAATATAACATATAAAATATAAATTATAAGTTAGTGGAAAATTTATTTTTTTAATTAAAAGAAAATAATATCAAGTTAGTTTGGCGCTAGAAATTGTTAAGTGACCTAACAACTTTTATATATATATATATATATATATATATATATATATATATATATATATATATATATATATATATATATATATATATATATATATATAATATATATATATATATATATATATATATATATATATATATATATATATATATATATATATATATATATATATATATATATATATATATATATATATATATATATATATATATATATATATATATATATATATATATATATATATATATATATATATATATATATATATATATATATATATATATATATATATATATATATATATATATATATATATATATATATATATATATATATATATATCAATTCAAAAATTGATCATGACTTATAATTGATAAAATTAAGATATTTGTTGACATACTTGTTACTTTCAAAGGTATACACGCATGTTTTAAGTGATTTTATTGTGCAATAAAGTATATACATGCATGTTTTAAGTGATTTTATGTTCTGGACAGAGCCTCTGACTGACCCATCGTCGAGCACGACCCAATCGAGTGCTACATTGAGGACAACCCAGAAGACTGACCCAACTCGTTGGAGGTCAGTAAAAGACATTTTCCCACGTGCTCTTCACCCGAGGACACGTAATCAAATTGGTTCGCACATCTCGTGGAACCAGTCTGTCTTACGTAACAAGCAAGTCCACCCACTATTCCATTATTTGGGGAATGCAGAGCAGTTGACCCAAGATGATGAGCACGAGCTGCTCATCCCTACCTCCATGTAGAAATTCTGGCAGTCATCCGTTATGGGTCTGATCACTCAACCCATAGCGGAGACCGTTGGCCTAACATTGAGGGCTCTCTATAAATACCCTTCTCTGCGGGAGGGTCAGAGATTCTGTTCTATTATACTATATACTCTCTTGCAACCTCTTCACTCGACTGACTTAAACATTAGAGAGTCTGTAGGTACACCTCCATCATTCGCTCTTGTTGACCGTTATTACTGCAGAAGTGTTACCGGCCACGTTCTGATCCACAGGTTAGATCAGTGGCGCCGTCTGCGGGAAACTTGTTGCCCTGTCTTTTCTTTTCTTGAAACCAAGAGACCAAACCAGAAAACTTCAAAAACCAGGTATGGCCAATCAGCACGGCAACAACAGTCACGAAACCATCCTCACTCCCATTCACGACATCGGCAATGACAACGGTAAGCCAATTTTGGAAGATACCACTCCAATAAAGAGAGATAGATACACCGCTTCTCCCTTCTCCGACGAGGCGACATATGATGATGTCCAGTATGTTGAGACCTGAAAAGTTCAAAAGGCTCCGGAGAAGACGCTGGAGAAATACCAACCAATCCCGGTGCCAGCCAACGGCGACCCGACCGTGGTAGCCCTAGTCGCGACACTCAACCAGACCAATGCACTGATCTATTAGCAAAACAAGAGGATCATAGTGTTGGAGAGAGACCACTGTCCACGCTCTCCTCTGCATAGACACCAATGGTACGAGTCTCACAGCCCGTCGCCACAACGACCAGGCCACCGACCATAGTTGGAGAGGCCACAACCCTGGAAGCGCAACCGTACTCCTCCCCACGAGGACTGCCTCTCCCGGATTGCCAGGAAAAAAAAGGTCAGGGATGACCAGACAACTGTCGTTCACCCCGTGTAAATTAAAAAACCGACCAAAGAACTCTTTGTTGTGCCATGATGACATCCCCCGACGAGAGAAGTACAACTACTCTCCGCCGCGCTCACCACTCAGGAGCGACGAAGATGATCCCCGCGGTCCATTATCTTGAGCGATCATGGACGCTCCTCTTCCCTTCGGGTTGGAGAAACCCCCGAATCTGGGGATATATAACGTGATGAAAGACCCCGACGAACACATCGAGAACATTGATGCACTGCTCGACTACCGCAGTGTCATAGTTGTCATCAAGTGCAGGATATTCCCCATAATCTTGAGGAAAGGTGCCATGACATGTACAAAAGCCTCACTAAAGAATCCATCACTTTCTGGAAGGACCTAGAAAAGAGATTCTCGAGACACTTCACTGCCTTCCGTCGCCATCCAAAGCACGAGGCGACACTCTAGGAAATAATGTAGGGGAAGGATGATTCTTTCCGAGCCTACATCGAAAGGTTCAACTGCAAAGCTGTCCAGGTTTCCATGGTCGAAGACATGAAGAAATATCTTCTCAACCAAGGACTGTGCCACTGCAGCGACTTCGCCAAAGTTATTAGCATCGAGACGCACGCATCACTGGATGCCTTCCTCCTCAAAGCCCAGGCCTACATCTAGTATAAGGAGAAAGAGGCTGTCAACAATGCTCAAGACTCAAGGAATCATGAAAACGCAGGGTTTCAAAGAATGACGACCTGGCGTCTCGGCACAGAGGAGAAAAAAGGAAAAAGGATAAACCTCGTGACTCACGGGAGTTTAAATGACCTACTGGCTGCTTTACTGAGTACACGTTGCTAACCGCTTCCTGCGGTTGTATTCTATTCGAGTGCGCGAACTCAGGATTCTGCCAGGCTGGAGTTTGTTTTCCCAGACATACACCTGCCAAGCCCACAGCGGACAAGACCAAATATTGTCGGTTCCATAAGAGTCACAGGAACGTGACTGAATAGTGCATCCACCTAAATGATGTGATTGAAATCATCATCAGGTTCGGGCACCTAAAATAATAGACCAAGAGGAGAGAGGCTCATTGACAAGACGCCCGAGAAGCAAAGAGGGTCGAGGAGGAGAAGACACCCTCTGACGCCACCGCCAACCTGTAAGTCGCCATATCAATCTTCTGGCCCGAAGAATTCTACATCCCGGATGAGGCCGAAACCGCCTGTAATTCGCAGAGCATAGCGCATGGGTGACCTTCCCCTCCGCCATGGTCATATATGGCAGAGGGTTCAACAAACTTATTGTGGGTTCAATCAAGAGGAAGTTCAAGCAACTCATCGATTCAAGCTTGATAGCACGAAATTATATCGGATACGATTACACCTCTATTTTCTTCTGTTTTATAGGTTACAATAAATATGGACTAAAAGAATAAAAGGAGAAATAAATGAAGGAAATGGATAGAAAAGAGGAAGAAAAGACCATGGAAAGAAAAGAAGAAGAAAGAAAGAGAAAGGAAAGAAAATGTGTGGGGGCCACCACATACCAAGTGGCACTTGCCACTTGGATGTGGCGCCTGCCACATGGAGAAGAGGTGGCACCTGCCACCTATATGAAGCATGAGAAGTGGCGGTTGCCACATGTATGGGGGTGGCGAGTCGCCACTCCTAACTATTAGGAAAAGTGGCAACTCCCACCCCTACAAGAACGGGAAGTGGCGCCTGACACTTCCTTCCCTGATTTTTTTCCATGATTCTCCCTGATTCTTTTCAACTGCCTTACTGCGTTCTTTATGGATTTCTCTCCTCATTTGAAGCTTCAAAGCCATGTAACCGTTGCCCACTAACAGTATAAAAGGGAGGCAGTTTTAGAAGCAAGAGAAACATTATATTTTTCAATTTTAATTTTAGTATTTTTTGCAGCTTTTTGTTTTAGCTTTTCTGCATTGTTTTAGAGGGTTTTGTAAGGCAAATTGTTTCTGCCATTAGTTTAGGATTGATTCGAAAAGGTTGTAATCATTGTACCGAATTGCAAGCCAACCTTCAAAAATCAAATCCAAGTTTTGCTAATTTCCAGGTTTTGTTTATCTGCTTTAATTTTTACCGCTTTATTTTATGCATTCTTTCTACCTTCTATTTAGTATTAGGATTGAATTTAGTAAAAACATGAAAGCCATGTCTGGCTAAAACCCTTAGTATCGATATGTAATTACGATCGTCGGAGGGGGGTTAAGTAAACTGTGACGTAGAATTTAATGAAATAAATGTTTCTGGTCTCTGTTTCTTTTGCCAAAATTAATAACTTTTGTCACGAGAGTGAGAAAGTAACGAAGGTTAAGATCAATAGAGCGAGAGTTTGAGGTCTTAACCGGATAGCTGAAACTGAACATTAGGATTAAATACAGCGAGCGCTTTAAGGTTAATTAGGATTTATCTGTTTTCAAAAAGCGTATTTAAATGCAAAATGAGAGAGCGAAAACCGCATTCTGATTTGAGAGCATAGTTTAAGTCAAGAGCGCGAGAGTGTGAGATAAGGTCTTTTAAATGGGTATTTTCTACAGAATAAAAATTCTTTCTTTTTAAACTAAACGCCCACTGTAACACCCATTTTTAATTATTTGGTTTTTCCGTATTATTTGTTTTTCGGTGCATGGTGTGTGGAAATTGTTTGAGGAATTGAGTTCCATAATATTAGAAAAATATGATTAATAATAATAATAATAATATGATGATTAATAGTGTTGATACTATTATTACTAATATTATTGTTATTATTGTCATATTTAAAAATATTATTAGAGGAGTTTGGAAATTAAAGAAATTGTGGAAATAATATTTATTTGAGATATTAATATTAAATTTGATTTTTGGAATGAGGGAAAATAAGAATATTATTATTGGAATTTTTGGATTAAAAGAAAATGAGAATTAATTATTTATTTGGAATATAAGGGAATTTTTGGGGTATTGAGGGCAAGTTTGGCATTTTGGAAAAGTTGAAGGAAAAGGAGAGAAAGAACACGGTAGAGAGAACGAAGAACACACGGTGGGAGAAAGAGAAGACACAATCAAGAGAGCAAAGGCTGAAGCAAAAAGATCATCAAGTTGTGGATTTCTGAAGCTTCATCAACATCAGAATTGAATTCGAGGTAAGGGGGGGGGGGGGGGGGGAGATATATCGGTTAAATGGTATTACATGAATATTGGTAGAAGGGGAATCCCTAACCCCATGTATGAGTATATTTGCATGTTGGTGATAATCTGATGTTGATTGTATGTCATTGTTGCTGTGACTGTGGTGATTGAATGTGTTAATTCGTTTGCATGTGGCTGTGAGAAATTGTTTGAGTGCATTTGGGGTTTCCGGGAAAATTCGAAGTTGAGCCGAAAGTGGGTTATTTGAGCAAAGTTGATAATTTGTCAGGTAGAATCGGGAATAGACCTTGTAATTAAGTCGTAGTATGTTGTTTGGTTGCGAGTGGATGTTAGACTCGATTTAATCTGGTGGAATCGGTGATGGGTGTTGTTTCTGCTGTGCAGAATTTTTCTGAGTACGCAGGTATTTGCTGGGCGAATGAGGGGTGAGCCTTCGCTAGGCTTCTCCAGGCGAACTAGCCAGCGAGTGCTGGCAGAAGCTTCTGTCTGGCTTTGCCAGAAGTTTCGCCAGGTGAGTTCCAGCGAGTGTTCGCTGCGGGGCTTCGCCAGGTGAATGGCTAGCGAGTGTTCGCTGCGGGGCTTCGCGAAGCGTATGTGCCAGCGAGCCCGACAACAGTTTGTGTTTCTCCTGCTGTTTTGTTGGCTTCCTTTATGGTTTTGGACCCTTGTTGGTCATGTTTGACGATGAGCGTGATCGCGAGCCGTGGTGAGTGTATGTGTGGTGCAGAATGTGAATTCCTGGATATTCCCTTAATTAGAGGGATTGCATCAGTGTATGTTATGATACATGTATGTGGTGATATAAGGGTGCTGAGTGCGATCAGATTGATGTGCTGTGATGATAGCTGGGTGTTGAGAGTATGTTGAGGTGTGGGAGGGCCGTGTGGCCGGCGTTTATCGCATTAGACATAATCGGTGGATTATGTGTTGAGTTTAGATAAGTATGGATGTGGATGTGATATGTATGCACTATGTGCTAGGTGTGGTGATGTGTTGTGAGATAGATGTGGATTCGTAGGATCGATACGCTTGTTATGCGTTGCGTTTATACGCTATGGTATGAGGATTGGATCAGTAGGATCGTTACGCCTTGTGCACGTGGTATTGATGTGTTGCGTGAGATATGTGGATCAGTAGGATCGTTGCGCCCTGAGTGCGTTGGGTGATATGTTGTGATGAGAGGATCCGTAGGATCGATACGCTTTACATGCGTCGTGTTTATGTGTTGTTGTGACGATTGGGTCAGTAGGACCGGTATGCCTTATGTGCATGATGTGTGATATGTTGTGTGGTGATTTGATCAGTAGGATCGATGCACTTTGTGTGCTTGTGTATGTATGCATTTTATGATGCGATGGACCAGTGGGGTCGTGTGCACTGTGTGTGATGTGTGTTTATGCATAGTCTCTTGCATAGCGTGTGGACTTGAGGTATGATGTACTCACGTGCTCCAGTGGGGAGCGTGGACGGGATTTGGATCGTTGCTCAGATGGAGTATATGCGACTACCCGTGTCCCAAGTGGGGGGACGTTAATGATGTGCTCCCTGTGAGGAGGGTGATGGCTAGTTGTTCATCGTTAATGTGTTGTGCTCCCGGTGAGGAGGGTGATGGCCATGTGTCCATCGATGTTGATGAGGTGCTCCCGTAGAGGAGGGTGATGGCCCAGTGACCATCAGTATTGTTGTGGTGCTCCCATTGTGGAGGGTTGATGGCCAGTTGCCCATCAGTGTGGTGTGTCCCTGAGTGGAGGGTGATGGCCAGGTGTCCATCGGTGCATGTGCTCCTGTGTGGAGGGTTGATGGCCAAGTGCCCATCGTTGATGTGTACTCCTTTGTGGAGGGTTGATGGCCCGGTGTCCATCGTTGTTGTGAGTCGGTACCACATATTGTTGAGTCAAGTGCATGTGTTGCATTGTGGTCTGTGTGAATTGTGGATATTGATGATGGGACAGTAGGCCCGGATGTGTTGCATTTGTGGTATGCATAGTGTGTTGACATGGGACAGTAGGTCCAGATATGTTGTATGTGAAATAATGATTTATTGTTTCTGCCTTTTATTTCATGTACATTTATATACCATTATTATTTGATCGTGATTCTCACCCCCTTTGCTGTTGTTGTGGTCTGTGCTTCTTCGGAAGTACAGACAATCCAGGTGTTTAGCTAGCTTGGATTATGGCGTCATCGTAGGACTGCTCTGATAGGTAACACCGGGGCTTTTTGGGAGTCTTATTATTTATTTGATGATATGGTGCCCCTGTGGCGTATCTGACTTTTGTGAGACATGTGATGATGTTTGATGATTATGTTATACATTTTTGGGCATATGGCCGATGGTAGTATATATGACGATGTTGATGACATGGATGATGTATATATGTTGTTTTGTGTTACGACAGACTATATTCATTTTCCGCTGCAACTTTATTGGAAATTAATTTGGAAAAAATGTTTTGTGAAATTTTGATGTGAATTGTGACATCCTGTTTGGGAGAGGAACTCTGATATGTGTTTATTTTAATTGTTTTATTTTGTTTTGGGGAACGGGGTGTTACAAGTTGGTATCAGAGCAGGCCGGTCCATCCGGCCAAGTTGTCTTGTGTTGTAGTCTAATCCCCTGTATGCGGCATGTGTGAGAAACACTGTCGGTACATGTCGTTGTCTAGATTTGTTGGTAGAAATGGATGATTTGAGTGGGGGAGGACCTTGTGCTTCTCCCGGGTGCTGCACGTGTGAAATTGTAGCTCGATGTATGGTTGAACGTTCCTATAGTTTGGTAAAGATGGTTCATACCCCATCATGATTCTCGACTGTCTATTGGCAAATTGAGGAACTGATCACCCTTAATCTCTTATTGATAGCAATTGGGATTGTGTTGGATGGAATGGGCGTGTCTTGCAAGCTTAGGTAGCGTGAGCAGGGAATTGTCTTGAGTTAAGCTAAGTGCTTAAGGGATTATTTTGAGGAGTCGACGTAAGGCGTGTTGAGGTGTTTATGTTAACGGAAATTTTGAATGCTAAGGAAAGTGAGCTAATTGGGGTTTGTCAATTAATGGTGATTGTCCGGAGATTTCCTGAGGAGGTAAGTGATTTACTACCGGAATGTGAAGTGAAGCTTGCACAATGACTTCGTTCTTGGGACTAGTATGATATTAATGACTCCATATTGTGTGTCTGCGTTGGGATTGGAGAAGTTGAAGAGTCGACTTGAAGACCTGCTGGAAGAAAGGTTCTTTTGTTTGAGTGTGTTACCGTTGGGTGCACCAATTTTGTTGGTTAGAAAGGCATGAGGTTTTGTGAAACTTTGGGTGAACTATGGATAAGGGATCAAGGTGACTATCAAGGATAAATGTTCGCTTCCAAGAGTTGATAATTTGATGGACCATTTGGTTGGAGGATGTGAGTTCTGTGGTCACGTGATCTCAAGCAAAGTTATTGTGGTTGATATGTCGAAGATCGAAGTTGTATCGCATTGGGAGAGTTTAAGGTCTGCTTTTGAGATTGGGAGTAATTGGGTTTCAAAATATTTAAAGATTGAAAGTGTGTTGGATGGCCTCCTAGGTATGAAATTGTTGTTGTACGTTGAATTGCGAGATCGCAGTTTTTTACAGTATCGAAATCAGACACTCGGAAGTCAGGAAGCGGTCGAAAATAGGATTTCAGACTGTCATGTTCGCCAGGTCCTTCGCCTAGCGAGCATGCTAGCGAACGGCTCCACGCTCGCTACGGTGTTCGCCTAGCGAAGGGGGCCTGGGCAGAAAATGTTGTTCTGGTATTTTTGTCGTAACAGGAGAACCGTAACTCGGAATGACGCATGGTTCGAAGCGTTGGAAAGCTATTGCAATGCTCTATGTGATGGTGAAGTAATGACATGGATTTGAGTTTTATTGATGAAACATGGTTGGATGTGGTAGTGGGTGCATAAGGCACGGTTCGTGTTTCCGCCATAACTCACAACTCGTTTGTTCGTTTGGCATGGGATTTTCCCTACTTATTTGAGTGAGGCAATGGTTGTGTTAACCGGTGATATTTTAATACATTAGAAGAATATAGAGGATCATGTTGAAGATCGAGAATTTGAGTTATCATTGTGGGAGAATAAGCAGCTCGTGTGTTGATTCTTGTCGAGTCCGACAAGACTATTTGTTGTGTTTTGTGATGCTTTGTTGATGTGATTGCGAGATATGTTAAAGGTACATTGAAGTACATGAGGGGAATCATTCGACCGGTGATTTAGAGTTGGTTGCGGTTGTGATTGTGCCAGAGTTGGAGGCTTAAATCGTTTTGGCTGAGATTTGAAATATTTGGTGATCCTAAGAGCTTAAAGTGTTTGTTTGAGTTGGAAAGGTTGAATATGAGGAAGAGGAAATAATTGGGACTTCTGAAGAATTACGGCTTTGAGTTGAAGTACCATTCAGGTAAAGTGAACGTGGTAGTTAATGCAGTAAGTTGGAAATATTTTCATAATACCCATACTGATGGTGAAAAGGGATAGAACTGATTGAGCAATTTTGTAATATGAGTTTGGTGGGTGAAGAGACTTCTTATGGAGTTAAGCTTTTATTGTTAGACCTTGCTAGTGGTATTCTTGAGGAGAATCGGGAAGGTAGGAGATATGGATTGAATCAAAGAGTTGATTGACGGATTTGTGGGAATAGTACCATGATGTATTGTGGTAGAGTGTGTGTTCCAGATGTCGCTAAGTGGAGTAGGGGTACTCTCGAAGAAATACGTTGAGGTAGATGGAGTATCCATCCCGGCGCTATGGAGAAGTAACCGAATCTGAGTAAATTGTTTTGGTAACCATAGATGAAGAGAGGTGTGGTGGAGGTGGAATATACTGGATGGAATTGTTGAGAGTCGAAGATTAAACGTCAGAGACCATTGAGTTTGACGCGGCCGCTGAATATTCCAGAAAGGAAAATCGAGTAGTATTTTTGTTAATTTGGGTTATTGTGAGTGGATTGACTATTCTATATTGAGGATTTATGTGATGCATATTGAGAAAGTGTTGAAGTTGTATGAGATACGGTGAATATTGTGCCGGATGGAAATTGGAGGTTTATATTAAGAATTTGGAGAGAGCTTATGTGTTGGATCAAGGTGGATCGTGGGATGGTTAACTATCGTTGATTGAGTCGCCTACAATATCAGTTACCACTCTAGTATCAGAATGGTGCTGTATGGGGCCTTGTGAGATAGGAAGTGTGGGACTCTCTTGAGTTGGAATGAATCGAGCGGTAGTGTTATGCTCAGATTTGAGAATTGTGCATGAGATGGCTGAGTCGATCAAGAGGATCCAAGGAAGGATTTGTTTTGAGAATTACGATGGTAACCGGTGTTGGTCGAGCTTCAAAGTCTCGGGAACGCACTCGGTGTTTTGTTTATCTGTGTCAGTGTAGCACAGCGGAAACGGGGGGGGGGGGGGGGGGGGAAGTAGCATGTTAGACTACTTTGTCGCTATCGCTTATGGATGGCATAATGTGTTTCATGTGTTTTCATTGAGGGAGTATCTTGAATTAGATGAATGATGTGCAAGTGAGAAATAATTTGACGGTTGAGGCATTGCTAGTTCGGATTGATGAACGAGAAGCAACTCCGGGGAAAAGAGAAACCTTTGGTGGGAGTGGCTTGGACAAGTGCTGCAAGAGGCAGTGTGACCTGGGAATTGGAAAGCAGGATGTGAGAAGCGTATCCAGAGCTGTTTCCATCAGGTATTTTCGGGGACGAAAATAATTAAAGTGGGGGAGAGTTTAACACCCATTTTTAATTATTTGGTTTTTCCGTATTATTTGTTTTTCGGAGCATGGTGTGTGGAAATTGTTTGAGGAATTGAGTTCCATAATATTAGAAAAATATGATTAATAATAATAATAATATGATGATTAATAGTGTTGATACTATTATTACTAATATTATTGTTATTATTGTCATATTTAAAAATATTATTGGAGGAGTTTGGAAATTAAAGAAATTGTGGAAATAATATTTATTTGAGATATTAATATTAAATTTGATTTTTGGAATGAGGGGAAATGAGAATATTATTATTGGAATTTTTGGATAAAAAGAAAATGAGAATTAATTATTTATTTGGAATATAAGGGAATTTTGAGGGTATTGAGGGCAAGTTTGGCATTTTGGAAAAGTTGAAGGAAAAGGAGAGAAAGAACACGGTAGAGAGAACGAAGAACACACGGTGGGAGAAAGAGCAGACACAATCAAGAGAGCAAAGGCTGAAGCAAAAATATTATCAAGTTGTGGATTTCTGAAGCTTCATCAACATCAGAATTGAATTCGAGGTAAGGGGGGGGGGGAGATATATCAGTTAAATGGTATTACATGAATATTGGTAGAAGGGGAATCCCTAACCCCATGTATGAGTATATTTGCATGTTGATGATAATCTGATGTTGATTGTATGTCATTGCTGCTGTGATTGTGGTGATTGAATGTGTTAATTCGTTTGCATGTGGCTGTGAGAAATTGTTTGAGTGCATTTGGGGTTTCCGGGAAAATTCGAAGTTGAGCCGGAAGTGGGTTATTTGAGCAGAGTTGATAATTTGTCGGGTAGAATCAGGAATAGACCTTGTAATTAAGTCGTAGTATGTTGCTTGGTTGCGAGTGGATGTTAGACTCGATTTAATAGGGTGGAATCGGTGATGGGTGCTGTTTCTGCTGTGCAGAATTTTTCTGAGTACGCAGGTATTCGCTGGGCGAATGAGGGGCGAGCCTTCGCCAGGCGAACTAGCCAGCGAGTGCTGGAAGAAGCTTCTGTCTGTCTTCGCCAAAAGTTTCACTAGGCGAGTTCCAGCGAGTGTTCGCTGCGGGGCTTCGCCAGGCGAATGTCCAACGAGTGTTTGCTGCGGGGCTTCGCCAACCGTATGTGCCAGCGAGCCCGACAGCAGTTTGTGTTTCTCCTGCTGTTCTGTTGGATTCCTTTGTGGTTTTGGACCCTTGTTGGTCATGTTTGACGATGAGCGTGATCGCGAGCCGTGGTGAGTGTATGTGTGGTGCAGAATGTGAATTTCTGGATATTCCCTTAATTGGAGGGATTGCATCAGTGTATGTTATGATACATGTATGTGGTGATATAAGGGTGCTGAGTGCGATCGGATTGATGTGCTATGATGATAGCTGGGTGTTGAGAGTATGTTGAGGTGTGGGAGGGCCGTGTGGCCGGCGTTTATCGCATTGGACATAATCGGTGGATTATGTGTTGAGTTTAGATAAGTATGGATGTGGATGTGATATGTATGCACTATGTGCTAGGTGTGGTGATGTGTTTTGAGATGGATGTGGATCTGTAGGATCGATACGATTGTTATGCGTTGCGTTTATACGTTGTGGTATGAGGATTGGACAGTAGGATCGTTACGCCTTGTGCGTGTGGTATTGATGTGTTGCGTGAGATATGTGGATCAGTAGGATCGTTGCGCCCTGAGTGCGTTGTGGTGATATATTGTGATGAGAGGATCTGTAGGATCGATACGCTTTACATGCGTCGTGTTTATGTGTTGTTGTGACGATTGGGTCAGTAGGACCGGTATGCCTTATGTGCATGATGTCTGATATGTTGCGTGGTGATTTGATCAGTAGGATCGATGCACTTTGTGTGCTTGTGTATGTATGCATTTTATGATATGATGGACTAGTGGGGTCGTGTGCACTGTGTGTGCTGTGTGTTTATGCATAGTGTCTTGCATAGCGTGTGGACGTGAGGTATGATGTACTCACGTGCTCCAGTGGAGAGCGTGGACGGGATTTAGATCGTTGCTCAGATAGAGTATATGCGACTAACCGTGTCCCAAGTGGGGGGACGTTGATGATGTTCTCCTTATGAGGAGGGTGATGGCCAGTTGTCCATCGTTAATGTGTGTGCTCCCGGTGAGGAGGGTGATGGCCATGTGTCCATCGATGTTGATGAGGTGCTCCCGTAGAGGAGGGTGATGGCCCAGTGACCATCAGTATTGTTGTGGTGCTCCCATTGTGGAGGGTTGATGGCCAGTTGCCGGTCAGTGTGGTGTGCTCCCTGAGTGGAGGATGATGGCCAGGTGTCCATCGGTGCATGTGCTCCTGTGTGGAAGGTTGATGGCCAAGTGTCCATCGTTGATATGTGCTCCTTTGTGGAGGGTTGATGGCCCAGTGTCCATCATTGTTGTGAGTCGGTACCGCATATTGTTGAGTCAAGTGCATGTGTTGCATTGTGGTTTGTGTGAATTGTGGATATTGATGATGGGACAGTAGGCCCAGATGTGTTGCATTTGTGGTATGCATAGTGTGTTGACATGGGACAGTAGGTCCAGATATGTTGTATGTGAAATAATGATTTATTGTTTCTGCCTTTTATTTCATGTACATTTATATACCATTATTATTTGATCGTGATTCTCACCCCTTTGCTGTTGTTATGGTCTATGCTTCTTCGAAAGTACAGACAATCCAGGTGTTTAGCTAGCTTGGATTATGGCTTCGTCGTAGGACTGCTCTGATACGTAACACCGGGGCTTTTTGGGAGTCTTATTATTTATTTGATGATATGTGTGCCCCTGTGGCGTATCTGAATTTTGTGAGACATGTGATGATGTTTGATGATTATGTTATACATTTTTGGGCATATGGCCGATGGTAGTATATATGACGATGTTGATGACATGGATGATGTATATATGTTGTTTTGTGTTACGACAGACTATATTCATTTTTCGCTGCAACTTTATTGGAAATTAATTTGGAAAAAATGTTTTGTGAAATTCTGATGTGAATTGTGACATCCTGTTTGGAAGAGGAACTCTGATATGTGTTTATTTTAATTGTTTTATTTTGTTTTGGGGAACGGGGTGTTACAAGTTGGTATCAGAGCAGGTCGGTCCATCCGTCCAAGTTGTCTTGTGTTGTAGTCTAATCCCCTGTATGCGGCATGTGTGAGAAACACTGTCGGTACATGTCGTTGTCTAGCTTTGTTGGTAGAAGTGGATGATTTGAGTGGGGGAGGACCTTGTGCTTCTCCCGGGTGCTGCACGTGTGAAATTATAGCTCGGTGTATGGTTGAACGTTCCTATAGTTTGGTAAAGATGGTTCATACCCCATCATGATTCTCGGCTGTCTATTGGCAAATTGAGGAACTGATCACCCTTAATCTCTTGTTGATAGCAGTTGGGATTGTGTTGGATGGAATGGGCGTGTCTTGCAAGCTTAGGTAGCGTGAGCAGGGAATTGTCTTGAGTTAAGCTAAGTGCTTAAGGGATTATTTTGAGGAGTCGACGTAAGACGTGTTGAGGTGTTTATGTTAACGGAATTTTTGAATGCTAAGGAAAGTGAGCTAATTGGGGTTTGTCAATTAATGGTGATTGTCCGGAGATTTCCTGAGGAGGTAAGTGATTTACTACCGGAATGTGAAGTGAAGCTTGCACAATGACTTTGTTCTTGGGACTAGTATGATATTAATGACTCCATATTGTGTGTCTGCGTTAGGATTGGAGAAGTTGAAGAGTCGACTTGAAGACCTGATGGAAGAAAGGTTCTTTTGTTTGAGTGTGTTACCGTTGGGTGCACCAATTTTGTTGGTTAGAAAGGCATGATGTTTTGTGAAACTTTGGGTGAAATATGGATAAGGGATCAAGGTGACTATCAAGGATAAATGTTCGCTTCCAAGAGTTGATAATTTGATGGACCATTTGGTTGGAGGATGTGAGTTCTGTGGTCACGTGATCTCAAGCAAAGTTATTGTGGTTGATATGTCGAAGATCGAAGTTGTATCGCATTGGGAGACTTTAAGGTCTGCTTTTGGCATATTAACATTAGATAGCGGTAGATCGACTCTTGGTCCTTTGGGCTCGATAATCTTTTAAAACTACACGATCAGACTGTGCACTTGCAGTCGCGAAGCATTTAGGCATACTAAATAGCCGATCAAGTTTTTGGCGCCGTTGTCGGGGACCAATTAAGTCGATATCGTAACTTTAGTGTTGCGCAGTATAGACTAAGGCAACTATTTCCCCATTTTAATCCTTGATTGTATGCCAAACACTCGCTCTAAAGGTGAGAAGCTTGTGCAACTGATTGACGACATCGAGTGTTTTATTAGTTTAAGACGTCGGATTAACGAATTCTGAATTAAGTATAACCTTCCACCATCTGAAATTCCCTTTCCAAAATTACCAATACCTATGGATGAAGAACCTCAGAATAGACCTCCTAAGTATTATGCCATCCCTTCGCAGGGTGAGCCACATAACAGTATTGATGCTCCTCCCATCGAGGCAAACACCTTTGAACTAAAACCTTCGTTGTTGTCTGCTGTACAACAAAACCAATTTTCAGGAAATCCCACGGAGGATCCGAACTTACATTTGTCAGTATTCTTGCAATACGAAGACACAGTGAAAGCAAATGGTGTCAGCCCCGAAGCAATAAGACTACACCTTTTCCCTTTCTAATTAAGAGATAGAGCTAGAGCTTGGCTCCAGTCTCTACCGTCCACATCTGTCACTACATGGAACGAGTTGAAGAAAATGTTTTTAGCACGATATTTTCCACCTAGCAAAATAGCTATGCTAAGAGCCCAAATATATGGATTCAAACAGAAGGACAATGAATATATTTTCGAAGCATGGGAAAGATACAAGGACATGATGAGGATTTTTCCACATCACAGTCTAGAAGAACGGTTGATCATCCATACCTTTTACAATGGTCTCTTGTATAACACAAGATTGACAATAGACACCGCCGCCTACAATGAGGCTTATGCACTTATTAAAAGTATGGCTCAAAACCACTATCAGTGGGGAAGTGAAAGAGCCTCAGTAGAGAAACCTCCAACGAAAAGTGGTATGTACGAGATAAGAAGTCTCGACCAAGTCAATGCAAAGTTAGATGCTCTCACGCAAAAGATTGAAAGTTTGACTATAACCCCTACAACCACCGTGGCTACCGTAGCTCCAAACTACGAGTTATGCGGAATTCATGGGCATGCTGCCCCTGAATGTCAACTTTTAACAGGAGTTTCCACAGACCAAGTGAATTATGCTCAAGGAAACCCTTACTCAAATACCTATAACCCAGGTTGGAAAAACCATCCGAACTTTTCATACAAAAATAACAATGCATTGTATGCACCTGGACAAACACCTGTTGTACCACCAGGATATCAGAAACCTGTCGTAGCTGCCCAAAACGCTCCTAGGAAATCTAACCTCGAATTGATGATGGAAAAATTCATAGCCACCCAGGCTCAAACAAATAAAGACTTCCTGAATCAAAACATACACACTAGTGAGCAAATTAAGCAATTAGCAAACAAGGTAGATGCTTTAGCCACTCACAAAAAAAATGCTTGAAACCCAAATTTTGCAAGTGGCACAATAACAAGCACCTACTGCTGCTCCTGCAGGCATATTTCCTGGACAACCGCAACCTAATCCAAAAGAACATTCAAATGCTATCATACTACAAAGTGGTACGAAATTGGACGAACCAACTGACTCGGGACTTGAGAATCTAGTTATGTATCAAAATTCTGGAAAAGTAACTGAGAAAGAAACTGAAAAGGAAATCGACCAAAACATAAAGGAGAAAGAAGGTAGTGACCAAGAGGCCGAAGAAAAAGAAGAACCATATGTGCCTCCACCACCTTATAAACCTCCTATACCTTATCCTCAAAGATTTGCTAAATCTAAAAATGTAGGGCAATTCAAGAAATTCGTTGAACTTCTGAAACAATTGAATATCACAATACCTTTTACAGAAGCTATCACCCAAATGCCCTCATATGCTAAGTTTCTTAAAGAAATCTTAACAAACAAGAAAAAGATCGAGGATAACGAAATCGTTACACTTACTACTGAGTGTAGCGCGATACTCAAATATAAAATGCCTCCTAAGCTGAAAGACCCAGGTAGTTTTTCCATACCTTGCGTAATTGGAAAATTTGTCATAAACAAAGCTCTATGTGACTTAGGAGCCAATATTAGCTTAATGCCCTTGACCATACGCAAAAGGCTTGATATGGGAGAATTAAGACCAACTAAGATGTCTGTACAACTAGCCGATCGTTCTGTTAAGTTTCTGATAGGAATATTAGAAAACGTTCCAGTACGTATAGGTCAATTCTATATCCCTACTGATTTCATAATCATGGACATAAAAGAGGATGCCAATACTCCTATTATATTAGGTAAGCCATTCTTATCTAGAGCCAGAGCCATTATAGATGTAAAGAAAGGTAAGCTAACTTTTGAAGTGGGTGAAGAAAAAGTTGAATTTATTTTGACACAATTCTTACAAGCACCAGCTATAAACGATACAGTTTGTCTGCTAGATGTCATCGACGAATGCATAAGAGAAATGGAGATGGAACAAAATCCTTATTAAAAAATCCTAAAAATTCCAATACCTTCAATTTTTGAAGATGATAATTGGCGTGGTGAATACCAAGACGACAGTCTAAGCAAATGCCTGGCACTAACACCCAATCATATGCCTTGCCCAAAGAAACCGACTTTAGAACTTAAAACACTACCCAAAAATTTAAGGTATGAATTCCTAGACACCGAGTTCGAACGACCAGTAATAGTCAACACAGACTTAGGACAAATAGAAACTACGAAACTACTGCATGTCTTAAGAAAATACCCATCTGCTTTAGGCTATAACATTTCTAATCTGAAAGGAATAAGTCCTTCTATCTGTATGCATCACATTATGCTAGAGGAAGACTGTAAAACCTCTCGAGAACATCAAAGAAGGATAAATCCCATTCTGAGCGACGTAGTCAAGAAAGAAGTACAAAAGTTGTTAGAAGCAAGAATTATATACCCAATCTCCGACAGTCAATGGGTTAGCCCAGTGCATGTCGTACCAAAGAAGGGGGGTGTTATAGTTGTTAAGAACGAAAAAGGCGAATCTATAGCACAAAGAGTTATGACCGGAAGTAGAATGTGCATTGATTATAGAAAATTAAACAAATCTACTCGAAAGGATCATTTCCCTTTACCTTTCATTAATCAAATGCTTGAACGATTAGTTAAGTACTCATATTTCTGCTATTTAGATGGTTATTTAGGATTCTTTCAAATCCCTATTCATCCTGATGACCAAGAAAAGACAACCTTCACGTGTCCTTATGGTACATTTGCCTATCGACGAATGCCGTTTGGATTGTGTAACGCTCCCGCAACATTCCAAAGATGCACGATATCAATCTTCGCTGACTTTATAGACGACATCATGGAAGTATTTATGGATGATTTTTCTGTTTGTGGACAGAGTTTTGAAGGATGCTTATCGAACCTAGAAATGGTACTTGAAAGATGCGTAAAAGTAAATCTCGTGTTAAATTGAGAAAAATTCCATTTCATGGTCCGACAAGGAATTGTAATTGGACACATAGTGTCTGATAATGGGATTGAAGTAGATAAAGCAAAAATAGAAATTATAGAAAACCTTCAACCTCCTAAAACCGTAAGAGAAATACAAAGTTTCTTAGAACACGCCGGTTTCTACCGACGATTCATAAAGGATTTCTCTAAAATAACTAAACCGCTGACTGGATTATTAATGAAAGACGGCGAATTCATTTTCGACGATAAATGCCAGAAAGCCTTTGAACAATTAAAAACAACTCTCATTACCGCACCTATCTTGCAACCACCTGATTGGAGGTTACCGTTTGAAATAATGTGTGACGCTAGTGATTATTGTAGCACCCCAAAATTTGCCCAACATTTTCTTCTCTCTTGGCTTATGTTTCCTAGCATCTTGAATTTGAATTTGTGCATAGCATTGGGTATAGACAGGGGATCAAGATATCTCATTCTTACTCAAGGGAGGAGTTTCATCTTTGAAGTTCACACAAGGATACATCTTCATCTCTCAACATCACTTGGGACATCATACAAGGGAATCATGGTTTTCCATCTCTGGTTCTCAAGTTGGAGTTGGGTAGTATGATGTCTTCATAAGCAAGGTTTTTAAATGTTAATCATCATTTCTCTTCACCAATCATCTATGTTTAAGGGGTTCTTCAATCTACCTAGAGGAAATGTGGTTTCAAGCTTAGGCCATTTTCTCCTGTCTTCATGGGTACTTAAAGGTGGGGATTGATCATCAATTTCAACCAGAAGAGCTTTAATTGGTTAGTCAATTACAAATCAAGTGGGGAAAAAGTCAACTGTGCAAAGAAAAAGTCAACTCCTGACTTTTGTTTAGGTCAAGATCATGTTCCTCATGTTCAATATGGTCAATGGTTGAAAATTGATCAAGAAATGTCAAAGGGATCATAAAAAAATCAAGAGGTTTAAAACTTGCCATTTTGGGAAATTAGGGTTTTAGAAACTTTCCATTTATGGAAAGTTTCATGTTTGAATCATCCATTTTCAAGGCCACTTTCCTTCATGATCAAGGTCCCAAATGGAATTTTGTCCAACATCAAAGTTGTTCCTCATCCCCTGAGCTTTCTTTTGAGTACCAATTCATCATCATATGATGTTTTGAACTCAAGTTATGGTGCTTAAAAGTTAGGGTTTTCAAAGGCATCAAGTTTGACAAGTTTGGACAGATTTTTGAACCTCTTTTCCAAGGAAATTTCCATTAGGTTCTTGGTTCCAATTGAAGTTTTGGCTAACATGAAAGTTGTAGATCTTGTTCAAAGCTTTCTATCCATTACTAAAACTTTCTCATAGGATTAATGAAGCTAAAGTTTCGTGGATTCAAAGTTGGGTTTCCAATCATGTCAAAATTCAGGACTTAGGATTTTTTCTAGGTTGTTTCAAGGCAGGTTTTGAATCAATCTTCCAAGCTCTTTTTCACCATGTTCCAAGCTCCAATCTGATTTCCTTCAAACACAAGAATCTTAGATCATCATTCAAGCTTTCCAGTCATGGTCAGAATTCATCATTTGATCCATTGTAGCACGAGTTATAGTGGCTTCAAGTTGGGTTTCTCAAGTTGACAAGTTGGAAATTTAGTGAAATTTAACTAAGTGTGGAGAATGACTCTTGAGGACAGATTTTCAAATGGATCTTTCATTTTGATTTTGGTCTTGTATCAAGTTCACTCTAACATGGACTTTTCTCATTGACATATGATCTTTATTTCTCACCCAAAATACCATTTTTTGGCCAAGTATTCTTCAAGTTGTGATGATGAGAAATGAGTGACATGGAGCATTTTGGCATATCATGTTTCTTTCTTCCTTCTTGCAGCCTCTTGTTTCCACCAATTCACACGCATGATGTACATGCCTTATGGCCAAAACACCACCCAAACAAGCTAAGCATCACATGTACCTTTCATGCATTCTCTTTCCACATGTTTACCAAAACAAGAAATGTAGAAATTTGCTGAGACAACTCAACCCACTACCTTATCACTATTCGTACCAACCTCACTCCTCTCATTTTCAATTTTTTTTCACAAATCTGTTACCTCTAATTTTACCACAGTTAAAGTTGTGAAGCCACAAAAACACTCATATATAAGGTAAACAAAACCCTAGCCAACAGACACTTCATTTTGGCTCAAAAAGAAGAAAGAAAACCTAAGCTCTCACTCTCTCATTCTCTGCCTTCGAAGCTCTCTCATCAAGATTTTCCTTTGCATTTCCACCCAGACTTATCATCATAAGAGTGCATAAGGGTGTTTGGTGAATTCATTTCAAGCTTCTACAAGATTTTGAAGGTGTAGTGGACATACTTCACTAGGTAACTCTTACAACTTATTTCCTCTCATTCTAAACTCATGCTAGGCGCATACTGTGTACATTTGAAGTCCTACTAAAAATAGGCATTGCTTGCATAACTTCCTGTGCCATTCTTGTTGAGTTTCAGTTTGTGTTGTTCAAACTTTACTTCTTCAATTCACCTCGAAAACGTGCTTATTTTTGAAAATAAAGGGCGGATTTGGAATCTACTTGAAATTTGGAGTGGGGTTGAGGTCTGTTTGTGCATTTCTGGGTCGTTTGGTGGTGCTCCAGTGGGAGGTTGACCGGAGAAGACGACCGGAGCTAGGGCTCCGGCGTCTGAAGGTTAGAGAAAGGCTGACTTGGCCTTCGCGTGTTTTTTTTGAATTCAAACTGATTTGCATGGCGTGTTATGATAGACTCTCGTTGATGACTCAGTGCCATGTCATTAAATGAGGCCATCGTGTCTGGCTGAGTGAGTTTGGGTTTGGTCTAGGTCTTGGCCTTTTTGCTCTTGACATCCCCTTCATTTCTGGCCCATGCGTGTTTAGAGCATAATTTCAGTTCATGTTGGAATTGCTACTACACCTCCTTTTCATTTATTTTTTCTTTTTTATTTTATTTCATTTCTATTTTCATTTTTATTTTATTTTTAATAGTTTTAGTCATCCTAAAAATAAACAAAAACATCTTTTTGATATTTCAATGTCTTGAGATACTTTCCAATATTTTTATTTTATTTTTCATTTATTTGTATTATTTTTAATCATTTTTATTATTTTTAATTATTTTATTTTTCATTTATTTTTATTATTTTTGATCTTTGGCATCAATTGAATACCCCCTTTGACCAATTTTCCTCTCACACTTAGGTGTTTGATTGAGGTACATTTGAGGGCTGGTTTGGTGTCTTGATGTTCATTTCTCAATTATTTTTTCATTGAATTTTGTTGGACCCTGGATGCATGCTCGATAAGTTGAGTACTTTGTCTTGATTGACACAATTGGCGATGCTTTGATGCAATTCTTGCCATGATCTTTTGCACACTGATTTTTGATAGAATTGACTTGAGTTTGCTATTTTATTTGGGTTTTATTTGGACTTGTTTCCATTTTTGGTTGATGCCTCAAAACTTCATTGTTTTAACTATGTGTATGTGTGCATGCTTGACCTAGTTTTGAGATATGATCTTGTGTGATCCCTTGAGGGCCTCTTGAGTCTTGTTAGCTCTTGTTAACATGTTTGAGATTCTGCCTTGCATGTTTGTATGTCTTTTGGATGTGTGTCTTATCTCACAAGTCTTGTATGATCATGTGTTTCCACTTGTGTTTGAGGTGTGAAACTTTTGCTTGGACTTTGGTTCTCCAATTTGAGTTTGATCATTCTTGACTTTTTTTGATAACTTGAGTTTGAATTTGATGGATATCACTTGGGTTTGCTTCTGACCTTGATGATTGTATGCTTATGCTTGTTGCTTTTGTGATGTGTGTTGCATTTTGGGAATGACTTGGATATTTGTACTTCTTTTTTAGAAGTGTTTGGTTGTTTTCTCTTGATTAATCATGAGTGGATGTATGATTTAGATGTTCATGATGTGGCTGTTGCCCCACTCTATTTCTCTCCTCATTTCGTTGTTTGTGATTTGATAATTGATATCATTCTTCTTAAGATGTTTAAGGCATGTGATGTAGTGTGTTTTTCCTTGTTTGCTTTGGTGTTTTGATCTTTCATCTTGTTGATTTGGATTTGACTTGTGTGCGTCATTGATTTATGTCTCATGGTTACATGATCATTATTGTTGGTTTGTATGTTTCTCTCATCTTCTTTTGCCTCTTTCTTGACTTGTTTAAGTATTTCTTTCTATTTTCATCTGTGATTGATTAGTGATGTGTTCACTTGTGTTTGCTCACATGATCCCTTAGGATTCCTAGTCCCTCTATTTAATTAAGATGGGAGTAAGAGAGACATTGGGCTTTCAATCCTTTGTATGATAACATTAGGTAGTACCCTTTCATCCCAACTTTAGGACCATCTTTGCATGACAACATTAGGGTTCTCAGTTCCCTTTAGAGTCCTTGTGTCTCCTCTTGTCATCTCAAACTCTTCTAAGGCACTTAATAAAGAATGATGAGTGTTGTATGCTACGAGCCTTAAGTACATGAGGAATGATAAGTGGGGAGGTCTCTCTTCACATTGTCTAGAGTGTTTAGCGTATGCCCTTTGGGCGATATGCAACACATTCGTTCTTGTGTCATAGTCTTTAGTGCAATATAAGTCTCAAATAAATTCAATCCACTTCTTCTAAAACTCACAAACAAAACTCAAACCTTTTCATCCTCTAGGATTGTTTCAAACCTCATTTTCCGAAAGAGTGCGTTAATTTTCCGTTCTACCACAAACAAGTATCGTCCCTAACTGTTGAAATTGAAACTTAGCGTCACTCATAAAAAATACTTAACCAACCTTCTCCCATAGTTTCCTGAGCTATGTTTGCTCTTATTTCTCGAACTACGTTGACTCTGACTTTCCCATTGCACAAGGGAATACGTAGGCATAGGACGAGATGTCCCATCGAGTATGTTCTTTCTCTTCACCCCCGTTTTGTAGTAGCTTTTAGATAGTTTTCACCCATAGATTAGACAACAAGCATGGATCCCGTTGAGTACAACGGACGTGAGGGGTGCTCATACCTTCCCCTTGCGTAACCGACTCCCAAACCCAAGATTTGGTTGCGATGACCTTGTCTTTTCCCGTTTCTTTAGGTTTTCTTTGATCGTTTCCTTTCCCTCTCTTTGGAATAAATAACGTTCGGTGGCGACTCTTCTGTTCGTTTCCGCCGGCCCTTTTTGCAGTTACGACAACTGGCAACTCTGCTGGGGATATGGTTCCTTATGCGAGTCAATCCTAGCGTTTGTGTGTTTTCTTTATGGGTATATATGTTTGTGGATGTGTATTTGTTTGAATGTATGTTGTATTTGTACACTATTGCATGTTCATTTTACTTTCCGCACTTTATCTTTATTATCATACTGCTGCTATGTTATTGGGTGGGGTGTTCCATTGAGAGATAAGCCCATACCCAGGCTTGAGTATACATCTAGCATTAGTGTGGAGAGTAGTGCGGGTTTGCATGTTTGGCATGCAATAACCCTTATGAAATTCGCGTTCAGACGAGATTTTCTTTGAAGACATCCTGTCCTGTACGTCTCAGACAGTTGAAAGGATGTTGGATCTGGAAATTAACGACTCTGGAGACCGTTCATTGGGAAGTCAGTTGAGGCTTTCTCGTTTTACCATGATGCCAAACCAGAAATGGTAAATGTATCATCGTTTCTCGACCTGAGACTCCGTGATACTGACGACCTGCATAGGATGTCGTACCTTGTCAGGGAATAGGTCCTGCCTGTGAGTGGAAAGGGTTATGCAGGAAAACTCGACCTTCAACCAACCCGGTTTTCTGGTTTTCTCATAAGTGCAAAATTTTGATCTTTGGTACAGTGGGTTTCTATTACTTCAGTGCTTCGGTATTATGGTATTTTCTTGTCGAAGCAGAGTTCTAGTTCAACTCAGTCGGTAGCACAACAGTCTTGATCCCTTGTTTGCATCTGCATTTTCATCTGCATATTAACATTTGCATGTATTTATGATTTCAAGTTCCCATTTTCCCTTTGATTCTAGTGATCTGATTCGCTGTCAACATGGACCTTGGTTTGAAAAGGACTATCACCTACAAGTTCCCGATGCCGGAGTTAGAACCTTTATTTGGTCTCATTTCTGTGGTTGATCATGGTGTTATTGAGGACTTCAAAAAGGACTATTGGAAGATTCTGAGTTTTGTCCGTAAAACCTCAAGATATGAACTTGGAGCCCTCCACACTTTGCTGCAGTTCTATGATCCTCAATTACGTTGTTTCATTTTCCCTGGTTATGTCTTAGTTCCTACTTTGGAGGAGTTTGCTTTTCTGGCGGGAGTCCTCATCTTAGAAGAGATGCCTTTCTTTCATTATGAGAAGGAACCTGACTTGACAAAGTTGGCCAACACTCTTCGTTTGAACAAGTCTGAGTTAGATGGTAATGTGGTTTGGAGAAATGGGGTTTCTGGTTTCCCATTGGCTTTCTTGGTGGGCAAGGCTCATCATTTTGCTAAGGAGGGTTGTTGGGTGGTTTTCAATGCTATTCTAGCCTTATGCATTTATGGCATAGTTCTATTTCCCAACATACCAGACTTTGTTGATATGGATGCATTTCATATTTTCGCTTCCAGGAATCCTGTACCTACTCTTCAGGGAGACGTGTACCATTCAATACATTACAAGAATGAGAAGAGAAGAGGAAAGAATGTTTCTTGTTGTGCGCCACTCCTTTATAAATGGTTTATAGAGCATCTTCCTTGAGTTGGAGCTTTTGTTGATACGTCAGATATATTGAATTGGTTAGAAAGACTCATGGGTTTGATGTCTGAGAATATTGTCTGGTTTAATCGAGATTTGCTCGACATGGAGATCATCTATAGCTGTGGAAATTTTCCTAATGTTCCTCTGGTAGGAAGGAAAGGTGGTATCAATTATAATCCTTCTCTTGCTATTAGACAGTTTGGTTATGCTTTGAAAGGGCCCCTGAAGGAAGAGGAAATACAGGAATCTTTGTATTTCACAGGAGTAGCTGACTGTGACACTTTAGCCAGATTAAAGAAGGCTTGGGGAAGAATTCATCGGAGAGGAAAATTTTCTTTGGGTAAAGGCGACTGTAGAGCTTATGGACCTTATGTGGATTGGGTCCAGGAGAGAGTGGAGAGAATGTTGTTACCATTCCCTGTCAGAGAACCTCTGTATCCTTTAGTTATTGAAGAACCTACGACAATCGATATTCAGAGATATAATAAGTTACGGGTTGAAAAAGAAGAATTGTGCATGGAGAACGAGGATTTGAAAAAAGAGGCTAGCCAGTTAAAGAGCAAAAAGAACGAAGCAGTCTACTTGGCCAAGATGAAGACAGAAGCCTTGGACAAGTTTGGAAAAGAGTTGACTGAAGAGATTCATGTACGAGAACGAGTTGGTCAAGATTTGAAGAGCACTGGTAATGTTCTTAGAAACAAGAAGAAATAGCTAGAGAGAGCATACCGGGAGATATCCAAATTTAATGATCAGTGGAATGTTGCGCTAACCGCCAACAAAGGAAGAGAGGATGAGCTTCATAAGAAGATTGGTAGATTGAAGACACAACTCAGGATCAAGGATGAAAAAGCTTCATTGGAATCATCTCGCCGGTATAAAAGTGATCGTAAGTTACGAGAAACCTTGTCAGCACTGGAAGAATACAAGATAAGGGTAGACCTGAAGAAACCAAGACTTGAAGATGCCTACGGAGAAGATGCTTGGGAGGATTACACTCAAAGTTTGAAGGATGTTATCAGCAGAACAGATTTTCTCATACAGGCGTTGGTTGCGAGGCCTGAACACCCAGATACAAAGAAGCTATTGGAGGAGTTTCATACTCATTACAGTGGCTGATGAGAGTTATCTGATGCAGTTTTCTGTTAGTTTTCTCCTCTATTATCTTGTATTAAGACCATCATTAGGCTTGTTGGATGGGGTCGTATGATCATTTACTGTTGCACCTCTTGATGATATTTTGTGCACGCTAGCTTTCGTCCTCATTTTATTTATGAGAAAAGACTTGTGATTTTGTGTGTTGTTCTCCTATTTGCTATTTGTTCTTGGAACTAGAATCAAGGGAAAAGATCTTCCGGAATCGTATATACATGCTTGCATTTTGCATTACCATTATCATTTTGCATAGCAGGTGCTCTTGGGACCGTTAATCTTATCTCTATGTGGTTTTCTTCCAGCGGTTTATAGGATAGCAGACCCGTCATTTCACAAGTACTCTACGAGGGGGAATCAACAAAGAGTCGTGGATCAAGTACAATAAGAGTTACAGGAATTCAGAGACAGGATGATGCAGTTTATGAACATGATGCAGGGAGTAGTCAACGGGCAAGAACAATTGAGAACTCTAGTCCAACCACTGATAGCCAGGGTGGATGGCAGTGGTGTCTTACATGGAGGAACTAATGCTATTCCTCCCCCGACTGATGGTAGCACTCCACAGGCCAATGTAATCCCTACTGTTGTTAATCCTCCGGGAGGAGGTCACCGAGCAGGAGTTCATATGACTGGTGCAGGAGGTGGTGTGGGTGCTAGCATGGAGCTGCAGGCCCTCACTGGGAAGAAGACGACCAAGGTGATGTGTTTTCAATGAGAGACTTGGATATGGGGTCCCTCTATAGAGGCTGACAAAAGGTTCAAGATGATTGAGGAGAAGATGAAGAGCCCCGAGAACCAAAACTCTTTGGGACTCAACATGTCTAATCTGTGATTAATACCAGGGGTCAAGATTCCCCCCAAATTCAAAGTGCCAGATTTTTACAAGTACAAAGGGACGACCTGTCCTAGAGTACATCTCAGGGCTTATTACCGGAAGATGTCAGCTTATTCAGATGACGAGAAGTTGTTAATGCACTTATTTCAGGACAACTTGGCATGTCCTTCTCTAGAATGGTATATGGGTCTGGAAGGGACACATATCAGGAGTTGGAGGGATTTAGGGGAATATTTTGTTCGTCATTATCAATGTAATAGTGATTTGGCATAAAAAAGTACAGTTACAGAACTTATCACAGAGAAACAATGAAGGATTAAGGAATACGCCCAAAGGTGGCAGGAACTGGCAGCTCGAGTTCAACCCCTGATGGTGGAACGGGAATAAATTGACATGTTCGTGGCAACCCTGTCAAGAATATATTATGAGAAGCTAATTGGGAGTGTGTCTGGGAGTTTCTCAGACTTGATCATAACAGGGGAAATAATGGAAAATGGAATAAAATTGGGGAAGATACAGAGTGGAGAAGGGTCCACATCAGGAGGAATGAGGAAGACATATGAGAATTCAAAGAAAAGGGAAGGAGACGCGAATACGGTATCAGCCTACAGAAACCGAGATCGAGCATAACATCAACAACAGTACCAGCCTCAACGTCAGCAACAAATTGCTAGTATAGCCATTATGGCTATACCTCAGCAACCTACCATTGCACCTCGCCGTTATCCAGACAGAGGAAGAATGGCCAACAGGCAATTCGATACGCCTCTCATGCCTTACTCTCAATTGCTACAACATCTGCTGCAGTTATAACTTGTTGAAAAAAGAACTTTGGCGCCACTTACAGGCATACCTCCACCGGGCTATGACGCAAATGCTAGGTGTGATTTTCATTCTGATGCTTCAGGTCATAACATTGATAATTGTAAAGCTTTTAAGCATAAAGTGAAAGATTTGCTTGATTCCAAAGCAATCAATTTTACGAATGAGACCCTGAATGTGAATCAAAATCCCATGCTGAATCACGGGGTGGCCAGAGCTAATGTTGTCATCGAAGGAGAAAGGTTAAACCTGATAACTAACATTGCAGAGTTGAAAACGCCGTTGAGTTATGTGAAAAGCATATTGCTGAAGGGTGGTGTTTTCCTAGGTTGTTTGGAAGGCTGTGAGGGATGTGGTGTGCACCCAGAAGGATGTGCTGAGTTGAGAAATCATATTCAAAGTTTGATCGATGAGGGTAGTTTGCAATTTGACAAATTAGTAGGAGAAGAAAATGTGAAGGAGGTTGGTGATGAGCGGGTTGAAATCGCAACAATTTCGATCCCATATCGAATAATCAATATTTCAGCGCCGCTGAGGCCAACACCTGTTATCATTACTACACCTGAACCGGTGCCTTACGAGAGTACGAAGGCCATTCCTTGGAACTATGGGGCAGAGGTATTCGGCAACGGGTACAAATAAGAGTCGGTGGAGATGTCAGTTGGGGGATCATCTGTTGACAATATTGTTGGAGCAAGAGGTTTGACTAGGAGTGGCAGAGTGTTTTCTCCACCAGATATTAATGTGGAAATAAGTGACAAAGGTAAGGGTAAAGCTATAGTGGAAGAAAGTCAGCAACAGGGGGAGAAAGACTCCTTAGCCAAAGATGCTGAAGAATTCATGCGACTCATCCGCAAAAGTGATTATAAAATTGTGGATCACTTACAGTAAACACCTTCTAAGATCTCGATCTTGTCATTGTTGTTGTGCTCTAAGGCGCATAGAAATGCTTTGTTGAGGATTTTGAATACGACTTACGTTCCACAAGAAATTTCTGTTAATCAACTTGAAGAAGTAGTGGCTCATGTTAACACTGGTAATGGTTTGGGTTTCACTTATTTGGATCTAACTCCCGCTCGAAGAAATCACAACCATGCTCTACACATATCCATAGAGTGTAGGGGGCTGTTATGTCCCATGTGTTAGTTGATACAGGGTCATCACTCAATGTGTTGCCCAAGAAAGCATTGATGAAACTGGACACCCAGGGTTTGATTTGTACTCCCAGTGATTTGGTGGTGAGAGCTTTTGATGGGACTAGAAGGTTAGTATTTGGTGAAGTCACATTGCCGATTCAGGTGGGCCCAGAGATCTTTGACGCAGTCTTCTATATCATGGATATCCAGCCTGCTTATAGTTGTTTACTCAGCCGACCATGGATACATTCTGCTGGGGAAGTTACCTCGACTTTGCACTAGAAACTGAAGTATATGGTGGAGGGGAAGATTGTCACGGTCTGTGGAGAGGAAGATATCATGATCAGTCAACTGTCATCTTTCAAGTACGTAGAAGTGGATGGCGAGATTCACGAGACACTGTGCCAGGCTTTTGAAGCGGTATTGGTTTAGGAAAAGCCTCCTGTTGATAACAAGGTTCAAGAAATTTCAATGTCATTGTTTAAAGAAGCTTGTGCTATTGCAGAATCTGGTTCTTCGCAAAGGTGGGGTCAAGTTATCAGTGTTCCTAACAAGCAAGACAGATTTGGCCTGGGTTATAGACCAACTTCTTCTTAGAATGCTCCGACGTACAAAGGACCTGTTCAGTTCACCAGTGGTGGGGTTATTTTTGATAGGATTAATGTTGTGGGAGATGACGAAGGAGATATTGACTGCGACATGGATGCTTCGATTCGTCTGTGTGTTCCTGGACAGAAGATATGCAATTGGACTGTGGAGGAAATCGTCCAAGTCACTTCAAAGAGTAATTTCTTTGTTTTTGATTACGTGTGGTCCTACGTTCTGCCCAAGATGTAGTGGCTTTCATTTGTAGGGCCCCTTTAGTTTATGTTCAAACTTTTTATTATTAATGAAAGGCGTTCTTTTTGCATTCAAATGTTTTGATCCTTGTTTTTCTTCTAATTTTCAACATCAAAATGGAAATGTGTTTGTGTTTGTTTGCATATCATATTAAGCATAAAAACATCATTCATGCAGGTTTCACATCTCAGATACCATCGATTCAGATTCGACTATGACTCGATATGATTTTGATAATCCTATTTTTCAAGCTGAAGAAGAGATTGATGAAGATTGTGACTTACCTGAAGAGCTAACCAGACTTTTGAGACAAGAGGAAAACGTCATTCTGCCTCATCAAGAGGATGTTGAAGTTGTCAATCTGGGCACTGAAGAGGATAGGAAAGAAGTCAGGGTCAGGGCTGCATTGGAAGACGATGTCAAAAGAAGATTGGTCGAAATGCTCCGGGAGTATATGTAGCACCCCAAAATTTGCCTTTCTGTTTTAGCAGCATCTGGCTTTTGTTTCTTTGCATTTTTGCATTTCTGCATTTGCATAACATTCGTCCTTGAGACAGGGGATCAAGGTTTTCCCGTGCCTTAGTTTTCATCGCAGTGCATGAACCTGAACAACGAGCATCAGAGGCTCTGACATTTATTTTGCCCAGCGGTCGGGCGACCAATTTTATTTTATTTTAGAGGGTACTTTCAGCTCAGAAAGCAGCATTCAGGCTATCACAAGCATTTTCATGGTTATGATATTCAAAAGTAAGTTTCAGAAGTTGAACAGAGCTCAAAACAATAAGAAACAGGCAAACGGGCAAATTTCCTTCCAAAAGGCGCCAAAATTTAAATTTCGAAGGTGTTAACCGATTAACCAATATGGTTAATCGATTAACCAAGTCAAAATCAGGTCAGATCTGAAGTTTTGAAGGTGTTAACCGATTAACCTATATATGGTTAATCGATTAACTAGTGCAGGTTTTGCCTCTGCATGTGAATTTTCAATGCAAGCCACTTTAGGGTCCAATTTTGGTCATATGCAAATCTGATTTTCACTTTGGGAAGGATCTAGAACCTATTTGAAATTTGGTTAATTTCATTTTCCCTCCAAATGCCTATTCCTCATTCCAACCCAAATTTCACAAACCATATTCCAAACCTTTCATTTGGATCCAAGACTAAGTGATATTTAAGTGATCCATTCCGAACCAAAGGGGGCTAATCACTCATAATTCACTCTCATTTTCAGAATTGATCTCATTCTCTCTCAATTCTCTCTTAATTTTCCAACTCCAAAACCCTCACCAAAGCTCTTCTCATTGAAATCATTGATTCTTCATTGGAATCCTTGATTTCTAAGAGTTAAACCTTCATCCGTTCTCTCCATTGAATCAATTTCTTCATCCAATTATTGTGCAAAATTGGATATGAACTTGGAAGTGAGTTTAGAATTGATTATTTGGCTTATTTTTGCTTGATCTTGGTGAATCCTCACTTCTACAACAAGGATATATTTGGATCTTGAAGAATCTACAGTTTTCTTGCTTCGATCTGCTTATTCCCTGCGAATCAACACTAACCAAAGCAAATCTTTGCTTCGTAGGTTGGAAATTCTTGATCCGAATTTGTTTTTAGCTTATTTTGCATAATCATGTGGATTTTCATCTTTGATTGACTTTTGGTTAATTTGATCTGTTTGATTCATGATTTGATTGTGTTAATCTGTTCATATGTTGTTTGAATCATGATTTGCTGGTTTAATTTCGTGATTAAGTGATTATGCGATCGTTCGGTTGATCGGATAAGTGCTTATTTGCTGAGAATGCTGCTCTGTTGCTATTTTTCTGCTGTTGGCACAGTGTTAATCGGTTAACACATTTTGTTAACCGATTAACCATCTCAGATATTTAAATTTTTCAAAGTTTTCAAGGTGTTAATCGGTTAACGCCTGGTGTTAATCGATTAATATGTACAAATTTCCAGATTTTCAAACATTTTTAAGTGGTTAATTGGTTAACCTCTGGCGTTA